>CP092879.1:32947357-32998650 GCA_030710605.1 Cordylochernes scorpioides
ATATTTGTAAAAATCATTATTATCAATCATTATAACTTTTTGATTCGGAAGATGTAAAAATATTGAGGAAGATTATTTATATGAAAAAACACTTGATACTCACTATTAAAATAATTTATTGCTAATTAAACGGAGAATTTTAAATAAAAACCCTTAATATGCTATTTTCTAATGAATATTTATTTGGAAAACCTTTTCATTAGATTCATTAAGATATGATCAAATACACTAATGAACAAAACTTAAGGAAGTTACACACCTTTTAGTATGTATATCGGGATTCAGGCAATAATTCTGAAAGATATTTGACACAAAGTGAACTTTATTGAAGACATGCGATATAACCAAGTGTGAATAAAATTTCCTGAGTCTCCTTCAATAAAAAAAGCAGGTCGGCGACATAAAGACTTTCTACTTCCTTAAATTTTTCCATGAGTTAGTAGCATCTTGGAGTTACTACAGTTTAAGTGTTTGAGATTTTTTGCAACTCCGCCTTTGCCGATCCCAAGCCCAGATGAAAAAGGAGGAGGGAGAGCAGTAACAAGCTCGTTAAAAAACCTGGACTCAGCTGGCCCGTCTGATAGTACCCTGTAAGGGTTCCTAATTCAGGGATACAGGATAAGCAGCGTTTGTACTCCATGTTAGGAGCGGCCGCACATGGCGTCTGTTCCTCATGTCAGAGGCGGCCATTTCTTTTGGAGCTAAGTCGGCCTGCCACTGAGTAGTGCTCCCAGTCTTAATGGCAAAAGGCAGACGCATTCTACTTCACCCAGTCATGATCTCAAGTTTTACAAGCTTGATACCCTAATATGATTGAGTGGAGATAAGAAAGAAAAAGAAGATATTTTTTTTTGCTGAGAGTTTAATGAGATCGTTTACATCATCACTTCCCTCAACCTGTTACTGGGGAACACTGTGCCACTCTTGATATATATATTAGACATTGTTTTAGATTTGAGATGTGTGAGTAGGTCTTTGTCTAATTTCATTTTTAAGTGATATTGTTCCTTCTAGTCTTTTACATTGTTTTAATTTAATTTAGAACATATCTTAGGAGAAAGAGATGTTAGAGAATCGGGAAAATTTTATCTTAAGAATATATTCATTTTTCACTGATGGGATTTTATTCCACGAGATTTGAAAGGAGCGGTGACTGCTAAGGAGAAGTGGATATTGAGTCCCAGGCGGACTTGAGGAGTATCGTGGACTGGTGAAGGATACTTTATTAAGCATGCCGGAAGTCCAATGTTTGTTTCAAAGATTAAACCATGCATCTCTAAGTAGACTCATTTGTGATTCAAACCCGAGATATTATTTCAAGAAGTTCTCTCTTAATATCTTTTTAAAAACTAATAGTGAGTAAAAATGTTCAGGTATCTCGAAATTTAAACAAATTAACAACTTAGCACACACACAATCCTTGTACATTTGTTTCATCTAAATTAACTCTTCCAATAATGAACAAGATTTACGGCCCAGACAGACAAGCCAGACTTACGCCCCAGACATCCAGACTAAGAGCTACGCAACCACGCGATTGACGTAAACCGTTCCATATTCCAGGACAATTGCCGCTTTCACAAGACGTCAGAGGTTGTTCATTATCGGTGAATGATGCCGCTGCCTCTGCGAACAAGAATTTTATAGAGATCAGACCAGCCATCGCACCTCTTACTTCCGTCTTGAAGAACTCCCTATGATCCAGAAAATGTACCAGGTAAAGGATTCAAGAAATATTATTAAGATGTATTTGAAGAGGTCGTAACCCAAAATTCAAATTTATATATATATAAATCATTCAGAGAAAATATATAAGCAATCTCTCTTTCAAATTTGGACGCAAACATTTTCTGAATCATCAATTGCTTGGCCGCCTCTGTAATCAACACTCGGCCATTTCGTGCAGCGGACCGACTCAAGTCTGTTAGATTGCAAAGACGATGGTTCCTATTCTAACGGAAGAGTTTTCTTTAGCTTTATGACATTATTTAGTTGACATTAAAGAGTGTATATTGTTGGAGCTATAAATACAAAATATATTTTCATCTGAGAAAGGTAACAATGAATTACCAACATGAAAATAAGGAGGATGAAAATTTGTTGAGGATAAAACTTTATATTTTTCTACAATAAGCTTCCATCCAGTAAATTTACCATAAAATTATAAAAAAGGAATATTTCGCTCCCTGTAAAACGATAAAACATATTTCTTATAAATTTAAGAGAAAGACTGCGAGTCCATTGAGAAAAGCTTTTATTCAATTTGTGGCGAGAAAATCCAATCTGCGGACGTAAAGTTTTATTTCCTCCACTTCAAAAAGGTTTCGACAAGCCGGTTGGATTTACCTAAATTATTGAATTTCTTCTTCCGGGACACATACATAATTGAGGATGGCATTGTGTGATAGCTTGTCTCTTTGTTGGATGCCTCATTTCTTTAAAAAGATTTCTTCTCTACATGAGAGACTATTGTGTAGTTAACTTAATTTTGAAAATAAAATGCTTGTGTTCAAAGTTTCTAACAGCCTATACCTCTGAATAATAACTGAACGATAAAATAAAGAATGATAAACTTTCGTTAGTTGCCAAAACTTTTATTTCTTCCTCGTTTTATATTCAAATAAACTAAACTTCACGAATAGAAAATAAGACTCTCTCTAAGAAATATCTTCAATATCATTTTAATACATTTATAATATCGCGTTAAACGAGCAATTCTCTATTAAATGATAATGCTTATATAAGTAAAACTAATCGAATATATGAATCTTTCTTTAAAAAGGGGAAAATTAGTTGGTGGGAAAAACATTTCTTTTATTGATCGAAGTGAGGCTTTAATAAATAAAAGCTTTATCCACCAGCACATTTTTTTCATTATTTTAAAATTTAAAATATCAACTTATAAGAAGATTAGGTTTACTTATTATATATATCCACACATTTGTCAATATGTAATTTTAAAATTAATATTTATTGATTTCTCCTGGAAGTTTCGTATTTTTACACGTCACCAAGTTATACCACAAATATCTTCCAAACCTGGAGGCAGTTTAACCAGGCGGACAACTTCCAATTACAACGTGAC
This sequence comes from Cordylochernes scorpioides, assembly GCA_030710605.1. Taxonomy (NCBI): domain Eukaryota; kingdom Metazoa; phylum Arthropoda; class Arachnida; order Pseudoscorpiones; family Chernetidae; genus Cordylochernes; species Cordylochernes scorpioides. The sequence continues at coordinate 32,950,443 of CP092879.1, forward strand.
AGGAAATCTTTAACTCCACAACATTTTAGATTTTCTTCTTCTATATAATCTATGCAATTCTTTATAGACATTGTGTAGAAGTATTATCTATGTTTATAATGTGGCATATATATGTGATCAACTAAATTATTAATACCTCACCACAATATCTAAAATAATACATACCATATAAGGTATATATATATATATATATATATATGTCGTACCACTAACAGTCATAGGGCCTCGTGATCAGGCGTCAATGGGTAACATAAAAGGACGAGGCAGATTGGATGTCACCTCAGAGAGAGGCCAGCGCCGAAGACGTGGACAAGGTCCAGGAGGGTGTGATCACTAGAGGGATACGGTCCAATAATATGGACGAAATTGGACCCCTCGGACCCTGCCCTGCCTTGTGTATGGCGGACTCTCAATAAAACTTTATCGCTTTGTTTGTGATTACATGATGGCAAAGTTGGCGTGTTGAATTGTATCTACATTTAGGGGCTGTTTACTATTTATAATTATGGTACATATTAAAATATAGTGTATATTATAATACAATATAATGCGGCTTATGATTGTAGAACGACATTTGAAAATTATCCCGCATGTGTTTCTTTTGAACGAAAAATCGAAATTTATTTTAATGAGAAATAACGATTATTCTAACCTTAGGGATGAAGTATGAAAGGCTGAATTCCCATCCCTGGCCACTTTATTTTCCGTTTATCATTACTCTTCACAATTCAGCCTTTCAAACTTCATCACTAAGGTTAGAAATAATCGTTATTTCTCCTTAAAATAAATTTCGATTTTTAGTTCAAAAGAAACATTTGCGGGATAATTTAAAATATCGCTCTACAATAGTGTATATTGATATATATATATATATATATATATATATATTTAGAATACTGGCCGGCCGGCTGCCGGACCTGCAGTCCTGGATCTTTCCAGTTGGTCTCGAGGACCACACCATCACCATCTCCTTAGCGGCGAAGTACGCGATCTACGTATTCTTCGTAGATCGCGAAATACGTGGTGTAGCTGGGGACCCGCTGGCGATTCTCCACCAAACTCTGCAGCGCTGGCAGAGGCGCCATATTCATTGTACATAGTGTATATAATCCTTATATATATAAAAATGAAATGCGAAATCGATGTTTGTTATCGCTTCACGCAAAATCTACCGACTCAATCATTATGGAATTTCGCATGTAGGTAGCTGGAGATTCCGTTTAACATATAGGCTATTAAAAAAACTAAAAAAGTAAATGTGCTTTTTTTTTAAATAAAAAACGAAAAAGCGTTAGTTCCAGTCTTTTACCGCTTGGGCGCAGCACTGGTCGCGACGATAAATGAATTTGATTGGTTAATAATTAACACGTGGTTTGTTTACACAATGAATGTTAGTTTGTTCACACGATGAATGTTTTTAAAAGGTAAGATTATCCAATCGCCGTGAAACTTTAGGAAGTTATTTACTATACTACTGGGAAGATTTCTGGTTTGAATTTGATTTGAAATAAATATTCTTTGCAATTTTATTTGCAAATTTTCTACTTTCACTCGCAAGCAGCGCCTCTGGCGGTGTCTGGTGAAATTATATTTATAAATTGTAACAATGCTTAAAATGTTTTCCAAGTATAATAAATTTAATTTGAGAATTTAGTAATAATATATTCCAATGACGTAAAAAATACTTGGCATTTCAATATTAATATAAATTTAAAGAAAATATTGTAACGATTTTGTGTTAAATGTTAAAATGTAATGTTAAAATATATTTTTATATTGTTAATTTAATTTGTTGTTTTTTTATAAAAATGATGATGCAACTTTAATTGTTGTTGTGAAAATATCTTTATTTACGGAGCTGCTAACCATAATAAATGATTTTTGAGCCCCTAATTGTTGTTATTATCGTTTGTTTATATAAAAAAATTACATTGTATGTGATGATGATAACAAAAATGAAATTTTAAATTAATATATATAATTCATTGAGAAAAAAGAAATGATTAATTATCAAATTCACAAAAGTGACAATATCTTATTTAAAATATAATAAATGTTTTTAAAAAATTATGTGTTTCAAAAATATATTTAAACGCATATAACCATATTTATATTTATACTAGCCGAATGACCCGGGCAACGCCCGTATTTTACCCGATTGAATGTTTTTATTCAAATACTATTTGTTATAATTATAAATTGGAGCCGTGGATGTCACTCTTGTGAAACGTCCCGCTCCAAACTTTACATGTACATTAGGTCAGCTGGTATTACCCCTCATTTTCACCGCTAGAGGCGCGAGCGAATTGACCTTTTGTAAATATACATAATTATAAAGATAGAAGCTTCTATAGAAGATAATGATCATAATGATGATGCGCGCGCATCCGTGACAGCGATGAGGAATTGAGGAAAGACGGTCGTGACTATATATGTTGATAATAAAATAATAATAATAATATAATAATAATAATTATTATTATTATCATTAGATAATGATAATGATCATAATGATGATGCGCGCGCATCCGTGACAGCGATGAGGAAAGACGGTCGTGACTATATATGTTGATACGTTTATAAATCAATATATAGGTGGATTAGATTTTTTTTAGAATCGTTTTAACAAATGTTCGTTAGGCAAACCTTTACTTGGGGCGAAGTCGGGAACATATATATATATATATATGTTTGTCGGCTATGCACGCCCTCAATATGTAACTAATCTCGCTGAAATTTGAACAGGACAGAGAGTTAAATCTGTAAGAGTTTTTTGTCGCACTTTAACCAATAAAAATTATATTTAACCAAGTACTGAGCAACAATATTTTTTTAGTCAGAAATGATTATGACAATATTGCCGTATCATGCTTGATTGCATTAAAAAATTATTTTGGGGAATATTCACTAAAGCAGACCACAGGTAAAGCCAGATAATGATTAATAGTAGGCAGGAACAAAATTCTACCAGCGAAACATTCACTCGAGCAGAAGACACACGAAGCCAGGTCATCTCTATATATAAAATATCGTTTCTCGGCCTTTTGGCTATGATCACGTAGTATATCTCGAGATATTTTTATTTATGTATATCTTTTTAAAAATCTATTCAGTAGAGAGTGGATATGTTTGCTCGAAAAATAAATTTCATAATTATATAAATATAAGACATAATGAATTATATTATCATAATATTCTGTGTGTTCCCGAATATTATTATCAATAATATTCGTTAGGCAAACTTTCACTCGGATAAAACCCGGGCGAAGCCGGGTACACATCCGCTAGTGCATATATATATTTAATTATCTTTTTTTTATAGTTCAGACTGTGCACTTTGCATGTATTTACAAGATGTCAATAAAATTATTTTAATTGTCAAATTGATTGGCTATTTTCTGATTCCTAACGCCCTCTAGGTGACATGCGTCATTTATTTCAGCTACCGTTTGTGTCACGGTCCGGCATTTGGTCGGTGTGTCCGCATGTTGCGCGAACTCGCTAAATGTCTACAATAATAAGTCTTGGCATGTTTTAAGTCTATACTAAAACAAATACTTAATCCAACCTGAAGCTAAATATCGTAAATGAAGCATAAGTTACCGATATCAGTTTTTAAGTTAAAGATATAGGAGAATTTATAAATAGTCTTTTTTTGGATATGAAATTTTCACCGTCGCATGTACTATAAGCCAATAATGCTCTTTAAGTATTCAGTTCGCCTATATTTTAATTACAGAATATGATATATTATATCAAATATATATAACAAACTTTTTAACTACTTTTATCTTAATTCCATATAGAATTTCTGGAATCAAAGATGGCAGTAAGAATGCTTTTTGTTGTTTGCATCTAAGCAAAATGGGACGTGATCTGATTTGAATAAAATTGATATTTCCGCTTGTAAGAATCCTAAAATTAATTTCTATATTTAATGAAGTTATTTACATATAATTATTTTATTTAGAAAAATAGAGATTCACAATTATACTTAATCTTTATTTTATATGGCGTACAAATTACACCAACTTTGAGTCCTGAATCGTAGAAAATATAGTCAAATTTTAACGCAATATTTTATAATTTAAAACTCTTTCTACAGACCTTACAATCCTCCTATTAAAATTTTACCTTTTCAGTATAAAGTCATTCATAGATTTAATAATACAAAAGGGCGACATTACAAGTGTATCTCAATTTTGAATTGTAAATATATTTAAATTTAAACTACATTAAGGTGCAAAAGTTAAGGAATAAACAACAAAACAATGACACATTTTGACAATAACAGAAATGTTATTATAGAATATTTGCATATACATTAAATATTGAGCTATTTATATTTATAACGAGCAAGAATGTGCACAATATATTTAAGAATGTAATTATAAGTCAATAATGCGCGCCATCTACATGTAAGAAATGAAACCATTTAGCACATATGCTTCTTTTTATCAAATAAAGCAAACTTTCTTCTGTCCTCTTCTCTTTCTTATCTCCACTCAATCATATTGGGGTATCAAGTTGTGACCCTTGATGGTGTCAGTTTGACAACCATCATGACTGGGTGAAGTAGAATGTGTCTTCCTTTGTCATTAAGACTGTGGACACTACTCAGTGGCAGGCCGACTTAGCTCTTCTGTCCTTACTGCGATGAAAAATATTAAGAGGGCTTGGATCATCAGTGGTGAACCCTTCCAACTGTTTCGCCGATTCAATCTACCAGACCGCTTTTTAGAGCTCCAATATTGAATTGGACGATTCTGCTTATATATGCTACTTTGAAGGGGGGAATCTTAGTTATTGGTATTTTAACAAGCTATAGACATAGGCCTTTAGGTAAATATACTTACATAGAAATATTTGCATCGAGCAATGATCTTTATGCAGACAATTAGAAAGACAAAGCTATTTAGGTAAAAATAAATTATAAGGCAATAATATGCGCTACCTATATATAAGTTATAAAACATTCAAGCACTTAAGAGAGTTTCTTATTTTACACTGGTCATTAAATTTGCATCTCTAGAAACATTTATGTAAATTATCAGAATTTTGGTCAGCTATATACTGATTATGTGAAAAAAATTGATTGAATAATTTTTAAAATTAGAATGCCAAGGCAGATAAAAGGTGTATACAAGCAAATATATTACAAATTTTCAAGAGACAGAATCATAGTCCTCAGAGAAGGTGGAATTTCGACTAGAGAAATTGCTATGAAAGTAGGCTGCAAAGTACTATTGCAAAGATTTAGTCTCGGTGGTCAGAGGTAGAGAAAAGTTGAAGAAAACCAAATAGTTGTAGCAGACAGGACAACAACTGTATCAATGATTCAAGCAGTTCTACATGTGCAGAAAAATATGGGCCATCTCCGAACACCATTAATAACTGTCTCATCGAAGCAGAACCCCGTGGTCGCCGGTCTTTATTAAGAATTCCACTCTCTTTCAGACACAGAAGCGACAGGCTCAGCTGGTGTGAAGAGAAACGTCTTTGGACTCAAGAATGGCATTCTGTCATTTGTTCTGATGAATCTGGATTCAGTTTGCGGATTCCTGACGGCAGGATATATGTAAGACGTCGATTTAAAGAAAGATCCCATCAGGACTGTATTATAGAAAGGCATACAGCAAGAGCCCCTGGCTTCATGATGTGGGGTGGCATCATCTATATAGTAGGAACCCTTTAGACTTTATCCAATGCACAATAACCGCTCAGTTATACATTGCAGAAGTGTGGCCAACTGATATAATTTCTTGAGCAAACTAATAATGCAATTTTCCAACAAGATAATGCCCAAATACAATACAGCCAATTTCTCACAAGCTTTCCTACAAAATGTTGACATCCCTTCCTCGCCCTCATGTTCCCCAGAACTTTCCCCAATTGAGCATGTACATGATGGGGGAGAAAATTTGGCAATCTCCACAGATAAGTAATATTCAACAGCTTCGACAAAAATGTAAATGGCTCGGTCTAGCATCCTACAAGAATCCATCAAAAAACACTATGACAGTATGCCTCATCCTGTAGCTGCTTGTATATCTGCCAAAGGAGAACAACAGTCCTTCAAAATACACTACATACACATACATATACTATTTTTATATACAAATTATTATTTACATGTTTTAAATATTAATGATATTGAAAGGGGGAGAAAAATATATTACATTCTTTGTGTGTTATAAACAAATTATTGAAAATATACGTGCATGGTGGATAATACGTGCTGGTTGAATGATATCTCGAGACTTCAAATTAAATTCAATAAATTCGTGAACTATTGTGGTATATATAGAAAATGCCTACATCTATGGAGTGGTATATATTGCCGTGTCATTCTGAAGTTTGTCTTTCCTAATTTTCTATGAAAATATAGTTCACCAATTTTCATAAAATTTACATAAGTATTTATAGGTGATACAATTTTTTTTTTATAATAGGAACGCGTAAAAGAGAGAGTATTATGAAAAAAAAAAGAGAAATATATTTGTTGACATACGTATAAGTATTTATTTAAGGATATAAAACGCTTTAATATGCTTGAATTTTAATTCAATTTGAAAAGCGTGCATGCACGCCCGCGAGAGCACATGCCAATAACAAAGGTTTTCAACTATTTTGTATAAATATTATTTAGAGATTGTACATAGAGAGTATCAGCCCGTTGAAGAGCAGTATATTTGCTCAAAAGCTTGCAAATTTAAGATTAAAAGAAATTTTTACCTGATTTTCATTTTAAATTCAATTCAGTTTAAAATATTGTTAACAATACTTTGTTCGACCTTTTCAAATATCTAGTTTAAGTTGTTGGGATATTAATAGAACTGATTCCAATTACATAGTTAACGAAATAATTAATCAGTGAACACTTGAAGCTAAAGATGACAATAGAGTTTTCATGTGAATGAGGTTTTCAGTCCATTGTATAATTTTGTTTGAGCCAGTGTATTGTTGTATTTCTAAGGATTAAATGTATTTGTTTAAATTAACAATAAGAAATGTTCTATACAAAAGGTTTCGATTGAGTGATATATAAGTTTAATATTCTTCACAAAATTTTGTGTAAAAAAATAGAAATAGAAAAAATAGAAATAGAATATTAAAGTTTTATTTTCTCAACGTTTCAACCAAAATCCTTTGTCTTCGTCAGGAGAAATAAATAAAAATAAAGCAATTGGCAAGGTGTTAAACATTTTTGTTGTAGAACATTTTGAACTCCTTGCCAAATGCTTTATTTTTATTTATTTCTCTCAAAGAAGACAAAAGAATTTGTTGAAACGTTGAGAGAATAAAACTTTAACTAGCCGAAGTGTCTATTGTTTACAGAAATATGAATTCCGGCCAGGCAGCCTCTATCTTCAAGATCACAACAATCTGTAATTATTTTAATATATTTTGATAGATACATTTAAATCTCTATTTAATTCTTTCATGACAATGTCAAATACATCAACATCATATCATGTATTATTCTTATTATATACTTTTAGAAAATGTATTCACTCAGTATCGTATGTATTCAATAAATAACAATGTGCTAAGATCATATCTTTGATACATATTCAGTTAGAAAATACGAGAATAAAATATAAAGTTCAAATGAACAATGAAAATCTCAAAATTTCAAATGTTTTTTCTATAAAATTAGACTTTAGGATGTTGTTCTGTTAATTAATACTGCAAACATCAGGATTTTCTTTATATTCCTCACTAATATAATAATCTATGGGGGTCGGTGGAAGGATGGTCTAAACCGTTGGTTTTCAACCGCTACGACCCGGGTTCGATTCCCGTATTGGGCACTTTTTTATGATAAAAAAATGCTCTAATGGCTCCCGATTATTGCTAAAGTCCAATCCCACCAGCGAGTGTAGGTAACCAAACGGGGCTCTGGCACATTTGTAAGTGCAAAGTTGAACTGTTTTTCACATGTGAAGATATGTGATGCACTTACAGTAAAAGCAGTCGCCTACTTCTATCCACCATGATTATCATGGCCTGTACCATGTGTACTAGGGATAAGCAAAAATATATATATATGAAGCTATTAAGTAATCATCAAGTAAATAATCAAGACTCTCTATTTCAATTGGTACTATTTGTAAATTAATAAAAGAGATAAATGTAATGGGTCTTAAAACCTGAGATATATTTTTATTATCTTCAATAAATCCTTGAAAGTTTCTCAAAAACTTTAAAAATGAATAATTAAATTGTAATATTATCTCTTTTATTGATTGACATATATTTTAGCCGTGTCACACATCATTACCTATCCAAATATACGCGGTAAAGACCATTATAAGTGTGGTAGGTAGATAGCGACTGTCTTTTACTCCAAGTTCATTTTTACATATATATTCACATGTAGAAAACAATTTTTCACTTAAAGTATGCCAGAGCCTCGTTTGGTTGCTTAAATTCATTGTTGTGGATCTAGACGGGTGCAAAAATCGGAGGCCAATGAAGTAATGATTTCTTCAGAAAAATATTTCAATGCGGGATTTGATCCCTGGATCGTAGTTTTTGACAATCGACAGTTTCTAGCATCACTTTTCAACAAAACCACATTATTTATGTATCTATTATTTCTATCATACATCATTGACACCTAAGATATTCATTTCTTTGCAAAGAAAGATAGAAATTGAAATATCTAATTACATCTTAAAGTACCAGTTTATTAGCGAAGAAAGAGAGGACGTTCTTCTCAAAAGTAAACGACAGACAACTAACCTCAGTGCAAAGTATTTTAACCAGCGCCATATCAAGTGAATGGTTGCTGGGTCCCTATACAACCTTTACAAAGCACTAAGTATATTATTATGCATTAGCGCGCCATCTGTTATGAAAATTCAAAGCTATTGTAGACGCGTATGATTCTTTTAAAAATTGAACAATTTCTACTGTCCTTACTGCAATGGAAAAATTAATGGTAGATTAAACTGGTGAAACCGCTGGGAGGGTTCACCACTGATGAGCCAGGGGGGGCTCTCCCATTAATTTTTCCATTGTAGTAAGGGCAGTAGAAATTGTTTTAATTTTTAAAAGAATCATACGCGTCTATAATAGTTTCGAATTTACAAAGCAGTAAGTAGGATAAATAACTTGGATTTATCGTTTTATCCTCCACTACATGATGATGATTGATCATCGTGAGGATATCGTTGCAAGCCAGCAATGAGAGAGGAGAATCTGTATAATACGTTCACCACTGATGAGCCAGGCTCTCCCATTAATTTTTCCATTGTAGTAAGGGCAGTATAAATTGTTTAATTTTTAAAAGAATCATACGCGTCTATAATAGTTTCGAATTTACAAAGCAGTAAGTAGGAAAAATAACTTGGATTTATCGTTTTATCCTCCACTACATGATGATGATTGATCATCGTGAGGATATCGTTGCAAGCCAGCAATGAGAGAGGAGATCTGTATAATACTGATGTCTTAATAAAGGCATTATGTGTGGTATATGAGATATTAATAAGATCATCTTACCCTCGGGTCGTTCAACAGAGTCCAGTTACTCAACCTACACTTATGATGACACTACCCCGACGTCCAGTACTTCACCTCAAGTGCACCGTCAACAAATCGGAAGAAAAACAAACAGACTTTAACGTCATCATCATTTATCAAAGAAGGATCCCACAAATAACGCTGATATCTGTCTAAGCCAGTATTTTTCTTTGTATCTGTCGTGGGACAATGTTTTCAAGCTATCTTTATGTATGTATTTTGCATGTAACGCAAGACTTTGTAATAATTCTGGAAAGTTACAATCAACGCTCTCTCAGATATACATTCTGTGTTCAATTCTTCGCCAGAGATCTATTAAACTTTGACGTTTGATGAATAAAAACATATTGATAATCACTATTTTGAATTTCGTTAGAACAACTCTCAAACAAATATAACAATTATCTTCATTGAACTTTAATTTGGAATATGTATATCTAGGAAGAAAATAATTTCTTGTAACATCTTTCATCATTCTCATTATATTTGTATTACCCGAACCTCAGCTTATGCCTCTACTGGAGGCCAGTCTCGAGTTTATACATTGCCAGAATTTTCCGAATTGTGATAATAAGTCTAGAGAGAGCCAGTAGATTTTGAGAGGCGGCGAATATATACAAGCAATCTGTCAAGAAGAAGAAACACAAGTCAGTGTGAAGAGATTCTTTTATAAGAGGACGAACGTTCAAGATACTACGGGTATAAAATGCCACGAGGGCAATGGTTTATGCATATATGCACTTTGATGAACATATTTATATAATTCTAAGCAATATTACTAAACCTATTATACAAAGTGTGAAAAGATGCACAATGTGTACTACAAATATATAAATATATGCAAATCCAATTATATACTATGGAAAGAAGGAAGCAAGTGCAAAAGAGACAATAAATTCAAAATGGATGGCCGAAATTGAGTTAGATATCTGGCAATTCTCTGAGAAGAAGTTATGCTCTAAAAAAGTTAGAAATGCAGAAATAAATAAAGGTTTAAGTACTCAGGAAGGTCTCGCAAGAACATCTTCAAGGCTATATTATTTGTGTGCAATAGCCACGTCAGACTAGAAACTTGATCTTCAGGTGAGACGAGAGACATCTTCCATGACACACCACTTACGTCATCATATTCCACGGTAGAAGAAGCAAAGGGTATCTACACCACATCATCTAGGTTAAACTTCTACAATAGTCTGACAAAAGATACTTCAGACCAACAGAACGATCCGCAGGTGAGACAGTTCCGCGTCACGATGGTAACATTAAGAGAACTAGAACCACATTCTTTTAGCCTAACCTAAGTCTGACAATAGACCTTTTAGTATAACAGGACGACCAACATGTGAGACTCGAGGTTTCATTTCAACATAGACACAAGAAGGATCTGCACTGACATTCCCCCAGGCCTGACTGCCATCTTAGCCTGACAATAGACATTCTTAGACCAACAGAATGGTTCACAGGTAAGACTAAAGCAACAAGAAGGATCTACATTGATATCCCACTGACCTGACTTTAGCCTAACTATAGACAGTCTTAGACCAACAGAATGTTTCACAGGTAAGACAAAAGCACCAAGAAGGATCTACATTGAAATTCCCCAGGCCTGACCTCAGCCTGACAATAGACATTATTAGACCAACAGAATGAGATTCACAGGTGAGACTAAAGCCACAATAAGGATCTACATTGATATCCCACTGACCTGGCTTTAGCCTAACTATAGACAGTCTTAGACCAACAGAATGATTCACAGGTAAGACTAAAGCACCAAGAAGGATCTACATTGACATTCCCCAGGCCTGACTGCCATCTTAGCCTGACAATAGACATTCTTAGACCAACAGAATGATTCACAGGTAAGACTAAAGCAACAAGAAAGATCTACATTGACATCCCACTGACCTCACTTTAGCCTAACAATAAACCTTCTTAGACCAACAGAATGTTTAACAAGGTAAGACTAAAGCCACAGAAGGATCTACATTGACATTCCCCAGGCCTGACCTCAGCCTGACAATAGACATTCTTAGACTAACAGAATGATTCACAGGTGAGGACTAAAGCCATAAGAAGGATCTACATTGATATCCCACTGACCTGACTTTAGCCTAACTATAGACTGCCTTAGACCAACAGAATGTTTCACAGGTGAGCCTAAAGCAACAAGAAGGATTTACATTGAGATTTCCCAGGCCTGACCTCAGCCTGACAATAGACATTCTTAGACCAACAGAATGATTCACAGGTGAGACTAAAGCCACAAGAAAGATCTACATTGATATCCCACTGACCTGACTTTAGCCTAACTATAGGACAGTCTTAGACCAACAGAATGTTTCACAGGTAAGACTAAAGCACCAAGAAGGATCTACATTGACATTCCCCAGGCCTGACCTCAGCCTGACAATAGACACACTTTTTAGACCAACAGAATAATTCACAGGTGAAGCTAGAGCAACAAGAAGATTCTACAATGTCATTCCCAGGCCGGACTTTATCCTGGCAATAGATAGTCCAGACCAATAGAAAGATATACAGGTAATCAGGATGTGATAATATAAAAGAAAAAAAATGACATTATTTTGATTAACTGCTACCTTAGCCTGTCAATAGACGGTCCAGTCCAATAGAAGGATCTACACAGGTGATCACGACGTCATAAGATACAAGAAGCACCGACATTCTCTAGAACAGACTGTCACCTTACCATGACAATAGGACACTTCAGGCCAACAGAACGATCCACAGGTGAATGTCATAGACAGGGCCAACATTCTCCAGGGCCGGACTGATGAATTGGCCATTGTAAGTCCTGACGTAGTTGCCTGACACTTCAGACTATCTAGGTCGACCTCCATTCATTGCCACACTGGCCTTCCAGGATGTGCTCAGAGTGCTTATCATTAAATAAACACAAATTTCATTGTAAGTTTCTTCGAATAAATTTACCTCGAGCTTTAGAAATCGTGTTCTTCAACAAGCAAATAATCAAACTGATAAATATGAAAGACAAAAATGAATATAAAAATTTTGAATATGTAGGAGTATATGTATACAAAACTGTAATTAATTAAAAAATACTTTTTTAATAATATACTGATCCAGTCAATATACAATTCATCTCATTCTTTGCTGAAGTTGTATATAGAGAAAATTGATATTTTGTATGGAAACCAATGTAGATCTGTCTAAATGATTCCAAACACGTCTAATTCATCGATAAAGTTGTGTGTGATGTTTTGGTGAAGTGCGGTAAACACGGCCCTTTGCCAAGAGGAAGTGGCAGCTGTAAATAATGTCCGACTTTTGTCGCAATAGCTCATCACCCCCCAACACTGGAAACGAGTCGTCGCTTGTCACAGGCTATTTATGTCTCACAGGTCGAGGGTGTCCTTCTAGGAAGACAATCCTTTAACAACCTATGAAGTAACACATTAATAACTTGTTTCTAAAACATATGACACGAGAAAACTAATCATATTTCACGCTATCTAGTCAAATTAAAGACTTACCATTTCTTCCTGATTAATTTTGTTAATACATTTTCAGCTTTCAATATGCTATTCGTTGACTTTCTTTGTCTATATTGTCTATTCCAGGTTGTTCCAGTACACACAGAAAGATATATTAACTAAATTTCTATCGGAAAAAAGTTTGTTTTTTCATTATTGTATATAGATGTACGAGGTGTGTTCAAAAAGTATCGCGAATTTTGAATTTTCGCGGGTTACGTATATTCGAATTTCGATCTTTTTGTGGCTTTATGTTGGTACTCATGTCTCTCACTTATGCCGACATGCTCGGCCATTTTGAATGTTCACTTAATTGTTGACAGCTGCTTTGCTTGCAGGTGTTTTGGATCGTCTTCGATTTTTACCTATTAAAAAAAAATGGATCAAGAACCTGTATCAAATTTTGTATGAAAAACGAAATTAAGTGCGCGGATGCATTCCGAATGTTGACTGTGGCATACGGAGAAGCTACCTTGGACCGAAGCAACGTTTATCGGTGGTACAAAATGTTCTCAGAAGGCCGAGAAGATGTGAACGACGAAGAGCGTGCCGGACGCCCGAGCACTTCAACAACAGACGAAAAAATTAATGAAGTGGAGAAAATGATATTGGCCAATCGTCGAATCACAGTTAGAGAGTTGCTGAGGACCTAAACATATCGATTGGCTCGTACCATTCGAATTTTATCAATGATTTGGGCATGAGACGGGTCGCCGCGAAATTCGTACCAAAATTGCTCAATTGCGACCAAAAACAGCATCGCATGAAAATTGCTAATGAGATGTTGGACTCTGTCCGCGACGACCCAAATTTGATCCAGAGGGTCATAACTAGGTGACGAAGCGTGGGTTTATGGTTATGACGTGGAAACCAAAGCTCAATATCTCAATGGAAGCTGCCGCACGAACCAAGACCGAAAAAAGCGCGCCAAGTTCGGTCGAATGTGAAGTTTTGCTGACAGTTTTCTTCGATTGCAGGGGCGTGGTGCATCATGAGTTCTTGCCACAGGGTAGAACGGTCAATAAGGAATATTACCTGCAAGTTATGCGCAATTTGCGCGAAGCAATCCGCCAGAAACGCCCGATTTGTGGAAGAACAGAAATTGGCTTTTGCACCACGATAACGCCCCTGCTCACACATCGTTGCTTGTGCGCGACTTTTTGGCCAAAAACAACACACTAATGATGCCGCAGCCACCGTATTCCTCCAGATCTGGCCCCCTGTGACTTTTTCTTGTTCCCTAAACTGAAGAGGCCAATGAAAGGACGACGTTACGCTACGCTTGACGAGATAAAGACGGCATCGAAGGAGTAGCTGAAAAATATTTTTTTCAATGATTTTTTGAAGTGCTTCGAAGATTGGAAAAACCGTTGGCACAAATGTATAATATCTCATGGCGATTACTTTGAAGGGGACAAAATAGGTATTCATGAATAAATAAATAATTTTTGAAAAAACACATAATAAGAACGAGCATCTCTTGAGCTCGTGCAACTGAAGATTCCTTATGAATTACTCTCATCTATCAGAATAAAATCATCCAACCGTTGATTATAATCAACAATTATTGATAATTGAACGATTTGGTAAATAATAAATCAGTTTATATTGTTGCAATTATAGATAAGAGGTGTACAATGCAATCTCACTGGTATTTTATTGTTATATTTCTAAAAAACTCTCTGAAAAAAAAGAGATTTGATCTATTTAACAACCTTTAAAGAAAGAAAACGGAAGTATCTCCCTAATTTACATATAGCTAAGCAATTGCTTTTAATTTATTATCTAATTACATACATACTATATTTAAATTTCATGACAATATTTATTCCAATAAGGCACGTTATCAGCAGCTTTCATTTGCCTGATCAGGAGATCAATTTTCTTAATCATACCACTGATCCCGTACATTGTCTATCTTTTGTTCTATATACATCGTGGTTTTCGACCGCGACGACCCGGGTTCAATTCCGCATTGGGCATTTTTCCGATTAAAAAAAAAATGCTCCAATAGCCCCGGATTCTTGCAAAAGTCTAACCCCACCAGCGAGTGCAAATAATCAAACGGGGCCCTGGCACATTTGTAAGTGCAAAGTCGAACTGCTTTTCACATGTGTAGACATGTGGTGCACTTACAGTAAAAGCAGTCGCCCTACTTCTACCCCACCATGATTACCATGGCCTGTACCACGTGTACTAGGGATAAGTAAAAAAAACATATACATCCAGTATATGTTTAAAATGTGATTTTACAGATCAGAGCTACATATCCTCTCCTAGGCACGATGAATGCATAGATAAATACTTCCTTATGCTAGAGCAGAGGTTAAGAAACACCCTGAACTCGTGGTGTGACCATCGTGAAGGATTCTATGGATATAAATATTCGAATAAATATACGTGGATACAAAAATAGATTCGAAAATATCGTTTTTATTCATCATCAATTTACCTTTATGTTTGTATGCCTAATTATTGTTTTCTTTTCCTTTCAAAATACTGAGATTCATTAATTAATAAATTGCAAATGTTGGTTTCTAAATAAATATAGTTTAGCATGTAGGATATCAAAAAAAAAAATCAAAGACTCATTCAATTTTAACTAATCAAGAAACAACTCTCTGCTGTTCCACTCTTTAGCACTATATAGGCAGAACTGTAGGGACTATTAAATATGATTTTGAGGTCTATTTAACCACCCTTGTGTGAAATTAAATTTTTGCCCTAAGGATCCTTGCAATTTTTTACAATGTTTTAGAAACTAAAATTATTCAACAGATTAAGGTTTCTAATAAAACGTGGCTGATATGTGGCATCTGTTGATACACAGAGCGAAGATCCAAAGAGTTTGAAGTGAAAGAGTCCACGGTCCCATGTGCTAAACAGTATGTAAGATGTTGAGTCACCTTCACCGCCCCCTCATTCCCAAGAGTGTGGGCGGACACTGCCCTTAGCCCATGCCAAGACCCCCTAGTACTAGGACCAGCCTTCTTTCCCCCGTTCTAGATAATACCTGAGCAATGATATATCTTTACAGCCATGAACTGAAAATACTTAGTGAATGAGTAGTTTTTAAATCCACAAACGACCCATTCAAAACTAAGTTTACTTTTACACAAATGAATTTACTGGCAATGCGCTTCTTTTAATATCATCAAATATTATCTCTACAGACCTTACTGCAATGATATGAGTCATTGAATGAGAGAGCTTGACTCATCAGTAGTGAACCCTCTCAGCGGTTTCGCCAAATTAATATCTAGGACCTCTCTACTATTGTATTGGATTGGTTTGGAATATACCCTGTATTTTCTATGGAAAGCAGCTTAGGGATGTTTAGTGAACTATGGACATAAGCTTATAGGTCTGTAGAGGAACATAATATAATTTCAAGGTATTGCATCGAGCAAAGCTCTTCCGCAAAATATGTTTTCATAACAAATATATATTAGAAAATTAAATTTAATTGCCATCTATCGTTAAAATTCATTTGTGTAAAATTTTAACAATAGTGGCAATTAAATTTAATTTACTAATAAGTTTACTTTGCTGTCTGCGGACACTTTTAAACACCTTGTTCTTTAACAGTCGACTTCTGTTGATTGTCACAAACCATTTTTTTACTATGCTCTCTTTTGGAAGTTCGGTTTTCAAAGAATTTAGTTCCGGATTGCCTTTATAACATTACCATTATATAATTGCCCTAACAGATAAAACTATCATACAGCTGAGGAAATAAGCCATTACATCTGAGCAATGCCATGTCCATTCTTTTACTTGCATTCAATTTAAAAATCAAATTATTCACTTTCTAAAAGCCTTACTTTGAAAACGCAAAAACAAAACATATTCTCCGCATCCCTGTCGTAATTGTATTTTTACCGTAAAACTTGGATAATTCAAACGTCTTTAATTCGAATATTATCTGGTCTCTAGATTTTTAAGTATTTTATTCAAAACGTTCTTAATTTTTGGATAATTCGATTTTTTTTTTTTGGTCTCTTGGGCTTTGAATTACCAAAAGTTAGACTGTATTTCTTTATGAAACTAGTATCTCTTAACTACCTCTTGAATAAATCTTTCGCTCAATAATAATTTATAAAGACTATACTCTGAGAGCACAACAGAACTCTGTATCTGTTGATATTGTTTTTTATGTTATAATTTAGCATGCGCGCTAAAACATCATTTTACAAAGTTTGAAGAAAGGTTTTGAGTCACCTTTTAAAATATAAATATCTCTTTCAAAGTTTGAATCAATAAAATTTGGTAGGATAGTAATAAAACCTAAACTCCAAAGTTCCTTATTTTAAAGTTTTTTCTGCCAACGATTCATTAATACAAAGGGGAATCAATAAATAAGGTGAATTATTTTATTTCTTAAAAATTAAAAAAGCAAAAATAATTTAAACCACCAGAATATTAAAATATAACATTGAGAGACTATTTAGGTGTTCTGTTCTTTTTTCCCACGCGCGGCGCGAAACTTATAAAAAAACTAAAATGGAAGACTCCCTTGAAGGATTGCACCACGCTTGAACAACGTGCAGTTATTCGTTTCTTGAATGCAGAAGGTATTCAAACATCTCTAATATGCCAAAGAATGAAAAATATCTATGGTGAGTCTTGTTTGTCTAAAAAAAAAAAAAACATTTATAAATGGGTCACGAGTTCAAAAATGGACGAATTACATGTTCCTCCAGGTCTCAACGTTCGGCCGGTAAAGTTTTGTTAACAATTTTTTGGGATGTTGATGGACCAATCTGTCTTGATTTTTTATCCTCAAGGCAACGTATAAACAGCGACCTTTATTGTGACATTCTTGTAAATAAGCTAAAACCCAGTATAAGAAACAAAAGAAGAGGGAAGCTTAGTAAAGGTGTTCTCTTTCTTCATGATAATGCAAGGCCGCATACATCATGTAAAAATTGTATCTACAATCATTAATTAGGTTTTGAAGTTTTAGAACATCCTGCATATAGTCCAGACTAGCCCCCTCTGACTATTTCCTTTTTGGACTTCTAAAGAAGGAGTTAAAGGGAAAGCGATTTGACTCGGATGAAGATGTCCAGAAAGTGGTGCAAGATTTTTTTCACACGCTTTCTAAGAGTGCCTATAAAGAGGGTATTTACAAGTTGCCAGAACGATGGAGACGATGTATAAAAAGCCAAGGTGGATTATTTTGAATAAATCAAGTTTTAATTTTTAATATCGTTCTTATTTTTTTTAAATAAATTATAATTCACCTTATTTATTGATCCCACCTTGTAATATACTGGTTCATACAATATAATATTTCTTTCAAGATAAACATTTTGAACACGTATTTGAAGATATATAATTATGAAATACAGTTAAACCTGTCTATAGCGCCCCCTCTTGGGACTCACCAAAATAGGGTGCTATAGAGACGGGGTGCTATAGACAGGTCACTTTCAATGTAAATCGGGCGCTATAGAGAGGGAGGCGCTATTTAGAGGGGGCGCTATAGACAGGTTTAACTGTGTCATTTTTTTAAATCGAGCGTGTGTGTGAGTAGAATATTAAATTTACAGCAAGAATAGAAAGAAGTGATTTCTTAAAATGTTATTACAGGGGGTTTCGAGTTTTGTTAAGTGAATTTCTTAACATTTTTGCTGTTCTCATTTAGGAACAATGTTTTAAGCCATCATTTCAAACATGCCGTCTATTATAGTGTCATCGTGTAATGATTGATGAAGCAAATTCCCGTGTAATTTATTAATAAAAAAACTCAATCAATCAAATCGTCAATGAAGTAAGGTCAAAGTCAAATGATTGTGGAACACATGACAGAACCATTCTGCGTTATGGGGGTCGGTGGAAGGATGGTCTAAACCGTTGGTTTTCGACCGCTACGACCCGGGTTCGATTCCCGCATTGGGCATTTTTTCTGATAAAAAAAATGCTCCAATGATCGCCGATTCTTTCAAAAGTTCAATCCCACCAGCGAGTGCAAGTAACCAAACTGGGCTCTGGCACATTTATTTGTAAGTGCAAAATCGAACTGCTTTTCACATGTGTAGACATGTGGTGCACTTACAGTAAAAGTAGTCGCCTACTTCTACCCATCATGATTATCATGGCCTGTACCACGTGTGCTAGGGATAAAAATATTCTGCGTTATAAACTTTCTAATAGTCGTGACAGTAGTTGTCAATCCTTTAGGAATTTTCCCAAGTACTGATCTAGATTTTACAAATATGAAAAATAATATCTCAAATCTGTGTTTAATGTTTTCATTTTATGTTTGATATATCAACCTCTTTTTTTATACTTGTATATTGATAATCATACAAATCTTAGGGCGGCTGGAGATTAGACTGACGAAATCGCTAGGAAGGATCACCACTGATGAGCCATGCCCTCCCTTTTTCAAATGTTTAATCAATGGAGTATAAAGAGATAGTTGTTAAATTATTTTTTAAAAATTGGAATAAAAGTAACGTTAGAATATACAGTTAAGACTGTCTATAGCACCTTCCTCTCTATAGCTCCCGATTATAAATACGTAGTACGATGCGATTTACATTAAAACTGACCTGTCTATAGCACCCCCTCTCTATAGAACCCTATTTTGGTGAGTCCCAAGAGGGGGCGCTATAGACAGGTTTAACTGTAATTCTAATTATGGTTTTTTATTTGAACAAATTCGGCTGGCTTTCAAGTACAGGTTTTCATCGTGGTTCACCGTACAATAAAAACAAGTATTCCGAGTGTCAATTTGCATGAAAGTATTGACCAAATTTCCCTGATGTAATGAGAAAGTCTTCGCGGTTATTTTGGGAGCATACGATAATTAGAGTTTCCTCGTCAGAAGTAAGAAGTGGCCGACGTCAGCACGATGTCACTCAGCTTGCTAAGCTTCTCATCAAGAACCACTGAAGGAAATTTCCCTCCAAATAATTCGATCCAATTTTAGCACCCCATTCGACCACAAAATGGCAGTTTGACTTTGCAAATCGACGCGTTCAGCAGATTTTAAAATCAAATTGGTTTTCTCCTGCCATCGACTTTAATGTAATGGCTGGAGTTCCCTTCATTCAGAGTTCTTTCTGGTTTCTTTCTGCTTTGATCGAAATGACCCAGACTTGCTATCTTCGTCAACTTGAAAAGAAGTATAACCTCTTTCCTCACCTAGTTTCAGAGCCTAAGTGTCCTTTAGAAAGATACCCTTTTACCAGAGAGTAGCTAAATAGAGCAAAAGTGATCATTTTGATGATGAAAACTGTTCTTTGTAGTGTCCTCTAGCGTGAG
This sequence comes from Cordylochernes scorpioides, assembly GCA_030710605.1. Taxonomy (NCBI): domain Eukaryota; kingdom Metazoa; phylum Arthropoda; class Arachnida; order Pseudoscorpiones; family Chernetidae; genus Cordylochernes; species Cordylochernes scorpioides. The sequence continues at coordinate 32,970,764 of CP092879.1, forward strand.
TGTGTCCCATGAAAGTTGTACCGTATTATAAATATAGGTGTCCTCTTACCGGAGAGCAGCTAAATTGCAAAATAGTTAATTTTGGTGATTAAAACTGCCCTTTGTAGTGTCCTCTAGCGTGAGTGTGTCTCATGAAGGTTCTACAGTATTTAAACTAATAAATAGGTTTTTTACTTATCTTATTATACGAGGTACAGACTGATAACCATGGTAGGTAGAGGCTGTCTTTTATAGTAAGTACTATACATCAGTCTACACATGTAGAAGACCGACTAGAAGTTACTTAAACTCACTGGTTGGGTTGGACCTGTGCAAAAATCGATGGCCATTCAAGTAGAAAAACATATTCAATCAGGGATTCGATCCCGGGCCATAGTTGTCGAAATTGTGTATCACTCCTTCACCACTTCATTAATAAATAGCGATGCACAAATACGTCTCTATCTCATTCAAATGTACAAATTATGATCTTTGTCAAAATTATTATAGCACTACTGTTTAGTTTTATCAAATTTATAGCAATACTCTTCGAATTGTCCGCGCGCTGTAAGAATCTAAAATAAAATAAATTCAGCTAGTTAAAGACATCTCTAACCATCATTAAAAGTTTTTATCTTACTTTCCTCCATTTCTGTCGAACTGTCTCTCCACAAATCTTCTGATAAATATAATTCCAGACCACGTAGATATCTGAAATTTCGCACCTTTGCTCAAACGAACAATGCAAGTGTACGAGCAATAAAGCTTTTATGAAAATTACAGAAAGATTATTAAAATAAAATCGCATATCTATTACACATATAGAGTTTAAAAATACAAAAATATTTTCATATTGAGTTAATAATATGTAAATACGAACGGACACTTAATTTTATGTTTAGTGATTATGTTTGTACACAATCTTGTATAAATAGGATCAACTAAAAGTATAAAAATCTTAAATTCAATAAAATCATTTAGTTTATTGACTTGTACACATCAGTGTATTAACATCTATTTTAACTTGTTCCTTTTCACTATACGAAAAATATATCAGAAGAAAGTTTATAATTTTTAAAATTTTCAGTTTCTTTTTTGTACAAGAAGTGACAGCTGTGATTATATTTAACTTAATTTTTATGAAAGCGAATCTTCTTCATTTTTTTAAATGAAGAATTTTATGATCAAGTTAATTTTAAAAAGTTATAAAAATAAAAAAAATCGAAGTTAAAAGAAATATTTATTATGTTTTTTATAGAAAGTCGATAATTGAAGGAAGTAATAACGCCTGGCCAACCCACAGGATATTACGCAGTAATTGAGCTAGAGTTGAAGAGAGCTCTTTGCCTCGGCTGCTCTGGGCTTTGATTAAATGGTGATACGGGGTAGATAACTTATCATTGAAGATAGGTCACGATAATAAGTATCTACGATAGCACGTTGTCTTTTCGTACTTTAAATCCTTCCGTAGGCGACCCTTCTGACGAGCGACCATCTGAAAAGTCAACCATGTATGTAGTTTGGGCTGTTTGACATGATCATTCTAATACAGATAGTACTTCAGGCATCTATCTTTGGTCAAGAGGATCTCTGTATTGCTGGTGAATTAGGGAACTTGGATAAAACATCCGAATGGTGGTTTGGTGATGTAAACTGCCCTTTGTAGTGACCTCGAGCGTGATTGTCGCATGGCAGTTCTACCGAATTATATATAGAGGTGTACCGGAGAGAAGCTAAATAGTTGGCGATGAAAACTGTCATTTGTAGTGAAACTAATTGTTCGAAAAGGAAAATCTAAGATTGTTTCTTAAATAGACGACAAAACTGGTATATTACAATATGTAAAATAAAGTTATATGGAGTTATATTCGACCTGATCATTCAAATACAGATAGTACTTCAAGCATCTGCCATTTGGTCAAAAGGATCTAAGTATTGCTGGTGAATTAGGAAACTTGGAGAAACATTCGAAGTATACTTTTAACGAGAGTTTGGTGATTAAAACAGCCCTTTGTAGTGATCTCTAGCGTGAGTATATCCCATGGAAGTTCTACAGAATTATATATAGATGTGTCCTCTTACCGGAGAGCAACTAAATAGCAAAAGTGGGTATTTTGTCAATAGAAACTGCCCTTTGTAGTGAAACTAACTGTTCGAAAAATAATATCTAAGACTGCCTCTTCAATAGACGACAAAACTGGTATATTACAATATGTAAAATAAAGTTATAAGGAGTTATATTGTACCTGATCATTCTAATACAGATAGTTGTTCAGGCATCTGCCATTTGGTTAAGAAGATCTCAGTAATGCTGTGCTGATGAATTGGGGAACTTGGAGAAAAATCCGAAGTGTATACTTTTAATGAAATTTTATTCAAACTAATTGTTTGAAAAGAATCAACTAAGATTGTCCTTGAATAGGCGATAAAACTGGTATATCACATATTTAAAAAAAAAAGGTTAATAATTATAAGGGAAGGTATAAAAAATCTAATAATATTATTTGAGAAAATATTTTGTCAAAGATCTGAGAAAATATTTTATCATTGAAGAAAGGCCAGTAGTAAATGGTTTTATTCGAAAAAAAATGAAAGAAAAATATCAATAGTTTATATTTCTAAGAATCAATGACGCACTTTTGCCTTAAAATTTAAAAAAATATATTTATTTTTTTAATAAATATTTTCGTGATTATTTGTGAAATGAGACAGTTTTTCTTTCTTTAATTAAAATCCAAATTCTTGTCAAGTGTCACTGTCAGTACATGAGGAAGTAATTTCAACTTTTGTCGTCTTATACATGTATTTCTAAATTGCACAAAACAAAATTTAATTAGAAAGTGTTTTTGACAACTTTTTCTTTGCTTCTACTCAGCTTCCTTCCAGTGTGGCTCGTTATCTATAATTGATATTTCTCTATATATATGTGTGTGTGTGTTTTAAAAAGAGAGCAATTCATAAATAGATCTTTAATTAAAAAGGGCATATATTGGATCAAAATATTGGTAAAATAAATTATATTTTGATCCAATATATGCCCTTTTTAATTAAATATGCGTGTAAATATATATATTTTTATCAAACTCTCTTTATTAATTAAAGGAAAAAAGGGTTCAAATTGGTTTAAAATAAAAATCATTTTATCTCTTACATATATATGTAAAAAATAGTACTAAAGTGAAATTGTACTAGTATCAGATGGATAAATTAAGAAAAATGCATCTCCTGATCGTGAAACTAAAAGTTATTGATGGCTTGTGCCATCTGTCGGAATAAATATCAACTAATCGTTGATTGTTAATTATTACCGAATTAGCCAAATAACCTTTCTTGACTAATCAAGAAAGCTAACCACGTACGTCTTTCGGGCTGTTGGCTCATATCAGCTTTTATGAAATTTTACATATTTTAATTGATCATTCATCTTTTTTTTTTTTGTATTTCTACAAAATTAATTGTAATTTCATTATATAAAATATAGGAAATATAGCTGGGATTATACATATCATTTATAAGTGAGTATGTAAACCCCCGTAAATGTTTTTTCGTAAATTTTAAACAATGTTTTTTAATCCTAAAAAAAGTTTATATATATTTTATTTTGAAAACCCAAAAATATATAAATAATTATTAATTTTTTATATATATATATATATTAAAAATTGTTTTATAATTTAAATAATTCATTCCCAACAATTGGCTACAATAGTTAAATAGAAATTTATAAGAAATGGAAGCATTATAAAACACGAATGTTTCTTTTTTTCAAACACAAACTCTTCTACTGTCCTTACCGCGGTGAAAATATATATTGGGAGGGGAAGGCTAGGCTCATCAGTGGTGAATCCTCCCAGCGGTTTCGCCAATTTAATCTACCAGACCGCTTTTCTTAGAACTACAATACTGTATTGGACGATTCTGCTCTTATAGGCTGCAATGACGGGTGGAATCTGAGAATAGTATTCAAACAAACTATGGACATAGGCTTTTAGGACAGCAGATTCACCACTGAGGAGCCAAGCCCTCTCAATTTATTTTTTCGTCGCAGTAAGAACAGTAGAAGAGTTTGTTTGTGTTTGAAAAAATAAACATTCGTGTTTTATAATTTTTCCATTTCTTATGTATAGATGACACGTTATCGCCTTATATTTATATAGAAATTTGTTTTAGCCGACTATATGCCATGAACTCTATGCGTACATGTCTGACATTTCCTACCATTTCCTTTAGATATAATGAAGTAAAGAATATATTTATTACCCTGAGAGTGTGTCCATTTAGTGCCTGGTCGTCCTTTTCTTTGTCTTCCCTCGATCGTCCCTAATTAAATGATATTCAGTTAATCATCTGCCCTCACCATGTGTCCAGAATGGGTTAGTCTTAGTTGATTCATTCACAACCCCCGTGACCATCTTGTTTCCAAACCAAACTAAATAGTCTATAACTAATTAATCATTAAAAGTATCTAATTGGCAAATTCGGAAAATATCGGTTTTCTAGTTGGACTTTGTTCAAGGGAAGAACTCCGGACTGACGAGATCATAGCCCGGAAATATGGTCTCCAGTCAAGATGCCCTGAAAGACGAGGGCAATAGCCCGAAGCCATGGTCTCCAGTCAAGATATCCTGGTCTGACGAGGGCCATAGCCCGGAGCCATGGTCTCCAGTCAAGATATCCTGGACTAACGAGGGCAATAGCCCTGAACCATGGTCTCCAGTCAAGATGCCCTGAAAGACGAGGGCCATAGCCCGGAACTATGGCTTCCAGTTAAGATTCCCTAGACTGAGGAGGGCAATAGCCCGGAACTATGGTCTCCAGTCAAGATATACTGGACTGACGAGGGCAATAACCCGGAACCATGGTCTCCAAACAAGATGCCCTGAAAGACGAGGGCCATAGTCCGGAACTATGGCCTCCAGTTAAGATTCCCTAGACTGAGGAGGGCAATAGTCCGGAACTAAGGTCTCCAGTCAAGATTCCCTTGACAGTGAGGGCCATAACCCGGAACTATGAATTTCACGTCTAATTTCCGTATTTTCCAAAACAAATACGGTGACAAGTTAGTCGATCCTAATCTACAAAGATAATACTTTGTCTAATTTGACAGGAGAAGTTTTTGGAACCACGATATAGGAATCTCCACACGACAACCTTGTTAGATGTAACCCCAGGCCAAGACCGGCCCGGCGTCTAGCCAGTTGGCCGCCTTTCCACGGCACGCGGCCAGACCTGAACCTCTGCACTTGGGAAACCCGCACTCTTCGGTGACACGCGTTTCACAGCTCTTTGGGGAATACCATCTTCATATAATCGTTCCTGTGTGAATTCAACTGATTTGACACTAAATAAGACCGATTGAATTGAACTCTTCGAATAAAAATAGCAAAATATAAAGATCATTGAAGAGGAGTGTCTTATTGCGAATAAAGTTCTTATAAGACATTCCTCTTCATTCGTCGCTAAATTTTTCTCTATTTTACTAAATAAGACTACAAATGGTATTCGAAAATGCGTATTATATTGGAACAGAGATTTTATTTAAAAAAACTATTGAAGATGACGAAAAGATGCTTTTTCATATCGTTACCACCGTTGGAGCCAAAAATATAGAGAATATTGTCACGGAGATAAATAAAGCAAGGGCAAGTTTGTGAATAATTAATTTATTATAAGGCGTATTTATAGGGATAGAGAGAAAGTACAACTTACCCCAAGAGAAAGACAATCCTAATGAATGGTGTCAGCCACCGTCCCGTTTGGCTTATTTTCAGCTCAGCTTCCAAGAACCCCTCACACCTGTGGTTCCCCCCAGGGTCCAGGGATGATTGACAGGTGTCCCATCTGGATGCTTCTTGACATTACTTCCTCTTTAGAGAAAACAGCGACCCGCTGATTAGCTTGTCTCAGCCCTTGTTCTGGAAGGAAATCTATCACGGCTGGTGTTCCCTAGCAGAATGGAATTTTGTTCTTCAGGGTCCAGGTAGGGCTTCATCCGAATGACATGGACGATATCCTTGGCTTTCCGTGATCGGGGAGACGGGTCGACGGGCTCTACTTCATACGTAACTTCTGAAAGCTTCTTGGTCACCTTGTAGGAACCGAAGTATCTCTTCAGTAGCTTTTCTGAGAGCCCTACTTTTCGGATGGGAGTAAAAACCCACACAAGATCATCCTTCTGGTAATAGACTGGAGTATGTTTCTGGTCGTATAGTCTACGGTCTTTCGCCTGTGATTGTAGAAGGCGTGATCGGGAGAGTTGACGCGCTTCCTCAGCTCTGGTCACAAGTTCTCCAACGTAGTCGTTAGAGATCTCATCTGGTAGGTAGGGTAGTACGACATCGATGTAGGTCTCGGCCTCGCGGGCGTGGACAAGAAAGAACGGGGTGTAGCCGGTCGCCTCCTGTTTAGCAGTGTTGTAAGCAAAAATTACATAGGGAAAAACTTGGTCCCAGTCCTTCTGCTCAACACCTGTGTACATGGACAACATGTCTCCCAGAGTTTTGTTGAACCTTTCAGTCAGGCCGTTGGTCTGGGGATGGTAGGCCGTTGTAAATCTGTGCACAACTCCGCACAGAGCATTGATCTCTTTCATTACTTGAGAAATGAAATTTCTTCCGCGATCTCTTGTTTTCATTTCTCTAGGAGCTCCATGCTTCAAGATAACATCTTCAACCAGGAACTTAGCTGTTTCGATTGCTCCTCCGTCTGGGATCGCTTTCGTTATGGCATACCTTGTCATATAATCGGTGCACACAATGATCCAACGGTTTCCATCTTTAGAAACTGGAAATCTTCCAAGGAGATCAACCCCGACCTTATAGAATGGCTTTTCTACAGGTGGTATGGATACAAGTTGTCCAGCCTGACGTCGAGGTAATTTCTTCCTTCGTTGACACTCCCGACAATGGCTTACATATTGGCGAACAGTTCTATAAAGGCCAAGCCAATAGAATCGTTTCTTCACTTTGTCATACGTTCGGGCGAAACCCAAATGCCCAGCTGTAGGAGCGTCATGTAAATCTGCCATAACTTCCGAGCTTAAGTGTTTAGGAATCATCATGAGCCAGGGTCTTCCAGTTGTGCTATAGTTTTTCTTGTATAAGATGCCGTCGATAATGCTGAATTCCTTTCTGGTGTAGCGCGAGTTTATATTATCGATCATTTTAGCTAAATCCGGGTCTTTAGTCTGCTTTATATCGACGTTGGTTAGTGACATCACAGCACTTGGTTGATCGTTCTCAAGCGGGCTCCTTGACAGACAATCGGCATCCTTATGTTTGCGTCCGCTCTTGTAGATAACGGTCACGTCAAATTCTTGCAACTTCAGCGCCCATCTTGCCAAACGGCCAGAAGGATCTTTCTGTCCTACCAACCAACATAGAGAATGATGGTCAGTGACAACCGTGAATGGTCGACCAAACAAATATGGACGGAATTTGCTAATAGACCAGACTACAGCAAGGCATTCTTTTTCTGTTGTAGAATAGTTATGTTCAGCCTTTGTCAAGCGTCTAGATGCATAAGCTATAGGCCGCTCCTTTCCACCTTGTATTTGTAGAAGAACAGCTCCAATACCATGTCCGCTTGCATCCGTGTGTAGATGGGTATCAGCGGATTCATCAAAGTGTCCCAAGACAGGCTCTGAAATTAGAGCTGTTTTAAGGACTACAAACGCTTTCTCTTGAGCTGCATCCCAATAGAATTGTTTTTCAGTCTTCAGTAGGCCATGCAAAGATCTAGCTTTGTCAGCAAAGTTTTCAATAAATCTTCGGTAATAGGAACATAATCCAAGAAAGCTCCTCAGTTCAGAGATATTCTTTGGCCTCGGAAATTTGGAGACGACTTCAACTTTATCTGGATCTGGATGAATTCCATTGGCGTCAACAAGGTGTCCTAAAATCTTCATCCTCCTTGATCCAAAAAGACACTTTTTGTGGTTTAAGTTTAGTCCAGTTTTCTGGATGCACCTTAATACAAGTTGTAGACGACGTAGATGTTCCTCAAAGGTAGGTGCGTAAACTACGATGTCGTCCAGGTAGCAAAGGCACATGTTCCATTTAAAACTGCCCAGAACACTATCTATCATCCTTTCAAACGTTGCTGGAGCGTTACATAGACCGAAAGGCATTACTCGGAATTCATACAGCCCATCTGGAGTGATGAAGGCAGTTTTCTCCCTGTCTTTTTCGTCCACTTCAATCTGCCAATACCCGGACCGAAGATCCATCGTGGAGAAGTAACTAGAGCCAGCTAAACTGTCCAAGGCATCCTCAATGCGTGGCAGCGGGTAAACATCTTTTTTTGTTATCTTACTTAATCGACGATAATCTACGCAGAATCTCCAGGTCCCATCTTTCTTTCGAACTAGAATAACAGGAGATGACCAAGGACTTTCAGAGGGCTTCACGATGTGATTTTCAATCATCTTGTTCACTTCATCATGAATTAGTCGTCGTTCACTTGGTGCTACTCTATAGGGCCGCTGTTTGATAGGAGAGTGGTCTCCTGTGTTTATCTTGTGCTTCACAGTACTGGTGGGCTTAATAGGAGTTCCACCAAAGTCAAATGTGTCAATAAACTCGTCAAGGCATGAAACAAGCTGTAACCTTTGAATTTCAGACAGCCCTGGATCTAGAGTAAGGTTTATCTTCTGCGACCATTCACGTGACTTTAGCTGCGTTTCTTGTAACTTATCGCTGGATTCGATAAGACTGCAGATATTTCCATTCTCATAACTTTCCATGGTGCACATATTCAATCCTGATGGAATCAGTTGCGGCCAAGACGCTCCATTCGCAACCCAAATGCTACCTCGGCCGTGTCGAAATGTAACCAATGAGTTTGTAATAAGAACTTCTTTTCTTAATAATAAGTCCTTAGAAGTTGAGACTAAAACATCTCTAACACCGCATACTTCTTCGTTTACCACACTGATCTTCTTTATTGATTTAGGCGGGATGACAAAGTCGTCGGAAGCAAACAAACTCTGGTTTTCCTCCTCTCGAGATTCCAGGACGGAGGTTTCCCCGAGATGGAGTTCATTTCTGCTACAATCAATGACGGCTTCGGTGACCTTGAAGAAGTCCCATCCGAATATGATGTCATGGCTGCATTCCACCATAACAACGAATTCAAAGGATATCTTCAGACCATTAACTTCTATGTTCAGGACACATTTTCCTAGGGTCTCTATTTAATTTTTGTTTGCGGCTTTAAGAATGGGACCTGGTTCTTTGAAGAGAGGTGTCTTTATTTCGAGTCGAAATTTGTCTGAAATAAAAGAAAAGTCTGCTCCTGAATCCACCAATGCTTTAATTTTGCGTCCATTTATTTCGACCATAACAAAATTTTCTTTTAATTTAGCGGCGATATACCCTGGGGGATTTTCCTCAATGGCGACCTCACCCCCGTTAGAAGCCGCTCCACTTAGTTTTTCACATTCTGAGGATTGGGAGAACGGCTGAAACGACGGGCTGGCGACTGGGATTGTCTTCGGGCTGGCGACCTTGCACGGCTTGGATGTGGGGAAGAGCTCCGGTAGAAGTACGTCGAGGTTTGGGGCGTTACATAGTCGTCGTCATATCTCCGGGGTCGACTCGAAAATCCAATATTTCTTCCTTCTCCGCCATTCCTTGACCTGGCTTCAGCGAAGACCTGCTGTCGTTCTCTACAATAACGGATGACATGCCCGGGTCGTCCGCAGTGGAAGCAGATTGGTTTGTCATATTCAGTACGCCACTGAGTCCTTTGATTATTTGGTGGTCTTTCAGTTCTTCGTCGGTAACCTTGATCGTTCTGGGGGAGGTATTGTCGCCGAGGGCGGAAGCTCTCGGGCTGACGAGGGGCAGAGATAGGAGCCAATGTCTGCTGAATTTCACTACGGATGACATCCCGTAGGTCGGGGATGGGGTGTCGATATCCTGGGAGGCAAATGTAGAAGGAGGAGCCATATACTTCTGAACCTCCTCTCTTACTATTCTTCTAATATGGGCTTCTAGGTTCTCAGATTCAGCGGTCGAGATGGTGGTCACATTGGGCAGTCGGTTGAACCTGGGCGGTGCAACACGCATCCTCTTGAATGCCTCGAATCGGCGGCAGAACGCAACAAATTGGTCCACCGTGCTGATATCCTTCCCAACAAGTGCCTGATACACTTCCTCCGATACGCCTTTAATCAGGTGGCTCACCTTTTCTCCTTCCGACATTCCTGGGTTGCTCTGTTTACAAAGGAGGACTTCTTGCATGTAGCTCTCGACGTTTTCCCCACTCGTCTGCGCTCTAGTTCAAAGAATGTTCTCGGCTTTTCTAGCCGTGTCTTCCTTGTTCCCAAATATTTCACAAAACTTTATCTTAAATTCCTCCCACGAATCAGATTTCCTCGAAGTTTTCGAACCAGCACTTCGCTGTGCCAGTGAGGTAGAAGATGACGTTGGCCAGACACATGGAGTCATCCCACTTGTTGTAACGTGCCACACGCTGGAAGTCGCTCAGCCAACGCTGCGAATCTTCCCCACGTTCTCCCGAGAAGACAGTAGGGTCTCTCCACCGATGGCAGAATGGTCGGTTTTCTTCTCTCTCCATTTTCTTCCGAGCAGGAAAAGCAAGCACTGTAGATAGCTCTGGTTGCAATCCTTGAAGGCGACGACTTCGTCTGGTGACTGTCTCGTTACCCAGCGTCTCCGCCAAAATATGTCACGGAGATAAATAAAGCAAGGGCAAGTTTGTGAATAATTAATTTATTATAAGGGGTATTTATAGGGAGAGAGAGAGAAAGTACAACTTACCCCAAGAGAAAGATAATCCTAATGAATGGTGTCAGCCACCGTCCCGTTTCCCTTATTTTCAGCTCAGCTTCCAAGAACCCCTCACACCTTTGGTCCCCCCCCCAGGGTCCAGGGATGATTGACAGGTGTCCCATCTGGATGCTTCTTGACAATATTAATTGATTTGTTACGTTTTTGTCCATGTATTTTACCCATTCTTATATATCTATTATTCTTTCGATAAAAACATATTCAATTATAGTTTTTTTTTTTTTTGCTTATCCCTAGTACACGTAGTACAGACCATGATAATCTTCGTGGATAGAGGTAGACGACTGCTTTTACTGTAATTGTACCACATGTATACACATGTGAAAATCAGTTCGACTTTGCACTTACAAACGTGTCAGAGCCCAGTTTGGTTACTTGCACTCGCTGGTGGGGTTGGACTTTTGCAAGAATCGGGGGCATTTGGAGCATTTTTTTAATAAGAAAAAAAAGGGGGCCCAATGCGGGAATCGAACCCGGATCTTAGCGGTCGAAATCCAACGGTTTTGACCATCCTTCCACCGACCCCTCCAATTATAGTATACAGGGTACATGTTCCAATGACTGTAAAGCATTGCGTTGCCTTAGTAAGAATTGTTTTTCACTATATAAACATAATCACGTTTTATTATTGAAATATAAGAACTTAAAGTTCACTCTGCGATAACGAATTTAGCCACGACTCTTTCTATACTAAACCTTTAGGCACTGAAGGAGGAAAGAAAAATTCTCTGTCAAAAAATCGGTTATGAAAACAATTCGCCATAATGTCGAAAGTAGTGAAAAGCAAATCCAGTGTATTAGCTTTAAAAAAAAAAAAACTATGAATAAATACTATTAATATCTTAAAATTGAAGATAATTCGTCAGCAAATCTTTTTAATGTCTCGACGTTTCGACAAAAATCTTTGTCCTCGTCAAGAGCGAACAAAAATTAAAACATTTGGCAAAGCGTTTGTTATGTATTCATATTTTCATAGAGATTGTTTATCATCATCATTTGCTGTATAAATACTTTGTTTTTAATTAAAATGTGTGGTATGCAAAAATAACTTGCGTTGCGTTTTAATATATTTAATTAGATACATAATAATTGGCGACGAAGGTAAATCTTTTATTGTTACTAAGTTAAAGCTTAGGTAAGTTGAATTTTATTTTTAAAATGGCGAATTTTGGAAATATAGAATCTTTTGATACTAAAAATCCAGATAAATGGATAACGTACTTGGAGAGAATGAATTTTTTCTTCCTGGCTAACGATATTGTAAAACTTGAAAGACGAAAGGCTATATTTCTTACGCTAATAGGCGCTGAAACTTATGCTATAGCAAGATCGTTGGCCTCGCCAAAAGAATTATCCCTCGTAGAATATGATTACTTAATTAAATTATTAACTGATCATTTTTGTCCTAAGCCAAATTTAATAGTCCAAAGATTCTTTTTCAATAAAAGAAATCAGGGTGAGGAATCAGTTAGTGCCTATGTTGCAGAGCTAAGAAAGTTAAGTGAAAATTGTGAATTTATGGATTTGGAGGATCGATTGAGAGATAGACTGGTGTGTGGATAGAGAAAAGAATCAATTGTGAAAAGATTATTATCTGAAAGTAATTTAACTTTTGATAAGGCCTTAAACATTGCTATATGTGATGAATCGGCTAGTGCAGACGCCAGTGTTTTGCAAGAAAAAATTACGGAAGTAAATATGATGAAAAAGGCTAGCAAAACTGAACCACCTAAATTTAAATCGGGCAAAGTTCATTTTAAGGAATTCAATAAAATAAATAATAAAATAATTATTTGCATACGTTGTAAAGGAAATCATATGCCAAATGTATGTATATTCCGAAATGCTAAATGTTTTAAATGTGGCAAGATTGGTCATGTACAAAAAGCTTGCTTAACAAATGTTGGTAAATCTGGAAACCTATATAGGGCTAATAGTAATCCAACTTTATGTTGCCTGAGAAGGGAAGAGATAAGCAATCCTTATTATATAACAGTAAATTTGGATAACCACGATGTACACATGTTAATTGACTCGGGAAGTGCATACTCATTATTAAATAAAGAGACTTTTCTTGAATATTGGAAATTGACGCAACTTAAAAAATCTGAGATACTTTTAAATACATGGTCATCCAGTCAAGTAAAAATTCTTGGGAAACTCTATGTTAAAGCAAGACTATCCCATGGTAGTAGAAATTTACCAATTTTAGTGGCTGATGGATTAGGTCTCAACATTCTGGGAAGGCAATAGTTTGCAGCTTTTCGCCTGAAGTTAAACTTTTTAAATTCATTGGAAACTAATCCTATTTCACCTGATTTCGAGGAATTGTTTAAGAAAGAAATTGATGTATATAATGGGCCATTGATTCACATTGATATTCCTGATAATGCTGAGCCCAAATTTATGAAGGTCAGAACCGTGCCGTTTGCTCTACGAAATTTAGTGGATGAAAAATTGAAAGTACTAGAGGAACAAGGTGTTATCGAATCGGTAAAATTTACTAAATGGGCTTCTCCAATTGTTACGGTTCTGAAGAATGATGGCTCCATAAGAATTTGCCACGATTATAAATCAACAGTTGATTTATATTCTAATCCTGATAAATATCCGTTGCCTACAATTCCGCAACTATTAGATAAGTTGAGAGGAGGCAAATTGTTTACTAAAGTAGATATGGCTCAGGCGTACCAGCAGTTAAAAGTTGATGAGGAATCTTCAGAAATCCTGGCTATTAATACACATAGAGGCTTATAAAAGATGAAACGTCTACCTTTTGGTTTGAATTCTGCCGTTGGAACTTTCCAGAGGTTTATGGACACTCTTTTGAGTGGAATTGGTGGAGTAGCGGTATATTTGGATGATGTCCTTATCGCAGGAAGTAATTGTGAAGACTTAAAAAAGAAAACTGAAAAAGTTATTTTGCGTTTCAAAGAAGCAGGACTTCGGCTTAAAAGAGACAAATGCAAATTCTTCGTGTCTGAAATCGATTTTTTAGGACTGAAAATTGACTATAGAGGAGTTCATCCATCTGATGAAAAGCTAAGAGCTATTAAAGACGCTAGACCGCCATGTAATAAAAAAGAGTTAATGTCTTTCCTTGGACTTTTGAATAACTATGAAAGGTTTTTAAAAAACAAGTCCACGGTGGTTGAACCGCTTCATAGACTGTTGGATAGTATTTCACCTTGGAAATGGAGAAGAGAACACCAAAGATCTTTTGATAAGGCTAAAGATTTGATTAGTTCTGAATCGGTGTTGGCTCTTTTTGATGACAATTTACCTATTTTAATCAACTGTGACGCATCAGAGTATGGCATTGGCGCCATTTTGTCTCAAATACACCATGGAGTGGAAAAACCAGTTATGTTCGCCTCCCGGACTTTAAATAAAACCGAAAGAAGATATGCAGTAATTGATAAAGAGGCGTTAGCAGTCATTTTTGGTGTATCAAAATTTTCGCAGTATCTTCTAGGGAGAAAATTAAAAATATTAACTGATCATAAGCCCCTAGTTAGAATGTTCAACCCAAAAAAGCCGATACCTCAAGGGCTATCGCCGCGCATGTTGAGATGGTGTTTGACTCTGGCTGCGTATACTTATACTATAGAGTATAAACCGGTAAAGGTAAATTGTAATGCCGATGCATTAAGTAGACTGCCTTTAAATGAATGTCCAAGTGTAGTTCCGAACCCTTCAGAGGTGTTTTTTATAGAATCGGAGCATGCTGCAATTGATTCTTCGGAAGTGGCAAAACTAACTAGTAAAGATCCAATCCTTTCTAAGATTAAATTCTGGGCAATGAATGGGTGGCCTGAAAGGAAAGTTGATGATAAATTTGAAGATTTTGTCTCCAAATCTAATGAAATATCAGTTCATAAGGATTGTTTATTGTGGGGGAACAAAGTGATTATACCTGAAAGATTAAGAAGGCCTTCGAAGTTTTTTTAAATGTAAATTTTTGTTGTGGGGAGAAGTTGTTATGTATTCATATTTTCATAGAGATTGTTTATCATCATCATTTGCTGTATAAATACTTTGTTTTTAATTAAAATGTGTGGTATGCAAAAATAACTTGTGTTGCGTCATTATATTTTAAAGTAGATACATAATAGCGTTAAAAATTATACTAAGGCTGCAAGGGCCTTCTCACGCGATATTTCAAATTTTGTATAACATCTAAAGCAGGAGTAAAAAATATATATATTTAACTCACAAAAGACTATGATCTCCTGACGAGGACAAAATATTTTGTCGAAACGTCAAGATAATAAAAAATATTTACTGGCCGAAGTATCTTTAATTTAAAGAACTATGAATTCAGGCCAGGCAGCCTCTATCTATTAATATAGCATTTTCTCAGTAAGGTGTCCAATTACAGTCATTGACAAAACTTAAGGAATGGGATAGTCTTGGTGTCGCCGGTAACCTTTTTTTTTTTTTAAGAAGAAGAAGAAGACAGAGGCAATTTTATTCACACTTGGTTATCTCGTTTGCCTCAATTAAGATCACTGTGTATCAAATATCGTCCATAGTTATTGTCTGAATCCTAATATACATGCTAAAAAATAAAACTTTCTTAAGTTATGTCCATGAGTGAACTTTTGCAACATAATGGCTCTTCTTATTGGAGCACTATCTCAGAAACCCATAGAGGTGTTGGCCCCCATCAGCTTTCAGGTACAGCTTGCACCACGATTCTATGAAATTTTACATTTTCTAATTGATCATTTATCTTTTTCTCTTTTTTTTTTTTTGTATTTCTGCAAAGGTTATTGTATTTTAATCATATAAAATATGGAAAATATAGCTAGGATTATACATATCATTGATAAGAGAGTATGTAAACCCCCGTAAATGTTTTTTCGTATATTTTATACAATGTTTTTTAACATTTGTTTTGGGAGCCTAAAAAGAAAAAGAAATATAATCAACCGAAGACCTAATTCAAAGTAAAACCACAGAGATAATTGGTAAACTTTTTAAGTAATTTACAGAGTGAAAAAATTCTTTGACTAGTTTCCGGATGTCTGCCTCACCCAAACAAATTGGTGATTGAATTAAATAAATATAAAAATATTTGCAGAGTTTCTTTATAAAACGACTTTTGAAAATTATCCCGCATGTGTTTCTTTTGAACGAAAAATCAAAATTTAAGGAGAAATAACGATTATTTCTAACCTTAGGGATGAGGTATGAAAGGATGAATTGTGAAGAATAATGATAAACGGAAAAATAAAAGTGTCCAGGGATGGGAATCGAACCCACAGCGTTCCGCTTACAGAGTTTCTTTATATTCAGAAATTGGGAGGCAAGCTTTCACGCGGTCGCGCTTCATCAGGCCACTGGCTCCGCAAAGACGTGCAACACATATAATAGAGATTCACAGAAATACATTTTCAAAAATCAAATATAAAAAAAAGTTTCCAGTTGTAGAGGGTTAGGGGTACAGTTTCAATGTGGGTGGTATTATCTGTGTTGAATATGCTGGAAATGCTGGGGAAGTTCAATTCTTCTGTTTATGCTGTTATTGTCTTTGGAGATTGGAGATTCTAGAATGAGTCTATTGTATTCGGATAATATGTTATGGAAGTGACATCTTGTAAGTTGAATTGATGACCCGTAGATTTTTCGTGCTGAAATTGCATCTATATTTCAAGTATTAATTGGTGATTATATAACGACATTTACCTTATCTTTGGAAGTTTTCATTAATTTATTTCTAATTTCATTATTTGTTGATGAGTCTGTTTATAAGAAATGGAAGAATTAAAGCACGAATGTTTCTTTTAAACATAAAACAAACTTATACTGTCCTTACTGCGATAAAAAATAATGTGATGTCTACTTCTATTTATATTCTACATGGTCACTAAAACTTTATAACTTTATTACGGGTGGATATCCCGCCCAGAAGTCCTCCTCTACGTGGCGAGCGGGAGAAGCAGCACAAGTAAGGGACTGCCCTGTATAAGGCGAAGTACGGTGTCGTGAGCCCCGAGCCGCTACGGTAACCGTGAACAGGGAACTCTGAAATGTGGCTGACTAACGGGGCAATGGCACCCTCCCCTCCATGAAAGACAAGACACCACCACGAGTAGATGTAGTAGAAAAAAGCCTATCTGGATATCTATATAAAACAAAAAGACAAAAAAAAAAAGAAAAATTTAAAATTTTATTTCCTCTTTATCAATTTATTGATTAACAAAAATGTTTTAGTGAAAATTTTAATCACAATTAACTTAGAAAAAGAGAAAATCCCTCGAAATATTTTAATTTCCGTTTTTTCACATAGATCAATGTGGGTGCGCTTTCTTTACTACACATTCCTATCTTTAACGGATCGCCAATTAACTCTTTTAAATTAACAATTAAACCAACAACTTTATTACTCGTGTGTCAGTTTTTTGGATTTTCTATTTTCATTGTTAGAACTTTTTTTCAAGTTCTATAGAATTGTTTTATATCGATTTGTTGAAATAGCTATTTCTCGATATTATATATATTTGTTGTGAAATTGTTTCAAAAAGTTTATAACTTTATTTCTAGTGTTATTTTTCCTAATTGTCAAGGTTTATTTTTAGAGCTATTTCGAGTTATATAGATTTATTATTGCATTATTTTTCTAATTCTTTAGCTTTTCTGCTAGAGTTAATTGATATTTCTATAGCTATATCTTTCTAAAATGTGTTCAATCTAAAGAAAAGGTTCCTGGAGGTTTATTGTTTTCTGTAACATTTCTTGTAATGTGAGAAAACAATACAAAAGTTAAATTGTAATGGGATCAGGTGGATAAATTAATAAAAAGGCATCTCCTGATCCTTGCGCCATTTGTCGGAATAAATATCAACTATTCGTTGATTATTTAAATTTTTCCAGAATTGGGCAAATGGGTTTTTGGCCCAAATACCCCAGAAAAGCTAACCATGTAAGCATTTCAGGCTGTTGGCTCTCGTCTTCTATATAGATAATACCGTAACAGAGTTTTCCATTGTAAAGTCCTGAGCTATCTCCTCCGAAGATTCTGAACTACACATAACGATCTATATACCAAAATTTTCGTTATTTATTTCTTCGTATGATAGGCCTGTTTTTATTTTCCTAATGTTAACAGTTATTTTTATTTTTTAATTTAATCTATTTTACAATCGTAGATTTTTTGCATTTATCATCATCAATTCCTTTGTTTTGAATTGCGTACTTTTATAGAGAGAAATAAAAAAATACATAATTGATTAGATACAAAAGTGTGAACCAGAAAGTCGATTTTTAAAAATGTTATTATTTAATATAAACTTATTTTAATTTTATTTTGAAATGAAAAGGTAGTGTAAAAGTGTATATGAGGTTAGATTCAAATAGGTTAAATTATGTTAGTTTAATCGCTAAATAAGGTTAGTTTTAGATAAGTTGAATTAGGTTAGTTTCAGATAATTAAAAAAAATAATGTTCGTTTTTAGAAAAATGATTCGAAATAGTAAGTATATATATATTAATATAAAAGATCGAAATGTGAAAATCACTACGTCCAAAATCTTCGCTTTAACTCGTGTAAAACGGCTCGAAGGTACGGCGGTGTCAACGTACAGCGCCGCCTACCAAAGTTAACCTTTTCTGGGAACTCACCAGGTTATATTATTTTTCGAATTGTAGATTGAATTATTACTTTTATTCTATCTTTTATAAGTGTTTGTTATAGTTTTTCATTTGAATTTTGCACAATTTTTGTATCTGGTTATCTTTTTTGGCATCTTTTCATCTCTCTTTAGCATCTTTTTTTTTCTCATTAATAAGACCTAATCCAAATAATTTAATAGTGTGTGACTTTTTTTTTATTAAATTATTTGGATTAGGTCTTATTTTCTTTTATTAATTTGTTATAGTTTTTCATTTGAATTTAGCTCCATTTTTGTGTCTGTCTTTTTTTTCTTCTCATAAATAGGCTGATGCTGTATTTGTGTACTCAATTGTTGCTTTTTGTGTCTGGTTTCTTTTTTGCAGTATTTTTTTGGAATCCTTTTTTTTTCATCAATTGTTTCCTCACATGCTTGGAATTTTCTTTTTATGCCTGTCCTGGCTTTCAGTTTTATAGTTTTCCTCTGCTTGGTTCTTATTTTACCTTTTTTTTTTTTTCAGCGTCTTCTGTCATGCCTCGGAAAGGCCGTGGAAGACTCACTCCCCTAACCGCTAGGCATGCTAATATGACTCGCCGCAGACACAAAACCCCAATTGCTATTTCTCTTGATTACTTTTTTACCAATGCCTATAATTTTTCACCTGAAAGATTTTTTATTTTATTTGTTATTCAATAAACTATTATCACTTATTTTTGGTCTTCTTTTTATTTGCTTATTTTACTGGGGGTTGGTGGAAGGATGGTCTAAGCCGTTGGTTTTCGACCGCTACGACCCGGGTTCGATTCCCGCATTGGACACTTTTTTCTGAAAAAATAAAAAAAAAAGCTCCAATGGCTTCTGATTCTTGCAAAAGTCCAACCCCACCAGCAAGCGCAAGTAATCAAACGGGGTTCTGGCACATTTGTACATGCAAAGTCGAACTGCTTTTCACATGTTTAGACATGTGGTGTACTTACAGTAAAAACAGTCGCCTACTCTACCCACCATGATTATCAAGGCCTGTACCACGTGTACTAGGGATAAGCAAAAAAAAAATTATTTTACTCATTGATCTATACATACAATTATTTGCATACAATTATATACATACAGTTTTCTACATTTTTGCGCTCTGCAGTCTAATATGTTGTTAATAATAGGGGTTTTAGACTAATATCAACTGTTGAAATTTGAATTTCCAAAATAGTTGAATTATCGAAAGTGTCGGATTAATTTGTCATATGATAGGCCGTAGGTCGAGACATCAAAAATGGTCGAATTATCGTGTGTTGAATTAATTAGATTATATTGTATATATAAAAATATAGAATTGTTGTTTTTAATGAGGTCTTTTAAATGAATTTATTCCTTTAATATGTTGTCATATCTGCAATTTTTTTTCATTTCCAAAATATTTATTTACACTTTCACCAATGCCTATAGGATCTTTGCGATGGAACAGGTATGGTGTTCTAGCGCATGTGCTCTCATGTCCTTGAAGCACATATACTGACAGTACCCAAAGTTGAACACACTGTATAATGTCTGAAATATCTTTGTCCCCTTCGGATACCAACTTTCGCTTCATTCTAGAGAGGCTTTATGTTTCACTAAGGTTGGCTTTTGCTATGACTATAAAGAGGGCTCAAGGCCAAACCTTTGCTACAAGAGCCTGGGTTTACGCACAGACGACTTTATGTGACTTTTTCAAGTGTGCGAACTTTGGATAGCATACATGTAAAGTTGAACCCAAGTATATATAAAATGTAGTTTTTAATGAGGTCATTTAAATGAATTCCTATTATAAATCATCTCCTCTGAAATATAGTTTGTAAATTTATATTCTGATTTATTTTATCCTTTTTTTTTCATTTCCAAAATATATATTTACACTTTTCACCAATGCCTAAAGTTTCTCACCTGGAAGAAAAAAAACTCCGCCTTTGCCGGTCCCAAGCCAGGATGAAAAAGGAGGAGGGGGAGCAGTAACAAGCTCACTAAAAAAAACTGGGCTCAGCAGGCCCGGCTGATAGTACCTTGTAAGGGCTCCTAATCCAGAGATACATTCTTTTGGAGCTAAGTCAGTGGCCTGCCACTGAGTAGTGCTCCCAGTCTTGATGACAAAGGCAGACGCATTATACTTCACCCAATCATGATGGTTGTTATTTTCAAGCTTTACAAGCTTGACACTCTAATATGATTGAGTGAAGATAAGAAAGGAGAAAAAAATATTTTTTGTATTTTTTTTTTTTTGGCAAGAAACTATTTATTATCATTTAATTTGATTTTGGTCTTTATTTATTATTCCCCTACTCTATACATACATTTTGTACATTTACAATGTCAGAAGTTTTCTCTGTAATACCTTTTTAGCAGTGAAGTTATATTTGAGCAACAAACAATTGTTGAAATTTAAAATGGTCGAATTATCGATAGTGTTGAATTACAGTTTGTTGTATGATAGGCTGTAGGTCAGGACAACAAAACATGGTCGAATTATCGAGGTTATATTGTATATATAAAACTATAAATGTAATTTTAATGAGGTCATTTAAATGAATTCGTTCCTTTATATGTTGTCTTATCTGTGATATAGTAGTATTGTTTGCAATTTTATTTGCTGATTTGTGTCTTTTTTTTCCACTCAAAATATATATTTTTAAACTCTTGAATTACAGTTTGTAGGTAAGGACAACAAAACATGGTCGAATTATCGAGGTTATATTGTATATATAAAACTATAAATGTAGTTTTAATGTGGTCATTTAAATGAATTCATTCCTTTTATATGTAGTCTTATCTGTGATATAGTAGTATTGTTTGCAATTTTATTTGCTGATTTGTGTCTTTTTTTTTCACTCAAAATATATATTTTTAAACTCTTGAATTACAGTTTTTTATATGATAGGCTGTAGGTCGGGACAACAAAACATGGTCGAATTATCGAGAGTGTCGAATTACAGTTTTTTTATATGATAGGCTGTAGGTCAGGACAACAAAACATGGTCGAATTATCGAGAGTGTCTAATTACAGTTTTTTATATGATAGGCTGTAGGTCAGGACAACAAAACATGGTCGAATTATCTATAGTGTCAAATTAAATTTGTTATATAATAGGCTGTAGGTAAGGACAACAAAACATGGTCGAATTATCGAGGTTATATTTTATATATAAAACTATAAATGTAGTTTTAATGAGGTCATTTAAATGAATTCATTCCTTTTATATGTTGTCTTATCTGTGATATAGTAGTATTGTTTGCAATTTTATTTGCTGATTTGTGTCTTTTTTTCACTCAAAATATATATTTTTAAACTCTTCAACCAATACCTATAGTTTCTTTCTTGAAATTGCTTACCAAACACGAGTCAGTGTTTCCTCAGTGTTAACAGTGTGGAGTGTAAGATTGTGGAGGAGCAAAATAACTTCCTATTGAATTTTTCAATAGCCTTACTCCCAGAAGAATGCCTCCACACCAGTTATACTCTAGGTTGGTGCTATTGTTATGCTTCTGAGAAATTTTAATCTTAAGCAGGGTCTTTACAATGGTACATGTATGGTGATACAGTGCATGTGCTCTCATGTCCTTGAGGTACAAATACTGACAGGGGCCAATGTTGGACACACTGTATTGGTGTCAAAACATCTTTGGCTCCTTCAGATATCAACATTCCCTTCATTCTGAAGAGGCAAGAGTTTCCAATAGGGTTGGCTTTTCCTATGACTATAAATAAGGCTTAAGGCCAAACCTTTGCTAGAGTGAGTTTCTTGCTACAAGAGCCTGCATTTATGCATGGACAGCTCTATGTGGCTTTTTCACGTGTGTGAACTTTGGATGGCATACAAGTAAAGTTGAAGCACAAATACTGACCGGGACCAATGTTGGACACACTGTATTGGTGCCAAAAATATATTTTGCTCCTTCAGATATCAGCCTTCCCTTCATTCTTAAGAGGCATCAGTTTTCACTAAAGTTGGCTTTTGCTATGACTATAAATAATATTTGGGTTCTTACTACATACGCATGGACAGCTCTATGCGGCTTTTTCACGTGTTTGAACTTTGGACAAAATACATATACAGTTGAACCCATGTATGAATAAAAATAGAAATTAATTTTTAATGAGTCCTTTAGATTAATTCCTTTTATAAGTAGTCTCCTCTGCAATATAGTTGACAACCTCTTTTTTCTGATTTATTTTCATAAACTTTTTACTAATGTCTATAGTTTCTTACCTCAAAGGAATTTTTTTTGTATTAGTTGTTTGTTAATACACTATTATCAATTATTTAGATTTTGGACTTTTCTTTATTCACTAAATTCTCCCATTTCTCTATACATAAATTTTGTACATTTTCAGTGGCTGTCATCGCCTCTGTAATACCTTTTTACCGGTAAGGTTGTATTTAAACAACAATCGACTGTGTAAATTTGATTTTTAAAACGGTCGAATTATCGGAAGTGTCGAATTATTGATAGTGTCGAATTACAGTTTGTTATATGATAGGCTATAGTTCAGGACATCAAAACATGGTCAATCTATACTTTTAAAGTCTCTGCAGGCCCTTTGGGTAAACCCTGGGCGTTGCCCGGGTCACTCGGCTAGTAATGTAATGTTAACTTTAGGTCCATATGCTGTCAGATTGCTATAAAGGTGAAAGGAATTTTATTAATTTTCAATTAAAAGTTCAATTCTAATGTTCAATACAGGATTTATTGAATTTATTTTTAGAGAAAAGATAAACTGAAATATACATCTAAAAGTCCGACGAAATCATAAATATGAAAATAACAACCAAAAAAAAGAAGAACAAATAGGTATATTTACATATGATACCTGCATACATAAGCCTTTATTAAGACCTTGTATGCGGTGAATAGCTAACCAGAAATATTCGAATAGGCAAATTTTAGGGCAAAGAGTTTATTTATTTTGAGGTATTCCAAGCTTTCGAGAAAAATCTTCTCTTCTTCTTTCTCATCTCCACTCAATCATATAAGGATATTAAAGCTTGTAGAGTTTGAGATTTTTGATGGTCTCTGCCGGGGATGAGCAGAACTCATCAATGGATGAGTTAATGCAGTCAATGATGTAGTTTGGGGTTGTAGGTTGAGAATTGCACACAAGAAAACAATCATGACGGTGTCAAAACCTTCTCTTCAACGGGAAAATCCCTAAATAAATTAGGAGAGATGTTATCGAGCGTGGATCACAGACTATATTACAGCTACGAGTAGCAAGGTGTTGAAATTTACAATGTCGTTTGTCGTGCCGCGCTGAGCCACGAAACAACTCTTTTGCTTGAACAATTATTAAACAATTAAAAAGGTTTCCGGGATCAGTTTTTTTTTTATTTTAAAACCGTATCAAGCTTTCGGGAATCTCTGCCAAACTGTTTGGCACCAGGCGGCGTTTTATTCATTATATATGTTCTCCTGTAGAAGGGCAGAGATTCCCGAAAGCTTGATACGGTTTTAAAATAAAAAGAAACGCATATCTCCGGAAACCTTTTAATTGTTTAATTAATGTCCAGGATATTTGAAACTATTGATTTGTATAATTCTCTTTATTGCCAAGTTAACGCTGCAATAGAAAAATGCATCTAAAATAATAAGACTACTCAACACCTAACGCTGGACTGGACTCCGCAACTTAATCCATTCATCCTGTTTATTTATTTATTTTATCCTTAGTACACGTGGTTCAGGCCATGATAACCCTGTTGGGTAGAAATTAGCGACTGCTTTTACTTTAATTGCACCACATGTCTACACATGTGAAAAGCAGTTCGACATTTGCACTTACAAATGTGTCAGTGCCCCCATTTGGTTACTTACTGGTGATGTTGAACTTTTGCAAGATTCGGGGACCATTGGTGCATTTTTTTAATTAGGAAAAAAGTTCCCAATACGGGATTCGATCCCGGGTCGTAGAGGTCGAAAACCAACGGTTTAGACCACTCTTCCACAACAACCCCCACGTCCTATTTATAGCACACATAAGTTAAATTGAAACAATGCAAATAGTGCTACAACAAGAACAAATATGCAAAGACACAACATATATATATTCAATATATGCACATATATAAACAAGGTAGACGGAACAGTAAAAATCTCTGCAATATATATGAATAATAAACAAATCGGTTTCTTGGAAACCATTTTATTTACTATTCATATATACAAGGTCTGTTATAGAGCAGGTCTGTATTAGGGCTCTTCTATTTAAGTGGCGAACAGCAAGATAAAATAGTTCTAAAATTTGACACAACACATCTATACAATAAATTGGGATAAATCCCTTAAATATATCATTTATAAATTCAATTGCCATCTATCGATAAAATTTGTAACCAATAAATTAACTGGCAATGTGTTTATTTTCAATAATATCATCAAATATTATCTCTACAGACCTTACTGCAATGATATAAGTTATTGAATGAAAGGGCTTTGCTAATCAGTAGTGAACTCACTCAGCGATTTCGCCAAATCAATCTCTAGACCACTCTACTATTGTATTGGATTGGGATATACTCTACTTTTTCTATGGAAGGCAGCTTAGGAGTGTTTAGTGAACTTATAGACATAAGCTTATAGGTCTGTAGAGGTATCCCATCAAATATAATATGATTTTTCATTAGTTTGATTATGCAGCACATATATTAACAATAATATTAGATATAAAAATTTATTCAGATATAGGCAAATTGCGATTTACTATTATAAAATATCAAAAAAACTTGAGCAAAAAGTCTCTTTATTAAAAACAGCGCCAGATTTCGAGATTTCGCTCTCTCTCTCTCTTCAACAGACAAAGTTACAATTAAGAATAGGCACGGGAAGCGAGATATATTAAATGGCAGCTATTTAATCTTGATTTGAAGTGTGACACTGAATACCAGCATATCACGAATACAGACTATAAATTCAATGTAGAAATCCCTTGCAGTAAGGGCAGTAGAAATTGTTTAATTTCAAAAAGAATCTTACGCGTTTAAAATAGTTTCGAATTTTGATGATAGAAATCCCTACCTGCCACTACTGTATTTTTTTTATCCCATGGGTAAGATTACACCAGGTCATGAAGGTTGAAAGCAATAATTTCTTCTACTATAGTTTTGGGATTCTTGTATAGGTCTTCCTTCTTAGCTCCAATACAGTCCAGGATATGTGCTGGAGTTGTAGTGGAGTTGGAACATTTTAAGCAGATAGGAAAACCTTTTTCTCCATTAATGCACATAATGGGTCTAGTATGTCCGGTCTTTAATATACTATTCTATATACAGTTACGAGCGTCATTCCTTATCTACTAATCAATCAGTCATCAGTTTTCATCTCTGTCACCGTTTGCTTTTTTTTTTTGGAATGGCGCCCTCCTATTGGTTGGCTACGGTCACGCCACCTTTGCCCCCCCCCCTACTCGCTATTTCGTCTTTGTAACTATTGTGTTGGAGCGGGTCGCTCCCTAAATAAATACATATATTAGATAATAACCAAATGGAATCCTCTCTTTCTTTTTCCCAGTAAGAGACCCCTACGGAAGCCAACAGTACATAGACAGATAAAGCACATAAGCTATAGTTATTAAATAACATATGCAATTATTTAAGGCGCCAATTTATAATTGTAACAAATAGTATTTTTGAATCAAAACATTCAATCGGGTAGAACACGGGCGTTGCCCGGGTCATTCGGCTAGTTGTAATATAACGTCCAAGTCAGAAAGATTAATCATTGAATCCCTCGTATACAAACATAAGAACAGTATAACCGGAGACATCCCAGAACAATTCTATCATACTTCAAAACAAGATTAAATAGCATTATTTATTATATCTCACCCCCGTTCTTATTCTTAATTGTAACTTGTCCGTTGAAAAGCATGAGTTCGAAAGCCCGCGCTGTTTTTGATAAAGAAACTTATTGCGCGAGGTCTTTTGATATTTTATAATAAACATTGAGGGTCGGTGAAAGGGTAGTCTAAACCTTTGGTTTTCGACCGCTACGACTCGGGTTCGATTCCCGCATTGGGCATTTTTTTCTGATTAAAAAAATGCTCCAATGGCCTCCGATTCTTGAAAAAGTTCAACTCCACCAGCGTGTGCAAGTAACCAAAAGGGGCTCTGGCACATTTGTAAGTGCCAAGTCGAACTGCTTTTCACATGTGTAGATATGTGGTGTACTTACAGTAAAAGAAGTTGTCTACTTCTACCTACCATGATTATCATGGCCTGTACGTGTACTAGGGATAAGCAAAGAAATAATAAAAAAAAAATAATAATAAACATTTATGGAGGGATAGCTTTGAAACGTCTCAATTCGAGAAAAGAAATCTTTAGAGAACATGAATTTCAGAGAGAAAAATGAAACGGATATTCCGACAGTTCCTAACGCGGGTGGTATATTTGGTGTGATAAGGGCAACGTCGTCCAATGACGTGGTTGCTATCAAGTCGGTCGTTAAGATGTGTCGGAATTCCACGATGTTTGATGTTCCTCTTATCTCCCTGGTAGCCAGACGTCTGGTCGAGCTGTGGCCTTGGATCCGATAACAGACAGATGTGTGCATTCGAAATAGATGCTACAACTGTTCTCTCTACCTGTAGAGATAAATGTTAGTTTAGTAAAACATATTAACGCTATATGTAAATAAGACGAAACGCTTTAGATATTTTAAGAAGAAAGGCATCTCCTTATCGTGCAACTGAAAGTTTATGATGGCTTGTGCCATCTATCGGAATAAACATCAACTCTTCTCGTTGACTTTTAATTATTCCGGAATTGGCCAAATACCCATTCTTGATTAATCAAGAAAAGCTAACCACGGACGCGTTTCAGGCTGTTGGCCCTTATCAACATGGTGCAAGCTGTACCTCAACGACCAAAAAATGCCTGAATGACCAGTTTTTTGGTCGTTGAGGTACAGCTTGCGCCCCATTGATGAGGGCCAACAGCCCGAAACGCGTCCGTGGTTAGCTTTTCTAGATTAATCAAGAATGGGTATTTGGCCAATTCTGGAATAATTAAAAGTCAACGAGAATAGTTGATGTTTATTCCGATAGATGGCGCAAGCCATCAGCATCTCTCAGTTGCACGATAAGGAGATGCCTTTTTCATAATTTATGCACCTTATCCCAGTACAATATCACATTTTTACTATTTTTCAGATTTAGATATTGTTCAAATAAAATACAAATATGCCTACTGTTTCTACCTCAATGAGGGCAAAATATTGGAAAATCTGGATCGCACATAGTGTTGAACTCTTCCAGTGGCTATACTAGTTTAATCTACCAATCCTCTTCACTATTATATTGGACTCTGTTCCGTACATATAAATATATAAAAGCATAGGACGCCTCTCCCGTCTATTGACCGTCGTCGTAAATTAGTGGACTCTAGTCAGTGACAAAGCCACAACACCAGATTTGGCAAACTGAGAAGCGTCTATATGGAGACGGTGGTTTCAT
>CP092879.1:32998750-33134665 GCA_030710605.1 Cordylochernes scorpioides
TGAAATAAAAAATAATTTTAGAATTTTCGAGATGGTAATAAAAAATTTTGAACCTTTCATCTTGCATATAAAGGAAGGGATAAGTTATATACATATATACATATGTACTTTCTCCATCTGGGCCTTTCTGCAGCGGGCTTCGGGATACAAGCCTAGAGCTAATTCAAGTTTTCCATCTCTTAATTCTCCTCGTCGTTGTCCTTCTGTGGGGGGGTGGTCAGTTTTCGAGAGGGTCAGTGCCATCTCCAACTGGGCATCTTCCCCGGCTTTGGTCTTTGGAGCATCGTCGTCCATCTTCCGTCTCGGCTTTTCCTCGGTGGGGAATTCTCCATCTGGACAACAAGCACTTCGACGAGATACTCTGCATATATGATGTAAAATGTTTACATCATTGTTGGGTCTGTTTTGTGAAAATATGGCCCAACAACTCTTGGTGTCGGGGTGTAGCAGGCAATATGGAATGAGGTAGTAAGAATGAAGGCAGGACAGTATATAGGCCTTCCTTTGAATAATTATTTGTCTACACTTTCCAGCTCTCACACCAGGCTTTATGTAGTCCTTCGCACACACTTCCTGTCAGTGGTGAGCATCTGCAGCATGCTATCTCCTTGAAGATGTCCATGGGGTTCTGGGCCTGGAGTAGAGTTGCCTTTGTTTTGTAGTCTCAGGCTGCTTGCTACAGCAGTCATTTGGCTGCCATAATTTGGCAATGGTTAACTAGGAACTTTATTATAAAGCTTTCCTGCCACAACACTCTCACATACAGGTGAGTTCTTTTGTTGTTGTTTTTAATTTTGCCCCCCCCCCCCCTCCTCCAGCAAACATCCCTTCATTCCCATTTAAATTTACTCAGGTTGATGGGTTCCCCGGTTTGGATAGTTGAAAAGGGAGGATACACGATGTATCTTATTAAAAGTTTCCTTACTTAAGTATATATATATATAGCAATTTAGGCCAACAACCCCATGTATATAACCCACAGCAAGACCTTAATGTTGTATAATAGCAGCACAGCTGTCAGTGATGCACTATCGGCATATGTCTTTACATCATCACATGTAATGCAATTTATGCAAACAGGATAAATAAAATAAATAAAAAAGAAAAGGGGGGAAAAACTCTGTAATTGATTAAGAGTTGAGCTAAAGCAAGGATCGAGCATATAATATTGTCAGAACAATGGTCTAAAGATGGAAACAGCCGCGACACTATTATACAATATTATCAGACAACCCATGAAATCGTTATTAAATTGGGCAATCTATAAAACACTGAAACACAGACACTCGCGGCAATGTATGTGGCCGGTAATTTATGGGAGACTTGATTATTAGTAACATTCCCTTCAAATAGGTAAGAAACATACAACATTTCATTTAAACAGTGGGAATAGCACCATAAGGCAAATTATGTATGAAATAGGTAACAGAGGAAACAAGAAAATTTCTCTAGACATTTATTTAAAATATCTTAAAATTTGGGAACATGTCTATACTGACGAGATATGCTATTTACATAGTAAAATTTAGATAGAGGTGACCTGAAGTTACTTTATAGCCCTTTAAGGCCCATGCGAAATCTAGGTTGGCTACTACACAAAAAGGGGGGGAAACCTAGATCTCCATCTATTCTAGCGGGACAAAATATACGAACCCTAACACTCCTTTTTAAGTCACTTAAAGCCCTTTAGGGCCCATTCAGAATCTAAATAGATTAGCTTCTGTTCGAAAAAAAAAAAAAAAAAAAAAAAAAGGGGGCTAAGCCATAATGGCAAGGGGCTTACCTTCTCTCGAAAGCGGCGGCAAGGTCTGGTCTCCTCTACGTCTCAGGCCCGTCTAAAAATCGTCCTTCTCACTGAGCGACTCCGATCGAAATCCCGCCTTTTGGCAGAGAACCTTCTTTTATATCATCTCTCTCTCCATTTTCATTCGCCGAAAGAAACACCAATCAAAATGGCCAACGGCTCCAGTATCAATTTCATAGACGCCCCAGGCCTCATCAAAATAGAACGCACTAGTGTAAGATTTCAGACTCCAGGCCTCTTCCATCAAAATAGAATATATAGTATTACCAAAACAAGAAAATCTAAAGAGAACAACAGCTACGACGATAGTGTAAAATTTCAGACGCCAGCCCCCCCTCTCTTTCCACATGGGTTGAAATATAATCCTCCCTTTTTCTCGGGATGGTATATATATCGCCCCCCCGTCTTGGCTAAAATTGACCCAGGCCCTTTTTACCTGGACTGTAATGTGATGCTTTCCTTTCTCTGGAAGGATATTTTATAAGTTTCAGTCTTTAGAGATCTTCCTTCTCCATTTTTCTCTTTTTTTTTTTTTTTTTTTGGTCACCTTTACCTAAATTTTTTGGTGAGGGGAATATATGTACATATGAAACAACAGTTTCCAGCTCGGATGTCTCTGGATGTCTTCTTCTTTACCAGGCATCAGCTTTCGGCATGGAAGTCTGGTGTCATCTGTTGTCTAGGTTTCTGGGCAAAAAGAATGGTCTGTAAGTCTATGTGGGAGGGAAGCCATGTATCCATTCGATTTGATTATACATACGCCTTCTGTTGGGGTATGGTTACAAAAACGTGCCCCAACAATCCTCCCCCTGCCAAGTAATGGACAAATGCGTTTGTGCTATTCATTATTCATCTGCCTTTCATCAGTTACTATGAAAGCAGGCCCATTTCTAGCAAAATGCATTTTCCATTACTAGGTGAAGCCAGGTGTACCGAAACCTATAGGGAAGGTAAGGCTAGTCAAAATGATGGTATGCCATTCTAGATGTTTATTATTCCGAACACTAGTGGGCATTGCGCATCCTGGCAAAGGGGTTTTTATGTGCTATTATTCTGTCAGAACACTGTTATCAAAATAGGTTATTGGGGACAGTCATATCATATGTATGGAAGTAAGCAAGGTCATCTGTCTTACCATTCATGGGTATATATACCACCCTTCCACTTTCTTCTTTGGTCTTGAGGAGTAGGCCTTCCTAGTGGTAAGTCCTCTCAACCCCATCCTTGCCTCTTGGGGTACTGGATTCATTGCTACCTTCTTTCTGCTAACAATACAGTTAGGACATTTCCCTATTACATATTATATATAAAAAATTGGGCGCCAAGAAGTCGTTTAGAAATAACTGACTAGTCCAACTCCTAAAACATGCCAGCATCTTTATTTTCGTACCAATCAAGACATTCGTGTGGTATAGTTATATATATATACAATCAAAGGAAAGGATAATTATAGTTAGCTGAAAGAAATATCTTGGTATATAATGGTTAGCCTATGACATGATGACTTTTGCTAAATAAAAATTACAGAAAACAAATTATGTAAGTAATCATTAAATAAGGCACGAAATATGTAATGATAAAATGAATCCTTCCATGTTATATGATGAGTATAACATATATATTGAAGTAAAAACATATCATGTAGATAGTGATTAAATATGTTAAGATATAAGTGATAAAAATCATCCCATGATAGATGACAAAAGAAAACTACTACAAGATTATATTTGGTGACAAAATATATATAATTAAATATTTAATATAAATATGAATATCATGAATGTCAAAATAAAATTGTTGAAATGAATAGTATATGACTATAATATAATATATATGATATAAAAATAATAACATATTGAAAAAGAAAATGTAAACATAATGTATATTTGTGCGCTGAAGGTTCAAGGTTTAGTATCTCAGTTAAGTTTCAATCTTATCCAGTCTGGAATCACGAGTTGGTCACTGGGTAATATTCGTCTATCCCGATCCTACTGGAGGGTGGGTTCTCTCTTGTGTGTTAGATTCCTCAAATTCCAATACTCTCTCAACCCAGATGGGAACGTCATTTAGAATCTTGGTCAAATGGAGCATAGCCCAGACCTCTATTAAACTACACAGTCCATTTAAATCTAGGGTGACAACCGTATGAAGAGAATTTTTCTGTTTTGGCAGAGCGACTAATCAATTTCTACTATTTTGTTTGTGACTCCGTTTACCTTGTCTCTGGGGTGTGTACAGTTCAGCTACCTCCCCCTTCCAAGAAATTCATATTACTTTCATCTACTAATATACCCTCTATTCATTGACCTGAATCCTACAAATCTACATCTTATAAATTTGAATTTTATCAATCTGAAATTTTGGTTCTTTTACAAATTCCTTCAGAATTCTACTCCCTGTATAACTGCTCTTAGTTCTACTGTCCTCAATACAACACTTCTAAAACTTTTACTCATTGGCTCGTTCTAGCGTCTCGTTCGCGGTCCTTATAGTTAACTAATACTTTAAAATCTTATCCTATCATGAAACGAGTTTAAACTCGTTGAAGGTCCTAATAATTACTTATTCTGCCTCTCGAATCGGTCTTATGCTCGAATTCATTCCAACAAAACGTATGGCAGGGCGAATCCTTTATTAGAAGAAACTTCCGCTAGCTATGGGGGATCAAACTGGTACCAAAAAAAAATTCAATAGACGGAAACTACTTCGTCTAGAATAACTGGGCAATCTCTGCCTACATGCCAATCTCACAGGACCTCCCGTCTGGAATACCCTCGCTCCAGCCACGCTAAAAGCGTCGAAACTACGGTGTCAGATCGGTTACCCAAGGTCGCGCCGTTATACCCCAGGCTATACGGCATGGCTAAAACAAATCCCCCATCCTGCATAAAATTCAATCTATACCTCTTCGTTTCCTCTAATGAGGAGAAGTTTTGTGGGTTTTCTGGTCTGATCATAACCTCCCACAACCTTCCAGTCTGGG
The DNA here is from genome assembly GCA_030710605.1 of Cordylochernes scorpioides. Taxonomy (NCBI): domain Eukaryota; kingdom Metazoa; phylum Arthropoda; class Arachnida; order Pseudoscorpiones; family Chernetidae; genus Cordylochernes; species Cordylochernes scorpioides. Next base: position 33,003,538 of record CP092879.1, read on the forward strand.
AATCGAGATATGATCATTATCTACGACTCTTAAAATTCAAGTTGATAACAAAGAGTACTTTATTACCCTAGTAATAGAAATTAAAAAAAAATTTATACTCCTCCAAAAGGAGACCTAACAAAAAATGGAGCGAATATTTTCCTAACAATAGAGTTTTTACAGTCCTGTGAGGCTATCGTTCTTAACAAATAAAGAAATCAAAATTGAAAATTGAACCTATTAAATTCCCTAACACTACTCTAAAATAATTTTGGTCTAACAGTATACTAGTTTTTAACCTTCTTACACATTCATTAAGCCAATCCATTCATACACCCTCCCCCCCTTCATTCACGGCTTGCATACAAACTAAAGTTAAAAATTGCTATAAATGCCAAAACACTTAATAATCTCTATCAAATAAACCCTAACAATTTCTAAATTCCAGGACTAATGTGAAATCAAATAAAGTTTTCTAATTAAAACAAATTGGGAACTAAAGCCCTAGGTTACTCAAAGAAAATGCCTCTGTACAAGCTCTATATATACTAACACTTTATACTCGATAAATGATTGTTAACAATAATTGTTAACAATTCTAAATAATCTGGAAGCTAACCTACCAAAAAAAAAAAGAATCAGTGTAACTTCAAAAACTGCCCTTGCCTTGACACTAAGCGACTTTTCACGACAATTCTATAAAGACACACACAAATTATAATGGTGAATAAAGGACCATTAAACGTGACACCTCATAAAAGCGGAATTGAGTCATTCCCTTAGCCACCGTGGGTGAAGTCACTTTCTTCTTACTTCCTCGTGCGTCTGCCCCCTTTGCAGTAGTCCGACCTCAACACTCTATTGAAAGATGGATTTATAGGGTTTACGATTCACTACCCAACACTAACATTCTCAAGTGCTTTCCGAGGATCGACTACGGTCTGGGCCTACTTAACTTCTACCCCTGGCTTAGGGTCCCTATACTTCACAACTTTACTCTGAAAGATTGACCTTTCATGTCCTCATTAGAAACCTATTTCAAAGCTACTACCTGAAGGCCAGGGATTATAGGGTTTCTGAATTACCCAACACAAGCCATAGGATGCCTATTAGGTTTGTTGTTTTAGACATAGCCCCCCTCTAAGTTGTGATTTCCTACACCTTCCTTCACCTATTACTCCTGATAATAACTAAAATTTCAGATTTACACTAAATAATTAATTCACAATGGTATACATTATTCTCATTGGTCTTTGAAACTCGGGTTTTAACAAGAAACAGTTTGTATTAAAAAAAAGGAATCCTAATGAAGTTCTACTTTTAAAAAAAAAGGTTTAAAAAAAAAAAGGTTGAAATCTCTAAACTTCTCATTCTATCGAGCTGATTCTCCGTACACACTCCAAAATCCTAGTTAGAGGCGACGGTCTGAGCAGAATTTACACTGTGTGGGCCTTTTCACCCTTGTAGACCTGCGTAAAGTTAAACTGTTCACACTAACTCTGTCAACTTCCTCTCGTCTCATTACTTCTGAGTTCGCTCTGGTTGTCACCCCTTGTTGGATAAAATTGTAACATAACAATAAAAAGAAACTAAAATTTTCCTAAATCATATCCTGACAGGTTGTACAAGCTCTTCAAAACGGTGTGTCATATTAAAACAAGGTTGTGAGACAACTCTTAATTATATACTATACTAAAAATGAGGCTGAGCCAATTCTACACTAGGAGAACACGAAAACCCAAGATGTAGTCCTTGTAGCGAGCATGGAGCCCTATCACAAAACCCGAAGTGCAAGGAGGACAGAGTTTCCTGGTATTCCCTCTTATCTGGCACGACCGGTCGGGGTGAACAGTCGCGTCACGTGAAAGGAGGAAATATCTGAGTTCCCCCCTCTTGCTCTAACTGTTGGGTCGATTTGGCTCATGTAAATAGTAACTCTTATACTATATCTAAAATCTCTCATATAACTTATTAAATAAAACGGTGTAAAATGGTGTTCTATACAAGGATAAGGTTGTGACAATTTTCTCTAAATGACACACTAATATTAAAACAAATTGTGAAGATCTTTAAAGGTGGCAACAAACACTACAGTAAGGTTGTGAGACGGTATTCTGCACAAAGACAAGGTTGAGACAAATAACACACAAACCCTGAAACATGGTGTTAAAGCTCCTTTCAACACTTAGCACTAGAACACATGTTTAAAGAAAAAAAAACTGCAAACTGTTTAAAGTTCACCATAACACTAAGACATATTTGCTATTTAATATATAACCTAATATTGTAATTAATAAAGACCTATCTATATTAAATAGTGTATATTGTTGCCGAAACTTATGTAAGTCAGCTTACACAAACCCCCAGTGCATAATATGTCTTATTTTAAAAGAAATAGTTCTATCGAGGCGATACTGCGGTCGACAGCTACGCTTTATACATTAAATGTACTTTCTTCTATCAACCTTTATCTACTATTTACAAAACTCTTTATCCAACCCTTTCCAATTCTTTCTCTTTCAACATCTTTCTATCTCTTCCTCATCAACATTCAACGCTTTCTCACTCTTTCATCATCCTTCATCATCCTCAACGCCTTTCAACTTACTTCCATCGCATCTCTCTTCAACGCCTTCAACACATTTCATCTCTTATTCATCACCTTATAACACAGTTCAACGCCTTTTTCTTCATATTTCATCGCCCTTCCATTACTTTCAACACCTCTTTCATCACCTCTCTCTCATCTCTCTTCCATCATTTTCTACACATTTCACTGCCTTTTCATCCCTCTGGTGTTTCCTCGAAACCCGTCATCGGGATCTGGATCCCGATCTATTATCACTCTTAATTTTGAACTACTCTATTCCAACAGCCTATGACCCTTAAGCTTTATAACTCCATATACACTCGGCGGGGTAGTTACCTTGTTAAGAAAACCTATAATGTCATGGATCATTTAGAGAGAGAACATAACAAATTTGTGCGAATAGTTTGCTTCAACTATTGATTGTAAGCCTATTAAACTCGTTCTCTCTAGGTTGGCTCGCTCATTAATCTTCAATCTACGTTCAATAGTCATATTGAGTTCACATGGATGCTAAACGTAAACTGTATTAAAATGGTGTAGTTTTCTAGTTTTCGAATTATATGACAGTTAGAGAAAAAAAAAATCCTGGAAATATCTCGTACTGGCTACTATTAAAAAAATTGAATGGGGTACAACTCCGATCTTACAGGATACCTCATGGCTCATAGAATTGAATCGCTCATTTCTCACTAAAATATTCACACAGGTATGGAGGTCTCCAGTGGTTCTATAGCTATTGGTCAACTAAATTAATTGGTGGCAGAAATTGAAGTTAGTTTAAAGGCTCATGTGCTGTTTTGTCATGCGTCTTTATGTCATCTGCACAGGAAAGTGTCGCCTCAAGGACCTAATTCTGGGACTAACATCCGCTGCACATTTCAGGAAGGAGTGGTCGTCCATACAATAGCAAGATATCATTTTGCTGCCAATGTACAATGTTGAGCATTTTCCATGTCGTCATTTTGTCGATCCCCAATCTTCTAGGGTGTTTCTTTAAGCATTTCACGATGTCATTTAATGCTTCATGCGATCCCGCCCGGCATTCAATAAGTAAGTATTTGATCGTACCACCTCCAGGAGACCATCCCATTGCGGCCGAATCATTTCCACCCAACTTATAACGCCGTCCATATCGCGTAATTGAAATTAGTGTAAAACTCAAAGAATAAGACCTTAATCTCTTAATTCTTTACTAATTTCAGTTGGCTCAACATAAATCTTCTCAATTATTAATTTAGTACAGTGGCGTGACATGTCACACTTCTTCTAGTTCTTTCGCAAGCTCGATTAATCCCAGTGGAAACCCGTCCAGGCGTCAATCCCGTGCTAACCCGTCATGCATGACTTCAAATTTGGAAATTATTAGACCTGAATATTTGCAGTGGCATCTGCTTCCACTGAAAGTATTTAAGACACAAGGCTGCCTCTTTAAATCACTGTCTTTACTCCCACATGCCTGTGTAAACTTTAACTATGACTTTATCAATTCTCAAAATTCTGCCTATCGAGTATCCTGAGAATCAATGTTCTTCTTGTCTACGGCGGATTATCACAGTAATTGTTCCCTAGAGTTATCTGCGTCGAGTGGTCAGTCTGTACTACTAATTCTCCACTCTAACTCTAGGACTCTTCTATCTACTCGGGCTGTTCAAAAATTTTCAAGACAGTTGTTCAAATCCCCAATGATAATCTGCTAAATTTCGATAATTATTGGAATTCTCATTAAACAGAATAACTACACCTTTCTGACACAGAAATATCCAGCATCAAGATATAGCGCGCCGTCCAATTTCTTTATTTCAAGACGGTGTCAAATTACAACTGAAGGAACATACTAAACATATAACTGGTTTAAATTTCATGTAATCTCATCATGCCTTCTGCTGGCAAATATTTACTGTGAAATTCAATACTATCAAGATGGTTTTATTTGTCTTCATCTAAAAAAAATGTTTCAGAAATAGAGTCTTGGAAATCTCTACTAAAGACAAAAATTATACATTTGTCAATTCAGGATAACCTTCCCTTGTCAGAGTGTATACAGCTGCCAAGCCAAAATACGCAGGGGAGACAGGAAGGAGAGTCAGCAATAGAATATATGAACATAGACGCAACGTTATTAATCAAGACAATAGGTCTCTAATTTTCCAATACTGCAAAGGAACAGGTCACACTTTCGCATTAGGAGAACCTAGAATACATTACAATAACATAAACAGCAAATATCAAAGGCTTATAATTGATTTTCTATTATTCAGAAAACACAATAGCATTAATAGAAAATAGATTTGCCCGAAACATATAACACAATATATCCTAGTACCAGCTAATAATATCAACAATAATATAAGTAACTTATATGTAATAGCCAATAACTATTATAAAACTACTTAAATAATAGAATTTCTAACCTATAAGATAATTCATAGAATATAGCAAACAATAGTAGAATATGTGTAATACCTTAATCAAAAAAATATGTCTTAAGAAAACAAATAATATGCAAAACTTCCTAATGTATATATATATATGTACATAGAATCATAATAGTTTTAGCATCAGGCGACGTTATATTTTCTTGATATATTGTATATGTTTCTCCTGTAGAAGGGCGGACAAGCTCGAAAGCTCGAGAAGACCAGAATAAAAGATACTCATCCCCATAGACGTTTTACTTTGATATCAGAAATCAATGATAATATTAAGGTTTTTGCCACAAACAATGTGAATCGTAAAAGACAGCGGCGAGAGATGCGGTATACACCGCCTCAACATAACTTTCATTGCCTGATAAAATGCCAGTGAAACGGAAAGCGTAAATTAAAATTCACGATTTATAATAGACTGTTAATCTCAGGATGCGTGGACTACTTCACCAATACTTAAAAATAGTATGGCTTTTCATTAGGTATATATTTCTAAAGTATAGGGGAAGAAACATATACTAAATTCGAGCCCCGCGGCGGGCGACATTGATGGGTTCCCCGGTTTGGATAGTTGAAAAGGGAGGATACACGATGTATCTTATTAAAAGTTTCCTTACTTAAGTATATATATATATAGCAATTTAGGCCAACAACCCCATGTATATAACCCACAGCAAGACCTTAATGTTGTATAATAGCAGCACAGCTGTCAGTGATGCACTATCGGCATATGTCTTTACATCATCACATGTAATGCAATTTATGCAAACAGGATAAATAAAATAAATAAAAAAGAAAAGGGGGGAAAAACTCTGTAATTGATTAAGAGTTGAGCTAAAGCAAGGATCGAGCATATAATATTGTCAGAACAATGGTCTAAAGATGGAAACAGCCGCGACACTATTATACAATATTATCAGACAACCCATGAAATCGTTATTAAATTGGGCAATCTATAAAACACTGAAACACAGACACTCGCGGCAATGTATGTGGCCGGTAATTTATGGGAGACTTGATTATTAGTAACATTCCCTTCAAATAGGTAAGAAACATACAACATTTCATTTAAACAGTGGGAATAGCACCATAAGGCAAATTATGTATGAAATAGGTAACAGAGGAAACAAGAAAATTTCTCTAGACATTTATTTAAAATATCTTAAAATTTGGGAACATGTCTATACTGACGAGATATGCTATTTACATAGTAAAATTTAGATAGAGGTGACCTGAAGTTACTTTATAGCCCTTTAAGGCCCATGCGAAATCTAGGTTGGCTACTACACAAAAAGGGGGGGAAACCTAGATCTCCATCTATTCTAGCGGGACAAAATATACGAACCCTAACACTCCTTTTTAAGTCACTTAAAGCCCTTTAGGGCCCATTCAGAATCTAAATAGATTAGCTTCTGTTCGAAAAAAAAAAAAAAAAAAAAAAAGGGGGCTAAGCCATAATGGCAAGGGGCTTACCTTCTCTCGAAAGCGGCGGCAAGGTCTGGTCTCCTCTACGTCTCAGGCCCGTCTAAAAATCGTCCTTCTCACTGAGCGACTCCGATCGAAATCCCGCCTTTTGGCAGAGAACCTTCTTTTATATCATCTCTCTCTCCATTTTCATTCGCCGAAAGAAACACCAATCAAAATGGCCAACGGCTCCAGTATCAATTTCATAGACGCCCCAGGCCTCATCAAAATAGAACGCACTAGTGTAAGATTTCAGACTCCAGGCCTCTTCCATCAAAATAGAATATATAGTATTACCAAAACAAGAAAATCTAAAGAGAACAACAGCTACGACGATAGTGTAAAATTTCAGACGCCAGCCCCCCCTCTCTTTCCACATGGGTTGAAATATAATCCTCCCTTTTTCTCGGGATGGTATATATATCGCCCCCCCCGTCTTGGCTAAAATTGACCCAGGCCCTTTTTACCTGGACTGTAATGTGATGCTTTCCTTTCTCTGGAAGGATATTTTATAAGTTTCAGTCTTTAGAGATCTTCCTTCTCCATTTTTCTCTTTTTTTTTTTTTTTTTTTGGTCACCTTTACCTAAATTTTTTGGTGAGGGGAATATATGTACATATGAAACAACAGTTTCCAGCTCGGATGTCTCTGGATGTCTTCTTCTTTACCAGGCATCAGCTTTCGGCATGGAAGTCTGGTGTCATCTGTTGTCTAGGTTTCTGGGCAAAAAGAATGGTCTGTAAGTCTATGTGGGAGGGAAGCCATGTATCCATTCGATTTGATTATACATACGCCTTCTGTTGGGGTATGGTTACAAAAACGTGCCCCAACAAGGTCACCAGCGATTTACAGCTAATTGCGTTAAATGTCTTCCGAATCATTCAACAGAAGTTCAAAATATTAGGTGGCACCATGCAGATTTATTTCTAGGAAGGTTTTTAAGTGATACCTGGTTGAAATAGGGAATTTCCAGGATAGTGGACATCTGAAATCTTCGGTATTGGAAAGTTGGGCAGATGAAGAGAAGGGGTTTCACTGTTTGGTCTTATTTCTGACAGAATGAACAAATCCGATCCACTTTCAAAATGTATAGGTCTGTTCATAGATTCTGTGCGAACTTATTTGTTTTGTTGAGAGAGATTCTTTTTGGAAGGATTATAAGAGACAGAGGTTAATTAGAAATTGCAGCATGCTTAGATGCTCGATCTTCTAGTTCATTTCCCGCAACAAGACAGCTATATAATCAGAAATTTAAAATACCATTTTACGCAGTCTAGTAGATTAAATTGGCGAAATCCTGATGAGCCAGACCGTTCCAATATTTTTAATATCAGTAAGAACAATGAAGAGTTTTTGTTTTATTTGAAAATAAAATCGCGCTACCTACATTTTTCTATTAATACAATACATTTCGCCATAGGAAATGGAATTTTACATCGTGAAGATAAGTGCTTTTATTTTAAGTGATACAAAATATATTTTTAAAAAGTTATTGATTCACTTTTAAACTTTTAAATATTTAAAACATTCAAAATAAAATTTTAAAACTATTAAAGTGACAATTAGAAAAATCGATTGTGCAATTTTAGTTTTCTTTCTACTTTATAAAAAAATTATAAATATAAATCCAGCGACTTTGGATTTGTTTTGTTTGTTTTTAAAGACCAAACGGCATGTGCGATTTGAGAGCTTACTAGGGAAATTTCAAACTATGGAACTTTGCAACTTTGACTTTTAACTTATAAACGATGGGAAGTGTTTTAGCAACAAGCTCTACGCCTTCATTTTCTGTTCAACCACCACCCCCACCCATTGTTCCACCACCGCCACTTTATGCTATTCCTGTATTAAATTCTCAGCCTCCTCAAAAAGATACTACAAACCCGGGAACTTTAGAAGAACTACATAAAAAATGCAAAGGTACTTCTGATGTCATTAACGCTAAATTACCTAAACAATAATTTTTAAAGAGATTTATTAGTAAATTAAATTTTATTGCCATCTATCGTTAAAATTTTACACAAATAAATTTACTGGCAATGCACTGCAATCAAAAGAAATATATTATTATACCTAAGTGCATTAAAATAACTTAGAAAGAAAACAAGTACTTCTAACTTCATGATGATGAAACATATTAGGAATATCTGAAGATGCCATGATGTCCTTTCAATCTCACAAATGCTTCCATCAGTCAATTAGAAACATGCATTTTGGGAGATCTCCAAATTGCTCACCCCATTTGCAATTGGCAGTCCATTTACCAGTGCTCACAACCTAAGCATAACTAGCATATGATCCATTAGCGTGCCATCTGTTATGAAAATTCAAAACTATTATAGACATGTAGGATTCTTTTTAAAATTAAACAATTTCTACTGCCCTTACTGCAATGGAAAAATTAATGGGAGGGCCTGGCTCATCAGTGGTGAACCCTAAGAATCATTTGCGTTTATAATAGTTTTGAATTTTCATAACTAGCTTAACCTAACCATATTTCATACTATATTGACAGATAATTGAAAAGGGGGAAACAGTTTGGCAGCTTCCAAACTTTTTACATTAACCCTTTACATTCCTAAATATTGTAATGTAGAAATTAGGAAAGACAAACTTCAGGATGACACATCCATTTATTTAAATAAAAAGGCATATATTCAGTTCAGTTCCAAAATTACTTTATTAGGTACCGCTCAACAAGAGCAACTTAGTTTATGATATTTACAACAATGAATAATATTTAAAATAAAGAAGGCATTTCCTAATCACAAGCACATGGGCTTTTTAGATGGCAGAGCGCCATCTAGTGGAGCAAAAATAAACTAAACTCCACTAGATGGCGCTCTGCCATCTAAAAAGCACATGTGCTCGTGGTCAGGAAATGCCTTCTTTATTTTTAATATCAACACCTGACCCACTTATCTTTTATTTTTTTCTATTGTTTTTTCAATGAATAATATGTAAAGGTTATTCACATTTAAAAAAAAATGTTAACATGGGATTCAATCCCGGTTCATGACTGTCGGGAATCGAGGGTGTTACCTACTCGTCCACCGACTTCTTTATAAGGCATATATTGGATCAAAATATCATTTATTCTACCAATAATATTCTACCAAAATGATATTTTGAACCAATATATGCCTTTTTATTTAAAGATTTATTTATGGATTGCTCTATTTTCAAAACATCCATTTATTTAAGTCAATACAAATTAAAAATTGATATAAAATACAAAAGAAGCAATGAGGGAAGTTTACAGAGTAACAAAATATAAAGATCAGAATTGATAATCTGTTAATAAAATAATAAATACTTTGCTACAATATAAACCTGTCAAAAAAATTGGTAAATATATATACAGTTAAACCTGTCTATAGCGCCCCCTCTTGGGACTCACCAAAATAGGGTGCTATAGAGAGGGTGTGCTATAGACAGGTCACTTTTAATGTAAATCACACCATACTATGTATTTAAAATCGGGCGCTATAGAGAGGGAAGCACTATAGACAGGTCACTTTTAATGTAAATCACATCGTACTGCCTATATAAAATCGGGCGCTATTGAGAGGAAGGCGCTATTTAGAGGGGGGCTATAGACAGGTCACTTTTAATGTAAATCACATCGTACTATGTACAGTCGAACCTCTTTAATTCAACACCCCAAGGGATCACAGCTTTCGGTTGAATTAAAGGAAGTGTTGAATTAAGGTTAGATGATTAGCTAATCATCTAACTAGCTAAAATAATATATATGATAATTTAAACCAACAACCCTATATTATATAATACTTATAACAAGATTGTCATGTTGTATATAGAAACACATCTATAAATAATTATACGCATAATTGACATGTGTCCTTGCATCACCATATGTAATGTACTGAGGATGAATAAATAAAACTATATAATAGATTAAAAGTTGAGTTAAAAGCAAGATTGAGAAGTAAATCACAAAGTAACTTCTAAAAATAGATTGGAAGCCGACAGGTAGGCGCCAGTGTCCGGTGTCCAGCGACACGTGCGACACGTGCTGTTATGCAATTCTCTTTGTTGGAGGAGTTATATAAAAAGGCCCGGCTTAGCAACAGGGAGTCAGTTAGTCGTCACCATCAGCGCGTCGCCGGTTGTCTCCAAGGACCAACTCATCGACCATGTAAAACAGTAAGAAATCTACTCGATCTCCATCTTGCTCTTGGCTCGACTTTTTATCTATTCATGGAACTTTCCTTCTACAACTGTGTCGCTTCGTTTTGTGTGTGTGGACATTCCCCAGTTTTCCACTCTGCCTCGACCACGACTGCCTGTACTCTGTGAGAACTGTTAAAGGTCCTACAAGGTGCAGAGAGGTACTGGAAAACTCTCCACGCCCTGACTGCCCCTCTCGGTTAATACAGGTTTGACCCTCGGTTACCACAGCTTATTACAGAGAGCCGACAGGTTTCTACAAGAGTCAACCAGAACTTCAACTTATTACAGAGAGTCGACAGGATAACCCAAACGAAGGACGCCATAGCGAAGAAGGTAAGAAGACTGTCCAGATAGGAAAGAGCCAAGAGCAAAGATGGAGGAACAAACACGCCATTCCAACGAAACGACCAAGCAATCTCCCCTCAACGACACAGCCGAAATTCCCGCAAAATAAGCCGGTGAGAAGTTACCCACCTTCGGCCTTACAACGCAACCATCCAGACGACATGCCACCATCGCCAAACAGAAGTCACAAGCTTCTACAAGCTCTACATGGGACGCCTTCCACGTCATCAGGACAACAACCAAAGACCAATTCTCCTGACTGAACAATCATAAAAACTGTGAGTTTTAAAAAAAATCTACTTAACTCTCTCCTCATGTTCACAACTTGATTCTCCATAAATTTAATGTTTATTTTTACTGTAATCATTTTAAATCAAATTTTACCATTTTTATAGCATTTCAATTCAAATTTTAAATCTTGTACACCCTCATTTATCAATTTTTACTTTATTTTAAGCAACTTTTAAATTTTAATTCATTACTTTCAATTTTACATTAAAAAACTCATATTATATTTTAATTACTCGAATCCTATTTTCTAAGCTTATTTGTGTGTTTCTCTTAATACCTTATTCTTATACCAAAAACACCAATGTCTTAATTAAATACACAAAACTTTGCAAAAATCATTGTTATGTTCACTATTTTATGTACACGCCCCATTCAAATTATAAGTCACTATCATGCCATTGCCCTTTTACAAGTATAATTTTTGCACTACCATAAGCAACGATTAAAAAAATATATTCAAATTTTAATAAACATAGATGAAACACATTTTTTTTTTTAATACAAAAATCGAAAGATACAATATCTTCAAAAGCACAACTAGAAATGTAACTGTCCTTCCCCAAAACAAGTTAAAAATTCCAGCATAGCTACACTCCCTCGTCCTTTTCTTTTTACATGCATAATTATTAATAATTCACACATCTCTCGGAACGAACTTCAACACATTCCCACATCACTTTCTCCAATTGGCCACCATCTATTAACGCGCGATTTAACAACACATCCAATTTCGAGCCACACGAGATCCATATCGGCGCGAACAAAAAAATTTCGCAATAAACATACCACCTCTATAACAATCTGAAAATTCTCGATGTGTTTTGTACAACCACCACCAATGACTAATAAATTTGTTATTCATTCGGAAACAAGTTAGATGCTGTACCAAAAACAAAGACTTCACGTGACACCTTTCTATTCAATTCACTCACTAGTGTCACACAGCGCATCACAACATTTTTCTCACTTAACAGGCCACAAAGACGCCTTCATGCCTGTGACACTTCTCACTCCAAAGCGTGTCCACGTCGAAAGTCGCACTTTTACTCACATCTAAACCTGACATCATTGAATAACATTTTTTAATAAGTCCGCAGCAACGTCGAGACACAACGCTTGCGAACACCGAGAAAACTATATTTTCAAATAGGCAAGAGAAGACAACTCAACTCGGGACGTAGGCCAGACATGGGATCAGGTGACAGCAAACACCAGCGGCGCCAGTCGGCAACAAAGGACATGACACATGTCGACATTGACACCAGTTTCAGTGGCCATGTTAACATGACACCTCCAGTTTCAGTACGCCTGTACCTTGGCACATCAGTATGCTAGACTTTCGTGTCCACCAAATAACCTGTCAATTATCAACTAATTGACTTACCAATCATTACCCAATTTACTTATTAATTTGAACTTTAATATTGAAATATTATAACACTTTATATCTCTAATTATCATTGTGTGTTTTACAACTTTTACAGTATTTTGGCGCCCAGTGTTGAATATTTTTTTTCTAAACTAGAACGCCATCTTTTATATAATGTTAACCCTTTATTGTTATATATTACAATCATCTTCGTCAATGCCATCCATTTTTTAAGAATCAATCAAGTTATCATTTATTTTATATTTGTATACTATATGTCTTTGTTTTTCTATACCCCAGTACACTCAGCCATTATAAGCCATCCCCAAAGTTGAATCTATTTCTTACACATCTCACCAACGCCAAACTCAAAAACACAACACAACATACATTAAACATTTTACATGTTTATTGATATCACCAATTAAAACAACTTGGTTAAGTCTTATATAGACTTTATGACGCAAAAGAAAAATCATTATCTACATATCACCATGAACATGTCAGTTCACGTATTCCCAGTTTCAGAGAGACATAGAAACACCGATATTTACCAAAGGGAAATGACCTAGTTACACACCACAGTTGTAACTTTTCTTCAAAAGAGACAATTTTTGTTCCATTTTTCACTACTTAACATTTATCTTATCATTAATGACCTTTAATTATATTATATTTTTTGTATAAAATCTTGAATAATTATTTTTATTTTTTACTTTTCAATTATATAATCAAATTTTTATTCCAACATTATTTTAACAATTTTATTTTTCATGATATTATTTTAGTATGGCAAAACATTTAATTGTTTCAATAATCATTTTTAATTCATTATTATATCTTTTATATATTACATGTTTGATCTTATCCACTTGCACTTTTTTTTATCCGCAATCATATTTCTATCTTTTTATTCACTATATTTTTGTTTAAATAACTTTATTATATGACAATGTTTATCATCAACTATCGGGCATGCAACAATCGTTTTCAACAATCCTACTCATTAACCACTTCCCCTATACTTTTTCATCACTATCTATTTCAGCCATTGCTTCAAACCATCATAGAAACGACAGTACTGCTTGACAATTTTTCTTTTTGATTTCATAATTCAACAAACTCTTTGAACACAGTTCCCCAGATTTACAAATCTCAACTTCTGGCCTGAACACGTTTCAAAAGTTTATTTCATTTCATACGCAGAGCACATCACCAACGCATGCACAAAGCGTTCACTTTTTCAACTTTCAATTTTTTTTTCAACTCTAGCGGACCACAATCAACCTTTGATTTCAAGTCAAGTCAGACCACCTACTGTCGCTACAACAATTCTACTTATCGCATGGCTCTACCACCCCTTTCAATCATATTAATTCTTTTCTTCAACAACTTTTCAACCCAATAACCCTACAATTGTGTCAAAGCACTGTAACCTTATACAGGATCACAGGTGAAACATTGCCTAGGAAGACGCACAAGTCTATATCCTCGCTTTGCACCTGGATCTCAGTATTTGATTGTCTGTGCAACACTTACAATTGCATATTCTTCAACCCCTAACCCTTTCCAACGCCCGCCAACAATCTTTTAGAACATCATTTTTTTATTATCATTATTTTTTTAGCAAACAAAGGTTTTATCTACAGTTCTCTTTTATAATGAATATCATAACTTTTAAATTAAACATAAGTTTTATTTTTATAATTTTCAGATATATCCAAATAAACATCTTGTTATAGCCCTTTACCCTCACAGCTTTAATTAATTAAAAGAAATTTTAATTACTTACCTGTGTTAGAGAGGCTTTACCCGCTTAAACCCGGATAAACCCTTTCACTCCCGGGGCCCATCTATGATAATTTAAACCAACAACCCTATATTATATAATACTTATAACAAGATTGTCATGTTGTATATAGAAACACATCTATAAATAATTATACGCATAATTGACATGTGTCCTTGCATCACCATATGTAATGTACTGAAGATGAATAAATAAAACTATATAATAGATTAAAAGTTGAGTTAAAAGCAAGATTGAGAAGTAAATCACAAAGTAACTTCTAAAAATAGATTGGAAGCCGACAGGTAGGCGCCAGTGTCCGGTGTCCAGCGACACGTGCTGTTATGCAATTCTCTTTGTTGGAGGAGTTATATAAAAAGGCCCGGCTTAGCAACAGGGAGTCAGTTAGTCGTCACCATCAGCGCGTCGCCGGTTGTCTCCAAGGACCAACTCATCGACCATGTAAAACAGTAAGAAATCTACTCGATCTCCATCTTGCTCTTGGCTCGACTTTTTATCTATTCATGGAACTTTCCTTCTACAACTGTGTCGCTTCGTTTTGTGTGTGTGGACATTCCCCAGTTTTCCACTCTGCCTCGACCACGACTGCCTGTACTCTGTGAGAACTGTTAAAGGTCCTACAAGGTGCAGAGAGGTACTGGAAAACTCTCCACGCCCTGACTGCCCCTCTCGGTTAATACAGGTTTGACCCTCGGTTACCACAGCTTATTACAGAGAGCCGACAGGTTTCTACAAGAGTCAACCAGAACTTCAACTTATTACATATATATATTTTTTTATAAATAGCTTTGTAATATAAATTAATGATATTAATTGAAACCATTGTGTGTGTACTTTTTTATATTTATTTTTTTATTTTCATGATTAACTTTTAGTATCTGGGACAAAATGGCAATAATACATATTTTCGAAACAAATAATATTTTATTCCAATTGAATAATAGTTTAAAGAAAATAAATATAGAAAATAAAAAGAAAATTAAAAAATATTATTTGAAAAGAATCAAGATTAAAAATATATATATTTTATAGATGTCTGTTTTTTCTCTGAAATCCTATTCAGGATGTATTCCAGATAGTCTATTTTTAAAAGACATGCATGCCTTTCTTCCTCAGAAATGTCTTTTAAATAACAAAGAGTTTTTATTGTATTAAAGGCATCCACTGCTGCTGCAGGTGTTATTGATGTTTTGTTTAAATCTTTTTCTGTTGGCTCTACCTCTTCATCTTCTTCTTTTCCCATTACTTCCTTTACAATTTCTTCAATGGACTGTTCCCCAGCAACTTGCACATCTTTATCAACTTCCAAGAAGTCAATATAGTTGACATCAATGGCTTGATGTTTTTTTAATGCCTCAAAACATCTGTTCATTTCTTCTTCAACTTCCATTGCTTCATCCATCACAAATCCTGAATGAGAAAAACAATTTTTTATTGTGGAAGAACTAACCCCAACCCATGCAGCCTCTAGCCAGCTAATTGCAAAGAGTAAATGTACTTGAGCATTTTTTTTTCTTCCATACAAGTGAGAAGATACGTTATCATTCGTTACCTATATTGGTCTTTTAGGGCTTTAATGATACCCATATCACAGGGTTGTAATGCACTTGTAGTTAGGGCGGGCAAAAATCTTATTTCAATGTTCTGTAACCCTTCAGGTATTTGGTGGGCTGGGCAATTTTCTAAAGTTGCATGTAAAATAACATTCAACTGTCGAAATTCGAATTTTAAAATGGTCGAACTATCGGAACTGTCGTATTATCGATACTGTCGAATTACGGTTTGTTATTTGATAGGCCGGAGGTCGGGACATCGGAACATGGTCGAATTATCGCTGAGTGTCGAATTGGGGTGTGTCAAATTAACGAGGTTATACTGTATGTAGTACGATGTGATTTGCATTAAAAGTGACCTGTCTATAGCGCCCCCCCCCCCCCCTCTAAATAGTGCCTTCCTCTCTATAGCGCCTGATTTTAAATATGTAGTACGATGTGATTTGCATTAAAAGTGACCTGTCTATAGCGCCCCCCTCTAAATAGTGGCTTCCTCTCTATAGCGCCTGATTTTAAATATGTAGTACGATGTGATTTGCATTAAAAGTGACCTGTCTATAGCGCCCCCCTCTAAATAGTGCCTTCCTCTCTATAGCGCCTGATTTTAAATACGTAGTACGATGTGATTTGCATTAAAAGTAACCTGTCTATAGGGCCCCCTCTAAATAGTGCCTTCCTCTCTATAGCGCCTGATTTTAAATACGTAGTACGATGTGATTTACATTAAAAGTGACCTGTCTATAGCCCCCCCCCCTCTAAATAGCGCCTTCCTCTCTATAGCACCTGATTTTAAATACGTAGTACGATGTGATTTACATTCAAAGTGACCTGTCTATAGCGCCTCCCTCTCTATAGCACCTGATTTTAAATACATAGTACGATGTGATTTACATTAAAAGTGACCTGTCTATAGCCCCCCCTCTAAATAGTGCCTTCCTCTCTATAGCGCCCGATTTTATATAGGCAGTACGATGTGATTTACATTAAAAGTGACCTGTCTATAGCGCCTCTCTCTCTATAGCACCTGATTTTAAATTCAGTATAACCTCGTTAATTTGACACACCCCAATTCGACACTCGGCGATAATTCGACCATGTTCTGATGTCCCAACCTCCGGCCTATCAAATAACAAACCGTAATTCGACATATCGATAATACGGCACTTCCGATAGTTCGACCATTTTAAAATTCGAATTTCGACAGTTGAATGTTTTTTTACATACAACTTTCCGCTAAAAAGGCATTACGGCGGCGATCGGCGGGCGCTGATAAGATCGCGCGCGTGCACTTTTGGTTCCTGGTTAGTTTAAGTTTCACTTTGCAGTGCCGTTGCGCAATGTCGCGAGTGTGTTTTTTTTTTTTACGCTGGGATTTAGGCTTTGTGTGCTAATTAACAATCATATTTTATTTTTAAATTTCAGCATTAAATATTTTAGTTATTTTAAAATTTACAAATAATTTTCTTTTAACCCGTAATTACTGGCGTTCGGCTTGAAAGGCCGTGTGAAAATTTAAAATGTTTGCGAAATTTTCAAAATGCAATATTTTTCATCAAAATTTTAGGTAGCTTAATAAAATGCATTTATTCGAAGAACTTTTCATTTTAAGAGAAATCTATTTTGTATACCCCGAGTTATTAAATCAAACGGCCTTTAAAGCCGAGCGCCAGTAATTACGTCACTGGGAATTTTAGCGCCCCTATTATTGGCCGTTTCACTTTTGGTTTTATAGACGTTCAAACGCAACAAATAAGTTGAGCATTCGTTTTTTTATTAATCTTGCTTCAATTATATGCATTCTAAATTGTGTTTTGTGATTGTAATTTTGTATAATATAATAGAAGTTCGGTTCCACTTTTGGTTTTTCAAAAAACAAAAATTTGGTATCCTATGTCTCTAAAATTGGAAAATCTGTTATATTACTCTCCACAATGCATTCGACCACAACAATTGATCAAGAAACTGCTGAACAATAAAAGCCCGAGATAATCACATTTTATAATATGACCAAAGGTGGTGTAGATGTAGTTGATCAGACATGTATTCAGTTGGAAGAAGAACCAAAAGATGGCCCCTGTGTTTATTTTTCAACTTTTTGGATGTGGTTGCAATAAATTCAGCAGTAATTTATAAGGCTGTCAACCAAGACGGTGGAATGGCTCGAAAAGATTTTATAAAGCAGCTTGCTCTACAACTAATGAGAGATGCCTTGAATATGAGAAATCAAGCCAAATATTTGTCAAGAGATCTGCAAGTATTAATTCAGAAGCATGCTGGAACTTCATCACTTGAGGTAGGCAAATATTTATTTGATATTCAGAGGAAATATCAATAATATGTGTTATCTAGGAATCCACAAGCGGCAGTCCTTGGTCCAAAAAATGCAAAAGATGCTACCCATGTAAAAAAAAACGTCGAACTCAAATGCAAAGAACCAATCTGCAAAGATCATTCTATTGAAATATGCTTGAATTGTGCATCTAATCTTGAATAAAATATTTTAGATAGAATTTTTTAGAATATATATAGAATATTTTAGATAGAGTTTCTTGTACATTTTCATTTAATTTTGTTTAGAGCTCTGTTTATTCGAAAAAACAAAATATTTATTCTTTGGAAATTATGTGTATACGTTTAATTTCTTTTTATTTTATAAATAACATGGTTTATTATTGATTTTAAAAGACGGCCTGAGAGGCCGAACGCCAGTAATTGTGTAAGGAAAATAGGCGCCAGTAACTAAGGGTTAAATAAATAAATCTTTATAAAATGTAGCCTCGATGATTTTGATAACATTTTATTTCAATATTCCATTTCTGTGTTATTATAAAAGATTTAAACATAAAATCAATAACACCCGCAGCAGCAGTGGATGACTTTAATACATTAAAATTTATTTATTCAAAGACATTTCAGAGGAAGAAAGGCAGGCATGTTTTTTCAAAATGACCATCTGGAATACATCCTGAATAGGATTTCAGTGCAAAAACAGACATCTTTAAAGGAATTTTTTTAAAGATCTTCATGATTATTTTAAAATTTTATTTTTATTTACCATATTTATTTCCTTTCAACTGCTATATTTTTCAATTAGAATAAAATATTATTTAATATATTATATTTAATATTTGATTATATTATTGAAAAACACATTACCAGTAAATTTATTTGTTAGAATTATTTATGTTTCTAAAATATGTATTAATGCCATTTTGTCACTGATACTAAAAGTTAATCATGAAAATAAAATAAAAACACACAATGGTTTCAATTAATATCATTAATTTATATTATAAAGCTATTTTTTTTTAAATATTATTTTAGCGAGTTAGATGATTAGCTAATCATCTGACTTTAATTCAACACTTCCTTTAATTCAACCGAAAGCTCTGATCCCTTGGGGTGTTGAATTAAAGAGGTTCGACTGTACGTAGTACAATGCGATTTACATTAAAAGTGACCTGTCTATAGCACCCCCTCTCTATATCACCCTATTTTGGTGAGTCCCAAGAGGGGGCGCTATAGACAGGTTTAACTATTTTGTATGGCAACATGCCAAACTTCTTCGAGGAACAAGATTGTTTTGATAAGCGAGTATTTCATTGTTATAACAAGGTGTGACTGTATTCACCAAAATCCTCCTTGTATTCCTGCTGTTCAAGCTTTCATCTCACTTAGATATGTTGTGCTAGCCAATCTTTATTCAAAAAAACATCATCCTAATTAAGTCTTTGCAATGGAATGGGAGTGCCCGGCTCATCAGTGGTGAACCCTTCCAACAGTTTTTAACCAGTTTAATCTACCAGGACCATTTACTATTTTATTGGGATGATAAAATACAATTTGGATTATAGATTATAAAAAAAGAAAATAAGACCTAATCCAAATAATTTATTAGTGTGTGACGTTTCGGCAACAATGATGGTGACAATGTTGTTGCTGAAACGTCACACACTAATAAATTATTTGCATTAGGTCTTATTTTCTTTTTTTATTGTATTGGGATGTTCTGCTTATATAGCTGTCAGGCTCTGGCACATTTGTAAGTGCAAACTGCTTTTCACATGTGTAGACATTTGGAGCACTTACAGTAAAAGCAGTCGCCTACTTCTACCCACCATGATTATCATGGCCTGTACCCACATGTACTAGGGATAAGCAAATGAAGCAAAAGTAAATGAATAAATAGTATGTGGATTAAGTATTGTACCACCTGAACCAAGGTACTGTGTGAGCAGAAGTGTTTCCTCTCCCCTTCGAGGGCATCAGGTTTATTGTCAACAAGAATCTCAGTTCCCACTTCCAGGTGTCCCACAGTCTACACATGGGACCAGCTGTCTCTGGCTACAAGTTCATGGCTACCTACGTGGGTACCAAGCAAGTTGGCCCCAATGAGGTGAGACCCCCATACATACCCTCCTCTTCCTTCCACCAGTGTGGATTGTTCGCACCCTCCCATTAATTTTTCCATTGCAGTAAGGGCAGTAGAAATTAATGATAAGGCACAATTTGGATTATAGATTATAAACACAAGGTAATAAGACCAAATAAATAAATAGTGTGTGACATTTCGGTAACAGCTGAAGATGGTAAAAATGCTGTTACCGAAATGTCACACACTATTTATTTATTTGGATTTGGTCTTATTACCTTGTGGCAGTAGAAATTGTTTTATTTCTAAAAGAATCATATGCATCTATAATAGTTCCAAATTTTCATAACAGATGGCATGTTAATGCATCATAATATTATGTAAATCTATTTCAAGTTTTTCTTCTTATGTAAATTTTGTTTAGTTAGATATGCAAATTTTTAATTGTATAAAAATAGGTAGCTGGACAAATAAAGTGTGGGTGTGTAACCTAGTTTAAGATAATTGCAACAATGAATAATATTAAAAATAAAGTAGGCATATCCTGACCAGGAACACGTGCTTTTAGAAGGCAGAGCACCATCTGGTAGAACAGAAATCAACTAAACATTGATTTAGCCTGTTCCTTGATATTTGGCCAACCCAATTTCTTGATAAATCAAAAAAGTCATCCATGAATGCGTTTCACACTGTTGGTGCTCGTCAGCGTGGAGTAAGCTGAATCACTGCGACCAAAAATATTGAAGGTTATTCACATATTAAACAAAATGTTAATGCGGGGTTTGATCCCGGTTCATGGCTGTTGGGAATCGAGGGTGTTACGTGTGTGTGTGTGTAGTCAGTCATAAAATCATCTAGTTCTTTAAGTCTGTCCTCCAATCAATTAGCGTTAAGAGACTCACCTAGTGAAGAGGGTTGATGTTGCTCATGTAGTCAGAAGGTTTTATAAAGGATCGAACGGTCGGTTATATTAAAGTTAGTTGGATTGCTTTCTAGTTCATCAACATTGGAGGCAATGCTCCAACATGGCTAAGTGTTATAAACTTTTTTTTCATTTTCCTTACAGTTTTTGATCAGCTTGAATGCTATTGTGTTTATGGCCTTGTTGTATCTATTCTAGAGAGATGTTGTCAACATGATGTTTGCTGGATCCTATTATTTGTAAATGTCTTAATTCAATATTTATACAAATTAATCTAAAATCTCTCTAAATTCAATTATTGTATTATATAAAAACTTTTAAATATGTAAATTCAAGAAGTTGGTGAGAGTGTGAATTCAATGTTTAAAACTCTCTCTGTCTGGTAGCTCTAAATCTAAGCTTAATTCTAAAACATAATAAATCAGTTTTTAAAAATCAAGTGACAAAATGCTTCTCTATATTGTTTATTGAACATTCAAGCCACTACAATGTTGTTGTTTGTGTTGCAGAGTTATCCAGTATTAATATCCGACATTGATCCAGATGGCAACCTCAACGCCAACGTTATCCACATGCTGCGGCCGGGCCTGCGCTCCAAGTTTGTGACTCAGGTGGTGTACCCTGTAGTGCCCATCAAGACAGCTATTGTCAAGTCTCCGTAGTACTGAGATCACACAGAACTACTCAGATCTACCATAGCTGAGATGGATGTCAGGAAGGATTGGTGTCAAGTCAATATGTTTGTAGACTAACCTGAATACTCTACACTACCACTCAGGTAGTGTACCCTGTATTCCCCATCCAAAGATAGCTATTGTCAAGTTTCTGTAGTACTGAGATCACACAGAACTACCCAGATCTACCATAGCTGAGATGAATGTCAGGAAGGATTGATGTCAAGTCAATATGTTTGTAGACTAACCTGAATACTCTACACTACCACTCAGGTGGCGTACCCTGTAAACCCCATCCAAAGATAGCTATTGTCAAGTTTCTGTAGTACTGAGATCACACAGAACTACCCAGATCTACCATAGCTGAGATGGATGTTAGGATGGATTGATGTCAAGTCAATATGTTTGTAGACTAACCTGAATACTCTAGACTACCATTCAGGTGGTGTACCCTGTAGTCTCCATCCAAAGACAGCAGTTGTCAAGTTTCTGTAGTACTGAGATCACACAGAACTACTCAGATCTACCATAGCTGAGATGGAGGTTAGGAAGGATTGATGTCAAGTCAATATGTTTGTAGACTAACCTGAATACTCTAGACTACCACTCAGGTGGCGTACCCTGTAGTTCCCATCCAAAGACAGCTATTGTCAAGTTTCTGTAGTACTGAGATCACACAAAACTACCCAGATCTACCATAGCTGAGATGGATGTTAGGAAGGATTGATGTCAAGTCAATATGTTTGTAGACTAACCTGAATACTCTACACTACCACTCAGGTAGTGTACCCTGTATTCCCCATCCAAAGACAGCTATTGTCAAGTTTCTGTAGTACTGAGATTACACAGAACTACTCAGATCTACCATAGCTGAGATGGATGTTAGGAAGGATTGATGTCAAGTCAATATGTTTGTAGACTAACCTGAATACTCTACACTACCACTCAGGTAGTGTACCCTGTAGTTCCTATCCAAAGACAGCTATTGTCAAGTTTCTGTAGTACTGAGATCACACAGAACTACTCAGATCTACCATAGCTGAGATGGATGCTAGGAAGGATTGATGTCAAGTCAATATGTTTGTAGACTAACCTGAATACTCTAGACTACCACTCAGGTAGTGTACCCTGTATTCCCCATCCAAAGATAGCTATTGTCAAGTTTCTGTAGTACTGAGATCACACAGAACTACCCAGATCTACCATAGCTGAGGTGGATGTTAGGAAGGATTGATGTCAAGTCAATATGTTTGTAGACTAACCTGAATACTCTAGACTACCACTCAGGTGGCGTACCCTGTAGTCCCCATCCAAAGACAGCTATTGTCAAGTTTCTGTAGTACTGAGATCACACAGAACTACCCAGATCTACCATAGCTGAGATGGATGTCAGGAAGGATTGGTGTCAAGTCAATATGTTTGTAGTCTAACCTGAATACTCTACACTACCACTCAGGTAGTGTACCCTGTATTCCCCATCCAAAGATAGCTATTGTCAAGTTTCTGTAGTACTGAGATCACACAGAACTACCCAGATCTACCATAGCTGAGATGAATGTCAGGAAGGATTGATGTCAAGTCAATATGTTTGTAGACTAACCTGAATACTCTACACTACCACTCAGGTGGCGTACCCTGTACTCTAAATCCAAAGACAGCTATGGTCAAGTTTCTGTAGTACTGTAGATGGATGTAAGGAATTATTGATGTCAAGTCAATATGCTTGTAGACTAACCTGAATACTCTAGGCTCCTAAGCCAAGCAGTCAATAGAACATGGAAGTTTGTGTAGGCTGCCCTTACTTCAAGGATTATCAGGAGATAGCATTTGGAGATGCTGGAGGGAAGCATTTTGAAAAATGAAGTGAGAACCAAAAGAAATAATTTGTTCATTAATCTCAAATAATGATCTGGATAATTAGAAGATACAAGGATATGAAGAAAAGACAGAAATAAAGAAGGGGTGGCCTTGTATTTTTAATCAAGAATTTTTACTATGAAGACATAGGCATTAATATTCCAAACACATCAGACCTCGAAGCCCAAGGTATCAAAGTCTACCTCAATCGAAACAAAACCATCAACATATTCAATATGTATCACCTACCAAACAATAAACTTATTGACGATGGATCAATGGCTCAATTTCTTACAGACAACACTATTATTGTAGGTGACCTTAATGCCAAACATCAACTATGGGGATGTTCCATGCCAAACCCAAGAGGCAAAATACTTTCAAACTTATTTGACGACAATGCCTTCATGTGCTTAAATGATGGGAATCCTACCCACCATTCCTACAGCTATAATACTGCACAAGCACTTGATATAAGTTTCTCCAGTCCTGACATTTTCCACAAATGCAAATGGCAAATATTAAAAAGTATTGGAAGTGATCATTTGCCTATTTTGATAGAAATTAGCACCAAGACCAAAACCAGCTCAATTAAAGAAAAATTCTGGAACTTCAAAAAGACTAATTGGAATCTTTACCAGCAAAACACCAATGAAGACTTTGGAAAAGCACCCACTAGAATAAAAGATCTGGAACAAAATTGGATATCTTTCAAAAACACCATTATTAAAGCAGCTAAAGTTTCAATACCAAGAGGTAATATTAATAAATGGATTCCAAATTACACACACTAGGCAAAAGATATTTAAACACTTATAACTAAAAGAAATGAACTACAAAAAAAGTGCACCCAAAACCAAACAAATTGTAGAACTGAACTGAAACATTGTGAATGCAAAAATAAAAAGATTATATGAAAAGGGAAAAAATGGAAACAAACTTATGAAAACCTAAACCCAAGAAACCCAAATACAAAACTTTGGCATTTGGCAAAACAAATTGACAGAGCCCAGCCACAAACTGAAAACACAAATATGATTAAGAATACAGATGGTACCCCAGCAACTAATGACAAAAATGCTGCTAATCTTTTAGGTAATTCATATCAAATAAGTAGTAAAATCAAATTTGAAATAAAAGATAAGAAAGTTGAAAAAAAGGCCTGAAAGATTATTCATGACTGTAAAAATGTCACCAGCACTCATAATATTTTCCATGAAAAAATCAAAATGAAAGAGCTAGATTATGCATTAGAAAACACTGACCTAAACAAGACTCCTGGGCCAGATGATATCAAACTTGGGCAAAAATGGCAAAGAAATACTTCTTGATATTTTCAATAACTCCTGGAAAATTGCCTCAAGACTGGAAAACTGCAACAATAATTCCTATTAAAAAACTTGACAAATCTGCTGATGACCCAAAAAAACTACCGACCTATCTCCTTCACAAGTATTTGCTGCAAATTAATGGAAAAAATTATACTCAGACGACTCACCTACTACCTTGACACAAGAAATCTCTTACCAGAAGAACAATGGTCGGTGGAAGGCTGGTTAAGCCGTTTGGTTTACGACCACTACAACCCGGGTTCGATCCCCGCATTGGACACTTTTTTCTGTTAAAAAAAAAATGCTCCAATGGCCCCCCGATTCTTGCAAAAGTCCAACCCCACCAGCGAGTGCAAGTAACCAAACGGGGCTCTGGCACATTTGTAAGTGCAAAGTCTAACTGCTTTCACATGTGTAGACATGTGGTGCGCTTACAGTAAAAAAAGCAGTCGCTAACTACCCACCATGATTATCATGGCCTGTACCACGTGTACTAGGGATAAGCAAAAAAAAAAAAAACAATATGGATTTAGGAAAGGACTTGGGACAATAGACCAACTCTTATTTTTCACACAAAAGGTAAAAGATGCACAAAACAGAAAAACAACTAACCACACCATAGCTGCTTTTTAGACCTTACACAAGCTTTTGATAAAGTATGGAAAAACAAGCTAATTACAAAATTATACAAGCATTTCAAAATTGATGGAAAAGCTATCACTTGGATAAATGATTTCCTTAAAAATAGATACATCAGGGTCAAATATAATGGAACTCTATCTAAAACCTTCAAATTGTACCAAGGATTACCACAAGGATCAGTCCTTAGCCCAACTCTCTTCACCCTATTTATTGCAGGCATAGAAGAAAACATTTCACATAAAACCAATATTGGACTTTTCGCTGATGGCATTATTTATGGAGCAGCAACACTAACTGGAAAAAAGCTGAAAGGGATTTGAACAAGACTCTTCTCCACCTAGAAAAATTTGCTAATAAACATAAATTAGAATTTAACCCCCAAAAATCTGAAACCTGTCTTTTTACTACCGATAAGAAACTATAGAAAATAAGACCAAAAATTATTCTGAAAGAACAACAATTACAATATAATAAACATCCCAAATATCTCGGCTACACCCTGGATCCAGAAATTAACTCCAGTAAACATATTGAAGAAGTTATTAGAAAAGGAAGAGACCGACTAAAAATCCTGAAATATATTTCAGGAAGAGAGTGGGGAGCCGATGCAACCACACTAAAATTAACTTACACATCTCTAATTAGACCTATCCTGGAATATGGATATCAAATCTATGGTACAGCATCTGAAACAAATCTAAAATCACTGGAAAGGATACGACTAAGTGCAGCTAGAATTATTACAGGTCTTCGAAATACCTGCCCTAATGATATTGTACTTTACGAGACAGACATTATGCCCTTAAAGGATAGAAGAAGCTACAATCTGCCAAAATATATAAACAAAATCAAGAGTTATGGAAACAAACACAGAACTTCCAAGTACATACTTAATTGGGAATCCAATTTAAGACTCAAAAAAGAAGGCCCTCTACACCTGGTCAAAAGAAATGGATTTTTAAAATATAAAGTGGAAAAAAATTATTTAGCAGAAAAAAATTATCCATGCAAACCACTACAAAATGTTATTTTTAGTGACACTTTAAATGAACCCACCAACAAAAAATACCAAAATCCAGAATACTTAAAACAATTATCATTAGAAATAATTAATAACATTCCTAAAAATGCAATAACTATCTATACCGATGGTAGCAGAGATGAGTTGGGACAAACTGGCAGTGGCTGTCTCATTAAAACCACAAATGGCATTGAGAAAATAAACAGAAGAAACCCAAATTTTTGTTCAGTCTTCAGATCAGAACTTATAGCCATCTATGAAACCTTAAAATCCATCAGAAATACTAATTATCAAGATATCTGGATTCTTACTGATAGTAGAAGTGCCATACAACACTTGAGTCACACAGGGGAACTTAGAGACAAAGTAAGCAGGAACATAATTGGATATCTCCAAAAACTCTCAAAAACCTAAAAAATTCACCTTCAATGGATACCCTAACATGTTGGTATTGAAGGCAATGAAGCTGCTGATGTGCTAGCGAAAAAAGGCACAAAAGAACCTTTGCCACAGAAAAATAAACTTACTTTTAAAGAAATAGTAGTCAAAACAAAAATAAACAAGAACTGGAGGATCCCACCTAAGCACAGTTGGAACAATGGAGTGAACCCAGGAGGAGCTCTAAACATCAGAAATAGACAGCATCAAACAACACTAAAAAGATTTAGAACAGGCCATCTCAAGCCATTGAAGATAGAAAATAATAACAAAATCTACCCCACTTGCCCAAAATGTAGTTTGGTACCTGCAGCTCCAGAACACATTTTGGCTTGCATTATAAGCACTAAACAGGACCTTTGGGAGAGGCCGCTGCTCATCATAAAACAGCTCGAGGAGCATGAACTCATGGAATTCGTGTAATCTTTACACAAGGGGATAAGAAACAACAACAGGAGATGAAGAGAATTGTACAGAACTGGGTGAAATGGCATTCCATGATGGTTGTCCTCTGTATCAGAGATGGTTTCTAATGACCATGGAGAGAATTAAAATTAGAAGAATGTTCAAGCAAAAATTGATCTGGAAAATAGAGATTCCTCAGTTAAACTCTTATATCTCAAGGCTTAGATTACCCAAGTTTGATAGAATAAGCGATTCAAAATCATTTGAAAGAGTGAGGAATGAAACTGCAGAATGTGTCTTTCTACAGGTGAGGTATCATCTAATAGTAAAGATAAAGTAGCATATAACTCAGCTATAAGTCAAACCTGATATAGATTTAAATTATAGTAAATGTTGGATTATAGTCAGTTGAATTAGAAAGGTTATACTCTATAATAAAAATCTAAAACCTCTCAAGTTCAGAACAAATTATTTGAAGACCTAACTTCATATCTTATATTTATCAATTTTAAATTTTATTATCTCTCATACATGTGGTACAGGCCATGATGATAATCGTGGAGGGTAGAAGTGGTGACTGCTTTTACTGTAAGTACATAAAAATAAAAATATGCTAGAGCTCCGTTTGGTTACTTGCACTCGCTGGTGAGGTTGGAATTTTTAAAGAATTGGGGGACATTGTAGAATTTTTTTTTAAATAAAAAATTGTGACCCATGCAGGATTCAATCTCAGGTTCTAGCAGTTGAAAACAAACAGTTTAGACCACTCGTCCACTAACTCTATTTGTTTACATTTGAATTCAAACTACCAACAGGTTTTTTAACATCAGATCTCCACACCAAAGTTAAGAGATAGCAAATAACAATTTGAAAAAGGTTTCCTTGAAAAGGGAAACAGCAAGTTGCCAAAACATCAACCTAAAGAAAAGTTGCTGTGATGTTTTTGTAATAGTTCAAAGTATACAGTTTCAATAAAGTGGTAATTCAGCAGTATGCGAGAGGCCCCTGGGTGTGGTGTAGATCCTGCAGGGCCAGTGGGTGGCCTCTCAGATAACGGGGGAATACCACGGCTCGGACTTCACAGCAGCTCTGGCTCTAATCAACCCAGCGGCCCCATCTGGCATGTTGCTGGTGGCCCATTACCTCCAGTCCGTGGGTCCCCGGCTGGGACCTTGGTGGGGAGCTGGCATGCCAGCCTGGAGGCCAAACTGCCATTGTCTCCCTGGCAGCTCGATACTCCGGTACCTGCTCTCTCATAACTGGAAGTTAAAAAAATATTGGATTAAATTTATAATCTTGGTAGGGTGTGTGTGAAATATAGGTCCTGTCTTGAGGCTTCCATACATTCCAAGAGGTGGTCTGATGAGGCCTCTTTGGTCCTGCAGATGGTGCATTGTGGGAAGGTCTTTACACCATCTTGGAAGAGGAGCGGTCTTGTATGGCCATTTTGAGCCTTCTGGAGAATGGCAAAAATCACAGTTCGAAAGAAATTTTAAAAAATCAAATATCAATGTAGGCGGTGATATACTACTCTCAAATCAAGAAGGCATTTTAAATGGGTGTAGGGAAGGCTGCTGTGTAGGGAAGTTGATCAATTGTTGCTTCTTCAGTGCCTGGCAACTTCATGGTGGAGGTCTGCCATTGATTCAACTGAAGGACTCATACTGTGGCAGTCTGATGAGGTCACTACCTACATGGGGAACAGACACCTGCTGACTTGAAGATGCATTCAAATGTACCTATTGGTTGGCTGTACTTACTTTTAATTTGAGAGAAAAAAATTCTATCCAGTGAGAGAGAGAGAGAAGAGTATCTTGCAAAAAAATTAATTTTATTAACATGAAAGAGAGAGAGAGCTTTCGGGCTTTGGAGCCCTTTTATAGGAGTAAGGTTAATTATAATACCTGCATATAATTTCTTGATTCACCCAGTATTATAATTTTGTGTCTCTATATAGGTCTATAGCCCAATCATACTCTGTTGGTAACTGGGACTGTTGGTCCGGGATTGCTAATTAGGAATTTGTATCTAACTGTTCTATCTGATAGCTGTCCTCCTACCCATCACCTGCCTAGTAGGATCCAGCTCCTCCCCAGGGTTATCCATTCTGCACATGTGTGAAGGAAGGGTGTGGTTTATGTGCAGGAGAGAGCTACACAGTGAGCGGCACTCTCAACTCAGTTAGTAGCCATCTCTGTTACTACCGCAGCAGTGGGAAGAATCTACAGGTAGATACTGACTGTTACATCTACCATTGCAGGAACACTCACCTGTGCTACAGCTGGGGGCTGAGGTGGAGACCAACTGGATGACCAATGAGAGTGTCTGCTCCCTGGGCTACCAACTGGAAGTACCACTGACCAACACCACTTTCCGCGGTACCTAGTCATCCTGGTTGAACACACAGTGATACACAGTAGTTGTCTATCTTGGAACAACTTTGTTAGAATATCCTCAACTCTTTCTCTTCTTATAAACTCCAGTCTGTTCCTTGAATTGTCAAATCCTTGATTGTATTTCTCCCTGGCTCTAAAATAAGCCATTCACTTTATGATCCCCTGAGAAAATGGCCTCTTTCAAAAGACTAGTCTCCTATAAATTTCTCCAAAACTGCAATACTAATTACTGCAATAATAAATTATTGGGAGGGCCTAGGTCATCAGTGGTGAACCCTCACAGGAGTTTTGCCAGTTTAATCTACCTTTTCCAAGAGATCAATATAAATGGTAGATTAAACTGGCGAAACCGCTAGGAGGGTTCACCACTGATGACCCAGGCCCTCCTGATAATTTATTATTGCAGTAAGGGCAGTAGAAAATTGATTTACTTTTAAAAGAATCATACCCGTCATAAATAGTTTCAATTTCTTATAACAGATGGTACGCTGATGCATCATATTGTTCTTGCATCTTTCTCAGCATCAGTTGAAAAGTGCTTCAAGACAATTAAACCATTCCACCTGATAAGGTACAATTTGGATTATAGATTAGAACTACAAGGTAATAACACCAAATCCAAATAAATAAATAGTGTATGACGTTTTGGTATATACAGTATAACCTCCCTGTAAAGAACACCTAATTGCAGAGCCAAGGTGTCCTTTAGGGAGAGTTGTCCTCTAACCGGAGAGTTGCTAAATATTAAAAATGTTAATTTTGTAAATGGAAACTGTCTTTTATAGAGATGTGTCCTCTAGCACAAGTGTCTTCTCATAGAGGTTATACTTAACAGCGTTATTACCATCATCTAATAAGACCAAATCCATATAAATAAATAGTGTGTAATGAGGATGGTAACAACTGTTACTGAAATATCACACACTATTTATTTGGTCTTATTACCTTGTAGTACCATTCCACCTATTTATTTTTTCCTCTCTCCGACATTTTTACTGATACTTTCTGAGTGTTGAATTTTTATGGAAAAATATTAGAGAGAACTTGGTTTTTTCAGATGATGCCACCACTCACAATTAAATTTCATCTTAAATTTGGTAGAATTATTGTTCATAATATCTGAGACAGACTTGAGTTTATTAAAAAAAAGGTCACCTCTCCTGTCAAAATACACTCATGGATATAACTAAAGGAAATGGAAAGCCTTTGATGTCACTGGATATATATATTTGAAGGAGACAGAGGCAATTTTGTTCACATTTGGTTATCTTGTGCTCAATAAAGATCACTGTGTATCCACAAGGTAATAAGACCAAATCCAAATAAATAAATAGTCTGTAAATAACTTCTTTGGTCCATTGAAGTCTATAAAAATGATAAGGCACAATTTGGATTATAGATTATAAACACAAGGTAATAATACCAAATCCAAATAAATAAATAGTGTGTTTATAATTTATATGGATATAAATATAATTTATTTGGATTTGGTCTTATTACCTTGTGTTTATAATCTACTAGCCGAATGACCCGGGCAACGCCCGTGTTTTACCCGATTGAATGTTTTTATTCAAATACTATTTGTTACAATTATAAATTGGCGCCTTATATAAATGCATATATTAGTTAATAACTATAGCCTATGTGCTTTATCTGTCTATGTACTGTTGGCTTCCGTAGACGTCTCATACTGGGAAAAAGAAAGAGAGGATTCCATTTAGGTATTAACTAATATATGCATTTATTTAAGGGGCGACCCGCTCCAACACAATAGTTACAAAAACGAAAAAGCGAGTGGGGGAAGCATGATGGGGGGGGGGGGGGGGGGGGGCAAAGGTGGCATGATCGTAGCCAACCAATAGGAGGGCGCCATTCCAAAAAAAAGCAAACAGTGACAGAGATGATTGATTAGGAGATGAAGAATGACGCTCGTAACTGTATATAGAATAATCCAAATTGTGCCTTATCATCACTGTGTATTAAATATCTTTCAGAGTTATTGTCTGAATCCCCAATATACATGCTAAAAGGTACAATTTCCTTAAGATTTGTCTCATGAGTGTAGATGCCAAAACTATGCACCATCTATTGATAATCTCTACAGTCTAGTAGACTCTTGTTGGTGAAAAAGCCACTACACCAGTTCTGGTAAATTCATAAAACCCATCTGGGGGCCATAGTTTTGAAATAATGACTAGTAAGTCCAAAGAAGATTTTGTTTTGTGAGATCCATAATGGAATTACAAATCTTGAAAAATTTTTAGAGATGTGTTTAACTGGCAAAGTGGCCATATTAATTCTATGTACAAAATATAGATTGATAATGTTACTGGGTGGAAATATTTTTATCTAAAAAAATTCTTCCTTCAAAATACACTCACATTAAGGCAGTTTTATCTTTTAGCATGTATATCTGTATTCATACAATAACTCTGTAAGATATTTGATACACAGTGTCTCTTATTGAAGATACACAAGATAACCAAGTATGACCAAAATTGCTTCTCTCTCCTTAAAAAAAAAAATAGATAACTGTGATATCAAAGACTTTCAACTTAAGTTTTGTCCATCAGAATAGACACAAAAACTATGCATCAATTATTAGAACTGATTGTGATGTATGTGGCAGGAATGCTGACCAGTAACTGGACAGTGAGTGCTGTGATGGAGAAGAAACTGTTACCTCTACCTTTCACCTTTGCCCTCTGTGCCTCTCTGAACCACTTGAAGAACCAGTGCAGACTAGGCTGTGCCTTCAGTATCAACTGACTCCCTTAGGTTGTTTCTTTCCTTCCCACAGGGTGATGATGATGTTGTTGTTTTTTATCAAATAAATTTGTATTCTGGGCCATCCCAACACAGATTCTTTGTTTCCTATCCATACACTTACTAACTCCGCCTTTGCTGGTCCCCAAGCCCGGATGAAAAAGGAGAAGAGAGAGCAGTAATAAGCTCGCTAAAAAACCTGGGTTCAGCTGGCCCGGCTGATAGTACCCTGTAAGGGCTCCTAATCCAGGGATACAGAATGAGCAGCGTTTGTACTCCATGTTAGGAGCAGCTGCACATGGCGTCTGTTCCTCATGTCAGAGGCAGCCATTTCTTTTGAAACTAAGTCGGCCTGCCACTGAGTAGTGCTCCCATTCTTAATGACAAAGGCAGACGCATTCTACTTCACCCAGTCATGATGGTTGTCAAACAGACACCATCAAGGGTCACAACTTGATACCCTAATATGATTGAGTGGAGATAAGAAAGAAGAAAAAGAAGAAACTCAACTTGAAAGGGGGGAATTCCTTGAAAAAGCTTGTAAACTCGGAAATAAAATCAATTAAAATTTTTAATAGCAAACTGCTCTGAATAGAAACTTTGATAAGCACAGGCAATGGAGGCCCGCGTTGATTCTGCATTCAAATAACTATAAACACCCAAGCATTTTATTTGATTTTAACTCTTATTCTATTGGCGATTCAATGTAAGATATTTTCTCCTGTAGAAGGGCTTTCATCCCTGAAAGCTAGTGAGATTTGTAAATTACATTTTTTTTTTAAACAAACTTTTCCCTGGAGGCCTAATGTTTTTACTCTAATATTGATTCTAATGGATTAATTATTATCGAAAATGGATTATCATTGTATTATTTTAGCAATTGAACTAATGCAGTTAAAACTCCTGTAGTGGGATACATCAGTGAGTTGGACACATCTATATACAAAGAACAGTTTTCATCACCAAAATACAAATTTTGCCAATTAGCTGCTCTCCTTAATAAGGACTCCTATCCTTGAAGGGACATATGCAACTTTATATGCAACCTTAAAGGATATATGCAACTAGGTATCCTTTAAAAGAGAGGTTTTATTATACGGTAATATATTGTCAAAATAATATACAGTAGAACCTCCCTGTAAAGAACACCTAATTGTATAGATAAAGTGTCCTTTAAGGAGAGGTGTCCTCTTACCAGAGAGTTGCTAAATATTAAAAATTGTATTTTTGCCAATGAAAACTGTCCTTTGTGGAGAGGTGTCAGCCAGCGGGGTGTCCACTAAAGGAGGTTATTATTGTATTTGTCAAAATATATATAACAATGACTTTTTTTTTTATTCTGTTAATATATAACCTCTTTTGGTTGTATACTGAATGCTGCTGATGGGTTAAAACCATCTATCAGTTTGAATTTTAATTAAACATAATTTTTCATATTTTTTTTTACTATAGACATTGCCAGCAAAATTGTTGCCGCCATGATCATAAAATGCTTTTTACCATGGTGATTCCCTTTTTGTTTCTATACATTATACTCCTTTTCACACAAGATTTGTATATAAAGGAAAAAAAAGGTATATCAAGAATAAAATGTAAAGCCTGCCAAATGATATTCTACAATTTGAACACGAGTTGAAAATACAGTCTACCCTTGATATAATTCAATATTTTATGTCAAATAGGCCTTTTTTTTGTAAATTGTTTGTAGAAAAGGATACTTGAAACATGATATATATTTTATGATAAGGCACAATTTGGATTATAGATTATAAACACAAGGTAATAAGATCAAATCCAAATAAATAGTGTGTGATGTTACGGTAACAGCGTTGTTACCATCTTCAGACAAAAGTACTGAATGAGAAATTTTACCACAGCATAATTTTTCTAAAATTA
Organism: Cordylochernes scorpioides; assembly: GCA_030710605.1. Classification (NCBI taxonomy): domain Eukaryota; kingdom Metazoa; phylum Arthropoda; class Arachnida; order Pseudoscorpiones; family Chernetidae; genus Cordylochernes; species Cordylochernes scorpioides. The sequence continues at coordinate 33,038,278 of CP092879.1, forward strand.
GGTCAAATTTCTCATTAAGTACTTTTGTATGAAGATGGTAACAACGCTGTTACTGAAACGTCACACACTATTTATTTATTTGGATTTGGTCTTATTACCTTGTGGATATATATTTTACTGTGCTTTGATGGAAACCCAAACCTGATTTTATTTCATGTTAATTTGGATTCTCAAACATTCACTACTTGACTAAACGTGGCAGTATTGTTGAGTACTGGAGGTGCCGTTGGACAAATCTAATTAAGTAAAAATATCAGGGAGAAGTTTCTTATCCCTGCAAGCCTGATATATCTATTGATACAAGGGATTATTCCATACAAATCTGCTGCTCAGGTCTTCATCTGAAGAGGCCCGCCTGAGTACCATCCTCTTTCCATCTGTCTAACCAAGGTCTAACCTTTATGGTTTTCATCTGGTCTATCCTTTAAGGTTTTCATCCTTCCTAATTGGTACATCAAATTAATATACTAACTTATATTGTGTCCTCCAGTTGTACACTAGATTGTTTTTAAAATAAGCTTATAAAAAAATAATTCACAAAAATCTATTTTCTTTCATCAAGAGAGAAAATAGAGCAAAAAAAAAAACTTCTCTTTCTCTAATTAGCTTAATTTTATATTTGGAAAATTATTATCATGGTTCTGTCTTTGCTCTTTTCTATAAAACTTTCTCTTCGCTTATTCCTTTTTTTACCCAGCCTATGACGCTTAACCACCGATGCTTTGCTGGTGTTACTTTTTTTTTCTTCTTTTTTTAATACAATATGTTCAAACTAATTATTTATTTCAAAAAAATTAAAAAAAACAAACCTCACACGTTTAAACTAAATAAATTTTATAAATCTTGTAATTCTCATAACGATACTATATATATATATATACAGTAAAACCCCTCTATAGTGAACCCAATGGGACAGAGCTTTTGGTTAACTATAGCCACGGTTCACTATAGCCACGGTTTGGCCATTTTTTTTACTTTTCAAAATTTTTAGACCGTATAATTAAAGGACAGCCATACACACTGGAAGAGGCTGCCTCTTAATAGTGGTCACTTTGTTTTAATTCCCTTAATTGACCAATTTACTTACATTAATACTAAATAATGATTGAAATCATTAGATGATAGGTTCTTCTTATCATTAACATACATGTACCTCTATGTCTAATTTAAAAATCAAGAAAAATCCTAGGCAAAGTTTTATTAAATATATATTCAAAGATATAAAATGATTTTAAAACATCATTATCACATTATATAATACAATGTTTACTTGGAAAAATGGCCTCTAACACCTTGTTGCTTCAAAGCATTCTTCAAGCATTGCACCATTCAAATAAAGTTAGTGTTTTACTTCCATTTCATTTTTCCACATATTCTTCTAGGTCTAGATTTCGTTTTTTTTTTTTTAACCTGTCATGCAAAACATTGCTGCCTTTAAAATCACCATAGTTAATGACATAAAAATAATTTTTGTTTCATCACGGACTGTTTATTTGGACTATTTTTTTTTTTAAGCCCTAAAACGTACGATCGCGGCAAAAGTTGAGGTTGATTCCTCTTTGTAACGATTTTGATAGCTTTATATTTTATAATATAAAATTTATATTCTCTTATTATAATATGTTCTTAACATTTTGCCTGTGTTGTTTCACTTTGAAAAGTTATGAAAATGGCCTTTTTTTTTTTTTTAAGAAATGACGCTTTGTTTTTAAAATGCCTTTGTTTTCTTCATTTTGAAAGCCATTTGCATTTTTTATATTTCAAATTTATTGGATGCAAATATATTCTATTTAATAAAAAGTATAATGTGTTAAAATTTATACAACATACAGCAAAAATCAAAACAAACAATGCCGCAAAATTTATTGTTTTGAAATCGCGATCCGTGAGCTGAAACATGCTCAAAATTTTGTTGTATTAATTTTTTTTTAAATTACAATTCTAAGTTCGTTATAAGCATAGTATTTTAAATAGATTTTATTATTTTGGGACCGAAAATAGGTTCGTTATAGGGGTAGTTCGTTATTCTAAAAATCGCAAAGTTCGTTATAACGATGGTATTTTCAATGGAATGGAATTGGGAATCGGCGTGGGTTCGTTATAAGGGAAGGTTTGTGTTGTGTCACCTCCCAGTAGTAGTCACGACACGCAGTCTACATTTACTGGTCAATTTCTGTTTAATTGCACCGTTAATGTTCTATATATACAAATATATATTTACATATTAATAATAGAAAAACATGCAAAATACATACAGATATTTAACAATTTACATACACAACACATCTCCCCTCTTAATAGTAGTGCAGCCGGTCTGGCGGTCTTCTGGATTCGCTGCGGTCTTGGACTGCGCACAGGGACAGCCGCAGCAGCAGGGCCCGGTTCTGGTTCTGGCGGTCTTCTGGATCGCTGCGGTCTTGGACTGCGCACAGGGACAGGGACAGCCGCAGCAGCAGGGCCCGGTTCTGGTTCTGGCGGTCTTCTGGATCGCTGCGGTCTTGGACTGCGCACAGGGACAGGACGCCGCAGCAGCAGGGCCCGGTTCTGGAGTGTCCTCTTGTGCTGAAGACTCCGCTCCTTTCAATTCTTCGTCCACCTCCGGGGCTTCTTCCCTTGTCTTCTCCTGTCCTCCAAGCCCAGGGTGATCTCGAGAAGTGCCAGGCAGTATAAAATCTCTTGATGTACCCGGCAATACCAAATCTCTCACTTCAGGAACTTCTTTCTTGATAACTGGCCTTAGTTGATTTATGTGGCTTTTCACATAACGGCCTTCGTCTTCTATAAGGTAATGTCGGCTGCTCAGTAGTTCCATGATCCTGCCCCTTTTCCATTTTGGTCCGTTAGCAAACTCCGAAAATACACATCAGAGCCGACCGCAAAATGCTTTGCTTCCTCATGGCATCATGGTACACCTCTCCTACCTTCGCCATTTTCTGAATCAAATTTGAAAATCTTGATCTTAGATTTCTTTTCATTAAAAGTTCCGCGGGAGACTCCTTTAATACCGTTTGAGGAAAAGCTCTATGGGCGAATAAAAATCGCTGTATATTGATTTCTATACTGTCCCTTTCCTTGGTTCTTTTGTAAAGAGTTTTTAAATTCACGTACATATCGCTCAGCTAAGCCATTAGTGCTGGGATTGTACGGACTCGTTTTTGTGTGTCTTATACTATTTATTTTTGTAAATTCCTCAAATTCACTTGAGACAAATTGTCTGCCATTATCGGTTACCAAAAGTTCAGGTAATCCAAATCTGGCAAAGATCTCCTTAAGATGTCCTATGATGGTCCTGCTCGTAATGTCCTTTATGATGACAATCTCCAGCCATTTGGTGTACGCGTCTACAAGGACCATAAACATTCGTCCCATAAAGGGACCTGCTAGATCTAAGTGTAGACGGTGCCACGGCTTCTCAGGCCAAGTCCACTCTGAAATGGTAGACGGCGGCATACTTGCAGATTCTTGGCAAATTCTACAATCTCTAGCCAACTCTTGAATGTTCTTATCTATGCCTGGCCACCAAAAATACCGTCTAGCAATCATTTTCATTTTCACCATCCCTAGGTGCATCTCATGTAAATCGTTCAAAATTAAGGATCTTAATTTCTGGGGAATTACCACTCTTTCACGCCATTGCAGACACCCAAACTCACAACTTAATTCGTCTTTTATCCTATAATAGGAATAAAGTGGATTTTCCTGCGATACCTTTGGAATTTGCCAATTATTTTCCCTAACATTTCTCAACACAATTGATAGTAATTTATCCCGGCGTGTCTCAACTGCCACATCCTGGAATGAGAAGGGGACCTCACTCATTTTCCGAAGGAGAAGCACCTGATCCTCATCCAAAGATTCCGTGGTCTTTGAGACTAAAGGTAATCGTGATAACGCGTCTGCATTGCCATTATCATCAGTTTTTCGAAACTCCACAGTGTATTTAAATGCAGATAATTTTAAAGACCACCTCTTAATTCTTGATGCAGCACATATGGGGATCGGTTTCTGGGGTGAAAAAATGTGCATTAAAGGTCGGTTGTCTGTGATCAACACAAATTCACGTCCCAATAGATATTGTCGAAATTTCTCACAACCAAAAATAATGCTTAAGGCTTCTTTTTCTAATTGCGAATACCGCCTTTCCGCTTCAGTTAGCGTTCTTGAAGCAAAAGCTATAGGAGTTTCTTCCTTTCTATCGTTCCTGTGACTCAGAACCACTCCTAAACCATAGCTAGAGGCGTCACATGCAAGGACTAGTTCCCTAGTTGCATCATAATGTGCCAGCACCGACTCGTTAGTTAGTAATGCTTTGCATTTTTGCAAATAATATACGGTGTTCGCCAGTCCAGTTCCATTTTGAATTCTTTTTAAGAGGTGATAGAAGGGCGCTAAAATATCTGCAATATTTCTTATAAACCTAGAGTAATACATAAGGAGACCTATAAAAGATCTCAATTGAGAAACGTTTGTAGGTTCAGGCGCCTCTACCACCGCTTCTATTTTACTACTTATGGGATGCAGTCCTTTTTTATCTATTTTAAAACCTAAATATTCAACAGCATTTACTGCGAATTTGCATTTATCCTTGTTTAATCTTAAACCTTTTTCTTGCAGCCTTTTAAAGACCAATTCCAGTTTTTGTTCGTGATCCCTATGATCCTTTCCGGCTACCAGGATGTCATCGATGTAGCAAGCCACTCCCGACATATCTGCAAATAGATTGTCCATTTCTCTTTGGAACTTATTTGGTGCTACAGCTACTCCATAGGGTAGCCTTTTAAAGGCAAATAACCCCTTCGTAGTATTAATGTTCACCACTCTTTTGGCCTCTTCAGATAATCTGACCTGCAAATAAGCTCTGGATAAGTCCAATGACGAAAATACTGTATTTCCAGACAATTTTGAAAATATTTCGTCTATTGATGGAAGCGGGTACTTATCCAATTCTATGGCCTTATTTGCGGTGCATCTAAAATCGCTGCAAATTCTAAGGCTCCCATCTTTCTTCAGTACTGGTACTATAGGTGCGGGCCCAGTTGGCATACTCAATAGGTTGTAAAATTCCCTCGTTAACCATGCCATCGATTTCATTTTCTACTTTTTTCTTCAAAGAAAAAGGCAAACTTCTCGCCTTACAAAATACAGGAGTCGTATTTTTTTTAAATTAAAAATCAATATGGACGTTTTTTAAGCAACCTAATTCTTTGCTAAATAAATTAGCATACTTATTTATTATAACTTTGATATCGGACTCGCTTACTTGTCTAATGTTCAATAACCTAGAAAAATCAAGATTTAAACCTTTCAGCCATTCTCGTCCCAACAAAACTATCGAAATATCTTCATCTACAACTATCAACCGCAAATCTTGATTTGCCTCCTTCACAAAAACTCTTCTCTCACCAATAATTTTTATTGGGTTTCCGCAAAAGGACCTCAATCTTAAATAAGATGGAGACAATTTACCATCTTTCCAGTATTTTTCATAAATTGTTTTCGGTATCAGTGTGACGGGACTTCCTGTGTCCACCACAAAACACAACTGATACTCGTCAACATGTAGATTTATTTTTGCATCAGTATCACCTTGTACCGAATAAATTAATTCGTCCTGCGCATTTCTGCAGTCTGGCACTGATTTACCCGTTTTGCACACCCTGCTCAAATGTCCAATTCTCTTGCATTTAAAACAAGATTTTGTTTTATGTGGACATGCAGGTGCCAGGTGAGAGTTTTTTTCTCCGCATCGGAAACAAATTGTCTCCCTTCTTTGCATACCGGGCTCATGCTGCCATCCTCTACGAGCTTCATTCTTTCTATTTCCTCCCGGAACAATATCCATCTTAGCCACTAGTCCATCCTGCAGCTCCTTAGCATTTTGTTCAGCTAGCTCAAACGAGACTGCTATAGAAAATACCCTGTCCAAGGTGACATCGTCATCCTCCTGTAACAATTTCTTCTGAAGGCTTTCCGATTTTATACCAGCCACAAAACGGTCTCGTAACATGACCTCCAACATTTCACCAAAGGTGCAAGCCATAGCCAAATGCCGGAGCTCACGCAGGTATTCTGAGACGGATTCATTTTCGAGTTGTATTCTCTTCAAGAATCTGCATCGTTGAGGAATCACCTTCTTTCTTGGAGCTAGATGTAGTTTTATTCTTTGTATTAACCGTTCATACGGCTGTTCTTTCATGGTACTCGGAAAAAACAAATCATTGCCCAGCTTCAACATTTCCGAATCCAGAAGAGAAACAAAGATGGGCATTCTTTTTCCCTCTTCCAATGCATTTGCCTCAAAAGCTGCTTCGAACCTCTGAACGAAAATCTCAAAGGATTCTTCTCCTGGCCTGAAGAAACAGAACGGTACAATTATTGGACATCCAGACATACTGTTTGCTTCTCGTCCGCTTTATATTTCTGTTTTCCCTCCACCTGTGAAAGGGCACTTGAAACGGTTCCCACACACTCGTCGCCAGTTGTTGTGTCGCCTCCCAGTAGTAGTCACGACACGCAGTCTACATTTACTGGTCAATTTCTGTTTAATTGCACCGTTAATGTTCTATATATACAAATATATATTTACATATTAATAATAGAAAAACATGCAAAATACATACAGATATTTTACAATTTACACACACAACAGTTTGTTATATCCAGGGTTCGTATTAGCGGGGTTTTACTGTATATAAAATGTGTGTTTGAGTGGGGAGAATTCTGACCACACCAGTCCCCCTCTGGACCCTTGGAATATTTGACCAAATTCTGGTTCAAAGTGACGTGGCAATGGCACCCATTTTCCAATTAAAATAGACCCGAAACAGCAGCTTTACACACCCAAGATTGAGAACATTGTGGTGATGGTGGTGTCTTGTACATTCGACTTTGCACTTACATATATGCCAGAGCCCCGTTTTGGGTATTTACATTCGCTGGTGGGGTTGGACTTTTGCAAGAATTGGGAGGCCATTCGAGCATTTTTTTAATCAGAAAAAGTGCCCAATGCGGGAATTGAACCCGGGTCATAGCGGTTGAAAACCAATGATTTAGACCATCTTTCCACGGACCCCTAGAGAACATTGTGACTGCTGTATGGAGATATCTGAGGCTCTTCGTTGGACACAACAATAACATGACTGTTTGCATCAGAGGCGCATTTACTTCACGCAGCTTCCCTACTTCAGCCGTTTTCAAAGTCCAAACCATTTATGATGTGATTATTTTGATTTTCTAATTTCACCAAATCCTTCCAGACATAGAGTTGGAATGTTTTGGAGTCAACATTCAATGGTTACCATTTGGTGAAGAATATGGTGTACTCTTTGTCTAAAGAGATGCCCATAGTCTCAACTATCTCATGTATCTTCACTCATCAATCTTCCATAATGATATATGAAAATTCGAAACTATTATAGATGCTTATGATTCTTTTAAAAAGCCATTTCTGGCGTGGTTACATCCATAGGCCATCCAGGATGTGGTTCATTTTTGGTTGATTTTCAGCCACATTTGAATATCCAGTAATGATGCATTAGCGTACCATCTCTTATGAAAATTTGAAACTATTATAGACGTGTATAAAAATTAAACAATATCATACGTGTCTATAATAGTTTCGAATTTTAAATCCAGTAATAAATGGTCTTAAATGATGGGGCTGAGTCTCCATGAACTTTGTTCAGCTCGGCTTCAATTTGGGAAGCTTACTAATGTTTAGAAAAAAAAAAATGCTCGATATATATAACAACTCAAAAATTATTTTTATCCTTTTTGGAATCAAGACAAGCTTTCTAGAAGGCAGAGCTCACAATTTTAGGCTCAACAATGAAGCTTTAACAATCAGATCCCCAACAATAAGTATATTTATAAAAATGTTGGCCTCAACAATGAAAAGTCAGATTTCCAACAATGAGAAAATCTATAAAAATGTTATCTTCAACAATGAAAACTAACAATCAGATCCCCAACAATGAATAAATCTATAAAAATGTTAGCTTCAACAATGAAAACTAACAATCAGATCCCCAACAATGAATAAATCTATAAAAATGTTAGCTTCAACAATGAAAACTCTAACAATCAGATCCCCAACAATGAGTGAATCTATAAAATGTTAGCTTCAACAATGAAAACTATAACAATCAAATCCCCAACAATGGGAGCCTTAACAATAAAACTGCTTGATAACAACTCAAAAATTATTTTTATCCTTTTTGGAATCAAGACAAGCTTTCTAGAAGGCAGAGCTCACAATTTTAGGCTCAACAATGAAGCTTTAACAATCAGATCCTCAACAATGAGTAAATCTATAAAAATGTTAGCCTCAACAATGAAGCTCTAACAATCGGATCTCCAACAATGTCAAAATCCCCCAAATATGGATATCCTTACCAATATTTAAGTAGAACCTTTTTTGAAGTAACTCTAAGAAGACCTAACCAATGCTAGGTGAAAACAATAGGAATGGGATTACAGAAGAACCTCTCTTTGTAGGACACTTAGTTGCAAAGCAAAAGTGTCCCTTTAGGGTGAGTTGCTAATTAGCCAAAATGGTACTGGTGGTGAAATTACTGTCATTTGTAGAGAGGTGTCAGCTAGCGTCCTTCCATTGAGGTTCTACTGTATGACAAATGTTGATCCTTAGTGCCTGCTAACAAGCATGTCTTCTGGATTTACTTATTTTGTCTTGTTACCTTTTGTGCTTCTTATTCATAATCTAAATATGTATATTTTTACCCTATATCATTATTAATTCTTGTTCTTCTTTTGATAAAACAACCAAATCTGTAAAGAAGCCTAAATTTCTGGGTTCCCAATTAAACCTCCGTAAAGCATACATTACTGGGGACCAAGATTTTATGTTTTTATATTCATTTACTTTTTATAACTGCCACCTTTGCCGGTCCCAAGCCCGGATGAAAAGGAGGAGCAGTAACAAGCTCACTAAATACCTGGGCTCAGCTGGCCCGGCTGATAGTACCCTGTAAGGCCTCCTAATCCAGGGATACAGGATGAGCAGCGTTTGTACTCCATGTTAGGAGCGGCTGTACATGGCATCTGTTCCTCATGTCAGAGGCGGCCATTTCATATTGGAGATAAGTCGGCCTGCCACTGAGTAGTGCTCCCAGTCTTAATGACAAAGTAAGACGCATTCTACTTCACCAAACATGATGGTTGTCAACAGACACCATCAAAAGTCTCAAGCTTTACAAGCTTGAGACCCTAATATATATATATATTTTGAGCTATAAATGAATTACTTAAGAACCTTTTAAAAATACTTTATTTTGACAACTTTTCTTCCTATAATTATGTTTAAAAATTTAAGACTGGGACCTCTTAGGATCATGATGTTATAACCAAGTTGCTGTTATAACAAGGTTTCTCTGTAAACACAAGGTAATAAGACCAAATCCAAATAAATAAATAGTGTGTGACGTTTCGGTACTGAAGATGGTAACAACACTGTTACCGAAACGTCACACACTATTTATTTATTTGGATTTGGTCTTATTACCTTGTGTTTATAATCTATAATCCAAATTGTGCCTTATCAAGGTTTCTCTGTATTATCTTTTTTCTTATTTTTACTCAATAATATTAGGGCATCAAACCTGTAGAGCAGTGATTCTCAACCTTTTTTTTGTTGCGGCATTATTTTAAAGATTTGAAAATTTGGCGGCACAATTTTAGAATTCGCGGCACACTTTTGCTAACTTGAATGCAAGAAAATTCAAATTATGTATCAATATTTCTATGCAAAATATAAGTAATATACATCTCTAACATTCAATTTGCTAATTTCGTTATTTTAAAAAGTAAAAAAAATGAAAAGAAAAAAAGAAAAACCAATACAAACGTGAACATAATCATATGACTAAAATTCGGCGGCACATTTTTTGAATTTCGCGGCACACAAAATTACCGCGGCACATTGGTTGAGAATCACTGCTGTAGAGTGTGACAACCATCATGACTGGGTGAAGTAGAATGCATCTGCCTTTGTCATTAAGACTGGGAGCACTACTCAGTGGCAGGCCGACTTAGCTCCAAAAGAAATGGCTGCCTCTGACATGAGGAACAGACGCCATGTGCAGCTGCTCCTAACATTGAATACATATACAGCTCATCCTGTATTCCTGGATTAGGAGCCCTTACGGGGTAATATCAGTCAGGCCAGCTGACTCCAGGTTTTTAGCGAGCTTGTTACTGCTCCCTTTCCTCCTTTTTCATCCAGGCTTGGGACCGGCCAAGCCGGAGTTACTCTCTATGATAATAATACTCAGTTAAGCCATGTTCTAATGTCATCACTTGGGGCATTACAATCAGTGAGAATGGATGTTTTGTTAATCTCTTTCAGAAATAAGGAAGCTTTATACAGTTCTTGTTTGGACCACTTAATTGCATGACTTACTTCGCTCAAAAAATTTATTCCCACACATCTTTATTTCCTTGACTCTTTTTTTTTTTAAATGTAATTTAAACTTTAATCCCAGTTTGAGATACCTAACTGGCTACCAATATATGCTAGAAAAACCTGCATAATAAGAGAATGCATCTGTGCATGCTTTACTCATCAAAATATGGCATTACATTCTTGATAGAACTTCCCAGTCTTATTTCTCTTGTTTTCGCTCAAAATGTAAAGGGTAGTTGAAACATTACACAATTCCATGCTTTCTGTACCTGAAAATATAAATTACTCATATTACAACAATTTATTTAAAATAAAACAATTACTGCCCTTACTGCAATGTGAAAATATAAATATTAATAAAGAAACGGGGTTGGGTTATAAATAGTTTAGTTGTAAAGGTTCATTCATATTTTGAGAGAGAGTTGTGTCTTTTAAGTGTTTATAAATTATTTAATTGTGTGAACTTTTATTTATCTTTTAGCAGAGTAAATGTTTTGGTCTTAGTGCTGGGTCTTGAGTCACTGTTGGCTTGTAGTTTTGGCCTCTAGAAAGGATATTTGTGTTTATTAAAGTTTTTCGTTTGTTTAGTATAAAGAAGTTTTATATTATATTTTTGGTTAGCTCAGGGAGAGAGGTTCTTAAAGCTTACGAAAGTCGCAAATTACACCTTTTATTACTATTTATTTGGATAACTCAGGTTTCCTGTGGCACGCACAGGGTGCGAACTACCCGACATCCAAAATAAAAACAAAAATACGTTTGAGAAAAAGGTGATGATTATTTTTAAAAGTCACAGAAATTTTCTTGATTAAAAATTAAATTATTCATATCAAACTCTTTTGGCAATTTCATTTAAGATTTTCAGATTTTTTAAAAAAATATATTTTCGCATAAAAATAGTTTATTTGTTTTTATAACCAAAAAAATAATCAAAATCTCAAATAATTACAATTATCATTATTTTTAAATGTTTTAAATAATATATAATATATTATTCTCATTTATTTAATAAAATTATACAATTTAAAAAGAAAATAAAATTTTCAATTTAAATCATCCGATTACGGAAATTATTTTTGTCCTCAGGTGTTATTAAGTTATATGTTTATGGCGTTATATTCGTAAAGGGTGCGGATGCTAAAGACTCAGCTCTAAGTGAATAAATGGTAAGCTTTAGGCTCTTTAAACGAAATAAGTAAGCGTTATGCAATTCGGTAACATGATGCTATTTACCTTTTTTAAAATATATATGTTTATTTATAAAAAAATTTGTGTGTGGAGGTGTGGCAAGTGACACACAAGGTATACATATTTACAATATTTGTCTAGATGCATTCGCTTCAACTTTTAATAGCAATGAAAAAAAAAAAAAACACCGAAGAGATTTCCCAATATATAATAATTCATATTGAAATTGGCAAAGAAACACAGAAACGTGCATATCAAATATTTTAATATATCGTGAATATTAAAGACGTATATATTATAAAAATAATGCCAAATATGCAGAAAAGATTGACATTGGTATATAGAGACAGCTTAGTAAGCACTTAAATATAATAAATGTATATTATAAATCCTGGTACACTTTTTAAATAGAAAAAAACAAATGATGATAACAATAAAGTTTTAGATTCAATAGAGTATTACTTTATCACACAAGGCTATTTAAATCATTGTCACACATTTTTATTGGTATAATTTTTAAATAGCAACACAAAAGTGTTCATTTCAAAGAATATAGCCAATTATCCATAATTGATGAAGATTAGAGTTAAGTTCATTATTATAGTAATTATACAAGATAGAAATTCAGTATCATTATAGGAATTTTATTTGGAAATTCACTCAAAAGAGAAACTTAACCTTAATAAAGGTTATATAACCATTTTTTATCTTTAAAAAATTACAACCATTTAAAAACAACAATATTGTGCGCTATATATACCTAAATATTGAATATTCTAATTGAAAACATTTTATAAAGTTTATAGATAATAGTGTTTATAAATTACATAGAAAAATCAGCTAGAATATAATCAGGTACAGTAGAACCTCTCTCGAAAGGACACCTAATTGCAGAGTCAAAGTGTTCTTTAGGGAGAGGTGTCCTCTTACCAGAGAGATGCAAAACAGTAAAATTGATAATTTTGTAAATGAAAACTCTCTTTTATAGAGAGGTGTCCACTAGCAGGGTGTCTGCTAAAAGGAGTTCTACTGTAGTAATTTAAAATAGAGAGTAATCTACCCCACTTGCCCAAAAAGTGGCTTGGCACCTTCAGCTCCAGAACACATTTTGGCTTGTATTAGATGCACTAAACAGGACCTTTGGGAGAGGCTGCTGCTCATCATAAAACAGCTCGAGGAGCATGAACTCATGGAATTTGTGTAATCTTTACACAAGGGGATAAGAAACAACAACAAAATACAGAGTTGAACAATAATTTTAAAAAATGATCATCCAAATGGAAAAGCATGTCAGGAATTTGAAGATTGCTCTGGTACTTCCTGTGAAATTTTCACAACTTCCCTTGTCGTTTAATACAATTTACTTGTACCTCTTTATCTGGTGTGGATGTTGAGAATAGAATATATATATATATTTTTTTTAATTAAAAAGGCTTATATTGGATCAAAAAATAATCTATATATATATAAAATTGAATGTCTGTCTGTGTGTACTCTATAGATTCAAAAACCGTACATCCAATCGCCGTGAAATTTTGGGATATTATTAGGCATATCCCCGGAAAGGTTTTCGAAAAATAATATCTTGAATATCTTTAATATCCTTAGAGTTATTTGCAGATTTGTAGCTTTAACTCTCAAGCAGCGCCACCTTGCGACGGAGATAGGCTTAGGTCTGCCCCACCCCGTCAAGAGAATGGATTCGTCCGGCCGCCGGCCGGATGGACAGTCCAAGTACCCACCGACCAATCAGGGCAGAGTTGGTGACACAGCTGTGCCAAGTAGACAAGAAAAAAAGCCTCGCGGGAGCTTGCCCAAGATGACCTCCGGGAACTTAGTCCATCTTCCATAAACGACCGTGAATTTATTCAACCTTATCGAGTATTTTTCAAGGAACCGGGAAAAAATGTTCACTAGATAAAACGAAGATTTTGTAATGTAGAAAATTAGGAAAGGCAAAATTCAGAATGACACGGCACACAGGGACCGGGAAAAAATGATCACTTTATCGAGAGATTAAAATTTACGAGTTTCAAATTATCAAAATGTATCTATTTCTTTTTATAAGTTTATAGAGAATTGTTTTAACAAATGTTCCTTAGAACAAACCTTTACTCGGGTACCGATTAATATTGATTTTATTCAACTTATCGAGTATTTTTCAAGGGACCGGGAAAAAATGTTCACTTTATCGAGAGATTCGTTAGACAAACCTTTACTCGGGTAAGAACACGGGCGAAGCCGGGTACATCCGCTAGTTTATAGTAAATTATTAGTAAGTATTTATTTAGTATATTATATATATAGTATACTATATATATATTATTATATATATGGTAAGTATTTATAGTAAATAATTTACTTTAGGTAAAATAAATTATTTTTTGATCCAATATATGCCTTTTTAATTAAAGATTTATCTATGGATTGCTCTATTTTCAAAAATATATATATATATATATGTAGTAATCCCGAGGTGGAATGTACTGGGCAGTCGTGGTAGTGGGTGCGTGATGGGATTCCCGCGCTGGGACAGCAAGAGACAGAGGCAGGTCTAGATGGTAACTCCAAGAAGGTAGAGGTAGACCACGGACGAAGACAGTCGGACCACGGGCGTCACGGATGCCTACATCGCGGATAGGGGTGAGAGACCCGACCGTATAACGGCGTGGCTCTGAAACAACTAACTGAACAACTACTTTTGTCCCAATCTTGGGGGGCTTTTATATGAGACGCTCGCAGATGGCGGCGAGTTCTGATTGGTTCCCGTAATCACGCCACCTGTCAAGCGCTGGGTTATTAATTATGTCTGGCCACCTGTTCGGCCACCTGCTGACGGGGGAATGAACTCATTAGCATAAACACCTGTTCGTCTGGGTTATTGCGTCGTTTGGTCTACCTTTACCTCTTTATTTTATTTGTCATTTTGTTACGAGTTCGATACACATTTTCATATAGGTATGGGGTTATTATAAATATTATAAGAAGGTTGTGATCTAACTAGTTAAAAATATACTACATATATATACTGGTGTCCAAAAAATAAGAAACTTTTGTTTTTAATGATATGTTTTAAAATATACAACGCTAAAAGCTAAAAAGTAATTTAATTAGGTATTTTAAGTCGTAGAATTTATTTATCGCAACCATTCGATTCGATAAAATTGAAAATATAAAAATTTTTGCTTGTCTTTATAAGTGTGCTATTTGGCGTGTCGTTTACCCCCATCTAAGAATTGTCCATTTATAATTTATTTAATCCTTAGTTAATTATGAGTTTATGAAAAAATTTAGCAGATGATTTAAAATGGAGAACTGTTGGAAGAAGGGAGGCAGGGCAATCACAAGTTGAAGTAGCAAAATGGCTAAATGTGAATAAATCTGTGGTCAGCAAAATATGGAAACAATTCATTGAGACAGGAACCATCAAAAGAAAAGAAGGTTCTGGTAGAAAAAGAAAAACAGCTACCTCTGAAGACCGTTATCTGGTCGTAACTGCCAAGCGCCATAGGGGAGATGACAGCTATTCAACTCTCTAATGAACTCTCAAGTGCTACTGGAATGAGAATTTCAAGACAAACTGTTCACCGAAGGCTTCACGAAGGTGCTCTTTATGCAAGACGACCAATGGTCTGTATCCCTTTAACCTCTGCTCACAGGAGAGCCCGCTTGAATTGGTGCTTGGAACATCACGCCTGGACTCATGATTAGTAGGCCAATGTTCTCTTCAGTGACGAGTCAAGATTTAGTTTAAACACAGGATTCTCGATGAGTTTTCATCTGGAGGGAGCCTGGAGCCCGCTATCATCCCAGTAACATCAGGGAAAGAGACAGTTTAGAGGGGGCAGTCTCTTAGTCTGGGCTGGCATCAGTTCTAGCAGACGCACACCCCTCCACATATTTTCTGGGGGCACTTTAACTGCCCAAAGGTACAGGGACGAGATCCTTGAGCCCTATCTAAGACCTTATAGAGATCAAATTTGGTCACAATTTAATTTTAATGGACGATAATGCTCGTCCGCATAGGGCTTGGCTAGTCATGAATATCTCCAGAGTGAGAATATTCGAAGGATGGATTGGCCAGCCAGATCTCCGGACCTGAATCCAATAGAGCATGTGTGGGATGCTCTAGGGAGGCGTATTGGAGCTCGGCACCCCTCTCCCAGAACCCTCGTTGAGCTAAGACTGCTCTATTGGAGGAGTGGGGTTCACTACCCATGGACCTCCTCCAAAGCCTGGTAAACAGTATGAGGGCTCGCTGTGAGACCTTGATAGCTGTTAGAGGTGATCATACTCCCTATTGATATCTTATTTCTTTAAGATCTGGAACCTTAGCCTTTGGGTATGTTGGTAATAATTTGCATATTTCATAATTTCAAATATTTTTTTTATTTTCATATAGCTAGTCAAATTCTCCATAGTTTAAACTATTTGTGTACTAAATTTTATATTTGTTAATAAATTAGCTTTTGAGAAATTTCAATATTGGTTAAGTTTCTCATTTTTTGGACACCAGTGTATATATATATATATACTAGCCGAATGACCCGGGCAACGCCCGTGTTTTAATTTAGACATGTGGACCTGTTGGATCATTAACGCCCGTGGTTTTACCCGATTGAATGTTTTTTATTCAAATACTATTTGTTACAATTATAAATTGGCACCTTAAATAAATGCATATATTAGTTAATAACTATAGCCTATGTGCTTTATCTGTCTATGTACTGTTGGCTTCCGTAGGCGTCTCTTACTGGGAAAAAGAAAGAGAGGATTCCATTTAGTTATTAACTAATATATGCATTTATTTAAGGAGCGACCCGCTCCACACAACAGTTACAAAAACCAAAAACCGAGTGGGGGGGGCAAAGTCAAAAACAAAGTGTCTCGCGCAGTGGCGGCGCCATCGTAGCGAACCAATAGGAGAGCGCCATTCCAAAAAAAAAGCAAACGGTGACAGAGATGAAGAACGCATGACGCTCGTAACTGTATATATACTAGCCGAATGACCCGGGGCAACGCCCGTGTTTTACCCGACTGTAGATTTTACAACGGTGATCCTTAGGTCGCTGGGTCAAATCCGGCTCGAGGAGCATCCGTGACAGAGGCGCCGATGACAGTCGTGACAATATATATACTGAACGAATGGCCCGGGCAACGCCCGGGTTTTCACCGAGTGCATATATATTTAAAAATGTTTTAATTAAAATACTATTTGTTACAATTATAAATTGGCGCCGTGAGTGTCTCTCTTGTGAAACGTCCCGCCCCAAACTGTGTGTGTCTTGAAAATATAAAAATAAAAAATGTGAACGGAAAAATATGTCCAGGGTAGCCTAGTGGTCATGGCATCTGCCCGGTAAGCGGAGGTCGTGGGTTCGATTCCCATCCCTTGACACTTTTTTTATTTTATCCATTCTGACCAAAATCTATCCGTGAACTTCACACAGTGAACTTCACACAGAGAGAATAAGGCAATTATATAAGTAGATAATCCAAATTGTGCCTTATTCACACACGATTTTTTTATTTGGCCTTATTACCTTGTGTTTATAATCTATGACGTAATTCCCCTCTGGTACAACAATTAAAGAATGTCACGAATCTAGACAACATCGACAATCAGATCAGGCAAATCAAAAGGCGGTTGACATGCCTCCCCTCTGTTTAAAACCAAATCTTTGTGGTTTTCTTAACTCTCTTCCAAACCTTGAAAACCGGGGCCTTCCGATGGTTCTGGTGCAATCCCAGCGGATGTAGTCGCGCCTTCCCTCTGGTCAATATTGGTCTCTTCACTTGACCGCTGTATCGGGCTGTGGATGACTCGCCCATCGTTGGACTGTAGCACTGCGGATGTTGAGCTTCTGGGGAGGCGGTAATTGGTTCTGAAGACAACTGGCTTTTCTCGTAGCCTCCATCCCTTGGCCTAATAATTTGTTGATTTCTTATCAACCTATTTCCCGATGGTGTCACAACTTCAAAGCTCTGAGGAGAATCAGCCTGCGCTGAAATCTTCACCGGTGTCCATGTCTCCCTTGGATGTATTTGACACCATGCATCCTCTCCTACATTGACCCTTGGGATAGCTTTTACTATTTCTGTCATACTGCTCTTTCATTGAGCTCTGTCTTTTCTTTTGGCATTCTCTATACTTCTCCAATTAGTTTGATAGGGTCTATATAGCGGTGTAATTCTGGGGATCTGACATCGAAGGCTCCTCGATAAACATAACTGGGCGGGTGACGGTAGGTCATTTTTTGGTGTATTTCTGTATGCCAGAATAGCCAATATGGGTCGGACCCTTCATCTCTACATTTTGATTAGTTGATTTTTTATTGTTTGAATGTTTCTCTCGGCCAGACCATTGGATCTATGAAGTGTGGACTTGAAAATAGCTGTTTTATACCCCATCTTATACAGAAGTCAGTCATAATCTCTGAGCGAAACGGTGGTCCATTGTCGGACATCATGGTTTCCGGAATCCCGAATCGTGCAAATGTTTCTCTCAATTTATTTTTTACATTAATTTATTTTTGGCTATTTCTTTTTTTCATTTGAAGAACTTTTTTTTTACATTTTTAACTTTTTTTTATTAAAACTATATATTTTTAGTCAGAAAATGATGATGAAGATATTGCTGTATCATGTTTGATAATTAGATACATAATTATATCGGGAAAAATTCCAAAAAGCAGAGACCACGGGTGAAACCAGTTCATTATTTTGTACACAGGAACAAAATTCTAACAGAAAACACATTCATTCGAGCAGAATGAATATTCGTAACGAATATTATTTGAATAAAAACATTTAATCGGGTAAAACCCGGGCGTTGCCCGGGTCATTAGTCTAGTATATATATATATATATATATATATACAGTAGAACCTCCCTTTAGCGGACTCCTCTCCACAAAGGACAGTTTTCATTTGCAAAATTACCATTTTTACAATTTACCAACTCTCCGGTAAGAGGACACCTCTCCCTAAAGGATACTTTGGCTCTGCAATTAGGTGTCCTTTACAAGTAGAGTTCTAGTGTATATATAATATCATTCAGCCCTATTTATTTTCCTTCATCTTTCTTATCTCCACTCAATCATATTAGGGTGTCAAGCTTTAAAGCTTGAGACTTTTGAAAATAGATTTGACAACCATCATGATTAGGTAAAGTAGAATGCATCTGCCTTTGTCATTAAGACTGGGAGCACTACTCAGTGGCAAGCCGACTTAACTCCAAATGTCCGCTTCTGACATGAGGAACAGACGCCATGTACAGCCACTCCTAACTTGGAGTATAGATACTGCTCATCTTGTATCCTTGGATTAGGAGCCCTTACAGGGTACTATCAGCCCAGCTTTCAGCTGACCCTAGGTTTTTTACCGAGCTTGTTACTGCTCCCCCTCCTCCTTTTTCATTCGGGCTTGGGACCAGCAAAGGTGGAGTTCCAATTTATTTTATCTTATAGAATGAATATTCACAAGGTAATAAGACCAAATCCACAAATACTTTGATAGTATGTCATGTTTCAGTAACAACGTTGTCACAGAAATGTCACATACTATCTGGATTTGGTCTATTACCTTGTAGTTCACATCTATAATCCAAATTGTGCCTTATCGGGATGAATATATACAATTAGTAAACTGAAGATCACACAAAGGTAACAAGACCAAATATAAATTATTGAAATGTTTGTGACATTTAGGTAACTGCATTGTTACCATCATCAGACAAGACCAAATCTAAATTATTGAAATGTTTGTGACATTTAGGTAACTGCATTGTTACCATCATCAGACAAGACCAAATCCAAATTATTGAAATATTTTCTACTTTTGGGTAACTGCATTGTTACCATCATCGGACAAGACCAAATCCAAATTATTGAAATGTTTGCTACGTTTGGGTAACTGCATTGTTACCATCATCAGACAAGACCAAATCCAAATTATCGAAATGTTTTACTACGTTTGGGTAACTGCATTGTTACCATCATCATACAAGACCAAATCCAATTATTGAAATGTTTTCTACATTTGGGTAACTGCATTGTTACCATCATCGGACAAGACCAAATCAAAATTATTGAAATGTTTTCTACGTTTGGGTACCTGCATTGTTACCATCATCAGACAAGACCAAATCCAAATTATTGAAATGTTTGCTACGTTTGGGTAACTGCATTGTTACCATCATCAGACAAGACCAAATCCAAATTATTGAAATGTTTGCTACGTTTGGGTAACTGCATTGTTACCATCCTCATACAAGACCAATTCCAAATTATTGAAATGTTTGCTACGTTTGGGTAACTGCATTGTTACCATCATCAGACAAGACCAAATCCAAATTATTGAAATGTTTTCTACTTTTGGGTAACTGCATTGTTACCATCATCGGACATGACCAAATCCAAATTATCAAAATATTTGCTACTTTTGGGTAACTGCATTGTTACCATCATCATACAAGACCAAATCCAAATTATTGAAATGTTTGCTACGTTTGGGTAACTGCATTATTACCATCATCGGACATGTCCAAATCCAAATTATCTAAATATTTGCTACTTTTGGGTAACTGTATTGTTACCATCATCATACAAGACCAAATCCAAATTCTGAGATTCCACCCACAGTGAAACATATATAAGCAGAATGATCCAATACAGTATTAGAGCTCTAAAGAAGCGGTCTGGTAGATTAAATTGGCAAAACCGCTGGAAGGGTTCACCACTGATGATCCAAGCCCTCTAAATATTTTTTCTTCGCAGTAAGGGCAGTAGAAGTTTGATTTATTTGTGAAAAGAAACATTCGTCTCTTAATGTTTCCATATGTTAATTATTGAAATGTTTGTGACATTTAGGTAAAAGCATCATTACCATCATCAGGCAAAGTAAAAAAGAAAAATCATTTTTAGTACTTTGCCTGATGATGGTAACAATGCTTTCACCAAATGTTTCAAACATTTCAATAATTTGGATATGGTCTTTCTTTTTTTTTTTGCTTATCTCTAGTACACATGGTACAGGCCATGATAATCATTGTGGGTAGAAGTAGGCGACTGCTTTTAATGTAAGTGTACCACATGTCTACAACAGGTGAAAAGCAGTTCGACTTTGCACTTACAAATGTGCGAGAGCCCCATTTGGTTACTTACACTCGCTGGTGGGTTTGGACTTTTGCAAGAATCGAGGCCATTGGAGCATTTTTTTTTTTTTAAATCTGAAAAAAAGTGCCCAATGCGGGAATTGAACCCGGGTCGTAACGGTCTAAAACCAACGGTTTAGACCATCTTTCCATCGACCTCCTGGATATGGTCTTGTTAACATTTGATTCTAATCTCTAATCCAAATTGTACCTTACTCATATATTGAAGATCTTCTTTATCTTTCTTATCTCCACTCAATCATATTAGGGTGTCAAGCTTGTAAAGCTTGAGACTTTTGATGGTGCCTGTTGACAACCATCATGATTGGGTGAAGTAGAATGCATCTGTCATTAAGACTGGGAGCACTACTCAGTATCAGGCCGACTTAGCTCTAAAATAAATGGCCGCCTCTGACATGAGGAACAGACACCATGTGCAGCCGCTCCTAACATGGAGTACAAACGCTGCTCATCCTGTATCCCTGGATTATCCCATATATTGAAGATTATTTCAGAAAGTTCACCACTGAGAGAGGAGACAAGACTTCTATAATCATCTTCTGCTCAATAATTGTAGAAAAATATCCTATATATGAGAGAGAAATAGCAGCGCTGAATATTTCCATTCCCATCCTACAGATTGCATTAGGTGTTCAGCAATATATCTGTATGAGCAATATATCAAATAAATTAATAGTGTGTGACATTTCAGTAACAACATTGTTACCAAAATGTCACACACTATTATTTGGATTTGGTCGTATTTTCTTGTAACTATAATCTATAATCCAAATTGGGCTTTATCATTCATAACTTGACTGTATTGGTTCATCCATTAATGAGTTCTACTCATCTCTAGCAGACACCATCAACAAGCTCTACAGGCTTGATACCGTAATATGATTGAGTGGAGATAAGAGGAAGAAGAAGATACCCCCATAACTATATTAACTTTTTTACATAGCTCCTCCCTATCATTCAGTTAGCTACCAACCTCTTCAATTCAATATCCCAAGGGCTCTCTCTCAGAGCTTTTGCCTGAATTAAAGTTATTTATAAAAAAATTAAACTATTTTTGACACATGATTCATTTTGGATTAAACAATTTTCTACCTCCCTTACTGCAATGATAAAATAATGGGAGAGCCTGGCTCATCAGTGGTTAACCCTCTCCTTTTAAAAAAAAATGAGAATTAGTTGATATATTTATTCAGATAGTTAGCTCATGCCATCATCAAGTTTTTGTTGCACAATCACGAGATGTCTTTCTCTTAATTTTTCTGTGATCCCAATACAATTTCACCTTTGTACTTTTTTCATATAGATATATTTGACTAAAGCATATTGATTGCCTCTATCTCTTTTAATAAAAATATAAAGATTTTCATCTGTCATGCATTACAATTCATCAGGAGAGAAATACAGTTAAACCTCTCTATAGCGCCCTCTCTTGGGACTCGCCAAAATAGTGTGCTATAGAGTTGGGGTGTTATAGACAGGTCACTTTTAATGTAAATCGCATCGTACTACATACTTAAAATCGGGTGCTATAGAGAGGGAGGCGCTATTTAGAGGGGGCACTATAGACAGGTTTAACTGTATATCATAAATTATATAAAAAAAACGAAAGAATTTATTCAAACAGTTTATCTGGGGCATTCAACTAATTTATCACATCAACAAATTAACCTCTCTTCAACCCTTTGAACACCGGGTGTATTAGCCCTAAAAATATGTGTCTTCTTCTTTCTTATCTCCAAGGAAGGTAGTTAGCGACTGCTTTTACTGTAAGTACACCACATGTCTACACATGTGAAAAGTAGTTCGACTTTGCACTTACAAATGTGCCAGAGCCCCGTTTGGTTACTTGCACTCGCTGGTGGGGTTGGACTTTTGCAAGAATCGGGGGCCATTGGAGCATTTTTTTTTTTTTTTAACAGAAAAAATTGTCCAATGCGGGAATCGAACCCGGGTCCTAGTGGTCGAAAACCAAACAGTTTAACCAGCCTTCCACCAACCCCCCAAAAAAAATGTGTAAATAGCTATTACGATGAATACAGTAAATACAGATCCTCTATTCATGCTTATTTAGAAACAATATTTTAAAATAGACCTTTTGGGTTGAAATAGTTCAATTAAACACATTATTTATCAAATATTACTCAAAAGCGAGCAGCGATATGGACAATTTTGGATACTTTTCAAAACAGTTCCCAAGTGGGAGGTCTGGTCTTATGGTACAAGTTCTACAAAGGTAAAAAGGTTTATTTCCTACCACCCTGTGTTTTGAGGTTACTGCACACTAATCAATCCTGTCAATCATGTTTAGGGTTAATATCTGGTACATGAAACTTGTTTTTAGCTTTTCTTCATCATCAAGTGAACTCACGAATTCTTTTGAGTGTCTTCATAAGTAGAAACGAAACAAGATCTTTAATTAATTCCTTTCTAATTAACTCCATTCATCACTGCAAGGTCATTTTCTACCATTCATTTAGTAAATTACAGTAGAACCTCCATGAGAGGATACTCGCGCTAGAAGACACCTCTCTACATAGGACAGTTTTCATTTGCAAAATTACCATTTTAACATGATAAAGCACAATTTGGATTATAGATTATAATACAAGAAAATAAGACCTAATCCAAATTTATTAGTGTGTGATGTTTCGGCAACAGCATTGTTACCATCATCAGACATTCATTTTATTCTTTTATCTGATGATGGGGTCAATGCTGTTGCCAAAACGTCACACACTAATAAATTATTTGGATTAGGTCTTATTTTCTTGTATTACCATTTTTACAATTTGGCAACTCTCTGGTAAGAGGACACTTCTCCCTAAAGAACACTTTGGCTCTGCAATTAGGTGTTGTCCTTATAGGGAGGTTCTACTGTATTACTTTCTATAAGTGATTTTGACTTTTGTTGGCAATCGTTGAGGATGTGACTAGGGGAAGAGAGGTGCAACATGATGGAGAAAACAATTTTGTGAAACAGATTGTCAATCCAATCTTGAAATCAATAATCAGATTTTCTGGGCATGAATATCATTCCCCTGTTCTAAATGGCACCAAGAAATGCATAGAACTTGTTTATTGTAACTTAGTTCCACTTCTGCTAAATGAGGGAGAACTCAGATTTTTTTTTTTTTGAGATTTCTTGTTGAGCATATTTATTTGCTTCCTCAATTATTTGCTAACAAAACTATTATTATAATTAACTATTATAGACTCGTATGCTTCTTCTTAAAAATTAAACAATTTCTACTACCCTTACTGCAATGAAAAATTAATGGAAGGGCCTGGCTCATCAGTGGTCTTCTTTCTTATCTCCACTCAATCATATTAGGATATCAAGTTGTGACCCTTGATGGTGTCTGTTTGACAACCATCATGATTGGGTGAGGTAGAATGCGTCAGCCTTTGTCATTAAAACTGGGAGTACTACTCAGTGGCAGGCCGACTTAGCTCCAAAAGAAATGGCCGCCTCTGACATGAGGAGCAGAAGCCATGTGCAGCCACTCCTAACATGGAGTACAAACACTGTTGTGTGGTGAACCCTCCCAGCGGTTTCTCCAGTTTAATCTACCATACAGCTGTTATATTGCATTTTTCGGTTTTCCTTTAATAGTGATACTGTTGCTAGACTCTTGGAATGGGTATTTTAAATGAACTATGGACATAAGCTTTAAGAACAGTATAGAAATACATACAATTATAAATATATAATATGCTTTGAGCAATTGCTCTTCCGCAAACTTCAAATTGAGTCTTTTAATAGAACATTTATATTATGATGCATTAGCGCGCCATCTGTTATGAAAATTCGAAACTATTATAGATGCGTACGATTCTTTTTGAAAATGAAACCATTTTCATAACAGATGGCGTGCTAATGCAATCCTAATATAAAAGGCTTTGTAAGAGGAGAGAGAAATTTATAATAATTTATATTATGCTGATTGTACATATTGCCAGAAACTTCTTTCTTTAGTACACAGGTCTTTTTTCTCGTTTTTTTCTCCCTCTCTTTCTCATTGCTAACATCATATGACTATTCTATTCACGGCCTAAAATTATTGTATATATATGTATAGACAAATGTAAAGGCATACATGTATGACAGCGCAAGTGTCCCTAGGGGGACAGAGTGCTTTAAATTGAAATAAAATAGAGAGAAATTTATAAAATGGTTTAATTGATATTGGGTGTTTTTTTTCACTGGTGGAGTGGAAAATGATATGTTTGGTAGATCATTATCATCTGTTACATCCTCCCATTCATAATCAGAATTGTCTAAAATATCATTTTTTCCAACAAAGGAATAAATTTCTATGTATTCCGAATCAATTGAAGGTGAATCAAAAGTATCTGATCCCGAAATATCAGGCGCGGCTAATGCGATCTGTAAAGTGGCCTTCAAAAAAAGCGTGAAATTATACACACAAAATTGGTATTAACCCTTAACTGGACGGGTTGGGTAGATTCTGCCCATGCATAAATTTAATATAGGAAAAAAATATATTTTTCGTTTACCTAGAGCTACCAGCTTTCATGTATTCTAATTTTTCAGTGATACAAACATTTTCCATCCATCGTTTGTAAATTTCAGTTTTGGGAGGGGGGTTAAATTTGCATGTGTGGGCGGATTCCGCCCAGCCTGTCCAGAAGCGTGAGAATTTTTCTTGTCAGTGTTAGCTCGTGGCTCATACTTGAGTCTCTATCTTCCGCTATTTTTAGCCTACTTTTTATAAAATAACACTTCTTTCTTTGGATGGGTAGAATAATCAATCAAGTCAACAGAGAGAACTATCCCTGCCATCCCAAAATATATATGTTTTATAGATTAGTCGACCACACACACTTTGGAAGAAATATTCCAGCAGACAATTGATTCACTTCAGTAGAATTAGTTGATAAGTTGAAAGAACATGGTCTTACATATTTAGGAACGATGAGAAAGAACAAACCTTAGATTTACCACAATTTCAACCGTACCTTAATAGAGAATCAGGAACCTCTATTTTTAGTTTCTTTGGAGCAACCACTTTAGTATCCTATGTTCCAAAAAAAAAAAAGAAAAAAAAAAAGAAAATCGATAATCAGATTGATAAAAAATGTAAAAAAGAAAGGAGTCATTTTATTGTTGATCTTGGGAGAGCATTGACTGATGAACACCTGGCCACACGTAATCTCAATTCTCTCCCGCGGAAATTACAGACGACAATTCAAGAAAAATGATGGTTCAAGTACATCAAGGGAATCTACGATGCCACAACAATCTGATATTCCAAAATGGTGCTACAAATGTCCATCAAAAATGCAGTAAAAAATAAAAACCCTTTGCTCTGTATGTCAACTAAGCGTTTGCAATAACATTTCTTTATAATTTAAAAAACTGTAAATAGATTATATTCAGAATTTTTAAAAGTCAATATCTGTATATTAACTATATATTAATTAAATATATATTTTTAAATATTTATTTCAATCATTATTTAGCGCTATTTCATAAAGTTACATAGGTGGGTTGAATCTACCCAACCCATCCAGTTACGTAAGAAAATTCCACCCGTCCAGTTAAGGGTTAAAAGGGGCGACTAGCGGGAATATCTGTGAACCCTGAATGAGTCATACACCTAACAAGGCTTCCGTTCTAAAAATAGAAGTTTAGCGGTCGTTTCTGGAAATTTATAAGCCAATTTGTTTGTGGCCCATGAGATGAAGTACTGGGGCTTATACTTGTCTGCAATCTGTCCCTTGAGACGGAGCACTAGTGTTCAAAGGATTAATGCAAATGACTAATAGTTCATCTTTTTTTTATTATTATTATTATTATTTTTTTTTTTTGATAAAGCACAATTTGGATTATAAATTTATAGCTACAATAAAATAAGACCTAATCCAAATAAATTAATAGTGTTTGATGTTTCGGTAAGTGTTGTTACCATCATCAGACAAAAGAATAAATAAGGAAAAATATAACAACATGTTCTTAAAACAAGTTAAAACAACGCTGTTACCCATTACATCACCTATTTCTCAGCTACTAATTGTAGACTTGATTCATTGCTCATCCAAACTCTATACTTAAAAATGACAGAGAGAGGCAATGTGTTAAAGGGGTTATTCTCTAAAAACAAAGTAGAACCTCCATGAGTGACACCTATCCACAAATGACAGTTTTCATTTCCAAAAATACCTTCTTTTTAAAAAAAATAATTTACAACTTATGATACAATATAATGCGGCTTATGATTGTAGAATGAAGTTTGACAATTATACCGCAAATGTTTCTTTTGAACAAAAAAATCATAATTTATTTTAAGGAGAAATTACGATTATTTCTATCCTTAGGGATGAATGGTGAAGAGTAATGATAAACTGAAAAATAAAGTTTCTGTTTGTCATTACTCTTCACAATTCATCCCTTCATACTTCATCCATAAGGTTAGAAATAATCGTTATTTCTCCTTAAAATAAATTTTGATTTTTCGTTCAAAAGAAACATTTGCGGTATAATTATCAAACTTCGTTCTAATTTACAACTCTCTCCAGTAAGAGGACACCTCTCTCTCTAAAGGACACTTTGGCTCTAGGGTGTACTTTACTGAGAGATTCCACTGTATTTCTAAGATTGAAATTGACTGAGTGTTTGCCAGCTAGTAGAGAGAAAAAAAAAAACTTTTATTTTGGGAGGCCTGCACACTCCTCTTTTGTAATCTCTGAGTCCTGTCTTACCACATCCACTCCCATCTTGGGCAAACTGCAGCGGCAAGTGGGAGGCGGCCAGTTTCAGCATGTCATGCAATACATGACAAATCACTTGACAATCTGACAAAAAACAAAATTCTTCCCTATTAATGAGCATTACTTTCACCTTGATGTAGTTAACTCTCACTCTTTTTCTCTATATTTTCTATATATATATATATTTGATAAGGCACAATTTGGATTATAGATTATAAACACAAGGTAATAAGACCAAATAAATAGTGTGTGACGTTTTCGGTAACAGCGTTGTTACCATCTTCAGACAAAAGTACTGAATGAGAAATTTTACCACTTATTTGAATTTGGTCTTATTACCTTTTGTAAATTATGTAAATAAGCCTTTCATTTTTTAAAAATATTCTTGCGCCTTAAATCAGGCAATATTTCTTCCTTAATTATGTTTCATTAGCACAATTAAAGAAAATTATGATTCAAAGTTAATTTTATTTAATTATTACCATATGACTGCAGAACAATATCATATTGATATTCATGTATCCAAAAGATAATTAGAAAATATTAATTCTATATCTAAAAATATTCAAAAAATAGCAGAAAATCTCTTTTTTTTAAATAATATATATACAGTATAACTACAAGAAAATAAGACATAATCCAAAAAAAATTAATAGTATGTGACGTTTCGGTAACATCATTGTTACCATCATACTTATTTACACACTTGATAACAGTACTATTTAAGAACATTCTGTGATATTTTTTCTCATTTATTTTTTTTTGTCTGATGATAACAATGCTTTAACCGAAATGTCACACACTATTTACTTGGATTAGGTCTTATTTTCTTGTAGCTATAATCTATAATCCAAATTGTGCTATATCATGGTTGTATGTAAAAGTAGTTACTAGGAGAATCAGCTGCCCTTATCAATGGGACTGAACCTCATGCGAAACGCTTTGTGCCATTTTTTTGAATGATACAAAAATGGCTTCCTTTGTTAGTGGCTGATTGGCATCAATCCAAGTCCTTACTAAGTAACCCCCATGTTGTTACTGTAAAGTTTTTCTTGAAACTTTTTCCAGCAACCTGTCTTCTTCTTTCTTATCTCCACACTGGGTGAAGTAGAATGCGTCTGCCTTTGTCATTAAGACTGGGAGCACTACTCAGTGGCAGGCCGACTTAGCTCCAAAATAAATGGCCGCCTCTGACATGAGGAACAGACGCCATGTGCAGCTGCTCCTAACATGGAGTACAAACGCTGCTCATCCTGTATCCCTGGATTAGGAGCTCTTACATGGTACTATCAGCCGGGTCAGCTGAACCCAGGTTTTTTAGTAAGCTTGTTACTGCTCCCCCTCCTCATTTTTCATCCGGGCTTGGGACCGGCAAAGGGGGAGTTTCCAGCAACCTGTGTCATAACTAGCTATGTGTGTTGTACTCTGCTGAGGATAACTCACAAATGCCTGCATCAATTAACTGATCTATACATGTTCCAAAAGTGGCACCTCTCCATATAAAATGTATTAAAATAATGCATTTTTAGAACAAAATATGAGATGAAGATCCTGATAAGGCACAATTTGAATTATAGATTATAAACACAAGGTAATAAGACCAAATCTAAAATGATCTTATAAATGGATAGATAATAACAATGCTTATAACTCTGCCTTTGCCGATCCCAAGCCCAGAGGGCGAGCAGTAACAAGCTCTCTAAAAAACCTGGGCTCAGCTGGCCCAGCAGATAGTACCCTGTAAGGGCTCCTAATCCAGGGATAGTCCAGAGGTGTCCTCTTACTGGAGAGTTTCTAAATTGTAAAAATGGTAATTTTGCAAATGAAAACTGTCCTTTGTAGAGAAATGTCCACTAAAGGGAGGTTCTACTGTATTTAGAAACTCTCTGGTAAGAGTACACCTATCCTTAAAGGACACTTTGGCTCTGCAATTAGGTATTGTCATTTACAGGGAGGTATTTCTACTGTATATTTAATTAAGGTCATCAACAAATTAGTATTCATCTTTACACATAATGTCAAACATCCTGAGATTACAAAGTAGGCTGATGGGATGGTATTTTAAAAAGAACATGGCTATAGTCAAGCTGACATGGAAATTATAAAAACTGTTCAATTACCGGTATCCAGGATTATAATCGTGGTTGAAAGGTTTTTCTACTATCTACTAAGTGCACTGCTCAACCTGCAACCCCATAAAATATTATAAACTGTATTGAGTTCTACTCATCCCCAGCAGACACCATCAACAAGCTCTACAAGCTTGATACCCTAATATGATTGAGTTGAGATAAGAAAGAAGAAGAGGATTATAATCCATGTTAAAAGTAGTTTTTTTTTTTTTACAAAAATAATAAAGAACTAATAAACATCATTGCATATTTAGCAAAGAAAATGTAAGCAACAAAAAGATTTTAAAAAGCACATGACCCTGCAATGACCAACCAGCTATAAATGTTGTGACAATGTGTTTAACAAACACTGCATATAGCCACCCCATAATATACTATGAATTTTAACAAGTAGTGTACAAGAAGTAGATAAGAAATACACAAGAAGTTTAGTGATTGAATACAATAGCATGTGTATACCATGTTTTATATGTTGTATGTAAATTTCCTTCTTGCATAATTCAAATCCAACCAATAAGTGGCGAGTTAAACTAACTAAACTTGGTTCAGGAAGCTTGTAAGTCTTCTTCTTCTTTCTTATTTCCACTCAGTTACATTAGGGTATCAAGCTTGTAGAGCTTGACAACCATCATGACTGGGTGAAGTAGAATGTGTCTGCCTTTGTCATTAAGACTGGGAGCACTACTCAGTGGCAGGCTGACTTAGCTCCAAAAGAAATGGCCGCCTCTGACATGAGGAACAGACACCATGTGCAGCCGCTCCTAACATGGAGTACAAACGCTGCTCATCCTGGAGCCCTTACAGGGTACTATCAGTCGGGCCAGCTGAACCCAGGTTTTTTAGCGAGCTTGTTACTGCTCCTCTTCCTTATTTTTCATCCGGGCTTGGGACAAGCAAAGGCGTAGCTTGTAAATTCCCAAGTTGAACTGTTTCTACATGTGTAGACATGTGGTGTACTTATAGTATAAGTAGACTCAGCTCCTTACCCACCATGATTATCATTCCAACTCCAATACAACTCCAGCACATATCCTGGAATGTATTGGAGCTAAGAAGGAAGACCTATACAAGAACCCCAAAACTATAGTAGAAAAAATTATTGCTTTCAACCTTCATGACCTGGTGTAATCTTACCCATGGGATAATAAAAAATATTTAAAAATGATATCATGGCCTGTACCATGTGTATTAGTTATAAGCAACCCCATTTTTCTGTGTGCACACGTAACTTACGAGGTGTGTTCAAAAAGTATCGCGACTTTTGTGTTTTTTCAAAAATTATTTATTTATTCATGAATACCTATTTTGTCCCCTTCAAAGTAATCCCCATGAGATATTATACACTTGTGCCAACGGTTTTTCCAATCTTCGAAGCACTTCAAAAAATCATTTTTTAAAAATCTTTTTCAGCTCCTCCTTCGATGCCGTCTTTATCTCGTCAAGCGTAGCGTAACGTCGTCCTTTCATGGGCCTCTTCAGTTTAGGGAACAAGAAAAAGTCACAGGGGGCCAGATCTGGGAAATACGGTGGCTGCGGCATCATTAGTGTTTTGTTTTTGGCCAAAAAGTCGCGCACAAGCAACGATGTGTGAGCAGGGGCGTTATCGTGGTGCAAAAGCCAATTTTTGTTCTTCCACAAATCCGGGCGTTTCTGGCGGATTGCTTCGTGCAAATTGCGCATAACTTGCAGGTAATATTCCTTATTGACCATTCTACCCTGTGGCAAGAACTCATGATGCACCACGCCCCTGCAATCGAAGAAAACTATCAGAAAAACTTTCACATTCGACCGAACTTGGCGCGCTTTTTTCTGTCTTGGTTCGTGTGGCAGCTTCCATTGAGATGATTGAGCTTTGGTTTCCACGTCATAACCATAAACCCACGCTTCGTCACCAGTTATGACCCTCTGGAGCAAATTTGGATCGTCGCGGACAGAGTCCAACATCTCATTAGCAATGTTCATGCGATGCTGTTTTTGGTCGCAATTGAGCAATTTTGGTACAAATTTCGCGGCGACCCCTCTCATGCCCAAATCATTGATAAAAATCGAATGGCACGAGCCAATCGATATGTTTAGGTCCTCAGCAACTTCTCTAACTGTGATTCGACGATTGGCCAATATCATTTTCTCCACTTCATTAATTTTTTCGTCTGTTGTTGAAGTGCTCGGGCATCCGGCACGCTCTTCGTCGTTCACATCTTCTCGGCCTTCTGAGAACATTTTGTACCACCGATAAACGTTGCTTCGGTCCAAGGTAGCTTCTCCGTATGCCACAGTCAACATTCGGAATGCATCCTCGCACTTAATTTCGTTTTTCACACAAAATTTGATACAGGTTCTTTGATCCATTTTTTTTAATAGGTAAAAATCGAAGACGATCCAAAACACCTGCAAGCAAAGCAGCTGTCAACAATTAAGTGAACATTCAAAATGGCCGAGCTTGTCGGCATAAGTGAGAGACAAGAGTACCAACATAAAGCCACAAAAAGATCGAAATTCGAATATACGTAACCCGCGAAAATTCAAAAGTCGCGATACCTTTTGAACACACCTCGTATTACATGATGGGATTGAAAAGTAAGCTAGTGGTCTCTATAAAGAAATAAAATATTTTATTTATGGAAAAATCTTGCAAACAACTTGCCCCCTCTCTGATAGCTTTCTCGAGAAGATTTATTTCCAGTTGAATCCCCACTATAACAACATTACTTGGGACCAAGAGAATTTGTCGTTATAACCATGGTTAAAATAATAAATTCTCTTGGTCCCATGTGGTGATGGTTAAAAACAAAACTCAAAACCTAGAATGATGGTGTTATATTGCTGTGAAAGCTTGCTGTAGTTGACATGGCTTTCATGACTCTTTGGAAACAATCCTAATTATATTTTCAATAATTTCCTTTTCTGGTCTTTTTCAAATAAGGAAACATAGAGCTATATCTGGTGAATAATATGGATGTAGGCATACTGTGTTTTTTTGGTTTCAAATTTTCTTAATTTGATGTAATCTGCATAGAAGCAGACTACAGGCTACAAATTGTCTCATACAGTAGAACCTCCATGAGAGGACACTCCGACTACAGGACACCTCTCTACAAAGAACAATTTTCATTACCAAAATTACCATTTTTACTATTTAACAACTCTCCGGTAAGAGGATACCTCTTCATAAAGGACACTTTTTCTCTGCAACTAGGTGTACTTTACAGGGAGGTTTTACTGTATCTGATATATTTATACAGGTTATGGATTGAACCTACCAAATAAATCAGTAAATAGATTATACATAGTAATATGAACAACAGTCTTTGATTTCCAGGCTTAAGTCTGGTCATCTACGAACAATGACTTTCCAGAATTGTTGCAAGGTTTTCCCACTATGTACTAAATGCAATTCTCAACCTGCAACCCCAAAACACATTATTGACTGTATTGACTCATCCATTGATGAGCTCTACTCTTCCCCGGCAGACACCATCAAAAGTCTCAAGCTTTACAAGCTTGGTACCCTAATATGATTGAGTGGAGATAAGAAAGAAGAAGACATAGTAATATCATTTTTCTCGCGATTGAACGTTGTGACCCACTATATATATTACATCCCAAACATGATGCGACGCCAGCCATCTATCTTGAGCCATCTATTATACATAGAATTGTGTAAATGTGTTGTCCTCACCACGGATGTGGTTGACCAGGGCTGGATCCGGTGCCATGACTGTGGAACATCCTCCTCTTGACCAGCTTCAGTCCCAGGTAGGTGCTCCGTTTGTCCATTTGTTGGACTTCTCTGGTTGGCTCTCCTCATTCAACTTGTGTGTGGACATTATACTTCTAGAACTCTCTCACATCTCTTATTGAATCATCACAAGTGGGGGTCGGTGGAAGGGTGGTCTAAACGATTGATTTTTGACCGCTACAACCCAGGATCAAATTTTGCATTGAGAACTTTTTTTTTTCTAATAAAAAAAAAGAATGCTCCAATGGCCCCCGATTCTTGCAATAGTCCAACTCTACCAGCAAGTTCCAGTAACCAAACTGGGCTCTGGAATATTTGTAAGTGCAAAAGTCAAATTACTTTTTACATGTGTAGACATGTGGTGCATCTACTTACAGTAAAAGCAGTTGCTAATTTCTACCCACCATGATTATCATGGCCTGTACCTCGTGTACTAGGGAAAATAAAAAGAATCATCATATCATATGGTCATATGTAGGTGTATAGCTCCTCCTCCTCCTTCAATGTCTTCCTCTACTGAGGGTGGCTGGCCACATGGTCTCTCCATATCTCCCTCCTTCAATGTCTTCCTCTACTGAGGGTGGCTGGCCACATGGTCTCTCCATATCTCCCTCCTTCAATGCCTTCCTCTACTGAGGGTGGCTGGCCACATAGTCTCTCCATATCTCTCTCCTTCAATGTCTTCCTATACTGAGGGTGGGCCACAAGGTCTCTCCATATCTCCCTCCTTCAATGCCTTCTCTACTGAGGATGGGCCACATGGTCTCTCCATACTTCCTCCGTCATCTTCTTCATCTCCTCGTAGGTGTATCGTCCAGTCCATTGTGTTAGATTGTCTGTGTATCCCTGTCGTCACCTTCTCCTCGATCTCTTCCCCTGGAGATATCCCTCCAACACTGTCAGCAATGTCTCTCCTGCTGATCCGCACATCACATGTCCAGCAAACGTCAGTTTTCGTTGTTTAATGAACTTTATCAGTTGGGGTTCTGTACCCATTCGATCGAGGACTTGATTATTTGTTACCATATCTGTCTAAGCTCTTCTCTGTATAGCTCTTCACAAGGTAATAACATAAAATCCAAATAAATAAATAGTGTGTGATGGTAACAATGCTGTTAATGAAATGTCGCACACTTTTTATTTATTTGGATTTGGTTTTATTACCTTGTGTAGAAACACAATATATGATCCCAAATTGTACCTAGTCATTGATAAGCTAAAATTTGGATTGTAGATAAGAATCGCAAGCTAATGAGTCCAAATCCAAGTTTGTTTATTTTTAGATAAGAGTGTATTATTTGGATAGAATCCATGTTGTGATGGAAAGATAGTTAGGTAGTGAAGCATCATCTTTAAAGCCCAAACTATTACATCTAACAGGCCCTACTGCAACAAGATACAATAATAGTTAGAGAAGGGTGTGTCTTATTGGCTGCCATGGTATTGGTAGGTAGATGGGGTGACCTATTTATTCTCCCTGTGATTGGTTCCTTGTTGTCACATGACCTTAGTCAGTCCATCAGCACTGAGGTTGTTAGTAAACCATTGCTTAGTGGTTCTACACATCACTGGGGAAGGAGGGTTCAAATCCCTGAATTTATTCTTTGTTGTTTCTGCTGCTGCATAGTAAACATTTTAAAATTTTTACTTTAGTCATTTGTACTTGTAACAAATTGTTGTGTTAACTCAAGGTAATAAGACCAAATCCAAATAAGTAAATAGTGTGTATTTATTTATTTGGATTTGGTCTTATTACCTTGTGTTTATAATCTATAATCTAAATTGTGCCTTATCAAATTGTTGTTTTCAATCCTTTGTTTCCAATGTAGTATTTCGTACCAATAAGTACAGCCTCAAATTACATATTACAGTATAACATATATTCCATGAGAGGACACTCGCGCTAGAGGACACCTCTCTATAAAGGACAGTTTTCATTGCCAAAAATACCATTTTTAATATTTAACAACTTTCCAGTAATAGGGCACCTCTCCCTAAAGGAACACTTTGACTATGCAACTAGGTGTCCTTTACAGAGAGGCTCTACTGTAATATCAAATTATTTATTTACGTACAAAATCACATGGTGTTTTTAGCATTCATCAAGCTTATTTATTCATTATTTTGTGGGTAACCCAGGTTTCCATGGAGCGTACAAATATCATGTCAACTACCTGGTGCGTCAAATTTGATAGTTGATGATGATAAGAGAAAACAGAATACATTTTTCAAAGTACTCAGTGATGTACAATAAGAGGCATCTCTCCCTTTAATTATGCATCAGAACAGTGCACTTGTTCATCACCCTAGTAACATATTTACTAGTTTTTTTTTTTTTGCTTATCCCTAGTACACGTGGTACAGGCCATGATATTCATGGTGGGTAGAAGTAGGCGACTGCTTTTACTGTAAGTGCACCACATGTATACTACACATGTTAAAAGCAGTTCAACTTTGCACTTACAAATGTGCCAGAGCCCCATTTGGTTACTTGCACTTGCTAGTGGGGTTGGATTTTTGCAAGATTCAGGAGCCATTGGAGCAGAAAAAAGTGCCCAATGCGGGAATCGAACCCGGGTCGTAGTGGTCGAAGACCAACTGTTTAGACCATCCTTCCATCCACCCCTCACTTACTTTACACTTTACTAGTGATGATGAAGAATGAGCCACATTGAATATGTCACAATAAATGTATCTCAAGGTTTTGAATTTATAAATCATATTGGTATTAAACCTTTTTTTTTTTTCTTTCAACTTTGCATTTATAGAAATCGGATAGTTGATCTCCTTATAGGTAAATTTTAGTTGTATATAATATAAGAGATTGATAAAGCATAATTTGGATTATAGATTATAAACACGAGGTAATAAGACCAAATCCAAATAAATAGTTTGTGACGTTTCAGTAATAGCATTGTTACCATCTTCAGATAAAAGTGCTGTAACATATAATTCCAAAGCTAAACCAATTTTTCCACCAGTTTTACCTGGTTCCCAGAAAAAGACACTTCTGGTAAAGCGGTGACATCAATTAGAAAAGGACCATTTTACTAGCTTTTCATCAACGCACAGTTTTGTCTGAAGATGGTAACAACGCTGTTACCAAAACGTCACATACTATTTATTTGGATTTGGTCTTATGTTGTGTTTAATAAGAGATTGATTTTTTTTTTTTTTATGATATCATTTTAAGTTGAATTATTACTTATAATATCTGTGCAGCATGTGTGTGATGGGCTAATGTTCTATGTGAAACTAATGGTTCACCACTGATAGCCAAACCCTTCCCAAAATTTTTATCTCTTTGCAGCAAGGTTATAGAAGGAATGATTGTGAATTATAATGAAAATAGATAGTGTTTCACGACTCAGGTTTACCCTTCATTCATAAAGTTACTCTATTGCAATTTTTATATTTTGCTCTTGAGCAATTTTACCAGAGGAGTAATACTTCTTGTAAATTCTCCCTCTTATAGAGACACTTAAAGTTAAAAAAAAACTTCATCAATTTCAACACCCCCAAGGGAACAGAATATTGGGTGTAATTAAAGTTGGTGTTGAATTGTAACTAAGTAAGATGATTATCAATTCATCACAACATTCACTGCTAGTGGGCAAATTTTTTTAGGCTATTTTTTTGTCAACACTTATGGAGATAACTATATGGCAAACTATGTACTAAGTAGAACGACATTTGAAAATTATCCCGCATGTGTTTCCTTTGAACGTAAAATCAAAATTTATTTTAAGGAGAAATAACGATTATTTCTAACCTTATGGATGAAGTATGAAAGGATGAATTGTGAAGAGTAATGATGAATTCCCATCCCTGGACACTTTTATTTTTTCCATTCATCATTACTCTTCTCAATTCATCCTTTCATACTTCATCCCTAAGGTTAGAAATATTCGTTATTTCTCCTTAAAATAAATTTTGATTTTACGTTCAAAAGAAACACATGCGGGATAATTTTCAAATGTCGCTCTACAATTATAAGCCGCATTATATTGTATTATATGTACTAAGTGTCAACCCGCAACCCCAAATCACATCATTGACTGTATTGACTCATCCATTGATGAGCTCTACTCATCCCCAGCAGACACCATCAACAAGCTCTACATGCTTGATACCCTGACATGTGATTGAGTGGAGAAAAGAAAGAAGAATATTAGAAGGCCATGACATCTATCTATAAGAAATGAAAGCATTAAAGCACAAATGTTTCTTTTACACTCACATCAAACCCCTACTACCCTCTCCTTGTTTTTCATCGCAGTAAAGACAGTAGAGGTTTGTTTTAAGTGTAAATGAAACATTCATTTCTTATTGAGATGTTGAATTAAAGCTGTTTTTTTTTTAAGTAAATAGGGTAATTGGGGTTTGAAAACTGTTTTAAGCTTTAAGATTTAAAAATAGCAGTTTTAAAGGGAAATGGCTGGGATTTAAAAAAAAAGGTGGTTGAATTATAGCTAGTTATATATATATTAAAGAGGTTATATTTTGATGCATTAGCACGCCATCTGTTATGAGAATTGAAAACCATTATAGACGCGTATGATTCTTTTAAAAATTAAGCGATTTTCTACTGCCCTTACTGCAATGAAAAATTAAACTGGTGAAGCCGCTGGGAGGGTTCACCACTGAAAAAAAAAAACCACTGATGAGCCAGGCCCTCTCGTTAATTTTTCATTGCAGTAAGGGCAGTAAAAATAATTTAATTTTAAAAGAATCATACGCTTCTATCTTCTTCTGGGTGAAGTAGAATGCATCTGCCTTTGTCATTAAGACTGGGAGCACTACTCAGTGACAGGCCGACTTAGCTCCAAAATAGATGGCCACCTCTGACATGAGGAACAGACGCCATGTGCAGCCGCTCCTAACATGGAGTACAAATGCTGCTCATCCTGTATCCCTGGATCAGGAGCCCTTACATTACCCGGGCCAGCTGAGCCCAGGTTTTTTAGTGAGCTTGTTACTGCTCCCCCTCCTCCTTTTTCATCAGGGCTTGGGACCGGCAAAGGCGGAGTTATACGCTTCTATAATAGTTTCGAGTTCTCATTAAAGAGGTTATGCAGTATATATTTTCACACGGCCAACCTACAGTTTTCTGGTTTGCTAGGATGAAATGTGAAAGGATGTCTGCGCCACATTCCACACAGTTTTGGCAAGAATCCCGCCCCAATTAACGGCAATAGTCTCAATTAACACACCCATCCTGCTGTCTCGTGTCAGCCTTGGCGCCATAATCTCCTTCCGTACGCAGCATCTAGTTCCGCAATCCCTTTTATTACAGAAGAATATTGGGTGGGAATGTCGTTATACAGTTAAACCTGTCTATAGCGCCCCCTCTTGGGACTCGCCAAAATAGGGTGCTATAGACAGGTCACTTTTAATGTAAATCACATCGTACTACGTATTTAAAATCGAGCGCTATAGAGAGGAAGGCGCTATTTAGAGGGGGCGCTATAGATAGATAGATAGGTTCAACTGTACCTTTTTTTTTTTACCATCTCCAAAGTGGCTTTCCTAATCCACACAATGTAGTTGGTTCTTCAGTCTTATGGACACCAGAAACTCTGATTGGTCCAACAAGCTGTTATATAGTGATAGATGACTTCAGATTGTGAATACATTAAAACCCTTCTATAGTCAAACCTCGCTATAGCTACATCACTTGGCACCAAGAATATATGTATTGTTATAGCCATGGTTAAAACAATGGGGATATTATACTTGGGACCTTAGAATTGTGATGTTATAATCAAGTTGCCATTATAAAAGAGGCTGCTATAACAAGGTTTAACAATGTATATATACAGTAGAACCTCCCTGTAAAGGACACTTAATTGCAGAGCCAAAGTGTCCTTTAGGGAGAGGTGTCCTCTTACCAGAGAGTTGCAAAAAGGTAAAAATGGTAATTTTACAAATGAAAGCTGTCCTTTATAGAGAGGTGTCCTCTAGCATGAGTGTCCTTTCATGGAGGTTCTACTGTATCTATAACATTTAGGGGGTCTTTACTTTTTAGAGGACATAAAAACTAGTATTAATTTTTTTTTTTTTCATTTTCTCAATCGTATTAACTACACCCATACCTCGCTTTGCGTCGGGGTTACGTTCCAAAAAAACACGACGCAAATTGAAACGACGTAAAGTGAAAATATGTGAAGGCGCAATCAAGAACAAAGGTGTTGCCATATTTTAGGAAAAAAATTCAAAAAAATTAAAGACTCGAATCCAAAACAACGCAACTTCGAAAATCTAGCGACGCACAGTGAAAATTAAGCAGTGACGCAACTTCGAAAAAAATGCAAAATGAAACGACGCAAAGCGAGGTATTGGTGTATATAAAGTTTATAATATACAAAAGTGGTAGCTCAAATATACTTATTTTTGTCAATGTAATTGGGCCTTAATGGGTGAGGAGCTCTGCTGCTTAAAAAAAAATCTATAATGAAAAGTTTAAGGAAATTATTAATTGGTTTGATCAACTGTCTAATCTTGCTAATGCAATAGCACATTTAATGTTGTTGAACTCCCCCTTTGCCGGTCCCCAAGCCCAAATGAAAAAGGAGGAGGAGCAGTAACAAGCTAGGTAAAAACCTGGGCTCAGCTGACCTGGCTGATAGTACCCTGTAAGGGCTCCTAATCCAGGGATACAGGATGAGCAGCGTTTGTACTTCATGTTAGGAGCGGCTGCACATGGCATCTGTTCCTCATGTGGAGATAAGAAAAAAGAAGATGTTGTTGGTTAAAACAATGGGTACCTAATACTTGGGACCTTGGAATTATGATGTTATAATCATGTTATAACGGGATTCCAATATGTCTTGATAATGGTAGCATTGCTGTTGCTGAAATCTCGCACATAGGTTTACTAATTTGAATTTATCACTTTTTGACCTTTTTCAGTCAATGTTTGGATGTTTATGATACTACCTTTATCTTATAAGTAACTTGGAAATTAAATATGGTGGAGGGTCTGGTATGACTTCTTCATTCTAAATAATGCTTAAAAATGAGGCAACTTCATAATGGTTAAAGGTACCTCTTCAATAAAATACTCCCTTGTATCAATATTGAGTAAAAATATCTCCAGGGAAAAGCATCTTTTCTCTGGAGGCTTGATATTTTTGCTCAAAGGTATCTCTGCCATTAGTTGAAAGAATCTGAAGCACATACTGTGACAGTCTAACTTAGCTTCGGATGAGGTTGTTCTTAACATGGAGAACAGACACCTTTGCTATCAACCTTAATCTGGATTCAAATGCACCTGTTGGTTGGCATTGCTCATTTTCAATGGAGGTACATCATTTTTCCAATAGCACCTAGTATTGTCAGTTAGTTTTTGTGATTTTAAATAGGACTGGTCCCACCACTACATCCTTGATGGTTTTCTCTCTGGTTCCATAGATATATTTGAATTGTCAAAACCGCAGTCACCGTTCGGAGAAGATTAATAGAATTGCTGAATGTCGTGGTCCATTTGGATGAGGAAAGCGAAGACTAGAACGCAGCTGATTCCACAATAGCCTGTTCGGTGATTCACTAACCATGACGTATGTACAAAGGAACGTGTTGTCATTGGACATGCATAGGACCTGGAGGCTGTTGTTGGGTGCTGCGCTGCCTGGAGTATAGGAGCTCCATCTATTATTTCTTCCTGTGGTGAATCTGTATAAGACCAGTAGTCTTAATAAAGCTTTGTGTGTGTGTGTGTGTTATATTTGAATTGTCTGAAAGTGTTTCTTTTACCCCTAATTTAGATGGGCTCCTTGGTTCTCTTCTGAAAGAAACAAATTTCTGCGTCAATGATGGAAAGGAGGAAGCCTTTGACATTCTTTTTTTATTCTCAAAAAAGAAGAGAAAAGCGAAAATATATATAATACAGTAGAACCTCCATGAGAGGACACTCTCGCTAGAGGACACCTCTTTACAAATTACAGTTTTCATTGCCAAAATTACTGTTTACTATTTAGAAAATTTCCAGTAAGAGGACATCTCTCTCTAAAGGACACTTTGTGTCTGCAACCAGCTGTCCTTTACAGGGAGGTTCTACTGTATTAAAAAAAAAAAAAAATTCCCCCCTTTTTATCTGCCTTGATGACACTTTTTTCGTGCAGGTCATGGAGAGGTGTTTCTCCAACAATGGTAGCGTTGTAGTGGGTGACCCTACCGAGGCTTTCTTGTAAGTTCCGGAGGCAGTGTCGGGACTTGAGCAAACTTTCTTTCTGTTTACTGGTTCTTCCAACTACTGCTTTGTGATGTCTTTCACTTCTCAGTCTTACCCATGCTTCTTCAGTTTCGTTTCTTTTAAAGGTGCTTCTTTTGTAAGCCCTCTCTTCTATTTCTCTATCTCTCTATACTGATATCTTCACCCTCTCTCCATGTTAACAAAAATGTACCAGAAAACACTTTTAACTGCCTTTTAATGTTTTTTTTCTTATTATTAAAGAATAAAAGTTTTGGTCATATCTAAAGATCTACTTAAAAGGATGGAAAAAAGGAATTTTCCTTAAAAGGGTGAAATATAAGCCATGTACACTGCTATTTGAGTTTAACTGTCATTTTAAAAATTATATTTTTTCTACTCTGAGATAAAATTCTCTCTATATATATTTTATTATTTATACTTATGTGTAGAAGTGAAGAGAGAAGATGAATAATAATGAGATAAATAAGGAGAAGGGATTGACTTTAAATAAGGAAGTGCTGCTACAGGATCTCTTTGAAAGTGTGATGCTTGAAACCAATGGACATCATGAATAGTCAGCCATATCTATTGACAAACAACTTGCTGAATAGAGTGAAGATAATTTTGCATACTTTTCTCCTCTCAATCAATCAAAGATGTCAAATTTGTGGATCTTTTAGCTTTAGGATTAAGAGAAGTAAAATATGTCTTCTTTTTTACATTTTGCCCTGAGGAAGGGTGGTAGTGAGTCACTGAAACATCAGAAAAAAAGAATTTTAAGAATGATTGTTGTGTCTATATTCATTCTCATATGTTTGTTTTAGGTGTGCCTCAGGCAGACTTGGCTACAATATTAAATGGCTGCCTCTCACTTAAGGAACAGAGCAACCACTCCTAAATCGAGAATAGATGTTGTTCATCCTGTGTCACAGGATCAGGAGTTCTTACAGGATACTATCAGCTGGGCCAGCTGACCAGTTTTGTTTAGTGAGATTGTTACTGCTCCACCTCCTCCTTTTTTGTCTAGACTTGAGACTGGCAAAATCTCAGGGTTAAAAATATGTATAAAGTAGAACCTCCCTGTAAAGGACACCTAATTGCAGAGCCAAAGTGTCCTTTAGGGAGAGGTGTCCTCTTACTGGAGAGTTGCAAAAAGGTAAAAATGGTAATTTTGAAAATTAAAACTGTCCTTTGTAGAGAGGTGTCCTCTAAAGGGAGGTTCAACTGTATATATATATATATATATATATATGATGAAAAATATATAGTATGTGGGGTGTAATTGTTAGTAAGTAGTTTGAAGTTGGGTGAATTTATAAATATTGAATTATGATGGCTTTGTTCACCAGGGTTTGTGGACTGGCAGAACACAACTTAAATAAGAGATACTTAATAAAAGCGAGTATGTAATTAAAATATCAGGTTTTATTCTGCATGCACTTGAAAATCTCTTCCAAATTAACCTACTCTTCTTGTGCTCCACTAGACCTGCACATGAATTAAAGAGGACACTACCTGGGGGGAAAAGAAACAGGCTTCTGCTGCCACACTGCTGAAAATTTATTATATGTGTTGCAATTTTTTTTATAATAAGAGAAAAACTTTGGAATATATTACTTTTGAAGATCATGAAACATTGTTGTGTAAAATTGTCAGTGGAGCAGTGTGAAGATGTGATCCCGGCTGTGTGAGACAGAAGCAGCAGGAGGCTCTGCAGCAGCTCCAGGAGATTACGGGCATCAGAGACCCACAGTCCCTGCAGAAGGCCTTAGATGCCAGCCGGGAGGAGGATGGTTACGACTTGTATCAGGCCGT
Source organism: Cordylochernes scorpioides (assembly GCA_030710605.1). NCBI lineage: Eukaryota > Metazoa > Arthropoda > Arachnida > Pseudoscorpiones > Chernetidae > Cordylochernes > Cordylochernes scorpioides. Next base: position 33,081,672 of record CP092879.1, read on the forward strand.
GGATCTGCTCCTGGGAGGCAAACTGGTAGGTTCCTATGCTACCACTGATGTCACAGCTGTTGGTTGACATCTGCGCAGCCAGTGTCCCCCCCACAGGAAGGCCCAGCGCGGCCCGAGGACGGGGACCTCCAGAAAGCTATCGCCCTGTCCCTCCAAGACCAGAAGGTGCTGGGGGGTCAGGTCACTCAGGAGGAGAGGGACATCAGCAGGGTGCTGGAAGCTACCCTAGGCCCCAGCCCACCACCGCCACAGCGGGAGGGGGAAACCCCCGTTGGCCTCAAGAATGTCGGCAACACCTGCTGGTTCTCCTCTGTCATCCAATCCCTCTTTCACCTCCCCATCTTCCGCCGACTGGTGCTCAACTTCTCTCCGCAGGACAACTGGGACACAGAGCTTCACAACTCCATAGTATGTGTGCTGTAGTCCTACTCTCCTTTACTCTGTGTGTCCATACGTCAAATCCAGGAGCTTTTTACGGCAATCTCTATGAATTCCTTTTTTATACTTACAATAAAACCTTGCTAAAATGAACCAGGAATCTAAGTGAACCTTTCCCCTTAAAACAAACATAAAATAAGCTCCAATATTATAGATACAGTATAGTTTTCAATGATGGGTGGTATTTTTTTATCAAAGAATTGTCATTTCAGGCCAAGTCATTGAGGAGTCTTTCAACAGAAATAGTCTCAAATGAGAAACCACTTCCAGGTTAGCAAGGTGGTCTCTTATGGAGACTACTGTACCATATAGCCAACCAGAAGTTCAACCCCACTAGCAAGGTTTTACTGTACATACATATGCATTAAAATCAAAAAAGACATATCCTGACCAGGCAGAGCCTCATCTAGTGGAACAGAAATCAACTAAACGTTGACTTAGCCTGTTCCCTGATATTTCGCCAACCCATTTTCTTGAAAAATAAAGAAAATCCAACCATGATGTCAAGAAAATGGGTTGGCCAAATATCAGGGAACAGGCTAAGTCAACATTTAGTTGATTGCTGTTCCACTAAAGTGCTTAAGTGCTCGTGATCAGGATATGCCTCTTTTGATTTTATACTAACACCTGACCTTTTTTTTTTTTATTAATATCTTATTTTTTCACATACATATATATATGAAAAATAGTATAAAAGTGAATTTATACTTGTATCAGGTGGATAAATTGAGAAAAAAGGCATCTCCTGATCGATGGCGCAAGCCATAAGAAACTCTCAGTTGCACAATAATACATATATATAGCATAAGAAGAGCTAACATATTGGAATCAAGCTTCCTCCTATCTAGTAGGAATAACCTCCAGGCTGGTGGTGGCAGGCCAAGAGAAATGTCCTCTTCATGTTGGAGATGCGTAAGCTCTTTGCCTTGATGACCAAGTCTCGGCGGAAATATGTGGATCCTTCTCAGGCCATAGAGATCCTGCGGGAAGCCTTTCCTTCTGGCACCAGTGGCACTGACAGTCAGCAGGTGGGTTGTCTCAGAGGATTGGACCAGTTTGTCTGCATGGTCATTGAACCTTGTTTACTGTACCAGCATCTCTCTGTTCATCTTGAATAGATTTGATAATTTGATGGAACCTTTGTTTAACTCTCTCTCTCTCTATATATATATACTTGAGGGATAATTATTTATTAATATTAGAATCCCTTCAATAAAATTATAAATATGGGAAGAGTTTCTTTTATACCATGACAATATACAAACTTTCAAGTGTAACTGCTCTTCAACTAGTACAATCATGATACCAATTCTTTCATTACACACCCCAGACTGTCTTTTAAGACAATAATAATTTCCCTATTCACACTATAGAAGAAGAAACACAAGTCAGGGAGAATAGCTTCTTTATAAAGAAGAGGTTTTATAAAATAATCTCTTTTGTTTCAACTTGTGTTTCTTCTTCTATAGCGAATGGGGAGATTATTGCTGTCTTAATATGAGAGGATGTACTTTTTTTTTACTTATCCCTAGTACACGTGGTACAGGCCATGATAATCATGGTGGGTAGTTAGCGACTGCTTTTACTGTAAGCGCACCACATATCTACACATGTGAAAAGCAGTTCGACTTTGCACTTACAAATGCCAGAGCCCCGTTTGGTTACTTGCACTCGCTGGTGGGGTTGGACTTTTGCAAGAATCGGGGGCCATTGGAGCATTTTTTTTTTTTTAAACAGAAAAAAGTGCCCAATGCGGAAATCGAACCCGGGTCCTAGTGGTCGAAAACCAAACGGTTTACACACTGTAACCTCTTTAATTCAACTCTTGCTATAATCAACTATTTTTGTAAAATCCATTTATTTTAATTTAATAAGATTTAATTAACACATGGACTATAATTCAACCACTCCCTTAAATGTTGTGGCAACAAAATATCACTGGCTGTGTGAAGATTGCAATGAATTTATGATCATCATAACTGACTTTAATTCAACACCTGAAAATTTTAATTCCTTAGGATGTTGAATTAAAAAAGTTAGACTATATATATTTATTTATTTTATTTAAAGGCAATTAAAAGATTTAAGAGATTTGTGAACTTCCAAAGTACTGCACAAATCTCATCTAGATGTATATACAGTAAAACCCCTCTATAGTGAACCCCAATGGGACAGAGCTTTTGGTTCACTATAGCCACGGTTTGGCTATTTTTTTTTTTTTACTTTCCAAAATTTTTAGACCGTATAATTAAAGGACAGCCATACACACAGCAAGAGGCTGCCTCTTAATAGTGGTTACTTTGTTTTAATTCACTTAATTGACCTATTTCCTAACAATAATACTGAATAATAATAGAAATCTATTAGATGATAGGTTCTTCTTATCATTAACATACATGTACCTCTATGTCTAATTTAAAAATCGAGACAAATCCTAGGCAAAGTTTTATTAATTATATATTCAAAGATATAAAAATGATTTTAAAACATCTTTATCACATTATATAATACAATGTTTACTTGGAAAAATGACTATAATACCTTGTTGCTTGAAAGCACTCTTCAAGCATTGCACCATTCAAATAAAGTTAGTGTTTTTCTTCCATTTCATGTTTCCACATATTCTTCAAAGTCTAGATTTCGTTTTTGAACCTGTCATGCAAAACATTGCTGACTTTAAAATCACCATAGTTAATGGCATAAAAATAATTTTTGTTTCATCACGGGATCGTTTATTTGGACTTTTTTTTTTTTTGCCCTAAAACGTACGATCGCGATCGCGGCAAAAGTTGAGGTTGATTCTTCTTTGTAACAATTTTTAATAGCTTCATATTTTATCTTTTATGATAGGAAAGTTATATTCTCTTATTTTAATATGTTCTTAACATTTTGACTGTGTTGTTTCACTTTGAGAAAAGTTCTGAAAATGGCCTTTTTTTTTAAATAGAAATAACGTTTTTGTTTTTAAAATGACTTTGTTTTCTTCATTTTGGAAGCCATTTGGATTTTTTATATTTCAAAATTAATGGATGCAAAGATATTCTATTTAATAAAAAGTATAATTTGTAAAAATGTATACAACATACAGCAAAAATAAAGTGCAAAAATCAAAACATACAATGCCGCTAAATTCATTGTTTTGAAATCACGATCCATGAGCTGAAACATGCTTAAAATTTTGTTGTTTTATTTTATTTTTTTAATTACAATTCTAAGTTCATTATAAGCCTAGTATTTTAAATAGATTTTATTATTTTGGGACCGAAAATAGGTTCGTTATAGGGGTAGTTCATTATTCTAAAAACCGCAAAGTTCGTTATAACGATGGTATTTTTAATGGTATGGAATTGGGAATATGCGTGGGTTCGTTATAAGGGAAGGTTCGCTATATCCAGGGTTCGTGTTAGCAGGGTTTTACTGTATATAATTTAAAGTCAAAGTTGACATTAGGCATAAATAGTAAGACTATATATATATTTTAATGCAATAATTGTAGAATGGATTATTGCCACAAAAAAAAAAGCTTTTTGAAATAGGTACCTTTTTTTTTTGTTCCAAATTTGAAAAAAAAAAAGATATTCTTCCTTTTTTTCTCTCTCTCTCTATTTAAGTGTAAAAGATGGAAGAGCTAGTTTTAAAAAGACATTGAAATAAGTACAAGACACACTGCCAAATTTTCATATTTAGATTTAGAATCTATCAAGGCCAGTGTATAGTAGAATGAATTGTGGTGTAGGATGTGAGTGAATTCAGCCACAAGCTACTGGAGTGGCTGGAAGAGGCCTTCAAGCTGGACACAGCGGAGCATGCCACCCCTGACAAGTAAGTGATACCATGGGTCACACTGTGAAGGGAGACGTGTCTGATAGCAAGTCGGGTACAGCCACGCCACAGTCTCTCGCAACCCAATGCTGAATCTCTTCTACGGCCACTTCATGTCAGAAGGCCACAACAACGGTAAGTTGTCCCACCCTAATGTTCACTCATGCCACCACAGTACCTTCACTTCAGGTCACTTCTTCTCAACACGGGAGACTTTTGGCCAGTACCCCCTACAGGTGAACAACTACAGCGACATCCACGACAGCCTGCAAGCCGCCATGAGCCCTGATCTAGAGGGAAAATCTGCCCAGGAAGTAAATCATTTTACTGACACTTACCTTTTTTCCCCTACCATTCTTCTCTTTTTTTGGTTTTTATCATATTTCTTAAAAAAAAGTACACTCATGGACAAAACTTAAGAAAGTTTGATGTCGCCGGTTGTCTATTTTTTTTTTAAGGAGACAGAAGCAATTTTGTTCACACTTGGTCATCTCGTGTGTCCTTAATAAAGGTCACTGTAATATCTTTCAGAGTTATTGTCTGAAATCCCTATATACATGCTAAAAGATACAACTTCCTTAATTTTTTCCATGAGTGTACTATCCCACACATGGTGTGGTTCTTCACACCAGATTGTGCAAATCAAACTGTTCCAGTTTTTGTACTCGGGGTATAAATAGGAAGTAAACATTGTCTCTTATTGGTAGTGGTAATGGTATCATTACCCTCTGGAATGGGTTCAGCCTCTGCTCAATAATAGTGGAGAATAGGAAAGGTCTTTCTTCACTCAAGAATTGGTTTGTTGTTGCTTCTTTTTTTATAGACTAGTCACAATTGTTAAACTTCCTTTTTAAATTGATAAGGCACAATTTGGGTTATAGATTATAAACACAAGGTAATAAGATCAAATCCAAATAAATAGTGTGTGACATTTTGGTAAAAATGCTGTTACCGAAATGTATTACGCTATTTATTTATTTGGATTATTTGATCTTTTGTTACCCTTGTGTTTATAAGGCCTTGTTACTGGTTTTAATTCAGTCATCTCTCGACAAGCCCAATTTGTACAATGTGAAATGAACGGCAATGAGCTTGTTGAATCTGAGAGAAGCGACTCTCTGGTGGAAGAGCCAAGTGACTGCCACCATCTTGGCAAGTGGCCAACACCAGGAACTGTGCCAGGGTCTCGAGGCTGATAACCTTTTGTAGTTGGGGGGGTAAAACTGCATTGTAACGGGGGATTCTTTATGATAAAACACGTTTTTGTTTAACTTTTCCAAGCACATGTTGGGTTCATTCATGATCTTCTTCTTTCTTATCTCCACTCAATTATATTAGTGTATCAAGCTTTGACAACCATCATGACTGGGTGAAGTAGAATGTGTCTGCCTTTGTCATTAAGACAGGGAGCACTACTCAGTGGCAGGCCGTCTTAGCTCCGAAAGAAATGGCCACCTCTGACATGAGGAACAGACGCCATGTGCAGCCGCTCCTAACATGGAGTACAAACGCTGCTCATTCTGTATCCGTGGATCAGGAGCCCTTACAGGGTACTATCAGCCGGGCCAGCTGAAGGTTTTTTAGTGAGCTTGTTACTGCTCCCCCTTCATGAATTAGGTTGAGTGAGAACTGCCAATGGTTTTTTAAGTATAAACAAGTGTGTGAGTGGTGTCTACCCATGTATAAATCAGTTCAATTTTTGTTTTTAACAAGGTACCAGAGCCCTGTTCCACATGCTCACACACTTAGAAACCAGTTCAACTTTGAATTTACAAAATGTAAGAGCCTTGTTTCCTTACAATCATTGATGCTTGAGGAACATGAACACATGGGGATAAGAAACAACAACACAATCATTGATGGAACTGGACTTGTGTAAGTCTGGAGCTATTGAAAAATTATTATCGTTATTTTTAATGAGGCACAATTTGGATTATAGATTATAAACACAAGGTAATAAGTTCAAATAAATAGTGTGTGAAGTTTTTGTAACAGCATTATTACCAAAACATCACACACTATTTGGATTTGGTCATACTACCTTGTGTTTATCATTATTTTTAAATATACAGTAGAACCTCCCTGTAAAGGACACCTAATTGCAGAGCCAGAGTGTCCTTTAGGGAGAGGTGTCTTTTTACCGGAGAGTTGCTAAGTAGTAAAAAATGGTAAATTTGCTAATGTAAACTGTCCTTTATAGAGAGGTATCCTATAGCATGAGTGTCCTCTCATGGAGGTTCTACTCTACTATAAAACTGCTTAATAAGCAGGATTCAATCCCGGGTTTATGGTTGTTAAACAATGAAAGGGTTTATCCAACCAGCTGTTACTAAAAGAGAGAAAACTACCTTCCTTCAATGTTGGAAGAACCATCTTGTATAGAATTGGAAGTCTTCCCACAGGTTTCCTTGATTGGAGGAAAACACCAATTAAAATATGAGAAGGTCTCCAAAGAATAAAAAGCCTTTGGGTGTATTGTTAACGCCTTGTAGCAATTGAAGGCCACTGAGAAGTAACAACTGACAATGTCCTCCAACATTTTTCCTCCCTAATTCTCTCTTTTATCAACAACTACCCGAATGACCCGGGCAACGCCCGGGTTTTACCCGATTAAATGTTTTTTATTCAAATAATATTTGTTACAATTATAAATTGGCGCCGTGGATATCACTCTTGTGAAACGTCCCGCTCCAAACTCTGTGTCTGAGAAGCGATATTTTTATAGAAAGATGATCTGGCTTTGTATCTTCTGCTCGAATGAATGTTTTTCTGTTAGAATTTTGTTCTTGCATACGAAAAATGAACTGGCTTTACCCGTGGTCTCTGCTTTTTGAAAATGTTCCGTTATAATTTTGTATCTGATAATAAAACATTATACAGCAATATTGTCATGATCATTTTCTGAATAAAATACAGCTATTTTTGTCCAGAACCTTTCAATTTCAAATTTTCTTGGCTAAAAATCTGATAAATATCTCTTCCAGATTTTTCTCTCTGTCCTCTTGAAACAAGTTTTACATGTACATTAGGTCAGCTGATATTACCTCCCATTTTCACTGCTAGAGGCGCTGCTTGCGAGCGAAAGGGCAAATTCGCAACACAATTTGCAAATAACTCGAAAAATATTTGGGATAGAGACCTGAAATTTCCACTATAAGTTTTTCCAGATTCTACTCTATATACTGTTAAATTTCAGTCAGATTAGTTACGTATTGTGGATGTGTATAGTCGACATAGGAACAAACACACATACATACATACATACATACATACATACATACATACATACATACATACATACATACATACATACATACATACATACACTGACTTTTATATATATAGGGATATATCCCCCTACACAATGTAATAACCACGGGGCTCTGGCACATTTATAAGTGCAAAATCGAACTGCTTTTCACATGTGTAGACATGTGATGCACTTACAGTAAAAGTAGTCGCCTACTTCTACCCACCATGATTATCATGGGCCTGTACCACGTGTACTAGGGATAAGCAAAAAAAAAAGGGTAATAAGATCAAATCCAAATAAATGAATAAGATATTTAGGATAAATTGGATTTGGTCTTATTACCTTGTGTTTATAATCCAAATTGTGCCTTATCAATGTATCTCCCTTAATTTGAATTCATTCTGAGAGGCCAAGGAAATATTGTGTGGTATAGTAGAACCTCTATGAGCAGACACCTCTCTACAAAGAACAGTTTTCATTGCCAAAATTACTATTTTTACCAATTAGCTGCTGCTCTCTCTATAGGATACTTTGGTTCTGCAAAAAGGTGTCTCTAGAGAGTGGTTCTACTGTAATTCCTTTGTTCTTCACCTAATCTTCTTTAAGATGATTGTGAGGATAACAAGGCTGCCTAACTACAAATAAATGAACCAACTTATGACAATAGTGAAGGTTGAATGGTTCCTTAGTTTATTTTTTTTTTAATTTCTTTAATTCTGAGTGTGAGATTGTTAAGATTAGGAGAAATATATATTATGATACATTAGCACGCTATCTGTTATGAAAATCCAAAACTATTACATACGCCTATGATTCTTTTGAAAATTAATCAGTATCTACTGCCCCTACTGCAATGGAAAAAAAAAAAAAAATTAATGGGAGGGCCTGGCTCATCAGTAGTGAACCCTCCCAGTGGTTTTGCCAGTTTATATATATCCAAATTCTTCTTCTTCTTATTTCTTATCTCCACTCAATCATATCAGGCTATCAAGCCTGTAGAGCTTGAGATGGTGTCTGCCTGGGATGAGTAGGGCTCTCAATGGATGAGCCAATAAAGTCATTAATGTGGTTTTAGGGGATAAGAAACAACATAATGTGTTTTGGGGTTGCCTTTAGTGAGGTACAGAATTCTCCCTAAGAATGACAGGAAAAATCTATAAATTAGCCAAATCTATATCTATATAAAAATGAATGTATGTGTGTGTGTCCTTTATGCCTGAACAAACCACTCATTGGAACGCCATGAAACTTTGGGAAGTTATTTAGTATAGTACTGGGAAGGTTTCTAGCAAATAAAATTTTTGAAATAACTTTTTGCCTAAAAATAATCAAGATAAATATTCTAATTTATCTGTTATAATTCAACAATCTGCTCTAAATATTATCATGATGATACGATGATTTTGTAATGTAGAAAATTAGGAAAGACAAAATTCAGGATGACACGGCAATTTATTTGAGACAAGAATAATGATACAATTCCAAGGCAAGATACTATTCCTTTAACTTCCAATTACCGAGGGAACCAATTAATATTGATTTTATTCAACTTATCGAGTATTTTTCAAGGGACCGGGAAATAATGTTCACTTTATCGAGAGATTCGTTAGACAAACCTTTACTTGGGTAAAACCCGGGCGAAGCCGGGTACGTCTGCTAGTATCCCATAAATGTCCTAAATAGCGAGACTTTACTGAAGTTGTTGAATTGTTGTTTACTCTTCCAATTGATTGATGTGATATATTCTGATTTGTTGTTTTGGCATTAACAGCTCTAAAATAACCTAAAACCTTGTATACACCCAATCTATATATTTACATTAGAATGGTCTCTGATTCTTGAACTAGTGTGTTCAAGTAGCCATATAAATCTTTGGCAACTTCTATGTGCAAAAGTCAAACTTTTTTCTTTTTGTGCAAACATGTGGTGCACACTTACAGCAAAAGCAATCACAAACCCTTACTTGCTATGATTATCATAGCCTATATCAATGTGTATTTGGGATTAGAATAAAAATAATCACTCAATGTAATGCACTATTTATTTATTTGGATTTGGTCTTTTGTACCCTCGTGTTTTAAGGCCTTGTTACTGGCTTCAGTCATCACTTGACAAGCCCAATTTGTACAGTGTGAAATCGACTGCAATATGAGCATGTTGAATATGAAAATGTTCAATAGACAAAAATTAGGGAATTTATACCTTTTAGCATGTATATCGGAATTCAAAAAATAACTCTGAAAGATATTTGGTACCCAGTGACCTTTATTGAAGACACAAGATAACCAAGTGTGAACAAAATTGCCTGTCTCCTTCAAAAAATAGGTAACTGGCATCATCAAAGACCTTCCCTTCCTTAAGTTTTGACCATGAGCATACATTCTCTCAACTTATTTCACTTTGTGAAGGAGTGACTTCATGGTTTTAGCTGTTGTTGTTTTAAAGATAAAAAGTTGGAGATAAATTTGGATGACCACATGAGGTTGAATTAACCTTGAATTATGCATTTACTGTATGACCTTTAATTCAACACTATTATTCAATAAGTTTTAAATAACAACCAATTATAATACCACATCATTGACTGTATTGACTCATCCATTGATAAGCTCTACTCATCCCCAGCAGACACCATTTCAAGCTCTACAAGCTTAATGCCCTGATATGATTGAGTGGAGATAAGAAAGAGGAGGAAGACCAATTATAATTCAACACACCTACTTTAACAAAAAAAAAGGCACCTTTTCCTAAGAATGTTGAATTAAAAATGTTCCCCCTATATTTTAAAAATATTATTTACACGCCAAGCTCTTTATATCATGAAAGATGTTATTTTCCAACTTTGTGAGTCTCCAAGAAGTCACAGCTGAGATGTGTTGTGGCAGTCCTGGTTCACACAGCTGCCTCCTGTGCTCCTCTTTGAGCTCTCCAGGTTCCAGTTCAACCAGCACCTGGGCCGACCGGAGAAGATCCACAACAAACTGGAGTTCCCCCAAGTCATCTACATGGACAGGTACCGGGGTGTAAGCTGGGTGTAGCAACTTGCCATGGTGGAGAGGTGTCTATGGATTTAAGTGGGTCAATTCTGTGTCTCGTATACAGCATGTCAACTTTCACATCAAACATTCCATTAACTGTGTATAAGCATGGAAATTAAGTGGTTCAATTCTCCGTCTTTGTACTCCATTTTTATATACAGCATGTGAAGTTTTGCATCAAACCTTCCACATTAGTTGTTTTAAAAGGGAATTCCATATAAGTATAAGAATTAAGTGGTTCTGTGTGTGTTTGTGCTCCTTTTCATATACAGCATGTGAACTTCAAGGGGGGAATTCCAATAGCTGTATAAGTGTATATATCTGGTGGCCGTTTTCCTTTTCTAGAAACACTGCATATAACAAGTTTTGGGTATCCCTGAACACACAAATTTGACTTGACTGGGCTTCTTCAGTTTCCCATGTGCCTCACACACAACAGTACTGAGAGCCAGTGTGTGGACCCTGCCATGTTTTGTAGAACAAGAGCCAGAGAAGAAGTGGGTCCTCACCATGGCTTGGAGGTCCCTACACCTGAGAGTGGGTGAGGGCGAGCATCCAAGGTACTTCCACATCATCCTTGCCCTCCGGTTCCAAAATTAAAAAAAAAAAAAAAAGTTTGCAAGAGAAGCTGTTTGCCTGGAAACAACCATGAAGAACTACATCCCCTTCTTTGTGGGTCCCATAGGGAATCTGAAGCCGTGGGAAAATTACCTTTGGGAGATTTAACTCTGGTGACTCTTAAGTGTATCCAGGGAAATTGGGACAAGGTAAATGAAGTGGTTTGTTATATTGCTAAGACAGGGGAAGTTGTGTGTGTGATCAGTAAGTTGGGTCCTCCATCCCACCTTGTTGTTGAATCAGGGGTGTAAACAATTTCAGGTACAGTGCTGCCTGTGGAGTATCATCCCACATGTGTGAGGCGGTAGAGGATTGTTTACTACAAGTGGTCAAATGGAAACTTGCAGGTTAATGGGTCAATGCATTGGGTAAAGGATTTGTAGAGATGGAAATGTGGACCTACAAGACTACTGTGACGATGTGTGCATTACCCAACAGCAGTGTTGTTTGCCCGCTAGGTACATGGAGTACAACAAGAACAAGACCAAGATGAAGAGAGAGCAGGTACGCCATTTGAAAGAGCAGAGGGAGTACTACCAGAGGAAGCTGGAGAAGTGAGTAGCCCAGGAGACTGCCTGTCTGGGTGGTGTTGACATGGCTGCTCCAGGTACCTCCACTATGGTCCTCGGCAGGTCCCCCTACAGGACATCCTGCAGTCCACCCTGGACTTTGCCGGACAGTCTGGTGCGGACCCTTCACCTAGCCATGTGGAGCCAGGGGAGCTGGAGGTCTTGCAGTCCTGCTTGCTCCGCTGGAGGAAGGATGTCCTAGCCCAGGTCCAAGGTGAGTCTGTTTGGCACCTGTATCTTAGCTGAAGATTCTGCTGAGGTACATTACATACAAGGTTGTCTCAAAAGTTCATAAACACTCGCAAAAAATTGAAATACCAATATTATTCGCCGTTATGTATGATGTATTTGTAGTATGTATAAAGTAATTGTATTATTATGTATTCGCCATATTATTTGCCAAGTAATAGAAAAACACGAACTTTTGGGACAACCTTATAGTAGGGGATTGACCGTATTGGCTCATCCATTGATGAGCTATACTTAGCATCCCCAGCAGACACCATCTCAAGCTATACAGGCTTGATACCCTGATATGATTAAGTGGGGATAAGAAAGAAGATGAGATATTCGGGCCGTTCATCTCATTTTGTAGAGGATAATTCCTTCATGTACCAATAGAAGAATAATAAGCAAAAAGTGAAGGGGATCTTTTATTCTACAAAAAACACGAGTTTCGAGGCATGAGGCCCTTTGTCAGGTTGAGAACTAAGATAGGCTACAAGAAATAAAGGAAGAGCTAACATTTTTGGAAGAAAATATATAAAGTTGAAGTGAATTTGTCTATCAAGAATATGTTGTTGTTGTTTCTTATCCCCTTGTGTAAAGCTTACACGAATTCCATGAAAGTCAGACTTTCAACAAAGTGTGCCTGGATCATGGTGCCATGATCAACGAAAGCTGCACCCCTACACCCCATTCCATGAGATCAAGAATATGTAGCTATGGTATTTAAAAATTAAAGTGGATTTGCATACCATTTGACTGAAGTTTTTGAAATATAGAATATACAAAATAATAAATATATTCCTTAGAAAGTATGGACAAGTGAAATGAGTGCTAGTGTAGCTAAATGAAGAGAAAAAAAGTTGTGTTCTAAAATAAAAGGAGTACTTTTGTTTATTATTCTTCTTTTGAATAGGGGAGTACTTCTTGGTCACTAAAATGACTGCAAAAACATATTTGATGCCTCATCTGGCCAGCTTCCCTTCACACTCTGACAAGGCAGCAAAATTTGATACACAAAAATGCTTTGCCAAGTTTAAGATATCTTCCTACAGGCTTTCTGTTGTTTGGCTTTCATTAGTACAATATGACTCCAATACTCTTCAATGTTCACACACACATAGAAAACTTTTATATTAACACATATTTAACATATTCAAAGTGTTAACGTGCCATCTATGTATAACAAATGAAAACATTAAGACGCGAATGTTTCTTTTCACAACTAAAGCAAACTTCTTTGCGGAAGAGCATTGCTCAATGCAAATATTTAAATGTAATTCTACTGTTCTAAGGGCTTTATGTCCATAGTTTGCTTAAATACTATTTCTAAGATTCAACCCTTCAGTGTTGCATATAAAAGCAGAATGATCCATTACAGTATTAGAGCTCGAGAGAAGCGGTCTGGTGGATTAAATTGGCGAAACCGCTGGGAAGGTTCACCACTGATGAACCAATCCCTCCCAATATTTTTCATCACAGTAAGGACAGTAGAGGTTTGATTTATTTGTGAAAAGAAACATTTGAGTCTTAATGCCTTCATTTACTATATATAACATATGTAATATGGAGGTTGATAGATAAGTGGTATAAGCCATCGATTTTCGACAGCCATGACCCAGGATCGAATCTCGTATTGGGCACTTTTTATTACTAAAGAAAATTTGCTTCAATGGCCTCCGATTCTTACAGAAATCCGACCCCACCAGTGAATGCAAGTAACCATATGAAGCTCTGGTACACTTGTAAATGCAAAATTCAAACTGCTTTCTACATGTGGGACACTTACAGTAAAATCAGATGCTAACTACCCACCATGATTATCATGGCCTGTACCACATGTACTTAGGATTTGTACCACCACTTACATATGTAATACAGTAGAACCTCTGTGAATGGATCTCTAAACAAAAGACAAATTTTCACTTTCAAAATTACCATTTTTTACCAACTAGCTACTCTCCATTAAGAGAACTCCTTTCTTTAGAGAACATCTTGGCCTTGCAGCAAGGTGTCCTTAGATGAAGGTTTTATTATAATAATAAAAATAAAGCATGTAAAAACTTTTCATCTTTTGAAATATTTATTTGGAAAATAATTGGTTTATCTAAATTCTCTTAACTATCATATAATTGCATAAATAAAGGCAACCATGTTACCCTTCTTGAAATCTGACATGTCATGGAATCTACTTATATATTTGCCTTATTCTGTCTGTTTGTCTGTATGTCTGAAGCTCACGGATAGAATGCGCGCCCATTGGCTGCCAGCGAACACGTGGCCTCCCTGCCCCCCTCTAGACAACCCTGTTATCAGCTGTGCGATACATACACCTGTCTATAGCGGCCACCCTAGACAACCCTGTTATCAGCAGTGTGCTACATCCACCTGTCTAAACAGACCACTCTGTCTATAGCGGCCACTCTAGACAACCCTGTTATCAGCTGTGTGATACATCCACCTGTCTATACAGACCACCCTGTCATAGCGGTCACTCTAGGCAACCCTGTTATCAGCTGTGTGATACATCCACCTGTCTATACAGACCACCCTGTATATGGCAGCCATTCTAGACAACCCTGTTATCTGCTGTGTGATACATACACCTGTCTATAGCGGCCACTCTAGACAACCCTGTTTATCATCAGTGTGTTAAATTCACCTGTCTATACAGACCACCCTGTCTATAGCGGTCACTCTAGGCAACCCTGTTAACAGCAGTGTGATACATACACCTGTCTATACAGACCACCCTGACTATAGCGACCACTCTAGACAACCCTGTTATCACCTGCCTGTCTATACAGACCACCCTGTCTATAGCGGTCACCTTAGGCAACCCTGTTATCATCAGTGTGTTACATTCACCTGTCTATACAGACCACCCTGTCTATAGCGGTTGTTGGGAGAATCTTAATAATTATTTTCTATTATAAGTAAAAAACTTCTTTATTGAAGACACTAATTACAATGAAGTCAAATTACTATAAAAAATGTTTTAGAAACTCATACGTCTCCACACAGATTCTCAACCACTCTCACTCAAAGAAAATACCTATATATATACACATAATCTACACCACAGAATAAAATAATCCACAGATTAATATAATCATAGAATGAAAAATGAACATTTTAAATTATAAATATCAACAAATCTCCCCTTCAAATTTTCAATTTTCATTCCTCAAAAAGTAACTCCACCACTTAGGCAGTTCTTAATCTTGACAGCATCCACACTCTTGGTGAGATGGTCCGCTTTCATTTCTTCGGATGGGACATGCAAAACTTCAATTTCTTCATCTTCCACAATTTGTCTTATGAAGTGACACTTTCTATTCAAGTACTTCGTACTTGCTTTCATATTTTTTGACTTAATCATTGAAATAGCATTCTGGCTGTCACAATAAACAGTAATTCGATCTTTCAAATCAATTTTTATTTCTCCAATGATGTTACGTGTCCAAATCAATTCTTTAATTCCTTCAGATAAGGCTTCTAATTCACTCTCTGCAGTTGACAAGGCAACATTTCTTTGTTTATTACTTTTCCAATTAAGTAAGTTGTTTCCCATTTCTATAACAAAACCAGAATACGATCTCGCATCAGCTGTTCTGTCCCAACTCGCATCAGTATAAGTCACAATACTTGAATCTCCCCTAGAATAAATCAATTCATAATTCATAGTTCCCCTCAAATATCTTAATATCCTCTTCAATCCATTCATGTGAACCTCTCTAGGATCTTTATTAAATCTACTCATATTGCTTATAGCATAACAAATGTCCGGTCTAGTTCTAGTTGCTATGTAAATCAACTTTCCAACAATTTCTTGATAGTAATTTTGATCAATCGATTTACTATTTTCAAATAAATCATAATTTGTAGAAATGCATAACGGAGTTTTCGAAGGATTGCAATCACGTAAATTATAGGTTTCCAATATTTCTTCAATATATTTCTTTTGATTTATAAAAATACTATCATCCCTATATTCAAATTCCATTCCAAGAAAGTTTTTTGCAGCTCCTAAGTCCGTGATATCTATCTCTCTTTTTATCCTTTTCCAAATATTTTCCTCAAAATCGTCACCAGATCCTACACTTAGTATGTCATCCACATGAATTCCCAGATATAAGAAATGATTTCTAAAATTGCAATAATATAAACATGGATCATTCGCAGATTGTTTCATTCCTGCACTGGTTAATAATTCATCTAATTTCTTATTCCACATTCTACTCGCTTGTTTAAGGCCATAAATACTTTTCATTAGATAACAAATCTTATTGTTTCCTTTTTCATATCCAGGAGGTTGAAGCATAAATATTTCCTCCTCCAAATCACCATATAAAAAGGCTGTTTGAACGTCCTTTTGCTAAGGAATAACTTTTTTCATTGCAGCTATTTTTATTAGAATTCTTATGGTCTCAGGTCTTATTGTTGGAGAATAAATTTCGTGGTAATCACTACCCAATATTTGATCATATCCAGTAGCTACTAGCCTCGCTTTGAAGTTTTTAATTGATCCATCACTATTTTTCTTAATTGAAAAAATCCACCTACTTTTGATCAATTTTTTATCTTTAGGCCTATCTATCAATCTCCAAACTTTTAACTTATTAATCCTTTGCATCTCATCTTCCATGGCTTTAATCCATTGTTTTCTATCATCAGAATTCAGTGCTTCTTGGTATAATCCCTCGGACATTTAATTTCAAAAGTTCTATCAGAAACATTTTCCTTATTCTTTATTAGTCTTAATCTTTCAGATCTCCTCACACCCTTTTTTATAAGTTCTTCTTCCTCTGTTTCTCTCAAACGAAGATCTCGTTCTTCTCTCTTTTCTCTCGTCATTCCTGGTTCTGGTCCTCTTCTATGTGGAGTAATTATTTCATCAGGAGGTATTTCCTCTATTTCACTCAACTTTATTCAACTGTAAATACAAAGCGCGATGTCCCGCCAAGGACACTGGCGCCCAAAAGAAAGCAACACAAGAGAGAGAGAGAGGGAGAATCTATTAACATATGCTCAAGGCATTTACCAAATTCCTGAAATTGATTTCAAACAAGCATACTATATACATAGGTAATTTAATTTAAACACATCTCAAAATAAAGAAAGAAGAAAAAAAAAATCATATATACAGCACATAGTTAATTATACCTAACACATGAGATTATTTAAAAACTTTGATATATATTTACAAAAACTATTGAATACAATGTATGAATCCCTGCTGGATATCAGTTCTCTTGGATCGGTACAGAGAATACCGTTATTGAGTCTGTAGTCTTGAAATGCTGGGCACTTAAGTAAAAGGTGAGTAGAATCTTGAATGCGGCATCCACAAAAACAGCCCGGATCCTCCGATGCATGGATTCTTTCCAGAAAACTTCCGAAATTACCATGGTTGGTTACAAATTGTGTGTTGTGGAAATTAGGGCGAAAATAACTTGGAATACCCCGGTTGAAAAAACTTGTAAATGTCTCGTTTGTATTATTCAGTAAGAGCAACATTCTTTCGTCTATATAGGATTTAGTTATAAAGGGAATATCGATGTTGTATTTTTGCTTGTCCTCGAACGATAAGTTATTTAAGTCATATTTCATATTTTTTGCTTCAATGTAATCTGCAATCAATGGAACCCTAGCCAAACTGTGAACACAGTTGTTCGAAGTTGTCTTGTATGCTTGAATGCTCCATATTAGTACCTGATATTGCATTGAGTTTAATTTTTGTATCGATTTTTTGTTTAAAAATTTGAACCAGATTTCTGATCCATATGTTAAAGTTGATCTGAATAAATATTTATACAATGTAATTCTTTTATGGGAGCTCAAACCCCATGATTTGCTGCACAGAGAGAATAGAAAATTTTTTATTCTTAGAGTTCTGCTCACTATTTCCTCTATATGAAAAGCAAAATTTAATTTGTTTTTTCTTCTATGATTCGCAATTGTTATTCCCAAAATTTTTATTTTTTGTACTGGTGAAATTAATCCACTCTTAAATTTAACTGGGATCTTCTCTTTATTATGCAAGAATAAAATGTTTGTTTTTTCGGGACTGATTTCTAACTTGTTCTTAATACACCACAATTCGATAGTATTTATTGCTTCCTCTATAACTGTTTTTAGTGATGTTAGATCTTTATTCCAGCATATGATCGAAATATCATCCGCATAACAAATCAACTCACTATTGGGCACCTGAAAATTCAACAGCAAATCGTTCAACAAAATTGTCCACAGAAGTGGAGAAAGCGGACCGCCCTGAGGACACCCCTTAGTAATTGGCTTTGAAGTTGTTAGATTGTCGTAACTGAATGAGATGATCCTGGAATTTAAATATGATTGTAGAATTTTGATCAGTTTTTCCGGTAAATTGTCTGAATCTATTCTTTTGATGATCGCTGGCCACCAGGCATTATCAAAAGCCCCCGAGATATCTATTGTAATTAGTGCCGACAGTTCTTTTTGCTTATGCTCCATTAAAACATCGATTACAGTATTCAAAGCAGTGATAGTTGACTTTGTATTGATAAATCCGTGCTGCCTCGAGCTTAACAGATTGTTTTGAATATAAAATTCATATATTTTATTTTTGAGAATTTTTTCTAGAATCTTTGAAAAATTGGATAATAAAGATATCGGACGGTAGCTTTTAGCTGATTCATAATTGGTTTTGCCGGGTTTGGCTATTATTTTGAGTGCTGCTGTTTTCCATTTTTTTGGGAAGTATCCAATTTGAATACATTTATTAAATAATGAGTGTAAAATCGGAAGTATTAGTTGAAAAGCATTCTTTATCATATTATTACTAATATTGTCTGGACCAGGAGCTTTATTTACATTAATTTTGTCGATTATCTCTTCTATTTCTTTCTTATGAATATTGCATGAGTTGGAGTTTGTAAAATTCGGTGTATAGTTCCTTATTGATATATGGTGAGCAGTATCCGATATAGTTGTATCATCAGGAATTAGTTCATCAATCAGATCTTTTATTAGAGATTCTTTAGAATCTACTGGTGCCTGTTCAATTATTGGTAATCCCTTTTGTTGATTAGAGGAACTCGGTTTTTTTAAGGTTCTATAGGCGTTTCCAAACGGATTATTAGATCCATTTTCTTCTATAAAATCTCGCCAACTATTCCTCTTAGCTTTTCTTATACTATTTTTATATTTATTTCTGACAGACTTATATTCATTAACACTAATTGCTTTATGATGAAAGTATAGATTTCTCACATAATGAAAATACTTTTTCTTTTGTTCTAATTCTTTGTTCCACCACTTGATCCCGGTATCGAAAGTGAAGTTGGAAGATTTCACCTCCAGTGATTGATATGCAGCTTCCAGAATTATATCCGTTAGCCTGTCAACTACCATGTCAATATCAATTTCTTTTTCGACCTTTTTTATATCGTTTTCCAATCTTCTTACTTCCTGTTTAGAAATTGTATTTGAAAACAGTGACCAATCTGCTTTCTTTTCGCTAAATTTCCATGTAGATTTTTGTTGATTGTTTGTAATATCTAAGTTAACATTGATATCAAATGAAACTGTCACATGGTCGGAAATATTGGTTAATTCAAGGGTTTGCCAATTGTTCACCAGTTTCAATGAATGTCTATTTGAAATAGTGAGATCTATTATGCTTTTATTACGACAGGTAGGAGTTTTGTTATTGTGAATAAATAGATTATATTCATTAATAATAGGTTGCATTTTATATCCGTTAGAGTTTGTAATTCTATCAAACCAGACCGGGTGACGGGAATTGAAATCCCCACAGAGGACTAGGGGAGTACTCTCGAAGGTAGCTATCAATTTCTTTAAAAAGTTCAAATGTTCGTCCTCGCATTTGTTTGGAGGGATATAAAAGTTTGCTATTATCGTCCTAGATTTAGGTGTATTTATAGAGATTGATGTACAAAACTGATTTGTGAAACCCTCCAACTTCCTATATTTTATATTTTTATTAAATATAACCGTTGCAGTATAAGTGTTTTCTGTTGAGGAACAATGTACTATGTGCGAGTCCATATCGAACACGACCTTTCTATTTAAGACATATGGCTCTTGAAGAAGGAGAATATCTGGAGGATTGTCTCTAATTGAGCTTCTGAGTTTGGTAGTTGCAATTATACTTTTCCTTAAATTCTGTTGTATACAATTAAATTTTCCTATTGTTAAACTTTTTGCTTCTTTCATAATGGACATTTATGCAAAACACTTATTAAAATTTAAATGAGATTATTTCTGTTCTATTCTACCTCCAATTCATAAAAATATTGGGTTCTATCTATAATTCTATCTACTTGTGTTTTGTAAAGAGGACAGTCCGTCCCATTAACCCTGTGATTAGTTTGTTTATTTCTGTAAATTGGGTGTTTAGAACAGTTGTGACAACTCAGTACATTCGAGCAGGAATGGGTTCCATGGACCCCACAGATATTACAGATTTTCTCATTTGTGCAGTCTTTTAGCTTATGGTTTGGATTGTATTGATAGCATTTTTGACATTGTTTTACTAAGATCTTATCTTGAATACGGCAACGTTCTAAATCAGTGTATAGAGTATTGTTATTTTTCTTAATTGTTTGATATGCTTTTGGTGAAAGTCTTAAAACTATGTTTTGTGTTGCAGTATTTGATATTTCATTACAAACAGCATCCTTATTTCGTCCTCCATTCCCCTTAATTCTGGATTCATGTTGCAGATTGTCTTAACAAATGTTGTTGTGTCCGTTATTTTAGAAACATTTTTGACCACAACCGTTGGATCTCTTTTCCCAGGAATAAAAATCTTACTTATTGCCTTTAACTCATCCGATTTTCCCAATTCCTCCTGAAGAGCATTCAATTCTACCCGCGATGGCGATTTTATCACTACTGCGTTCCGTGTATTGAAAATTTTATTAATTTTAATGTTCCCGCCGTCTTCCCTTATTTTCTTTATGGTTCTAGAAATAGCTTGAGAAACATCAGATATAGATTCATTGTTGGCTGGAGTTGCAATTAGCGTAAATTCCAAGTTTTGAGTTTGTTGATGTTTGACAATTAATTGTTGTACATTTTCTTGTTTTGTTACTTGTGCAAATGTGGGTCTGTGTACCGAAATTTCTCTCAATATTTTTTCAACCTTATTTTCCATTGCTGAGTTGACAGCTTCCGTTATTATTCCTATTGTAGAGTCTTTATTCATATCAGAAAGAGAAGAGACTCCTTCCTTTGCCTGAGTAATCATTGTTGATAAAAAGGAAATGTCATTTTTAGTTACGTTTTTTTGATTGCTTAAATATTTATTATTAAAGTATTGAAAAATTTCATCCATTTTTAAATTTATAGATTTTGTAACTGAATCCATTTTGTTATCTTAATTTCTATTTTACAAGTTACCAGAGAAATACAATCCAAACAGTTAGCAAGTATGCAAATTTTTTCGAAGAATTTTGATTTCCAATTTCTCTGCCGAATCTTTTGGCAATTAAACTGACAATTGCAATTAGATAAGAATCGGTGATTACGGTAAGAAAGATAAGATAGGAAAAAGTTATCATAATAGAATTTAAATAAAAAATTTGATACTTAGCTGCAGAGCGAGGCGACCGTGCGTCCATCCAGTTTGGCCTCCTAGCGGCGAAAAAAATCTATATCATTTTCATCTTGAGGAATATGCTCATCATCGATGTTAAAATTTTCTACTTGGTCTTCTCTATTACCACCATAGTCTTCATTCCCGTGAGAAATCAAATTTTGGTCTTCTCTACAAAAAAAGAAAAGTTCATTTTTATCAAGATTTCTACCTCTATATTATTCATTAAATAATATCCTAACTTAGCTTCATTAAATTTAACGTCTGATACTTCATGAATTTCATCCATTTCCGGTAAATATATTCTATAGCCTTTTCTTATCATACTATAGCCCATCATGATCCCTTTATGAGCTTTTGGTTCCATCTTCTTTCTCTTTTCTTTTCTAATATGAACATAAGCTTCGCTTCCGAACCTTTTTAAGTAAACAATGTTTGGTTTCCATCCTTTGTATATCTCGAAAGGAGTTGTATTCATTTCTTTGATTTTAATTCTATTATTTATATGAACAGCCACCTTAACACTTTCGCTCCAAAATTTTAAAGGTAATTTAGAATCAATTAGCATGGTTCTAGCTGACTCAACTATGGTTCTATTGAATCTTTCGGCTTTTCCATTGCTTTCAGGAGTATAAGCTGTAGTAAATTCTTGTTTGATGCCCTTACTAGATAACCATCGCCTCAAATAGTTTGAAATATACTCTCCTCCATTATCATTTCGAATTCTCTTTACTTTCCTGCCAGTCTGTCTTTCCTCTTGCATAATCAAGTTTATTATGGAATCTGCTGTTTGAGATTTATTAGCAATTGGTATAACAAAAGTAAAATTACTATAGTCATCAACAATAGTGATAAAATACCTATATCCAAAAGAATCATTTAAAGGTCCAACTATGTCGGTATGCCATAGATCCAAAATATCTTCAGATTGTTTATATTGTATACTTTTGTAAGATTTTCTATGAATTTTTCCTAATGTACAAGATTCGCAATTCGCTTTGTTATTATGTAAATTTTTTAATCCTAATACAGTTGAATTATCATACATTTCTTTCAATTTTTGAAAATTTACATGAGCAAGTCTTTGATGCCATAGCATATCATCTACTTCTGCTTTTCTAGCTATTTCCATATTTAGGGTTCCTTCCACTTCAAATTTATCACCATTTCTCCTTGCCTCATATAAAATCTCACCATCTTTACCTATTACCTCAGCTTTATATTTACTAAATAATACACTTAAATCATGATCCACTATTTTTGCAACCGATAATAAACCTTCTCTCAAATCAGGCACATGCAAAACATTTTCAAATTTAATGAATCCCTCATCTACATTCGACTTCATTCTTATATCTCCAATTCCCGATGATTTCATCACTGCACCCTTCTCAGCTGTTGCTATAATTCTCTCCTCCTCTTCATACTCTATAAAGAATTCCTTCCCACTAATCATATGGCTAGAGGCTCCAGAATCCATTGTCCATCTAATTTTTTCATCCCCTTGATCTTCCTCTTCGTAATTAACTTCACTTGTCTCCATCACATGACTTGTAGACTCTCTATAATTTCTCCTGTTTACTCCTCTCCTAGGCCCATTATAATTATGCTCTGCATTCTCTTCACCTCTATTCTTTCTACATATTTCCGATTTATGACCAAATCCTCCACATTTAAAACATTTGATCTTGCCTCTGCACTCTCTAGAAATGTGTCCCATCTTTCCACAGTTGAAACATTTGATAGCAAAATTTCGCCTTCCCGTTCGGCCCTCTCTAGCTTTAGATGCTATTTCTGTTTGCCGTTTTTCTTCTTTTCTAAGTTTTAATTTTTCTTCTGTTTCCTTCAGGATTTGTCTTATAGTGTTCATATTATTTTGCCTGTCTGATTTTATAATTTTTATGTCAAAATCAAATTCAACTCTCAACCCTTCCAAAACGAAGCAAATTAATTCTCTATCTCTAATCTCATCTCCTGCTTGAATGCTTTTGCTCTTTATAATCATTGCTCTATTTAAGTAGTCATCAACCGTTTCATCTTCCTTCATTTTTAATTTTGATAATTCCACTCTATTTTTCATCTGCAAGTCTTCATTTTTTGATGCCATTTCTTCTCCAATTATATTCCATAATTTCTTGGCACTTTTTTCGCTCAAGTATTTCAGCACTTGAGTGTCATTCATTGTTCTATTCATCAAATTTCTTGCAATGGCATTGTCGTCATCCCAGTCTTCCCAGATTTTCATTTTTTCATCAAATTTCTTGTCTGTTTCTATTGGCTTTTCCACTTCTTCTCCTTCTATAATTCTTCTCCATAATTTTAATCCCCGTAATTCACTTTCAATTCGATTTGCCCAGATCAAGTAGTTTTTGTCTGAAAGTTTTTCTATTGGAGATAAATTAAAATTTTGCTTCTTTTCTTTTTTCTAAAAATTTTTCAATTAATCTTGATTTGCATAAATTTAAATTCAACCGCTCTCTGCTACCAATTGTTGGGAGAATCTTAATAATTATTTTCTATTATAAGTAAAAAACTTCTTTATTGAAGACACTAATTACAATGAAGTCAAATTACTATAAAAAATGTTTTAGAAACTCATACGTCTCCACACAGATTCTCAACCACTCTCACTCAAAGAAAATACCTATATATATACACATAATCTACACCACAGAATAAAATAATCCACAGATTAATATAATCATAGAATGAAAAATGAACATTTTAAATTATAAATATCAACAGCGGTCACCTTAGGAAACCCTGTTATCAGCAGTGTGATACATCCACCTGTCTATACAGACCACCCTGTCTATAGCGACCACTCTAGACAACCCTGTTATCAGCTGTGTGATACATCCACCTGTCTATACAGACCACCCTGTCAATAGCGACCACCCAAGACAACGTTTTTAAAATATATTCGCACTTGGGTACACCCCGGGCGTTGCCCGGGCCTTTCGTCTAGTTTGTGTAATATTTGCACAAGGGGATAGGAAACAACAACAACAAACTGACATGTGAAGTTTTTCAATCTTCAGAATGTTTTTGATAAACAAGATTCCCCCAAAAATGCTGAATGAAAAGTTAAAAGATTTTAGCACTGATTTCATCATGCTCTATTATCATTTTCCCATCAAGAGGACAGTTCCATGCTAAATGAAGGCTGTCCCCAGAACTGGAGGAGAAGGTGGCCAAGATTGGGCAGGAGATCCTGGACATCTACAACGAGCCGTCCCTAAAGCAGGTAGTTGCCTCTTGCTAGGTACTGGCTGAGCTATGCGCCAACTGAATGATGGTGCAGGTTCCTTTCAAACTCCATGCAGTGCTAGTGCATGAAGGGCAAGCAGCCTCAGGTCACTACTGGGCCTACATCTGGCACCATAGGCTGCAGACCTGGCTCAAGTTCAACGATGTGGCCGTGGTGGAGGCTTCCTGGGTGGAGCTGCAGCGAGAGTCCATGGGCGGCCACCATCATGCCTCTGCCTACTGCCTTCTCTACGTGGATGCCAGGTGCACCGATCTCTTTGATGGTGAGTGGGATATGCCAGCCTCTCCGCACCTCTAACCCAGGACTTGCAGATGAGAAGGACATCACCTTGCCATCAGAACTAGAGGAGTATGTAGCCCGTGATAACACTGCTCTCCAGCAAGAACTCGAAGGTTCTGTAGCCTCAGCTCAGCTACGCTCCCTCCGCATGGACCATGTGGCCTGGCTAGTCCCACAGAGTAGGCCACTGCTCCAGCAAGCCAACACCTTGGTCGCCACACTGGGACCTCGCCCGGCTCTCGAGCAGGTAAGTTTGAGAGATTGAGATTGAAACTGATTTATTACAACGTCCATATAAGATTATATAAGGTTAAATACAGAATAAATATAAATATGAATAAATATGATTATATAATGATAAATAAAAGCATAGGGCGCCTCTCCCGTCAAAATAATCGTCAAACCCTGATGCCATCTATTGACCGTCGCTGCAACTAGCGGCCTCATCACCTACCCGAGGCCGCTAGTTGCAGCGACGATCAATAGATGGCATCAGGGTTTGACGATTATTTTGACGGGAGAGGCGCCCTATGCTTTTATAGATTAATTTCCTCCCTGCAAATTTTCCATCTATGATCTGGCCATAGATTTGGCCTTGCCAGCTAAACACCTCTTTGGTAGATTGTGAAGATTCCATTAGATCCTGTGTAGATATAATGGAATAAAGTCCACCCTAGGCTGAAGAGGGCCTTTAGCCCGAAACCATGGTCTCTAGGTGGACGCTTCTCAGTTTGCCAAAGCTGGTGCTGTGGCTTTGTCACCGACCCGAGGCCGCTAGTTGCGGCGACGGTCAATAGATGGCGACAGGGTTTGATGTTTATTTTGACGGGAGAGGCGCCCAATGCTTTTATGGATCAATTTCCTCCCGGCAAATTTTCTATCTATAATGATAAATATACGAATAAATAGATACAAATATAAGAGAGAGAGACCTTCTATGGTACCTGCCATACCTCTTAACTCTTTGGGAAGTTTAGGTCATCATTTATTTTTAAATTGGTACTCGCTGGGAAATGTCTGCCAATGGAAGCTCTCACTGTATTCTGGTGTTCATCTCTAAACTTCCAGAGCTAAGACTGTTACCAAACCATCACACATTATTTATTTATTTGGATTTTGTATTACCTTTTGTCACAAAGACTGAAATAGATATGAATGAATGAAGGGATTTGTTTTTAGCAAGCATGCACAGGCATTACTACCATAATCCTGATTCATTAAAACCTCTCTTTAATGTACAACACCTAGTTTCAAAGTTAAAATGTCCTTTAGGGGAAAGTGTTCTCTTCCTGGAGAGTAGATAGAAACCCCCAAGGTAATAAGACAAAATCCAAATAAATAGTGTGTGACGTTTCAGTACATTCAGTACTTTTTTTCTGATGATGATAACGCTGTTGCTGAAATGTCACATACTATTTATTTATTTGGATTTGATCTTATTACCTTGTGTTGCTTCTTATCTCCTTGATCACACGAATTCCATGAGTCCATGCTACTCGAGCTTATTACCTTCAAATGATACCTTATCATGGAGAGAGTAGGTAATTAGTAAAAAAAGGATCATTTTGGTGATGAAAACTGTCCTATGTAGCAAGCTAACATGAGTCAGGGTTCTCCTGTAATTGAGATGTACACAGAAAGTAATATCTGCAGTACATGGGGTGGATGTCTGTGCAGGTGGTGAAGCAGGAGAGGTCCCGGCTAGAGCAGCTGGCCAAGGACACTGTGGAGGGCCGGGGAGACCACCGACTACACCACCTGGCTGTGTACATGATGGTCAACAAGCTGATGGCAGACAGTCCCTGTGTGCGGCTCGCAGTCTGGGACCAGCTGGCCTACTCCCAGGACTCCACAGAAGACCCTAGGTAAGTCCATTCTAGGAAGGTGTCTGTTTAAATTTTTGGAACAGCCTCAAATTACAGGCAAACTTTCACCAAAGTGTACCTGGATCATGGTGTCATGATCAATGTAAGCTGCACTCCTAAGCCCCATTCCATTGGAATTAGTGTAACCTTTACACAAGGGAATAAGAAACAACAACAACAGGAAGGTTTTTGTTGTTGTTGTCGTGTCCAATGAAGAGCCTCAGGTACCTCCATGCATCTCTATCACAGCAGTTGCAATATCCACTATCTTGAGTGTGTAAAGCTGCTGCTCTAGGTCCATGTCAATTTTCTGCAAGGCTGTGGCCATTGCTGGACATGAGAATATGTAAGTAGGTGTTAGTTCCATACCATGACAGTTGTTGCATGTCCTGTAGGTTCTTGTGCCGCCTGGATGTATTGTCATTCCTTTGTAGTGTTTCGATAAGCCACAATTTGGATTATAGATTATAAACAAAAGGTAATAAGACCAAATCCAAATAAATAAATAGTGTGTGACGTTTCGGTAACAGCGTTGTTACCATCTTCAGACAAAAGTAACAAAATGTTTTACACAAAAGTGTTACCGAAACGTCACACACTATTTATTTATTTGGATTTGGTCTTATTACCTTGTGTTTGTAGTGTTTCATTCTGAGTCTTGTTAATGTTTTTGTAATTCTTCTCTCAGAGTTTATTCCACATATTTGACCTTTCCTTGTCTTTTGTTGAATTATTTTGTACTTTGCCAAGCATCAGCATCAAATACTGACATTTGTTCTTTCCTTTGGCTCAACTTCCTGGCTTCCTTTGCTAATTCATTCAAGGAAGGTGTTTGTTATTTATTCAGCCCTTTGGATCTCTTGATGGAAATTTTTACTTTATTTTTTTTTTTTTCTACTATTCCCTAATTTTGTAATATTCGAAAGTCTCTAAATATACACTGATGAACCTATCACTGAGGTTAGGTTTTATTTTTGTCTTATTAAGAGTATGTAAATACAATTCTATACTAAAAATAAAAAAGGCATATCCTGACCAGGAGCACATGTGCTTTTCAGAAGGCAGAGCACCATCTGGTGGAACAGAAATCAACTAAACATTGATTTAGCCTGTTCCCTGATATTTGGCCAACCCAATTTCTTGATAAATCAAGAAAAGCCATCCACAAATTCTATACTAATACTTATCTTTCATATGTAAAAAGTTCGATAATATACATACAGGGTGTACCAGGTAAATTGGGACTAACTTTGACAGTCCATAAAACAAAAACTACTTGAGATTAAAAACTTGTTTTTTTTTCATTACGTAGCCATATTCATGTAAAATGCAACAGTACATGTGTGCGCAGTGTAGTGATGAAGAGTAACCGAGAATTTGAAAATCGAGCTGCCATCATCGTTGCTCTGCGCGCCGGAAGGAGCCCCAAAGAGATAGTGGATTTTCTTAAGTTGCCCAAAACCACTATTTATCGTGTCAAGAAGCAGTTTGATGAGGCCGACAGTAACAAAGAGGGGATAGCTACAAGGAAAAAGCACTCGCGTCGATCGGACAGGGTAAGAGGCGAAGAATTTGTCAAAAATGTCAAGGAGAAGATTGATGGAAACCCTGGGAAGAGCATGAGGGCCATAGCCAAGGAAATGGACGTTGGCTCTATGACAATTGTCAGAACTATCCATGAGGACCTTGGTCTCAAGTCTTATGCCCTTCGGAAAGGTCAGTTGCTGACTGAGAATATGAAGAATAACAGAAAAGGAAAGGCTGCTGCCCTCCTCAACAACCTGAAACACGACTCTTTTGGCATGCTAAGGTTCTTCTCTGACGAAAAGAACTTTGACGTGGACCAAAAGGTAAATCCCAGGAATGATCGCTGGATCTGTAAAGACCCCTCAGAGATACCTGTCGTGATGCACACGAAATTTCCTGCCTCCGTAATGGTCCTTGGCATTATCAGCAGTGAAGGTGATGTCATGCCTCCCCATTTCTTTGAGAAGGGCCTTAGGATGAACGCTGACACCTACATCAATGTTCTGGAGACCGTTGTGAAGCCTTGGATGGACATGGTGGCCGCAGGAAGGAAGTATGTCTTCCAACAGGACTCAGCTCCAGCCCATAAGGCAAAAAAGACACAATCGTGGCTGACACTTAACGTCCCTAGTCACTGGGGTCCTGATATTTGGCCCCCTAATTCTCCAGATTGCAATCCCCTCGACTACTATGTATGGGGCGTTGTTGAGAGAGATGTCAACAAAGCTCCTCATACCACCATCCAGTCTGTCAAGAAAGCAGTTCACACTGTGATGACCCAAATGGACAAGGTCATCGTCGCCAAGGCCTGTGCTTCATTCCGCACTCGCCTCGAGACTGTTGTAGCTAATAATGGAAACTACATTGAATAAATAAAAACTATATCCTTTTATCTACTACTGTGTCAAATTTCATTCGGATATTTTAATTTTTACTTGCAAAAAATTTCAGTTAAAATACCATTGTTGAAATTCCCAATTTACCTGGTACACCCTGTATATAAATAAAATTATGGTCTCTTTGTACGGCAACTTTTGAAGGGCACTTGGTCTGAAAACTAGCCAAGCATAATTCAATAGAGAAAATTGCTTCAAGTAGTATTGAATTGTGGATATTTTTTACTGTTGAGTAAAATTAATCAGGCCTCCAGGGAAAAGTGTCTTTAAAAAAAAAAATGAAAAGACACTTTTCCCTGGAGGAATGATTAATTTTACTCAATATTGATACAAGGGATTATTTTATTGTATTTTATTTCACTGTATAATATATTTACTGTAGAACCTCCATGAGAGGACACCCGTGGTAGAGGACACCTCTCTACAAAGAACCGTTTTCATTTGTAAAATTACCATTTTTCTATTTAACAACTCTCCTCATATCTGAGGATTTCTATAATCAAGCTAGAAAATATGATATCTTTTAAAAAGAGCATAACTCTCTTGTGTGATAAATAATTTTTCAGTATCAAATAAAGTAAATTTGGGTTACTTTAAATGGTAAAACTTATACAGTAGAAACCTCCCTTTAGCGGACACCTCTCCACAAAGGATAGTTTTCATTTGCAAAATTACCGTTTTTACAATTTAGAAACTCTCCGGTATGAGGACACCTCTCCCTAAAGGACACTTTGGGTCTGCAATTAGGTGTCCTACTGTATATTTTGCAGAGGTGATTTTTCAATTGCCTTTATTAGTGTAATTTCTTATTAGGTCATTATTTTAAAAAGCAATTCTACTTATTTATTTATTTATTCATTTCAATTTATACATATTTATAAAGCGCTATGTCCCCCTAGGGACACTTGCGCTGTCATACATGTATGCCTTTACATTTGTCTATACATATATATACAATAATTTTAGGCTGTGAATAGAATAGTCATATGATGTTAACAATGAGAAAGAAAGAGAAAAAAATAAGAAAAAAAGAACTGTGTATAAAAGAAACAAGTGCCTTGCAATATGTACACTGATTGCCACATCCAAATGATTTATTTAACTGGTTTAAAATAAAAGTTTGCAGCATGTGAGTTGTCTGCGTAGGTGGGCAGCCCTGCGCAAGGAGGCTGCGGTGATGGCGGACCAGCTCCTGTGGCAGATCGAGCAGGACTACACCTCCTGGCAGCAGGACTACAGCAGCTTCCTACGGCTGGCCTCCATGTTCGTCCAGGCCTCCAACCTCATGGTGGCTGAGAAGTGAGTCTTTCCACAGCTTGATGGGCATGTCCTGACCCCTGCTTTGTCTCCAGGGATGCGGAGGCCCTACCGCACTTAATAACAGCCTGCCAGCTCAATGCGAAGAGGAAAGGTCAGCATTGCCTCCCCGCAGACTTGCTACACACCCTGAGGAGACGCTGCCTGCTGAGAGTTAGCGAGTCGGCAGCCCAACAGTTCCAAGCCAACGGCCCCAAGCTGACAGCAGGCTGCCTAGAAGCCATCAGCATGGTGAAGGACTTTGTGGTGCCCTGCATGGAGGTACTGGAGCAGGATGGGGAGGAGGACAGGAAGGCAGCGGAGGAAATCCGAGGGCGGTGGTGCGGCCTGCTGGGAGAAGACACCCTCCATCGTAAGTACTTCTTTCCTTCCTTCCAGTACACAGTGTCTAAGACTCCGTGACAGATCTGAAGCAAGAGAAGCTAGAAGAGCTCCTGTCCTGGCTGCTGGAACCCAGCACAGTCACTATCTCCAGTCCCAGGACTGCCCATCCAGTGAGGTTTCCGGACCTGGAGGCCCGGTACAGTTCAATCCTAGCATCCCTGCCCCGGTAGCCCCCCTTGTTTGTACAGCTGTACAGAGAGTTTAACACACATGCACACACAATAAAGTGGATTTTAACTATTTTCTCTTCTTCCTTGCTGCTTCCAAACACCGGATGGATTCAGTGCACTCGGCAATTATTGTACTTTATGCTTTCCACTCCTTTTGTAAAATATTTTGTCATTTTTTCAATATTTCTATGTGTTTGTTAACTTTGAATTATTGAAAAATTTACTTCATAAGAGTAGGCTGTTAATTCTAATTCTTCTAATTTAGGCTTGTTTCAACCAACTTTGGCTGTCAGAATCTAATGTTTTTTAGGCTATAAGTTCACCTACTTGTGAGAGAGATTGAGAATGAAACTACTTTATTTCAATGTCCATATAAGGTTATACAGTAAAATCCCTCTATAGTGAACCCCAATGGGACAGACCTTTTGGTTCACTATAGCCACGGTTTGGCTATTTTTTTTTTACTTTTAAAAATTTTCAGACCACACATATAATTAAAGGACAGCCATGCACACAGGAAAAAGCTGCCTCTTAATAGTGGTCACTTTGTTTTAATACCCTTAATTGACCAATTTCCTTGCATTAATACTGAATAATAAAAAAAAGTATTTGATGATAGGTTTAGGTTCTTCTAATCATTAGCATACATATATCTCAATGCCTAATTTAAAAATCAAAGCAAATCCTAGGCAAAGTTTTAATAAATTATACTCAAAGATATATAAAATGATTTTAAAACATCTTGATCATATTATATAATACAATGTTTACTTGGAAATAATGGTTCTAATACCTTGTTTTTTCAAAGCAGTCTTCTATTGGAAATATTAACGAATGGCTCGTTAAAGCAGAGTGCCAATTGATTTATTGGAAATACAAGTTTAGAGACAATCAAAAGAGCGATAGAATGTCAGTTGTGAACAGTCAGCAGCTTGGCAGGAAGGAAGTAGGGGTAAGTAGTGACGTCACGCTGGTATAGGTGGCGCCGGCTCACTGTACACGTGTCAAGGTCGACTTGGGATGAAAACAGCGACTCTATAAATTTCACAATTTCTAACACTCCCTCTTGAAATTTATAACGTTCAAGTTTTCTAGGAGCCGCCTGAAGTGTTTCGGTCCCAAAGGTTTCGTCAGGAGGTCAGCCGTCTGCTGAAGAGTGCTGACATATCTTGTGATCAGCTCACCATCTTCCTGTTTAGTACGAATGTAGTGATATCGTACATCAATGTGCTTCGTTCTCTTATGGAACTCGGGATTCTGCACTAGCTTTATGGCTGCTTGATTATCCATGTTGAGTACTGTGGGTCTGTCCATCTTAATCCCGATATCCTTAAGAAGTCTGCGTAGCCAGACCATTTCTTTAGTAGCAGCACAGGCAGCAATATATTCACTTTCTGTTGTCGAGAGGGCAACTGTCGATTGCTTTTGGCTTGACCATGAAACAGCACCATGGTTTAACATGAAGATGTAACCTGTAGTACTTTTTCTTGAATCAATGTCCCTAGCATAATCGCTATCTGAGTAACCTGTTAACTCTTGATGGTTAGCGTACAATATTCCTAATTGTGGTGTTGCTTTCAAGTAGCGAAATACATTTTTAATTGCTGTCCAGTGTGTCTGTCCTGGGTTGTCAAGGTATTTACTTAATTGTGATGTCGCATAAGCTATGTCCGGTCTAGAAACAGTAGAGGCAAACATTAGTGAGCCTACGGCTTCTCTGTAAGGAAATTTTGGTGAATTTCCATTTTTATCTAAGTCTGGGCAATCAGCTTTAGTTAGGACTGTACTCGGGTCCATGGGTACTGCTGCGGGTTTGCAATCAATCATATTGAACTTATCTAAAATCTTGTTTATGTATGAAGATTGGTGGATATAGATCTTCGATCTATCCTCTGATTGTTCAATCTGAAGTCCTACGAAATAGTCTGCATCTCTAGACGTTATATTGAACTCGTGAGATAGTTCCTGGATGATAGAATCGATATCGTCCTTGTTCCGAGACATAAGAAGTCCATCATCGACGTAAAGAGCAAGGATCATTTGAGTGTCGTTAATAGTTCCGGTGAAAACACATTGATCTGCATTAGATTGGAAAAAATTGTGTTTCTCTAAGAAGGATTTAAACTTCCTATTCCAATTTCTGGACGATTGTTTCAGTCCATATAGACTCTTTTGTAGTTTACAAACAAAATTGTGTCCTTGAGAGAAACCTTCTGGTTGTTCTAAGTATATGACTTCGTCTAGGTCACCATATAAAAATGCAGTCTTTACGTCAAATTGTTTTAAGAACATTCTTTCTGATGCCGTGTTTGCTAGTAACACTCGAAGTGAATCATATCTGACAACAGGACTGAAGGTGTCGAAATAGTCTACGTTCTTCCTTTGTGTGTAACCCTTAGCTACAAGTCTAGCCTTAAATTTAGGTGCCGTAGAGTTGGGATGGGATTTTAGCTTATAAACCCATTTACTTCCTATTGGCTTATATCCGTCTGGTAGGGTTTCGAGTGACCATGTGTTATTGGATTCTAACGCTTTTATTTCTTCTTTCATTGCATCCAACCATTTTTCGGCATTTGGACTTTCCATAGCATCATTATAGGTTGAAGGCTCATCGACAAAATGGTAGTTACAAGAATCTGCTTTCTTTTTAGATCGAGTTATCATCGGGTGGAATCCCGACGGCGTGGGAAACCGTAGCGCTGTAGGTGATTCATCTTCGGTTGTTTGTGCCGGCGGATCAAGGTCAATGTTTATTGGGATGAAATTTTCTCCCTCTAGTTCGCAATGTCGGAGCTTTGTCTCGTTAAAAGTAACATCTTTAGAGATAGAAATCTTTCTAGTAGAAGGGTTCCAGAGTCGAAAGTTAGTGCATGTTTTATCGTACCCTAAGAAAATCATCTTTTGTGATTTCTTATCCCATTTCCTTCTACGTTCTTTAGGTGTATGCAACCATGCTTCACAGCCGAAAATCTTTAGATTATATAAACTAACTTTTCTTCCGAAAAAGAGTTCATAGGGTGTGGTATTGGGAGCTTGTTTAGTGAATGTTCGGTTTAGAATGAAGGTTGCAGTATTGCAAGCTTCTGCCCAAAGTTCTTCGGGAAGATTTCGTGCGCACAGCATCGATCGAGCTGCTTCGACAATAGTTCTATTGTCTCGTTCTACGCGCCCTATCTGTTCGTGAACATATGGAGCTGACAATTCATGCACTATTCCGAACTTTCTGCAAGTATTTGTGAAATCTTTACTGGTATATTCTAGTGCATTATCGGTTCTAATCACTTTAATTTTATTGCCTGTTTGATTATAACTGAATCTAGCAAAGTTTTCAAATTTGTGTAAAATATCGGATTTGTGTCTAATGAAATCTATATGGCGAAAGCCACTGGAATAATCTTTGAATAAAATGAAATAAAGTGATCCTCCTATTGATTGTGTTGGCATAGGGCCGCAGATATCACTTAGAATGAACTCACCAGGATTGTACTCCTTTGTTTCAGACAAATGACTAGGCTTTCTGTGAGCTTTTCCTTCTTGGCAGCCTTGACAGAAGAAATCGTCTTCTTTTATGTCCTCGGGTTGCAAACCGTTGATCGATCCTTTCTTGGCCATTTCTCGAATAGTGCTGAGTGAGATGTGTGCTAGTCTTTCGTGCCACAGTTGGAGGTTGTTGATCTTTGCTGAAAATCCTTGTGAAGATGAAGTAACTCGGAACATCATCTTGTAGAGCCCATCTTGGCGTTGTCCAACTGCTTTCAGATCTTTTCTTGAGTAGATGCGCAGCTCATCCTTGTCGTTGTCTACTCGGTATCCCTTTTCAGCGCACACTCCCAGGCTGAACAAATTTTTCTTGAGCTTCGAAGAGTAGAGCACATTCCTGATTGATGTTGCAATCCATTTTCCATTCACCATGGCAAGGATTTCAATGTCACCTGTACCTTCTGCAAGGACGGAAGTGTTGTCTCCAAGGTATATTCTATGATCGTTGTGGATCGGAGTGAAGGACTTGAACCATTCACGTCGGAAGGTCATGCTGCAGCTTGCTCCGCTATCTGCCCACCATATGTCGCAATCATTCCACTTTAGGATGGTATCAGCGTTGAAACCTTTATGATCATAATCTCCTGCTTGGTTCTTCCGCTTCTCGTTTTTCTTCTGCTGGTCGGCAATCCGTTTCCGACATTCCCGTGACCAATGACCAATCTTGTGACAATAATGGCATTCAGTCTTTTTCTTTAGTTCTGATATCTTTCCTGAATCAGTCTTCTTTATGTTGTCTTCTTTGATTCTTGGTTTAGTCTGTTGGTAGAATGCTGTACCTTGCGAGGAATCGGCCTGCTGGTTTCTACATTCTTCAATCAGAAGACGTGCTGATAAGTTCTCTAGAGTCTGCGTAATCGGCGCTTGAGACTCCCATGCTGGAATGAAATACCGCATGCTCGAAGGAAGAGAGTTTATTATCTTTGCCACTTTCTGGTCATCTGTAATCGTTCCTCCTGCATCCTGAATTCTTGCACTAAGATTTTCAATCTTGGCGATATAGCTGCTGACATCCTCTGATGACGACATTCGGGCGTCAAAAAATTGTTGCCACAACATGCCAATTGCGATCTCTGATCTCTGTTCGTGGATGGACATGAGCCTTGTCCACATTTGAGCGGCAGTTTTACAGGACATCAAAGGTTCTAGAAATCTTAATTCAAGTGCCTGTGATATAAGCATTCGGGCTTTGATATCTTTGGCGTGCCATGCATCCTGTATAGCAGAGGTAGCGTCACTTACCTCTGGTTTGATTTCTTTGCCGTCAACGATATCCAAAAGTTGATTTTGCTCTAATAGTAGTCGGAACTGAAATTTCCAAAGGGAGAAGTTTTCGCCTTTGAACTGGCGGACTTGATTCTCAAGGTGCGTCATATTTAGCACGAGTTAGGCTTAGCAGTTTCACTTTAGGTTTGCTTCTTCAAATTTGGGACGTAGTCAGGACCCATAACCTATTGGAAATATTAACGAATGGCTCGTTAAAGCAGAGTGCCAATTGATTTATTGGAAATACAAGTTTAGAGACAATCAAAAGAGCGATAGAATGTCAGTTGTGAACAGTCAGCAGCTTGGCAGGAAGGAAGTAGGGGTAAGTAGTGACGTCACGCTGGTATAGGTGGCGCCGGCTCACTGTACACGTGTCAAGGTCGACTTGGGATGAAAACAGCGACTCTATAAATTTCACAATTTCTAACATCTTCAAACATTGTACCTTTAAATGAAGTTGATAAGTTTTTTTCTTCCATTTCATGATAAGGCACAATTTGAATTATACATTATAAACACAAGGTAATAAGACCAAATCCAAATAAATAAATAGTGTGTGACGTTTCGGTAAGAGCGTTGTTACCGAAACGTCACACACTATTTATTTATTTGGATTTGGTCTTACCTTGTGTCTTCCATTTCATGTTTCCACATATTCTTCTTAAGTCTAGATTTCGTTTTGTTTTGAACCTGTCATGCAAGACACACCACAGAAACAGCTTTGTTTGAAAGGAACTATACAATTTCTACTCTCTAATCTATTCTATGTCACAATGACCACCTAAAAGTTAGAAATTTTGTAAACTTACGTTGTTAGCAGGAATGAAATAACTTATAAAATACCAGACTTCTACATGTGGTCTAGATATATATTAAAAACTAGAACACATTATCCTGTTCTATGAACGGGTATAGAACGACAGTCATTTCTAAGCCTTATTAAAGTTTCACCTATATATATATATATATTTACTAGACGGGTGACCCGGGCTTCGCCCCGGGATTGACCCGTGTGCATATCTACCCGAGTGATATATATTTAGATAAGATTTTTTTATATAATTGTTTGTTATTAGCATTATCTATTTGTTTGCATCAGCATAATTTAATCTAATCTTTGATAGAGGGCGCTGTTCGTGAGCTAAAGTAGAATAATTTGAATATATAGTTTTAATAATTGATTTATATATTTTTTTAAAATAGCCTATCGTCTTCCCCGTATTTTTTTACCTATGTATGGAAATTTTGGTTTGAATTAGTGAACTACTGCGAATTTGTATACCGGACATACAAACATTGATTTTTATATATATAGATATCCAGGTTCCTATACAGATAGAAATACCACAATCATACCTACAGTTAAAATAAAAATAGACTAAAATATATGTAGCATTTTATTCCTGAAGATACAATAATTCAAATTAAATGGATTGTTCACACCAACATATGTTATATAAAACAACACTTCTCATGCGCGCATCACGTGGATAATAAGCTTACAAGGTTTTTGAATTTTTCCAAGAAGAAGATAGGCGAACAGACTCGTTGAAATTTAATAAGTATTTTGATCCAAAATATACCCCTATTTTAATAAGGATATATATGTTTAAATATAAAATTGAATAAATACGATTAAATAATGATAAATATATGAATGAATAAAGTGCCAACAGCGCGAAACGCGTTCGTGGTTGTCTTTTCTTGATTTATCAAGATATTGGGTTGGCCAAATATCAGGGAACGGGTTAAATCAATGTTTAGTTGATTTCTGTTCCACTTAATAGCGCTCTGCCATCTAAAAAGCACATGTGCTTTTGGTCAGGATATGCTTTCATTATTTTTAATATGAATGAATATATGTAAATATATAAAATAATTGATACAATGTCGTCATTGATGGCGCCCACCGCAGGAAAGACTCCGCCATCGATGGACTGCGAGAGTTCTTTCCCACAGAGTGGGCAGGTCGAGGTGTTGGCAGGCGTTACCCAACTCAAGAACAATATGGTACTTGTAGATGGTAGCCTTCGCCACACTAGAGAGAGAAATTTAGAATTTCCCATAGGCGACCACCCTTTTGTTAATCAAAATAAAAATTCATTATAAACCTACTCTAACGAGTCTCCCATGATCGACTGACTCCATTAACTGTCAACGACCATTAAAATTGATTTATTTTTTTGGTCTCTCATGAGAGACTATTAAAAATAAATTTGATAATTATGGCTAAAAATATTAAATTCGGAACTATTAAATGCATTTATATATACGAGGTGTGTTCAAAAGGTATCGCGACTTTTGTGTTTTTTCAAAAATTATTTATTTATTCATGAATACCTATTTTGTCCCCTTCAAAGTAATCCCCATGAGATATTATACACTTGCGCCAACGGTTTTTCCAATCTTCGAAGCACTTCAAAAAATCATTTTTTAAAAAATCTTTTTCAGCTCCTCCTTCGATGCCGTCTTTATCTCGTCAAGCGTAGCGTAACGTCGTCCTTTCATGGGCCTCTTCAGTTTAGGGAACAAGAAAAAGTCACAGGGGGCCAGATCTGGGGAATACGGTGGCTGCGCGGCATCATTAGTGTGTTGTTTTTTAGCCAAAAAGTCGCGCACAAGCAACCTTGTGAGAGCAGGGGCGTTATCGTGGTGCAAAACCCAATTTTTGTTCTTCCACAAATCCGGGCGTTTCTGGCGGATTGCTTCGCGCAAATTGCGCATAACTTGCAGGTAATATTCCTTATTGACCGTTCTACCCTGTGGCAAGAACTCATGATGCACCACGCCCCTGCAATCGAAGAAAACTGTCAGAAAAACTTTCACATTCGACCGAACTTGGCGCGCTTTTTTCAGTCTTGGTTCGTGCGGCAGCTTCCATTGAGATGATTGAGCTTTGGTTTCCACGTCATAACCATAAACCCACGCTTCGTCACCAGTTATGACCCTCTGGAGCAAATTTGGGTCGTCGCGGACAGAGTCCAACATCTCATTAGCAATGTTGATGCGATGCTGTTTTTGGTCGCAATTGAGCAATTTTGGTATGAATTTCGCGGCGACCCGTCTCATGCCCAAATCATTGATAAAAATCGAATGGCACGAGCCAATCGATATGTTTAGGTCCTCAGCAACTTCTCTAACGGTGATTCGACGATTGGCCAATATCATTTTCTCCACTTCATTAATTTTTTCGTCTGTTGTTGAAGTGCTCGGGCGTCCGGGAAACGCTCTTCGTCGTTCACATCTTCTCGGCCTTCTGAGAACATTTTGTACCACCGATAAACGTTGCTTCGGTCCAAGGTAGCTTCTCCGTATGCCACAGTCAACATTCGGAATGCATCCGCGCACTTAATTTCGTTTTTCACACAAAATTTGATACAGGTTCTTTGATCCATTTTTTTTTAATAGGTAAAAATCGAAGACGATCCAAAACACCTGCAAGCAAAGCAGCTGTCAACAATTAAGTGAACATTCAAAATGGCCGAGCTTGTCAGAATAAGTGAGAGACATGAGTACCAACATAAAGCCACAAAAAAATCGCGATACTTTTGGAACACACCTCGTATGTGTGTGAAAAACAAAAAATAAAATATATAAAAAGATCAGGTGTTGATCTTAAATTTTTTTTTTTGCTTATCCCTAGTACACGTGGTACAGGCCATGATAATCATGGTGGGTAGTTAGCGACTGCTCTTACTGTAAGTGCACCACATGTCTACACATGTGAAAAGCAGTTCGACTTTGCACTTACAAATGTGCCAGAGCCCCGTTTGGTTACTTGCACTCGCTGGTGGGGTTGGACTTTTGGAGCATTTTTTTTTTAAACAGAAAAAAGTGTCCAATGCGGGAATCGAACCCGGGTCGTAGTGGTCGAAAACCAAACGGTTTAACCAGCCTTCCACGACCCCCTTGATATTAAAAATAATAATGGCATATCTTGACCATGCTCAAATTGAGCATTTTTAGATGGCAGAACGCCATCTAGTGGAACAAAAATAAACTAAACGTTTATTTAACTTGTTCCATGATATTTGGCCAACCCAATATATATATATTTACGATTTAAAGTTTATTTGAAATATATATGCATATTTGGATGTAATTCTACTGTCCTATAAGCTTATGTCCATAGTTTTCTTAAAAACCATTTCTGAGATTCCATCAGAATCGTCCAATACAGTATTAGAGCTCGGAGAAGCGGTCTGGTGGATTAAATTGGCGAAACCGCTGGGAGGGTTCACCACTGAGGAGCCAAGCCCTCCCAATATATTTTTTCATCGCAGTAAGGGCAGTAGAAGTTTGTATTATGCATAAAAGAAACATTCGTGCTTTTAAATCCTTTCATTTTTATATATATATATATGTGGCAATATAGTGATAATAATGTGGGGGAGAGAGAAATAAGGAAACCACAAGTTTGGAAAAGGAATTCCAGGCAACCAGCGAGAGAGAGGGAGCGCGAGGGGATGTCACCACTGAACGACCGTTCGTGTCGCACACCACCCCCCAACTGTCCAAAAATAGTCCTGAGGTTCTACGAAAATGGGCCCCTTGGAATGTGACTGATATATCAAGTGACCGGCCTTTACATCCTTCTCTCTACGTCTCTCTCTGGTCGACTGTAGGTTTACTTTATTATTCCTGGAAGGGTAATATTATGAAATATGGCCCCCATTGAAGAAGGCTGAACATGGTTTGAGTATACAGTGGACCCTCGGTTTACGAGCACCTTGGAGTACGAGCTTTTCGCAGTACGAGCAAAATTTTTTGAAAAATTTTACCTCGGATTACGAGTGAAATTTCGCATTACGAGCAACTCGTGATGGTTGCCCGTAATCGTGATGGATGAAAATTCACTGGGATCCCTCCCTTCAGATCAGATTCGGGAAATATGTAAAATGTGGGAAACTGTGCAATTGTTCGTAGCAAGAAGAATTGCCCAAGTTTCAATTATTAAAAATAAGAAATTAGTTTCGCACTACGAGCGTTTTGGAGTACGAGCATGGCTCTGGAACGGATTATGCTCGCAAACCGAGGGTCCACTGTACTTAAAGCTGGAGAAGCCAGGAATAGAGAAAATAATTTTACAGTTGAAATTAATTAAGGTAATGGTGACATAGTTTTATGTAAATAAAATATTGTATAGTACACAAGTAAATATTATTTACAAGCAATTTTACAACACCGGAGAGTTCGAAATTTAAGGAAATCTTTGAAAATATCAAGGTTATAAAAGGCTATATACAACAAAATCTAATGTACTATAAGGTAAATGACATTGAGGAGTGTGAACAAGGAGAAGGGGAGTCACAAACACATGATGAAATTCTGAAGGTCATTAAGACTGGGGAACTCTACACTTTTAGATATTTTTCAGGCGAACATGGCAAGGGGAAACTTGGCATGGGCTTTCTATGCTATAAGTGTAGAGTACGAGAAATGAGGTTGAGGTTGGCAATTGTGTGAGATAAGGACTGAGGTAAATATAGGACTACTTACAATGTTAGAACCTTGGCGAACAGAGCGAGGGGAAACTTGCCCTAGGCCATTCTACCTTATCTATGTAGTTACTTGTGTAGCGAGTCCGAGGGGAAAAGTCCCGTGTGTAGGTGAGGAAGTCGAATGGACTTATATTTAATTTGCGAAGATAAAGTAGTTCGAGCTGCAAAGGTAGAATATAGGCGGACAGAGCGAGGGGAAACTTGCCCTGGACCTTTCTACCTTAATTATTTAGATACTACTGGGTTCGTAAAGTCTCGTTGTCAGGTTAGTAATTGGTAAAGATTTCAGGGGATAAGCGGTTCAAATATCTTTGATCATCTTTATTGTAAGTGTAGTCATGTTGCTTTCGTGAGTTAATAGCCGTTTTAGTATGGATTAGAGTGTGATTGAAGTGTTTATATGGGAAATTGAAGGTAGTTTTGGGTTGGTCTCGATCATTTACGGGCGGTGAAATAAATTGTTCGTTTTCCGTATAGTGTTTTAATTTGTTGACATGAATTGTATCTGTCTTACGACTTAGAGGTCGGTTGGAGCGGTTGATCCTACGATTTGAGGGGAAATTATCTCCAGTATTTCATAAGAAAGGTGCCAGTTTACCGGTGTCTGGATGGTGGTATGTATTTGCCAAAACGAGATCGCCTACTTCAAAATCGGAAGCTCTATGTGTTTGGTCGAATCTCGCTTTGTCGCGTAAGTGTCGTTCGTGTGTCCTTTGATAGGCCAATTCTCTGGCGTCGTCGATTTTTGGGTAGTTTTGTACATGCTCGGATAGTTGTAGCGGGAAACTACCTAACAAAAGGTATGACGGTGGAAACCCGGTCACAGAATGTGGGGTATGGTTATAAGCCTGAAGAACCTGAGGTAGTAGTTTAGTCCAGGCCGTCTTAGGTTGTTGGAGGCGCAACAGTTTAAGTTTGCCAGTAATCGTGGCGTTTAGTCGTTCACTTAATCCGTTGGCCTGAGGGTTGTTGCTTGTCGTGAGAAGTTGGCCAATGTTATGTCTAATCAAAAATCTACGAAATTTCGGAGAGGTGAAGGCAGGAGCTCTATCTGTCAAAAGTCGTTTAGGAGAACCAAACTGCATCACCTTTTTAATCACTTGGGTATGGGTGAGAATGCTGGTGGACCGCGATGGAAATGCCCACGCGTACCGTGTGGCATGGTCCACTACGACATGTAAGAAGGTCTGAGAATTTCCATATTTCGCGAATCCAGAAATTGTATCTAGTGACACTAGTTCGTACGGCAGGACCGCTGGGGGGAGTTGTCCCAATTCTCCGTAGATAGGTCCTTTTGGTGGTTTGACTAATTGGCATACTGAACAGGTTCTTACATGTGTCCTGATGTCATTTGTCATGCCGTCCCAATAGTATTGGGCTGCGATCAGTCTGGTCATCTGCGAAATGCCGGGGTGATTGAAATCGCGATGGGCTCGTTGTAGTAGGGTGCCACGGAGTGATGGTGGAACAATTATTTTAGTGACACCCCGTCGTGTGATGGTCATAAGGTCCTTGTCATTGAGGATATACCTTGTGTCCCTCCGTAATTCGCCCTGATGATCTTTTATTTGACCTGTGGATAGAATTCCGCAGAAAGGGTTACGGGAGAGTAGGTCCGCTTCGTACTGACGCGAGCCCTTGAGGTATTTGACCTCAGTCGTAAGCTGAGAGTCGAAGGCTCCAACAAAAGAGACGTCCGGTGGGGTCTTTTATGGTCTTTAGCCCTTGTAAGGCGTGATGATCCGAGTAGATGACAAACCTTGTACCTAGGAGGTACACTCGGAATTTGTCAACGCACTCTACAATGGCTAAGCACTCCAGTTCAGATATAGTGTAATTACGCTCATAGGAACGCAACGCGCGACTGTAATATTGTACAGGGTAGATGTTACCGTCAGGATGTACTTGTTTGAGTACATCTGCGATGCCCTGCGTGGAAGCGTCGCAATAGACCTGGCATGGGAGCCCTTCTTGAAATAGATGTAACACAGGTTGTGTTGCGAGGTGTTGCTTCAATTTATCAAAGGCTTGTTGACAATTCGGGCTCCAAAGCCATTTGGCGTTCTTTTTTAGTAATTGATTTAAGGTGTGGCGAAGTCTAGTATATTCTGGGATGAATTTATGATATACGTTGACGGCCCCTAAAAATGATTGTAGAGTTTTAATGTTGATAGGGGTTCTAATAGCGTTGATGATTTCGGTATTTTTAATATTAGGTGTGCAAGTCCCTGCGGTGATGTGGTAGCCGAGAAAATCTATTTCATTTTGATAAAAATTACATTTTTTAAGGTTAAGCTGGAGTTTTCCTCTAAACAGAATTTAAAGAAAAGTCGAAGGTGTGTAAGGTGTTGTTCTGAGGAGTCAGAAAAAATAACGAAGTCGTCATAATAATGGGTTATGAAAGAGAGGTGGTGTTTGTGGATCAACTGGGTAATCACACGTTCGAAAATTTGGGGTGCTGATTTGAATCCAAAGGGTAAGCGTTTGAAATTATATTGCCCTTGTTGAGTCACGAAAGAGAGTAGTGGTTGACTCTCCTCCGCGATGGTGATTTGATAGTATGCATTGCTTATGTCAACGGTGCTAAATACTCTGGCTTTCGACAGGTTATCCAGTACCGTTTCTATCAATGGCAAAGGATGCAAATCCGAGGGTACTAGTTCGTTCACGCGACGGAAGTCAATGCAGAGACGCATGGTGTTATCGCGTTTGCGAACGAGTGTCACAGGGGAGGAATATGGGCTAGAGGAGGGGGTGATTATGTCATGTTTTAGAAGTTGAGATACC
The DNA here is from genome assembly GCA_030710605.1 of Cordylochernes scorpioides. Classification (NCBI taxonomy): domain Eukaryota; kingdom Metazoa; phylum Arthropoda; class Arachnida; order Pseudoscorpiones; family Chernetidae; genus Cordylochernes; species Cordylochernes scorpioides. The sequence goes on from CP092879.1 coordinate 33,126,042, forward strand.
TGGTCCTGAATTTCCTTCTGGTAGGTATAGGGAGTTCGGTATGGTCGGAGGGAAATAACCTTATCGGAAATAATTTTGAGTTTTACAGGGGTTATGTTGAGTGGTAATACATTGAATTTATTGATAGGGAAAATATCTTTAAAAGAATACAAAAATTGCTGATAAGGGATAGGCAGTTCTAGGCGTTGTTCGATAAATTCTTTAATCATTAATTCTCTAGAGGGGCATGGGCTGGTAGGAAGACTATTAAGGTTGTAAGGGTGAGAGGGGCATTCAGGGGAAGGTTGATAAATATTACTAAGGGTTGTTTGTAAGCAAGGCTCACGTGGAGGTTGAAAATCGTCAACGCCTAAGTTAACCGAGTGAATTATGGGTCGTTTAGGGTTAGAAGTTATTATTCGCGAACCGTGCTTACAAGTTGGAAGGTCACATACAAAATGGTACAAATGTTTAGGTACTGGAACACTATTTTGAAGTATCAATTGATTATGAAAATCTATTGTTAATCTTAAGAATTGCATAACATGAATAGATAGGATAACAAGTTCAAGGGGTGAATTTAAAATATAAAATGTTTCATTAAAATTAAAATTATTAAATTGTATTGGTAAGGTAACTAATCCGATTGGTTTGGCATGACTAGATATAGTACGGATAATAACATCATTGTTAATAGGGGTGGAACAAATGAAACTATTAAAATTTTTAATGTATTCAAATTGGTTTAAACTAATTATGGAAACATTGGCTCCAGAGTCAACTAGGAATGGCATCTTTAAAGAATGAATGATAGGGGCTAAAATAATTGCACTTACAGGCGTATGCTGGTTTAGGGTGCAGGTAGGTTCATTGAGCTTCGGAGGAGTTCTGCTGCCGAAGTTGGCATTACTTGGTTTCTCCCGAGCTCGTCGTTGCTGCGGTCTCGTAGACACCTGCAGGCCCAGTCGATATTTGGGGTTGCTCGACGTTATGGACCGCAGGTGTAAAGGTCCGAAAAGTCCGCTGGTAGGCCCTCGCTGCTGACACTGTGCGTGCCAGTGTTGTCCGCCACAGTAACGGCAAGGATATGGTGGGGTCTTGTCCACGGTGGTGGAAGGTGCTCTGCTCTGGCGCGGTGATCGTTGTTGGGCAGCTCTAGTGCTGGTGTTATCCCCCTCGTAGGTCAGCTGTTGGGCTAAGCACAACCATTCTTCTGGTCCCGATGTTTGTGCCATCTTTAAAAGGTTGCCATAGTTACGTGGCACACCGTTGGATAGTGCTTGCACGATGGCACTCTTAGGGAGGTTGATCGCCAATCCTATTCGGACCTTGTTCTTGTAGTAGGTCTCGATCTCGGCAATCGATGTGCATTTAAGCTCATAGAACTCTTGAAGAGTGAAGCTAGGGCGTCGGGGATAGACGGCGCAGAGTGACTCCTTGACCTCTTCATAAGTCTTATTGAGTAGAGCTAAGTCTTGTGCAATTTTGCGAGGTTCGCCTCTGAGTGATGATAGAGCCTTTCGAGCTTGGCGTGCTGGCTCTAAGTTGTGGAAGTTCGGCTGAGACTCAAGTTGTGAGAAGAAGTGTGCGGCAGGTTCATCTCCGTCGTAGGTGATTGCTTCTTCAGGCTCACGGTTTAAAAGTTGGTCGAGACAGAGGGTGAGAGTTCGAAGGGAAGCGGCTACAGTAGAGTCGGTCGTTGGTTCTTGTGGAACTTGGCTGTGGGTTTCTTCGATTATCGTGGTATTGCTTCTTGTTTTCTTCATACTCTGGTATATGAGGGATTTGTTTCCCGGTCAGGTCTTATCCTGTCGACTTTCAATGTGGCAATATAGTGATAATAATGTGGGGAGAGAGAAATAAGGAAACCACAAGTTTGGAAAAGGAATTCCAGGCAACCAGCGAGAGAGAGGGAGCGCGAGGGGATGTCACCGCTGAACGACCGTTCGTGTCGGACACCACCCCCCAACTGTCCAAAAATAGTCCTGAGGTTCTACGAAAATGGGCCCCTTGGAATGTGACTGATATATCAAGTGACCGGCCTTTACATCCTCCTCTCTACGTCTCTCTCTGGTCGACTGTAGATTTACTTTAATATTCCTGGAAGGGTAATATTATGATATATATATATATATATATATATGGTGTGAGATCCTGAGGGTCTCTCGCTTTACTATGGTAACAGAGAGGGGCAAACCTGTAGTAACCGAGAGGAACAGTCAGGATGTGGAGAGTTTTCCAGTACCTCTCTTCACCTTGGAAGACCTTTAACAGTTCTCACAGAGTACAGGCAGTCGTGGTCGAGGCAGAATGGAATACTTGAGAATTTCCACGCAAAAAAAGGAAAAACATAAACTTTAAATCGTAAAAATTGAAATATATATGGAGATATTTTAATTTAATATTTCAATTAATAATTTCAAATAAAATATAATAATAATAATTTAATATTTCAGGTCAGTTCTATTTTTTATTTTTTTTGCCCAAATTCCCAAGAGAGTTCAAGATAGGAACTTGAAATTTATAAATTTTTCCTCTTTTGAAGTCCTTAACAATCAGACCAAAAATAAACTTAAGTTTCAACTTCATTTTGGATCCGAGTTTAAATCCTGTATAGAGTAAGTAAATCCTGTATGTATCTTGTAACAGAAAAACATGATATTTATTAATTAATTTATAACATGATATTCAAAGCATAGGTTTAGAACAAAATTGGGGTCGCCATATATAGATTTTAAAAGATAAACTTTTGTCTTTTTTTTTCAGATAAAAATGTAATATTACCGTTAAATATTGCCACGTGGAAAATTAGGAAAGACGAACTTCAGGATGATAAAGCTCTCTTGAGGTAACCCGGATTCCTGGAGCGTACACAGAAATTTATTTAAGGCAAGAACATAACAAAGTCGGTGGATGAGAGGGTAACACGCTCGATTCCCGACAGTCATGAACCGGGATTGAATCCCGCGTTAAAATTTGTTTAACATGTGAATAACCTTCACATATTATTCCCTGTTTCAATTATCATGAACTAGGTTGCTCTTGCTGAGCGGTACCTATCAATGTGATTTTGAACCAAGGCAAGAACAAGCTATGAATGATAAACAAAAGATAAGAAATGAGGAAAGTTTACAGAGTAGTAAAATATAAACATAAAAGGATATCATCGAAGTCTTGGAACTTTGTCCCTAGTACCTCTGCGTCCTTTTTCTTGCGGCGTGAAGAGCGGCTTTTTCGTCGTCTATAGGAACATCGTCATCTTGGAAAGAAGTCTTGGCTCTGACACGGCGGTGGAATCCTGGAGCCAGTCTCTGAAAATGTAGATCACAGCACCCATGGGCTCAAGGTCTACTCGGCGATCTTCAGTTTGTCTTCCCTAATTTACCCAGCATCTTCACCAAAATGCCACGTGGAAAATTAAGAAAGACAAACTTTTTTTTTGTAATTTGAAAATTTTGTATGTTTATTAATTTAAATATTCATTTGTTTTCCTTATATATGTTTTCTTCAATATTTAACCCCAATATGGCTGAAAAATGTAGCGGTATACTCATAAGTCTAGAAGAAGTTTTTGGGGCATTTCCAACCAAGTAAAATTGAACCAAGTACTAGACTAATTTATTTGTTTATTGTCAAAAAATGCTTACAATAATACAGTTAAACCTGTCTATAGCGCCCCTCTTGGGACTCACCAGAATAGGGTGCTATAGAGAGGGGGTGCTATAGATAGGTCACTTTTAATGTAAAATGTTTACATTTTAATGTTTAAAATCGTGCTCTATGGAGAGAAAGGGGGCGCTATAGACAGGTTTAACTGTATTTTTATGCATCATGTTTTAAGGGCAGAAACAAGATTTTCTCTTCGAGGATACATTCATTTGATTTGCATTTACATATAAGAAAGTTTCAAAGAAAGCCTTCGCACTTTCTCATTAAAGCCTTTAATTTTAAAATCGTAAATTTAACAAGTAGGCGTTAAGATGAAATTCTAGTTAAAAAGATAGGCTAATCAAAGCCCCTATTCAAATTAAGCCAGAAGCGAATTTTCATATTTTGTGTTATAAAAATAATAGTTAGATCTGGAAGGAATATTGTTAGGTCGGATTTAGTCCTATTGAGGACGTTTCGAACTTAAACTTGGTTCAGCTCAGCAATAATAGTATTTTATAATTATATTCCAAAGTGGGTTGAACTTAGATACACACACAGAAAGATGTAGCACACACCAAAAGGTTCATACATAGTTTGTCCATAGCATACATTTACTTCCTCTTTCCCCTACTTTACAAGTAGAATCATTCAAAGAAAATTATTAAACCAATAAAACCTCTGATGGTTACTGGAAATTTCAACAATTTGTTTAGTACATATATATATTTGCTACAAGGAGAAATTATTACAAACACATTAAAATATCAATATATGAGTTTTTATTTTGCCTCAACAAATTTACAAGCTTTCATTTGTAGACAATTCTAAGTAGGCTTAATATTATTTCTAGCAAAAATTATGAGACTTCATGCAAAGAAAATGATTTGGGAATATTCGACCTGGCAATTCAACCAAGATACCACATCTAGATAAATGGGTTAATAAAAAAAAATTTTTACAAAGTTATAAAATAAAAGGAGAGATTAAAACTTCTTACATAGACGTATACCTATAAACGAGCCTTTTTAGGCCCATACACTAAGATATAAAAAAATATTAAACCTACCATTATCTTTCTCCACGCACCGTCCCCCGGTTCAACCCGTCAGTTCGCTTGTTTTCTCCTAACTGTCTCTTTCAAAAAACCGCATCCCTCCCAAAAAAAATTATCATCATCTTACAGAGTAAGAAGAAAATTAATTTAATTTCGAAGAATATATTCAAAAAAATAAAAAGTAAAACATTATTCTTTTTTAGTAAAAGAAAATTTGAATAAATAATAAATAATAAATATAACGGGTTTATTCCTTGAAAATTTTATTTAGTAAATTCTTCTTTAAAAGTTTAATTTTTATATTGTTATCTAAAAAAAATACCTAATTTATCTAAAATATGTATATAATTAATTTTTATTCTTTAGAATAAAAATAAATTCAGAATTTTCGATATGGTAATAGATTTTTTCTGGACCTTTTATCTTATATATTTAAAAGGTGATTGGTAATACACATATGTCACATATTTACAATCTGATATGTACATTCTGTACATATCTCCATCTGGGCCCTTTTTTGCAGCGGGCTTCGGGGTACAAGAGGGTCAGTGCCATCTCCAGCTGGGCATCTTCCTTGCTTTGTTCTTTGGAGCATCGTCGGCCATCTTCTCGGCCTTTCCTCGGTGGGGACTTTTCCATCTGTACAACAAACACTTTGGCGAGACACTGCACATATATGATGTAAAATGTTTACATCATTGTTGGGTCTGTTTTGTGAAAATCTGGCCCAACAATTCCTCCCCTGCCAGAGTGAAAAAAATGTGGTTTATTCCAATTCAGATCTGTTCATGATCTATGATAAATATGATTTTGGAAGAAATACATTTTTTACGATACCAGTATGCGCAATCACTGACACTCAGGCAAAGGGGAAACAAACGGGCCATGGTACCTAGAACAAGTTATCTTATAGTAGCATAAAAGGAGATTTTTATCCTACCATTTATTGGGCAAAATACTAAGCCCATCTTTCGCTGCCTGTATGCTGGAGGATTTGGTCTAGTTGTGAGGTGAATCCATACATTCCCTGCTGCAGTCCTTATAGGTGAAAAATGGGGAAGTGGTCTATACCCAGATTCTGTACAAACATACTTTTAGACCATTCCAGATAAACATAATCATATGGGCGCCAAGGAATTGTGGGTGTAGACGTAGATATGTCCAATTCCTAAAACACATCTGGAAAAAAAAATCTTTATTAACTATACATGGTGAGGTACATGTGGTAATAAAAAAATGATTATATAAGGTTATATACGGCAAAATTAAATTGGCATATATGATCAAATATAACAATAATAATATGGTAAACAGAACGAGGGGAATGAATATATACCAAAAAATTTGAATGAATATATGATATATGTAGAAAAGAAATGACTTGATATATAGGATATGCAATGATAAACAAATAAATATATATGCTGTGGTTAAATTTTTTCATTCAGTACATTTGTCTGAAGATGGTAACATGCTGTTACCGAAATGTCACACACTATTTATTTATTTGGAATCGGTCCCGTTATCTTATGTTTATAGCCTATAATCCAAACTGTGCCTTATCTATATATAAATATACATAAATATAATTAGAAAAAGAAATATACATGGTGAATGGTATATTAAATGAGTAAATACTATCTCAGGATAATAAATATGCCAAAAATTGGATGAATATGATATGTAGGAAGGAAATAACGTTGATATAGAAGAAATACTATGATAAACAAACAATATATATATATATATATATGCGTGGTTAAATTTATTCAGTACATTTGTCTGAGGATGGTAACAACGCTGTTACCGAAATGTCACACACTATGCATTTGGATTTGGTCCCGATATCTTACGTCTATAATCCAAATTGTGCCTTATCTATATATAAATATACATAAATATAATTAAAAATAAAAATACATCGTAAGTGGTATATTGCAGAATAGAAAATATATCAGAAGAATAAATATGCACTGAGGGTCATGGGCATTCGCGAGTATTTCAAAATATACATGTTGATTTCGTTATTATAAAAAATATACATGTATTAATTAAAAGTTTGTTCTTACTAACCTGTCACTGGGAGTGTTTGTCTGACGTGTTCTCCGCCTCTCTTAACCATGATGGTAGGAGAAAAAAATAGAAAAAGAAATCTTAGTTGTCAGTAATTCTCTATATAAACCAGATTATTTCCAAATTTACCTTATCTAGGGTGACAACCTTACTTCTCTTTGTCTTTAGTTGAACACTGTTGTCAACCTCTATTATCCATTGTTCAGCTTATCTATAGAATGTGTACTTATATTTTTAAACCAATAAAATTCACTTTAATAAAATACATATAGTTAACCTCAAAGAGGATAAATGTTGATGACTAACAACCTATGTCTTACTTCTACCTTATGATATATTTTCTCACACTTGAGTTCTTAATATCTCTCTGTAATATGACCCTTTATTCTAAAAAAAATAAATAAAAATAAACTTATTGTTCTGGGCTATTTCTCAGCCAACAAAAAAAAATAATTGATATTCAATCTTCCCTTAAAATTTCCTCCTTCTTCAAGTCTGGAATACTGGCCTGTTCTGGAAATCTGCTCTGAAGTTCGTTTTTGTTGTCCTACTAATTTAAATTTTATCTTATAGTAGAATGAGTTACTCTCGTTAAAAAAAAATTCTACTTACTAATTGGTATTTAGACTTGAACTCGTTCTAACTAAACGTATGGCAGACAATAGTCTTTATTAGGTGATTAACCTTTGCTAGCCTGGGGCGATATAAAACACAAAGAATCTGGACAGTCCATCTGTCACTTTGCTAACTGGTACCTAAAATCTGTAGACGGAATCGCCTCGTCTATTCGTAACTTGTTTCTTATTTGCTCGTATTGTTAACTTTCATTAGAAACCCCCTTTGGACTTTGACTTAGAAACAAGGAGTTATAGGGAATACAATTTACCCACCGCATGTTCCAAGTTTGTCCATAGAGGATTGGTTCCAAGCTGCGCAATATATAGAAGAGCATCTAACGTTCCAATTTCTCCCAACCTCCCGTCTGAATCACCCTCATCTCAGCCACGCTTGAAGCGTCGAAAACTACGATGTCATATCGGTTATCCGAGGTTTGTCGCTATGCACTTAGCTTACGACATTGGCAACTAAATCCCCCACCTAGCACAAAGTTCACCTGATACCTCTCCGTCCCCTCTAATGAGGAGAAGATTTGTAGGCTTTTTGGTCTGACCTTGACCTACCACAATCTCCTAGCCTGAGGTCCGAGACATGGTCATTATCTACGACCCTTAGAATTCAAGTTGATATAATGAAATAAAGTAATTGATTTTTTACACAAATAAAAGAAATTATACTTATACTCCTTTAAAAGGAGGCCTAACAAAAAGGAGCGGATATCTTCCTATCAATAGAGTTGTACAGTCCTGTGAGGCTACTGATCCTAACAAATAAAGAAATCAAAATAAGAAATCGAACCTATTAATTCCCTAACACTATTCTAACGTACCTTTGGTCTGACTGTATAATTGACTGTAGCTTTCTCACATTCATTTCACATTCCCATTCATACAATTCCTTCATAGCGAGCAATCATACTAAAGCTAAATTCTATTATATAAGCCAAAGCACTTCAATAATCAATGTTAACATTTACCCTAACAATTGCTAATCTCCAGGACTAATGTGAAATCAAATAAATTTACCAAATTAAAACAAATTGGGGACTAAAGCCCTAGTTTACTCAAAAGAAATGCCTCATACAAACTCTATATAAAGTACCTGTACTTAAATAAATAATATTTATGTTTAAACAAATTAATAAAATTGATTGTCGACAATCACAAATACTGAAATCTAACCTATCATTAAAATTGTGCATCTAATAGTTTGAAATTATTTTCCTTATCTTGACACTTGGTGTCTAAAC
>CP092879.1:33134765-33643675 GCA_030710605.1 Cordylochernes scorpioides
AATACCTATATTAAAAGAAATACACAGATGTAGAGAGACAGGGGAATATCAATATTTTATTGAAAGAAGTACACAGATGTAGAGGACAGGGGAATACCTATATTTTATTGAAAGAAGTACATAGATGTAGAGAGACAGGTGAATACCTAAATTTTATTGAAAGAAGTACACAGATGTAAGCGAGACAGGGGAATATCTATATTTTAATGAGAGAAGTACACAGATGTAGAGAGACAGGGGAATACCTATATTTTATTGAAAGTGATACACAGACGTAGAGAGACAGGTGAATACCTCTATTTTATTGAAAGAAGTACACAGATGTAGCGAGACAGGGGAATACCTATATTTTATTGAAAGAAGTACATAGATGTAGAGAGACAGGGGAAAACCTATATTTTATTGAAAGTGATACACAGATGTGTAGAGAGACAGGGAAATTCTTATATTTTATTGAACAGAAATAAAGAGACAGGGGAATATCTATATTTATTGAAAGAAGTACACAGATTTAGAGAGACAAGGGAATACTTTTATTTTAATCAAAGAAGTACACAGATGTAGCGAGACAGGGGAATACCTATATTTTATTGAAAGAAGAACATAGATGTAGAGAGACAGGGGGAAACCTATATTTTATTGAAAGAAGTACATAGATGTAGAGAGACAGGGGAAAACCTATATTTTATTGAAAGTGATTCACAGATGTGTAGAGAGAGAGGGAAATATCTATATTTTAATGAAAGAAGTACACAGATGTAGAGAGATTGGGGAATATCTATATTTTATTGGAAGAAGTACACAGATGTCGAGAGACAGGGGAATACTTATATTTAATTGAAAGTGAGAGACAGAAGAGACAGGGGAATCTCTATTTTCTAATAAAAGAAGTACACAGATGTAGAGAGACTGGGGGATATCTATATTTTATTGAGAGAAGTACACAGATGTAGAAAAACAGGGGAATACCTATATTTTATTGAAAGAAGTACACAGATGTAGAGAGACAGGGGAATACTTATATTTTATTGAAAATGAGAGACAAAAGTAAAGATAAGGGGGATATCTATATTCTATTAAAAGAAGTACACAGATGTAGAGCGACTGGGGAATATCTATATTACATTGAAAGAAGTACACAGATGTCGAGAGACTGGGGAATACTTATATTTAATTGAAAGTGAGAGACAGAAGAGATAGGGGAATCTCTATATTTTAATAAAAGAAGTACACAGATGTAGAGAGACTGGGGAATATCTATATTTTATTGAAACAAGTACACAGGTGTAGAGAGACAGAGGAATACTTATATTTTTTTTGAAAGAATAACACAGATGTAGAGAGACAGGGAAATACCTAGATTTTATTGAAAGAAGTTAACATATATAGAGAGACAGGGGTATATATATATTTTAATTAAAGAAGTACACAGATTTAGAGCGACAGGGAAATACCTATATTTTATTGAAAGAAGTACACAAATGTAGAGAGATTGGGGAGTACCTATATTTTATTGAAAGTGATACAATGATGTAGAGAGGCCGGGAAATACCTATATTGAAAGAAATACACAGATGTAGAAAGACAGAGGAATATCTTAATTTTATTGAAAGTATTACACAGATGTAGAGAGACAGGGGAATATCAATATTTTATTGAAAGAAGTACACAGATGTAGAGAGACAGGGGAATACCTATATTTTATTGAAAGAAGTAGACAGATGTAGAGAGACACGTGAATACCTATATTTTATTGAAAGAAGTACACAGATGTAGAGAGACAGGGTAATATCTATATTTATTGAGTATTAAACAGATGTAGAGAGACAGGGGAATATCAATATTTTATTGAAAGAAGTACACAGATGTAGAAAGAAAGGGGAATATCTTAATTTTATTGAAAGTATTACACAGATGTAGAGAGACAGCGGAATATCAATATTTTATTAGGAGAAGTACACAGATGTAGCGAGACCGGGGAATATCTATATTTTATTGAAAGAAGTACACAGATGTAGAGAGACAGAGAAATACCAATATTTTATTGAGAGAAATACCCAGATGTAGAGCGACAGGGGAATACCTATATTTTATTGAAAGAAGTACACAGATGTAGAGAGATTGGGGAATACCTATATTTTATTGAAAGAAGTACACAGATGGAGAGATACAGAGGAATACCTATATTTTATTGAAAGAAGTACACAGATGTAGAGAGATTGGGGAATATCTATATTTTATTGAAAGAAGTACACAGATGTAGAGAGACATGGGAATACTTATATTTTATTGAAAGTGAGAGACAGAAGTAAAGAGACAGGGGAATATCTATATTTTTATAAAAGAAGTACACAGATGTAGAGAGACTGGGGAATATCTATATTTTATTGAAAGAAGTACACAGATGTAGAGAGACACATCAATACCTATATTTTATTGAAAGAAGTAATCAGATGTAGAGAGACAGGGTAATACCTATATTTTATTGAAAGAAGTACACAGATGTAGAGAGACAGGGGAATACCTATATTTTATTGAAAGTGATACACAGATTTTGAGAGACAGGGAAATACCTATATTGAAAGAAAAACACAGATGTAGAAAGACACGGGAATATCTTAATTTTATTGAAAGAAATACACAGATGTAGAGAGACAGGGGAATATCTATATTTTATTGGAAGAAGTACACAGATGTCGAGAGACAGGGGAATACTTATATTTAATTGAAAGTGAGAGACAGAAGAGACAGGGGAATCTCTATATTTTAATAAAAGAAAAACACAGATGTAGCGAGACTGGGGAATATCTATATTTTATTGAAACAAGTACACAGGTGTAGAGAGACAGAGGAATACTTATATATTTTTTTAAAGAAATACACAGATGTAGAGAGACAGGGAAATACCTAGATTTTATTGAAAGAAGTACACATATGTAGAGAGACAGGGGTATATCTATATTTTAATTAAAGAAGTACACAGATTTAGGGCGACAGGGAAATACCTATATTTTATTGAAAGAAGTACACAGATGTAGAGAGACAGGGGAATACCTATATTTTATTGAAAAAAGTACACAGATGTAGAGAGATTGGGGAATATCTATATTTTATTGAAAGAAGTACACAGATGTAGAGAGACAGAGGAATACTTATATTTTATTGAAAGTGAGAGACAGAAGTAAAGAGACAGGAGAATATCTATATTTCAATAAAAGAAGTACACAGATGTTAGTGAGACTGGGGAATATCTATATTTTATTGAGAGAAGTACACAGATGTAGAGAGACAGGGGAATACCTATATTTTATTGAAAGAAGTACACAGATGTAGAGAGACAGGGGAATACTTATATTTTATTGAAAATGAGAGACAAAAGTAAAGATAAGGGGGATATCTATATTCTATTAAAAGAAGTACACAGATGTAGAGCGACTGGGGAATATCTATATTTCCTTGAAAGAAGTACACAGATGTAGTGAGACACGTGAATACCTATATTTTATTGAAAGAAGTAATCAGATGTAGAGAGACAGGGTAATACCTATATTTTATTGAAAAAGGTACACAGATGTAGGGAGACAGGGGGTAACTATATTATATTAAGAGAAGTACACAGATGTAGAGCGACTGGGGAATATCTATATTTCATTGAAAGAAGTACACAGATGTAGAGAAACAGGGGAACATTTATATTTTATTGAAAGAAGTACTCAGATGTATCGAGACAGGGTAATACCTATATTTTATTGAAAGTAATACACAGATGTAGAGAAACAGGGAAACACTTATATTTTATTGAAAGAAGTACTCAGATGTAGAGAGACAGGGTAATACCTATATTTTATTAGAAGAAGTACACAGATGTAGAGAGACAGGGGAATACCTATATTTTATTGAAAGAAGTACACAGATGTAGAGAGATTGGGGAATATCTATATTTTTTTCGAAAGAAATACACAGATGTAGAGAGACAGGGTAATACCTATATTTTATTGAAAGAAGTACACATATGTAGAGAGACAGGGGAATACCTATATTCTATTAAAAGAAGTACACAGATGTAGAGCGACTGGGGAATATCTATATTTCATTGAAAGAAGTACACAGATGTAGAGAAACAGAGGACACTTATATTTTATTGAAAGAAGTACTCAGTTGTATAGAGACAGGGTAATACCTACATTTTATTGAAAGTAATAAACAGATGTAGAAGACAGGTGAATACCTATATTTTATTAAAAGAAGTACACAGATGTAGAGAGACAGGGGAATACCAATATTTTATTAGAAGAAGTAGGCAGATGTAGAGCGACAGGGGAATACCTATATTTTATTGAAAGAAATACACAGATGTAGAGAGATTGGGGAATATCTATATTTTATTGAAAGAAGTACACAGATGTCGAGAGACAGGGAATACTTATATTTAATTGAAAGTGAGAGACAGAAGAGAAAGGGGAATCTATATATTTTAATAAAAGAAGTACACAGATGTAGAGAGACTGAGGAATATCTATATTTTATTGAAACAAGTACACAGGTGTAGAGAGAGAGAGGAATACTTATATTTTTTTAAAAAGAAATACACAGATGTAGAGAGACAGGGAAATACCTAGATTTTATTGAAAGAAGTACACATATGTAGAGAGACAGGGGTATATCTATATTTTAATTAAAGAAGTACACAGATTTAGAGCGACAGGGAAATTCCTATATTTTATTGAAAGAATTACACAGATGTAGAGAGATTTGGGAATACCTATATTTTATTGAAAGAAGTACACAGATGTAGAGAGACAGGGGAATACCTATATTTTATTGAAAAAAGTACACAGATGTAGAGATATTGGGGAATATCTATATTTTATTGAAAGAAGTACACAGATGTAGAGAGACAGAGGAATACTTATATTTTATTGAAAGTGAGAGACAGAAGTAAAGAGACAGGGGAATATCTATATTTCAATAAAAGAAGTACACAGATGTAGAGAGACTGGGGAATATCTATATTTTATTGAGAGAAGTACTCAAGATGTAGAGAGACAGGGGAATGCCTATATTTTAATTAAAGAAGTACACAGATGTGGAGAGACAGGGGAATATCAATAATTTATTGAAAGAAGTACACATATGTAGAGAGACAGAGGAATACTTATATTTTATTGAAAATGAGAGACAAAAGTGAAAATAAGGGGAATATCTATATTTTAATAAAAGAAGTACACAGATGTAGAGAGACTGGGGAATATCTATATTTTATTGAAAAAAGTACACAGGTGTAGAGAGACAGAGGAATACCTATATTTTATTGAAAGAAGTACACAGATGTAGAGAGACAGGGGGATATCTATATTCTATTAAAAGAAGTACACAGATGTAGAGCGACTGGGGAATATCTATATTACATTGAAAGAAGTACACAGATGTAGAGAGACACGTGAATACCTATATTTTATTGAAAGAAGTAATCAGATGTAGAGAGACAGGGTAATACCTATATTTAATTGAAAGAAGTACACAGATCTAGAGCGACTGGGGAATATCTATATTTCATTGAAAGAAGTACACAGATGTAGAGAAACAGGGGAACATTTATATTTTATTGAAAGAAGTACACAGATGTAGAGAGACACATCAATACCTATATTTTATTGAAAGAAGTAATCAGATGTAGAGAGACAGGGTAATACCTATATTTTATTGAAAGAAGTACACAGATGTAGAGAGACAGGGGAATACCTATATTTTATTGAAAGTGATACACAGATTTTGAGAGACAGGGAAATACCTATATTGAAAGAAAAACACAGATGTAGAAAGACACGGGAATATCTTAATTTTATTGAAAGAAATACACAGATGTAGAGAGACAGGGGAATATCTATATTTTATTGGAAGAAGTACACAGATGTCGAGAGACAGGGGAATACTTATATTTAATTGAAAGTGAGAGACAGAAGAGACAGGGGAATCTCTATATTTTAATAAAAGAAAAACACAGATGTAGCGAGACTGGGGAATATCTATATTTTATTGAAACAAGTACACAGGTGTAGAGAGACAGAGGAATACTTATATATTTTTTTAAAGAAATACACAGATGTAGAGAGACAGGGAAATACCTAGATTTTATTGAAAGAAGTACACATATGTAGAGAGACAGGGGTATATCTATATTTTAATTAAAGAAGTACACAGATTTAGGGCGACAGGGAAATACCTATATTTTATGGAAAGAAGTACACAGATGTAGAGAGACAGGGGAATACCTATATTTTATTGAAAAAAGTACACAGATGTAGAGAGATTGGGGAATATCTATATTTTATTGAAAGAAGTACACAGATGTAGAGAGACAGAGGAATACTTATATTTTATTGAAAGTGAGAGACAGAAGTAAAGAGACAGGAGAATATCTATATTTCAATAAAAGAAGTACACAGATGTTAGTGAGACTGGGGAATATCTATATTTTATTGAGAGAAGTACACAGATGTAGAGAGACAGGGGAATACCTATATTTTATTGAAAGAAGTACACAGATGTAGAGAGACAGGGGAATACTTATATTTTATTGAAAATGAGAGACAAAAGTAAAGATAAGGGGGATATCTATATTCTATTAAAAGAAGTACACAGATGTAGAGCGACTGGGGAATATCTATATTTCCTTGAAAGAAGTACACAGATGTAGTGAGACACGTGAATACCTATATTTTATTGAAAGAAGTAATCAGATGTAGAGAGACAGGGTAATACCTATATTTTATTGAAAAAGGTACACAGATGTAGGGAGACAGGGGGTAACTATATTATATTAAGAGAAGTACACAGATGTAGAGCGACTGGGGAATATCTATATTTCATTGAAAGAAGTACACAGATGTAGAGAAACAGGGGAACATTTATATTTTATTGAAAGAAGTACTCAGATGTATCGAGACAGGGTAATACCTATATTTTATTGAAAGTAATACACAGATGTAGAGAAACAGGGAAACACTTATATTTTATTGAAAGAAGTACTCAGATGTAGAGAGACAGGGGAATACCTATATTTTATTGAAAAAAGTACACAGATGTAGAGAGATTGGGGAATATCTATATTTTATTGAAAGAAGTACACAGATGTAGAGAGACAGAGGAATACTTATATTTTATTGAAAGTGAGAGACAGAAGTAAAGAGACAGGAGAATATCTATATTTCAATAAAAGAAGTACACAGATGTTAGTGAGACTGGGGAATATCTATATTTTATTGAGAGAAGTACACAGATGTAGAGAGACAGGGGAATACCTATATTTTATTGAAAGAAGTACACAGATGTAGAGAGACAGGGGAATACTTATATTTTATTGAAAATGAGAGACAAAAGTAAAGATAAGGGGGATATCTATATTCTATTAAAAGAAGTACACAGATGTAGAGCGACTGGGGAATATCTATATTTCCTTGAAAGAAGTACACAGATGTAGTGAGACACGTGAATACCTATATTTTATTGAAAGAAGTAATCAGATTGTAGAGAGACAGGGTAATACCTATATTTTATTGAAAAAGGTACACAGATGTAGGGAGACAGGGGGTAACTATATTATATTAAGAGAAGTACACAGATGTAGAGCGACTGGGGAATATCTATATTTCATTGAAAGAAGTACACAGATGTAGAGAAACAGGGGAACATTTATATTTTATTGAAAGAAGTACTCAGATGTATCGAGACAGGGTAATACCTATATTTTATTGAAAGTAATACACAGATGTAGAGAAACAGGGAAACACTTATATTTTATTGAAAGAAGTACTCAGATGTAGAGAGACAGGGTAATACCTATATTTTATTAGAAGAAGTACACAGATGTAGAGAGACAGGGGAATACCTATATTTTATTGAAAGAAGTACACAGATGTAGAGAGATTGGGGAATATCTATATTTTTTTCGAAAGAAATACACAGATGTAGAGAGACAGGGTAATACCTATATTTTATTGAAAGAAGTACACATATGTAGAGAGACAGGGGAATACCTATATTCTATTAAAAGAAGTACACAGATGTAGAGCGACTGGGGAATATCTATATTTCATTGAAAGAAGTACACAGATGTAGAGAAACAGAGGACACTTATATTTTATTGAAAGAAGTACTCAGTTGTATAGAGACAGGGTAATACCTACATTTTATTGAAAGTAATAAACAGATGTAGAAGACAGGTGAATACCTATATTTTATTAAAAGAAGTACACAGATGTAGAGAGACAGGGGAATACCAATATTTTATTAGAAGAAGTAGGCAGATGTAGAGCGACAGGGGAATACCTATATTTTATTGAAAGAAATACACAGATGTAGAGAGATTGGGGAATATCTATATTTTATTGAAAGAAGTACACAGATGTCGAGAGACAGGGGAATACTTATATTTAATTGAAAGTGAGAGACAGAAGAGAAAGGGGAATCTATATATTTTAATAAAAGAAGTACACAGATGTAGAGAGACTGAGGAATATCTATATTTTATTGAAACAAGTACACAGGTGTAGAGAGAGAGAGGAATACTTATATTTTTTTAAAAAGAAATACACAGATGTAGAGAGACAGGGAAATACCTAGATTTTATTGAAAGAAGTACACATATGTAGAGAGACAGGGGTATATCTATATTTTAATTAAAGAAGTACACAGATTTAGAGCGACAGGGAAATTCCTATATTTTATTGAAAGAATTACACAGATGTAGAGAGATTTGGGAATACCTATATTTTATTGAAAGAAGTACACAGATGTAGAGAGACAGGGGAATACCTATATTTTATTGAAAAAAGTACACAGATGTAGAGATATTGGGGAATATCTATATTTTATTGAAAGAAGTACACAGATGTAGAGAGACAGAGGAATACTTATATTTTATTGAAAGTGAGAGACAGAAGTAAAGAGACAGGGGAATATCTATATTTCAATAAAAGAAGTACACAGATGTAGAGAGACTGGGGAATATCTATATTTTATTGAGAGAAGTACTCAAGATGTAGAGAGACAGGGGAATGCCTATATTTTAATTAAAGAAGTACACAGATGTGGAGAGACAGGGGAATATCAATAATTTATTGAAAGAAGTACACATATGTAGAGAGACAGAGGAATACTTATATTTTATTGAAAATGAGAGACAAAAGTGAAGATAAGGGGAATATCTATATTTTAATAAAAGAAGTACACAGATGTAGAGAGACTGGGGAATATCTATATTTTATTGAAAAAGTACACAGGTGTAGAGAGACAGAGGAATACCTATATTTTATTGAAAGAAGTACACAGATGTAGAGAGACAGGGGGATATCTATATTCTATTAAAAGAAGTACACAGATGTAGAGCGACTGGGGAATATCTATATTACATTGAAAGAAGTACACAGATGTAGAGAGACACGTGAATACCTATATTTTATTGAAAGAAGTAATCAGATGTAGAGAGACAGGGTAATACCTATATTTAATTGAAAGAAGTACACAGATCTAGAGCGACTGGGGAATATCTATATTTCATTGAAAGAAGTACACAGATGTAGAGAAACAGGGGAACATTTATATTTTATTGAAAGAAGTACTCAGATGTATAGAGACAGGGTAATACCTATATTTTATTGAAAGTAACACACAGATGTAGAATAGAGGTGAATATCTATATTTTATTAAAAGAAGTACACAGATGTAGAGAGACAGGAGGAATATCTATATTTTATTGAAAGAAGTACACAGATGTAGAGAGACAGGGGAATACCTATATTTTATTGAAAGAAGTACACAGATGTAGAGAGACACATGAATACCTATATTTTATTGAAAGAAGTAATCAGATGTAGAGAGACAGGGTAATACCTATATTTTATTGAAAGAAGTACACAGATGTAGAGAGACAGGGGAATACCTATATTCTATTGAAAGTGATACACAGATTTTGAGAGACAGGGAAATACCTATATTGAAAGAAAAACACAGATGTAGAAAGACACGGGAATATCTTAATTTTATTGAAAGAAATACACAGATGTAGAGAGACAGGGGAATATCAATATTTTATTGAAAGAAGAACACAGATGTAGAGAGATTGGGGAATATCTATATTTTATTGGAAGAAGTACACAGATGTCGAGAGACAGGGGAATACTTATATTTAATTGAAAGTGAGAGACAGAAGAGACAGGGGAATATCTATATTTTAATAAAAGAAAAACACAGATGTAGAGAGACTGGGGAATATCTATATTTTATTGAAACAAGTACACAGGTGTAGAGAGACAGAGGAATACTTATATTTTTTTTGAAAGAAATACACAGATGTAGAGAGACAGGGAAATACCTAGATTTTATTGAAAGAAGTACACATATGTAGAGAGACAGGGGTATATCTATATTTTAATTAAAGAAGTACACAGATTTAGAGCGACAGGGAAATACCTATATTTTATTGAAAGAAGTACACAGATGTAGAGAGATTGGGGAATACCTATATTTTATTGAAAGAAGTACACACATGTAGAGAGACAGGGGAATACCTATATTTTATTGAAAAAAGTACACAGATGTAGAGAGATTGGGGAATATCTATATTTTATTGAAAGAAGTACACAGATGTAGAGAGACAGAGGAATACTTATATTTTATTGAAAGTGAGAGACAGAAGTAAAGAGACAGGGGAATAACTATATTTCAATAAAAGAAGTACACAGATGTAGAGAGACTGGGGAATATCTATATTTTATTGAGAGAAGTACACAGATGTAGAGAGACAGGGGAATACCTATATTTAATTGAAAGAAGTACACAGATGTAGAGAGACAGGGGAATACTTATATTTATTTGAAAATGAGAGACAAAAGTAAAGATAAGGGGGATATCTATATTCTATTAAAAGAAGTACACAGATGTAGAGCGACTGGGGAATATCTATATTACATTGAAAGAAGTACACAGATGAAGAGAGACACGTGAATACCTATATTCTATTGAAAGAAGTAGTCAGATGTAGAGAGACAGGGTAATACCTATATTTTATTGAAAGAAGTACACAGATGTAGAGATATTGGGGAATATCTATATTTTATTGAAAGAAGTACACAGATGTAGAGAGACAGAGGAATACTTATATTTTATTGAAAGTGAGAGACAGAAGTAAAGAGACAGGGGAATATCTATATTTCAATAAAAGAAGTACACAGATGTAGAGAGACTGGGGAATATCTATATTTTATTGAGAGAAGTACTCAAGATGTAGAGAGACAGGGGAATGCCTATATTTTAATTAAAGAAGTACACAGATGTGGAGATACAGGGGAATATCAATAATTTATTGAAAGAAGTACACAGATGTAGAGAGACAGAGGAATACTTATATTTTATTGAAAATGAGAGACAAAAGTGAAGATAAGGGGAATATCTATATTTTAATAAAAGAAGTACACAGATGTAGAGAGACTGGGGAATATCTATATTTTATTGAAAGAAGTACACAGGTGTAGAGAGACAGAGGAATACCTATATTTTATTGAAAGAAGTACACAGATGTAGAGAGACAGGGGGATATCTATATTCTATTAAAAGAAGTACACAGATGTAGAGCGACTGGGGAATATCTATATTACATTGAAAGAAGTACACAGATGTAGAGAGACACGTGAATACCTATATTTTATTGAAAGAAGTAATCAGATGTAGAGAGACAGGGTAATACCTATATTTAATTGAAAGAAGTACACAGATCTAGAGCGACTGGGGAATATCTATATTTCATTGAAAGAAGTACACAGATGTAGAGAAACAGGGGAACATTTATATTTTATTGAAAGAAGTACTCAGATGTATAGAGACAGGGTAATACCTATATTTTATTGAAAGTAACACACAGATGTAGAATAGAGGTGAATATCTATATTTTATTAAAAGAAGTACACAGATGTAGAGAGACAGGAGGAATACCTATATTTTATTGAAAGAAGTACACAGATGTAGAGAGACAGGGGAATACCTATATTTTATTGAAAGAAGTACACAGATGTAGAGAGACACATGAATACCTATATTTTATTGAAAGAAGTTGTCAAATTATATTGACAAATATTTGCAATCTTATCATATCTTATCTCAGGTTTTAGTGGAAAGAATTTATGTTTTCGTTTGTTTGTGAACAAATCTCTCCCGCATTCTCATTGGACGAATGTGGCCATGTTTGTATATAAATGGGGCTATGGTATGAGTCGACGCCAGTGTGGTGGATTTTCTTGTCGGGACACTTAAAGTGTTCTCTGAGTGCTATATCCCTGTCTGGCAATCTCGGCGCATACCTGTGTAACCCCGGTCCGATCCCTACCTAAGCAGCAATAAAGCTAAGTACTGTTTTTTATTTTATTTAACAAATTGTGGTTTATTATTTACTTTTTTTTGTGTTGTACTTTTGAGTCCACGATTTTTCTGTGTTTAAGTTACTCTTACTGTAGGCCCTAGTATATTGTATTTGTGTGTTAACCCGTAAATAGTAACTTTTGTCATTGGCGAGCCCTGCCAGGATTACTGGTGTTTTGCACGTGTAAATTCCTGTAATTTTACGTGTGTTTTTTTTCTTTGATTGTGTGGTTTAATACTATTTTTTTTGTACTCCATCATGTTTGTGAACTCTATGCTTAACCTGTCAGTGTTTAATGGGGTTAATCTCGATTCTTTCATTCGGGAAGTCGAGCTTAAAGCTCGAGTAGGCAAATGGGATCCTGAGGTCAAAGCACTGCTCATGTTCGAGGCTCTATCCCCTGAAGTTAGGTTTAGCTTAGAGGAGATGGGTATCCGTAACGATAGCAGTTTCAAAAGTATTGCTAGTAAACTGAACATATTGTACCCTAAGAAAGCGCGTGGTATTAGGGAATGCCTTAAATTAATAGAAGGTCTTAAGCAGAGAGTTGGGGAAAGTCCTATGGTTTTTAAAGAAAGATTCCTGGCCATTAGAGATAAAGTAGAGTACAGTTTTGACGATAGCCTAGTGTTCGAAATTTTCCTCGAAAATGTGCTCGATAAGTATAGAGAGGCTATTGTTCGCAGTGAAGCTAAATCAATAGACAAAGCAGTCAGTGTCATGGCCACGGAGGATAGTGTAGAACAACCGTTGCAGCTTTATGAAAGGGGTATGTTCAGTAGAAGGGGTTGAAGAAATAAATAGCATTAAGAGTGAGATGAAGATGCTTAGTGCCAGTGTAAACAGGATGAAGCACGAAAATGAGCAGTGTATTGCAGATCTTAGAGGTGAGATAGAAAAACTGACTAAATTGTTGGGCGAAATCAGGCTGAGTCCATCTGAGTGTAGATTAGGACATATAGCTAGTGATTGTTGCTCAAGACAGTCTTCTATGTTTGCCAACCGCAATACTCTTGACAATGCCGAGATAGTGAACATACGTTCATATGGCGGAGATCCGTATGGAAATCTGCCAATAGTTAAGGTTAATATTAACGGCAATATGTGGCACCTGTTATACGATACAGGAAGCCAAGTCAGTATTATTGATTCCGAAAAGTGTAAGGTCTTGAAGGAGAATTGGGACGATGCACTTAAAACTTTACGTATAGTGTCAGTGACAGGCCAAGAGCAGACACTTACACGTGTTAAAACCTGTAGAGTTGGTAACGAAAACGGCTTTGAGCTGGGAGAGATAAGGTTTTGGCTAATGTCCCTCGGAGATAAGGCCTACGACGGGATTCTGGGAATCAATGATATAAGGAGATTCAATATCCCGTTACCTGCCATACGGGAGCGTTGCAACATGATTTCCTTGAAACCAGAAGACCGAGATTATGTAGACCTTAGCTACGTTGCCAGTGTGCATAGACCGATGGTTTCAAGCTCCTTCAAGGAGAAATCAGTGAAGCGCATTGAAAACGGGGCTGTAAAGTTGCCACCTACTGAGTGTAACAGAAACTGTGAGTGTAGTGCTGGGTCTGTTAATAGTTTTAGAAAGCCCACCTGGGCTGAGAGGTTAAGGGTGATGCGGAAAGCAAAGGAGACTGTCAGACAGTTTATGTCAGGTAATTCTGCTGAAAAGCGTATGAATCCTAGGCCACCTTATTCCAGAAGTTTCGACAGAGGAGATCTGGTAATGCTAGCTGTTCCTAAGACTGAAGGTTTCTCCAACGTCTTTGGGCCTTTCCGTGTGGAAGCTAGGGTCTCCGATGTTAACTTTAGAGTAAGAGGGGTCACCATGCACGATGTGAAGGTTGTACATGTCGATAGGATGAAAGCGTTTAGAAACAGACGTTAAGAAGAGCTTTTAGCTCTTGGACTTGAGAGAACTGAATGGATTTGGATGGTTCGGTTTCTCATCAAGTGAGCGTCTGTCAATACCCTAAGTCTCTACCTAACATACCCAGCCGGTCCCAGATGAGAGCTTATTTGGTCCCCCATTAAACTCTGTCTGCTAAAGCATATTATATATGTGTGTTTGGTAATCACTCATGGTAACTCAAGTAGTTTGCGCAGATTTTTTTTTTCAAGTTTCTTTTGGGAGGAGCAAGATGGAAGGCGCCTTTATGGAACGACCCGGATGCCTACTTCTCCTCTCTTTAGTTTTTTTTTGTTTGTTTCTTTATAACATGGCTCCCGTGAGCTTTTTTCCTCCCGAACAGCGGGAGGTTTTCCTTACGGGACAATGGGAATGTTTGGGAGATTTGTTAGTTTTTTTTTTTTTTTTGGAAAGATACCTTTTGTCAAATTATATTGACAAATATTTGCAATCTTATCATATCTTATCTCAGGTTTTAGTGGAAAGAATTTATGTTTTCGTTTGTTTGTGAACAAATCTCTCCCGCATTCTCATTGGACGAATGTGGCCATGTTTGTATATAAATGGGGCTATGGTATGAGTCGACGCCAGTGTGGTGGATTTTCTTGTCGGGACACTTAAAGTGTTCTCTGAGTGCTATATCCCTGTCTGGCAATCTCGGCGCATACCTGTGTAACCCCGGTCCGATCCCTACCTAAGCAGCAATAAAGCTAAGTACTGTTTTTTATTTTATTTAACAAATTGTGGTTTATTATTTACTTTTTTTGTGTTGTACTTTTGAGTCCACGATTTTTCTGTGTTTAAGTTACTCTTACTGTAGGCCCTAGTATATTGTATTTGTGTGTTAACCCGTAAATAGTAACTTTTGTCAAAGTAATCAGATGTAGAGAGACAGGGTAATACCTATATTTTATTGAAAGAAGTACACAGATGTAGAGAGACAGGGGAATACCTATATTCTATTGAAAGTGATACACAGATTTTGAGAGACAGGGAAATACCTATATTGAAAGAAAAACACAGATGTAGAAAGACACGGGAATATCTTAATTTTATTGAAAGAAATACACAGATGTAGAGAGACAGGGGAATATCAATATTTTATTGAAAGAAGAACACAGATGTAGAGAGATTGGGGAATATCTATATTTTATTGGAAGAAGTACACAGATGTCGAGAGACAGGGGAATACTTATATTTAATTGAAAGTGAGAGACAGAAGAGACAGGGGAATATCTATATTTTAATAAAAGAAAAACACAGATGTAGAGAGACTGGGGAATATCTATATTTTATTGAAACAAGTACACAGGTGTAGAGAGACAGAGGAATACTTATATTTTTTTTGAAAGAAATACACAGATGTAGAGAGACAGGGAAATACCTAGATTTTATTGAAAGAAGTACACATATGTAGAGAGACAGGGGTATATCTATATTTTAATTAAAGAAGTACACAGATTTAGAGCGACAGGGAAATACCTATATTTTATTGAAAGAAGTACACAGATGTAGAGATATTGGGGAATACCTATATTTTATTGAAAGAAGTACACACATGTAGAGAGACAGGGGAATACCTATATTTTATTGAAAAAAGTACACAGATGTAGAGAGATTGGGGAATATCTATATTTTATTGAAAGAAGTACACAGATGTAGAGAGACAGAGGAATACTTATATTTTATTGAAAGTGAGAGACAGAAGTAAAGAGACAGGGGAATAACTATATTTCAATAAAAGAAGTACACAGATGTAGAGAGACTGGGGAATATCTATATTTTTTTGAGAGAAGTACACAGATGTAGAGAGACAGGGGAATACCTATATTTAATTGAAAGAAGTACACAGATGTAGAGAGACAGGGGAATACTTATATTTATTTGAAAATGAGAGACAAAAGTGAAGATAAGGGGGATATCTATATTCTATTAAAAGAAGTACACAGATGTAGAGCGACTGGGGAATATCTATATTACATTGAAAGAACTACACAGATGAAGAGAGACACGTGAATACCTATATTCTATTGAAAGAAGTAGTCAGATGTAGAGAGACAGGGTAATACCTATATTTTATTGAAAGAAGTACACAGATGTAGAGAGACAGGGGGGTAACTATATTATATTAAGAGAAGTACACAGATGTAGAGCGACTGGGGAATATCTATATTTCATTGAAAGAAGTACACAGATGTAGAGAAACAGGGGAACATTTATATTTTATTGAAAGAAGTACTCAGATGTATAGAGACAGGGTAACACCTTTATTTTATTTAAAGTAATACACAGATGTAGAGAAACAGGGAAACACTTATATTTTATTGAAAGAAGTACTCAGATGTAGAGAGACAGGGTAATACCTATATTTTATTAGAAGAAGTACACAGATGTAGAGAGACAGGGGAATACCTATATTTTATTGAAAGAAGTACACAGATGTAGAGAGATTGGGGAATATCTATATTTTTTCGAAAGAAATACACAGATGTAGAGAGACAGGGGAATACCTATATTTTATTGAAAGAAGTACACATATGTAGAGAGACAGGGGAATACCTATATTCTATTAAAAGAAGTACACAGATGTAGAGCGACTGGGGAATATCTATATTTCATTGAAAGAAGTATACAGATGTAGAGAAACAGAGGAACACTTATATTTTATTGAAAGAAGTACTCAGATGTATAGAGACAGGGTAATACCTACATTTTATTGGAAGTAATAAACAGATGTAGAAGACAGGTGAATACCTATATTTTATTAGAAGAAGTAGGCAGATGTAGAGAGACAGGGGAATACCTATATTTTATTGAAAGAAATACACAGATGTAGAGAGATTGGGGAATATCTATATTTTATTGAAAGAAGTACACAGATGTCGAGAGACAGGGGAATACTTATATTTAATTGAAAGTGAGAGACAGAAGAGAAAGGGGAATCTCTATATTTTAATAAAAGAAGTACACAGATGTAGAGAGACTGGGGAATATCTATATTTTATTGAAACAAGTACACAGGTGTAGAGAGACAGAGGAATACTTATTTTTTTTTTTTTAAAGAAAAACACAGATTAGAGAGACAGGGAAATACCTAGATTTTATTGATATACAAAAAAAATCAACAGAGTTAATTTTGTTTATATATAAATACAAAAAAAAATTCAGCAATTCATTCAACTCAATCTAAAAAAATATTCAAAACAAGCAATTTTAAGATAACACTATATGTAAAACAGTCGGCCAAGAAAAAAACAACGATATTACATCTTTCTCACATATTCACACACAATCTTGATTAATAATTAAAACTAATCTTTAACATTGTTTATTATACTTCACAATATATAATATTCGTTAGGCAAACTTTCACTCGGATAAATGTAATATGAAAAGCCAACAATGAAGAATGAATGTAAGATAAAAATCCAACAATGAAGAGTAAATATAATATAAAAAGCCAACAATGAAGAATGAATGTAAGATAAAAGCCAACAATGAAGAGTAAATATAATATAAAAAGCCAACAATGAAGAGTGAATGTTAGATAAAAATCCAACAATGAAGAGTAAATGTAATATAAAAAGCCAACAGAGTGAATGTAAGATAAAAAGCCAACAATAAGAGTGAATGTAATATAAAAAGCCAACAATGAAGAATGAATGTAAGATAAAAAGCCAACAATGAAGAGTGAATGTAATATAAAAAGCCAACAATGAAGAATGAATGTAAGATAAAAAGCCAACAATAAAGAGTGAATGTAAGATAAAAAGCCAACAATGAATAGTAAATGTAATATAAAAAGCCAACAATGAAGAATGAATGTAAGATAAAAAGCCAACAATGAATAGTAAATATAATATAAAAAGCCAACAATGAAGAATGAATGTAAGATGAAAAGCCAACAATGAAGAGTAAATATAATATAAAAAGCCAACAATGAAGAGTGAATATAAGATAAAAACCAACAATGAAGAGTAAATGTAATATAAAAAGCCAACAGAGTGAATGTAAGATAAAAAGCCAACAATGAAGAGTGAATGTAATATAAAAAGCCAACAATGAAGAATGAATGTAAGATAAAAAGCCAACAATGAAGAGTGAATCTATCTATATATATAAAATTGAATGTCTGTCTGTTTGTCTGCACTCTATAGATTCAAAAACCATACATCCAATCGCCGTGAAATTTTGGGATATTATTAGGTATATCACCGGGAAGGTTTTTGAAAAATAATTTCCTGAATATCTTGAATATCCTTAGAGTTATTTGCAGATTTGTAGATTTAACTCGCAAGCAGCGCCCCCATTGTGACGATGATAACAATATATCGAGAGATTCAAATTTACGAGTTTCAAATTATCAAATATATCTTTTTTTTAAATAAGTTTTTAGAGAATTGTTTTAACAAATGTTCGCTAGACAAACCTTTACTCGGGTAAAACCCCGGGCGAAGCCGAGTACGTTTTATAAGTTTATAGAGAATTGTTTTAACAAATGTTCGTTAGACAAACATTCACTCGGGTAAAACTCGGGCGAAGCCGGGCACATCCGCTAGTCTTTAATAAAATATAGGTTTTTCCCTGTCTCTCTACATCTGTGTACATCTTTCAATGAAATATAGATATTTCCCTGTCTCTCTACATCTGTGTATTTCTTTCAATAAAATTGAGATATTACCCTATCTCTCCACATCTGTGTATGTCTTTCAATAATATATAGGTATTTACCTATCTCTCTATATCTGTGTATGTTTTACAATAAAATATAGGTATTCCCCTTTCTCTCTACATCTGTGTACTTCTTTCAATAAAATATAGGCATTCCCCTGTCTGTCTACACCTGTGTATTTCTTTCAATAAAATATAAGTATTTCCCTGTCTCTCTACATCTGTGTACTTCTTTCAATTAAATATAGATATTCCTTAGCCTCTCTACATCTGTGTACTTCTTTCAATAAAACATAGATATTCCCCTGTCTTTCTACATCTGTGTACCTTTTTCAATAAAATATAGGCATTCCCCTGTCTCTCTATATCTGTGTATTTTTTTCAATAAAATATAGATATTCCCCAGTCTCTCTACATCTGTGTACTACTCTCAATAAAATATAGATATTCTCCTGTTTCTCTATATCTGTTTATTTTTTTCAATAAAATATAGTTATTCCCCTGTCTCTCTACACATCTGCGTACTTCTTTAAATAAAATATAGGCATTCCCTTGTCTCTCTACATCAATGTACTTCTTTCAATAATATATAGATATTCCCCTGTCTCTCTATATATGTGTATTTCTTTCAATAAAATATAGGTATTCTTCTGTCTCTCTACATCTGTGTACTTCTTTCAATAAA
Source organism: Cordylochernes scorpioides (assembly GCA_030710605.1). Lineage (NCBI taxonomy): Eukaryota > Metazoa > Arthropoda > Arachnida > Pseudoscorpiones > Chernetidae > Cordylochernes > Cordylochernes scorpioides. The sequence continues at coordinate 33,154,455 of CP092879.1, forward strand.
ATATAGGTTTTCCCCTGTCTCTCTACATCTGTGTACTTCTTTCAATAATATCTAGGTATTCCTCTGTCTCTCTACATCTGTGTATTTCTTTCAAAAAAACATAGATATTCCCCAGTTTTCTACATCTGTGTACTTCTTTCAATAAAATATAGATATTCCCATGTCTCTCTACGTCTGTGTACATCTTTCAAAAAAATATAGGCATGCCACTGTCTCTCTACATCTGTGTACTTCTTTCAAAAAAAATATAGGCATGCCCCTGTCTCTCTACATCTGTGTATTTCTTTCAATAAAATATAGGTATTCCCCTGTATCTCTACATCTGTTTATTTCTTTCAATAATATATATATATTCCCGTGTCTCTCTAAACATCTGTGTTACTTTTAAATAAAATATAGGCATTCCTTTGTCTCTACATCAGTGTACTTCTTTCAATAAAATTTAAATATTCCCCTGTCTCTCTACATCTGTGTACTTCTTTCAATAAAATTTAGATATTTCCAAGTCTCTCTACATCTGTGTACTTCTTACAATAAGATATAGTTATTTCCCTGTATCTCTACATCTGTTTATTTCTTTCAATAATATATATATATTCCCGTGTCTCTCTAAACATCTGTGTTACTTTTAAATAAAATATAGGCATTCCTTTGTCTCTACATCAGTGTACTTCTTTCAATAAAATTTAAATATTCCCCTGTCTCTCTACATCTGTGTACTTCTTTCAATTAAATATAGGCATTCCCCAGTCTCTCTACATCTGTGTACTTCTTTCAATAAAATAAAGGTATTCCCCTGATTCTTCACATCTATATACTTTTTTCAATAAAATATAAGCATTCCCCAGTCTCTCTACATCTGTGTACTTCTTTCAATAAAAAAAAATATTCCCCTGTCTCTCTACGTCTGTGTACCCCTTTCAAAAAATATAGGTATGCCCCTATCTCTCTACATCTGTGTACTTCTTTCAATAAAATATAAGTATTTCCCTGTCTCTCTACATCTGTGGATTTCTTTCAATAAAATATAGGTCTTCCCCTGTCTCTCTATATCTGTGTACTACTTTCAATAAAATATAGGTATTCCCATCTCTCTCTATGTTTGTGTACTTCTTTCAATTAAATATAGATGTTCCCCTGTCTCTCTAAATCTGTGTACTTCTTTCAATAAAATATAGGTATTCCCCGTTTCTCTACAACTGTATATTTCATTCAATAAAATATAGGTATTCCCCTGTCTCTCTACATCTGTGAACTCCTTTCAATTAAATATAGGCATTCCCCTGTCTCTCTATATCAGTGTGCTACTTTCAATAAAATATATGTATTCCCTTGTCTCTCTACATCTGTGTACTTCTTTCAATAAAATATAGGTATTCCCCTGTCTCTCTAAATCTGTGTACTTCTTTCAATAAAATATAGGTATTTCCTGTTTCTCTACAACTGTATAACTCATTTAATAAAATATAGGTATTTCCCTGTCTCTCTACATCTGTGTACTCCTTTCAATTAAATATTGGCATTCCCCTGTTTCTCTATATCTGTGTACTACTTTCAATAAAATATAGGTATTCCCCTGTCTCTTTACATGTGTGTACTTCTTTAAAAAAATATATAGTTATTCCCCTGTCTCTCTACATCTGTTAACTTTTTTCAATAATATATATAAATTATAAGGTGGAATCCTCTGGTGTATAATAAGCAGCAAAAATAAATAAATTCCGAGGATAAGTTTCTTTTATTTCAAAAATAATAGTCTTCGAGCTTTCGGGCGTAAATAACCCTTCTTCAAGAAAATAGGAAGTAATTTTAAATTAAATTTTGAATTTCAAATAGAAATGTTTGTAAACAATTAGATGGTGTTTTTCTTTGGTCCTGCATAGCGTGAGTGAATCTCGTATCCACGTGATTTAGTTCTAATCTAAAAACTTTTATAAAGAGAGGTGTTTTGCCCCCAGAAATATTGGCCGATTACATTGAATATATTGAAATGATTACTTGTCCTAAAATGAATATTCTAAGTCTGAATTAAATTTTATGGGATTCTCCGCTAGGAGGCGGCACGAATAGGCTGCAAGCAACGTCGCTCTCGGTAAATGAACTGTCTTACTAAAATATTTCCTCTATTTTTGCTAAAGTTCAAACTCAATATATCTGAAATGAAACCTTCATATCCAATATATCTTACCATCATAATTTTATGTCTATTAGACAAGAATTCTGAGTTAAATTTACATACTTTCAAGCCGGATACATACGGCGGCAAAAAGATTTGCTTATCACGCGTCAATATTTCACTTTCAAAATATTTCCGAAACTTTCTCCTTATATGTGTAGTTTTAATGCTCTTAATATTAGCTGGTATTGAACAAAATCCAGGCCCTAGGATGTCCAAACAAACGACGTTGGAAACAAGCTTAGATAGGGATAAAGAGATCAAAGATCTGATAAATGCACTCACCAAAAGGCTGGATAACTGGGGTGAGAGGCTGGAATCCCGTCTTTCGGCAATCGACGATAGAGTAGAAAATATAAATCAAAGACTGCAACAATTAGAGGAATCTTCTGCCGTTACAAAGGCAGCACTCTCTCAAAACTCCAAAAAAATAAAAGACTTAGAAGACCAGCTTGAATACTTGGATGCAAAGAGCAGAGAAAGGAACCTTATTTTTTACGGAATAGAACAAGACATTAACGAGGACTGCCGAGAACGGATACGGAGGGTTATCGAAGAAAATATGCGGACAACGGAGAAGATAAACATCACGCGATGCCACCGAGTATCCAGAAAACCTGGTGCACCGATCCTGGTTGAAGTCCCAGAACAAAACGATAGAACAACTCTATTCAAAGCTGCTTTCAATCTAAGAGGAACTAAGATTTCACTATCGAAGGACTATAGTATGAAGATGAGAGAACAACGACGCGTTCTGAATGTCAAAAGAAGAGAACTCGTCGAAAAAGGTACTCTAGCTAAGCTAAGGGACAATAAGTTAATAATTAATGGCATAGCATATAAGGTCTGTGATGGACAAATTGTAGATGCCAATGGACATTCATTGTAGCAGGCAGATAGGAAACAATCACTTGTAAATAGTCAACCCATTGATAAACAGATCTCTAATACAATGTCCATACAGCCACTTTATGATAAAACACTCACGGCTAAAACTTCTAAAATTAAAAACTCAAAGGTTATGGAAAATATATCAGATAGAAATACAACTAAAATTAGGTATACACATACGAAAAACTGTGAATCGGCAATAAAAGACAAACAAGTAACTCAGGCCAAACATATAGATACTAAAATTAAAATATTACAATGGAATATAAATGGATTCAATAGAATAACATCAATATTTCCACTCGTTGAATACCTAAAAAAATACGAACTTTTTGCACTAAATGAAACATGGATCACTGGTGTTATTGAATTGTTAACTGATGGATATTACATAATTCAAAGCCCAGCAATGAAGACAGAACTAAAGGGAAGGGGCTCGGGGGGAATTCTGATTGGAATAAAAAAAAACTTCCAACATACGGTTAGAAAAATCGAAACAAACCCTTACTGGATATCTGTCTTGACACACAAATTTCTAGACAAAACCACCGAGAGTATATGTTTGCTGTTTGCTTATTTACCTCCTAATGCATTACAAGAACAAAATTTAACAAATTTACTTAGGCATATTGATTATCACATGAGTGAAGGTAACGAAGTGCTAATAGCTGGTGACATCAATATTAGAATAGGCAATGCTGGAGGCTTCCATAACCCACTGAAACTAAATTCACCCCTCAACAAATATAGGAAATCTAAAGACCCAATATCTTCGAAACTATCTGAAAAACTAATTTCCTTCACTGATTTAAATTCTATAACAATAGCTAATGGAAGAACTAAGGGTGACACGCACGGCTCATTCACTTTTATTTCAGAAAGAGGTTCATCGGTTTTGGATTATTTCATGTACACACACGGTTTAACACAGATCATATCGGATATGTGGATCGAAGAACTTTCATATTCAGACCACTTACTAACAAAAAACAACAACAACAACAACAAAAGCCTTTATTTAGGGCGTTCCGCCCCATACAGGATTCGCCGTATTTACACGTCATCAAGAGGAGAGGGAAGAGGAAACATTTACAACAAAATAAGGTTTGTTACCTATTTACAGATGGTTCATCCTCCAGTATCCTTTGCCCTGCATTCTTTCTAATGCGCCCAGCTTCTGTACAGAACTTAAAGTATTTATCAATCATTAATTTATCATTCAGAGCTGAAGAGAGAAGTTGACATATGCCCTGGTATCTAAATTGACCAGAGGTAGGGCTTGGGAAAGTTTCAGTACGTTTTTCTGTTAAGAGAGGGCATTGGAAGAAATAGTGAACCAAATTATCATCCATGGGATCCTTACAAAGTAAACAGTTCCGGCCATTTTCTTTCCAGAAGTCTTTTCTTTCTTCCCTGAAAAATTGCCATAAAACTCTATGTTGTGCAACTAGTCTTTTGTTGGGAAGCGAGATATTTAATCGTAGGTACTCCTCTGTCATGAATGATTCACTCAAAAATTTGTAGTGAGCAAAGTGGGTTGAATCAGTGATTTTCGTCTGATCGTTTTGAATTAGTTGGTCTGTGGTAATTCTAATTATGCCTGGCAATTCTTTCTGTATGGCTAAGTAGTCTTCGCAGCCCTTAAGAAAGGAATATCCCTTGGAGTCTAGAATTTTTATTAAATTTTGAGTAAAACTGTTTTCTATTTCCTTTTTCGTGGTGACTTTCCAGAGATAGTTTAAGCAAGCATGTGGTAATCTGCTCGTCTCCATTTTTAAAATCCTGACCCAAAACTTTAATGTGAGTTTTACAGCATTAAGTTCAGTTGATATTCTTCCACATTCTCTTCTGAGGACATATCCTGGTGTGAAGTTTGGTAAGTCTAAGAGACGACGAAGAAATGCATCTTGGGTATTATTGACTGTCTTCAGCTGGTTGATTGCCCACATTGGTGCCGCATATAGTAAAGTAGGAAGAACAATAGTGTCAAGAAGTTTCATCACTGAGGTAAAGGACTTTATTCGCGCCTTTGTAAGGATTCTCCAAAGTGCATTAATTGCATTCAGTGCTTTGTTTCTAAAGTATTGGGAAGCATATTGGGTCGAGATTTTTGTAGTCAGAGGGTAACCCAGATATGTATACTTAGCTACTATTGTCAGGGGTTGCTGACCCCAAAACCATGTCTCGGAACGAGCTGTTCTTCCACCGTTTCTAAACACCATTATTTTAGATTTATTTTGGTTTAACGTTAGGCAGTTCTCTTCTAAGTACTTTTTAAGTAAGTTAATCTTCAATTGCAAATTTATTTTCGATTCTCCTAAGATCACTATGTCGTCTGCATACAGTAAAAGGTGTATAGTTCCATAATTCTCAAGATTTATGCCTGGCAATTCTGATTCATCGAACAGGGGTACCAGATCGTTTAGGAAGAGAATGAATAAATAAGGTGACAACGGCTCCCCCTGCAATACTCCCGCTTGTATTTTGATAGCCTCCGTGAAGGAACCCCGCCATCTGACTGTTGCCGTCATTTGGGTATAATAGTTCTTAATTAGTTTAATAAATCGACAGCTCAGACCATTTAATGCTAATTTTTTCCAAAGTAGATGGTGCGACACGGTATCAAAGGCCTTCCTTAGGTCAATGAAGAAGGCATATAACTTTCCCCTTCTACGGCTAAGGGTCATTTGAATTAATGATACGAGCGTGAAAATGTGGTCCTGACAAGAGTAGCCTTTTCTAAAACCAGCCTGATTTTCTGCCAAAATTGACTTTCTCTCCATCCAATCATTCAATCTTGTCTTCAAGATAGATGTAAATAATTTCGATAGGTTAGAAATCAGGGATATTCCTCTGTTATTTGACGGGTTGTCCGGATCTCCATTTTTAAATATTGGGTGGATTATCGTTTTTGTCCATTGTTGAGGAACTTGGGATGTCCCTAAGATTTTATTAATTAAGTTCCTGAGATAAATTGTATGTTCTTCTAACAAATATTTAATCGCTTCGTTAGGAATTTAATCAAGTCCTGTAGCCTTATTTTTACCCAATTTGGAAATTTCCTTGGTGACCTCAGTTAGAGATATTTCACAATCTAATTCGGGGTCAATGTCCAATATCTCAAGTGGTAACTGTACAACTTTTGTTAAATTTGAACCAAGTAACTCCCGGTAGAAGACTTGCCAGTCTGCAGTAGAAATTTCACCTTGTAGGTTATTCCTATATTTAAGTGAATTAATAGTCTTCCAAAATTGAGAAGGATCTTTTACATTACTGAGGATAACTTGAATTTTGTCAGTATATTCCCTTTTTTTGAGCTTTAGGATGGCTGAATATTTCTTCTTACTCGACAAGTATGCAATTTTATCGGCCGAGATATTATGTTTTACGTATAATTTTAGATTTTGTTTCATTTCCTTTTTAGCCAAATAACAGTCTTTGTCGAACCATGGCTTAGATTTTATATTTTTTGTTTTTGCCTCCATCCGCGTCCCCGAGCGTAACATTGCTGTTTGAATTAAACCAGTAAAATCCTCAGCCTGAGTATCAATTGTGGAGTCCGCTGGATGTTCGGGAGTTAATTCTTTTAAAGTTTCTATATATGTTGGGATTTTATCTACTGACCAGGAAAATTTAATTTTGGCCTTAGGCTCCATGTAACAATTTTCAGTTTTATTATTAGGGCCGATAAACTTTAAAATTATTGGTAAGTGATCCGAATATGGCATACAACCAATTTCAAAATCTGCTATGTGTTCAAGCACCGCAGGTGAGACAATCGCCAGATCTAACACAGAAGAGCCTCTTCCGGAGATGAATGTAAATTTACCACTTTTATCATTAATGGATCTACCATTTATTATAGTTAAGTGATTTTTATCAAGAAAGTCAATAAATATTTCCGCTTTGGCAGATTTTGTTAGGTCACAGGACTTTCGGGTGGTTGAAAAAAGGTTTGAAGTATCTATCAAATTATGGTAACCCCCCAGATTGCCAATACGGACATTCAGGTCGCCGACCAGTATTATTTCAAACCCGTTATATATCTTATTTTCCATCAAATGAAATAGTCGTCCAAGTTTTGTAGCATGCGTATCATTTGGGGGTAGATATACGAATATTACGCAGATCGCTGGTGAGTCATTGTCTAAACTTGGATTGAGTGTGACTGCAATCCAAGAGGTTTCGATTTCAACATTGTCAATTTGGGGCTGTAGTTGTTTATTTATGCCGAGAATTATACCTCCGGAGCCTCTCCCTTTATCTGATGACTTTACAGCAGGTGATTGGTACATTCCGAAGTTCGCCAGGTTCAAGTCGATATTGAAGTGGCACCAAGTTTCTGTAAGCGCGAACATCTCATATTGTTTCAAATATTCGAAGAGTGGAAAGAGAGAATTTATTCTAAAAAAGCCGTTTATATTCCAATACATGAATCGTTCGTTTTTAGCTATGTCAACCATTGGTTTTATTTTTTTGATCTTAATTTTATTATGTTTCAGATTTGTGCCCTTAAGTTGACTTTCTTTAAGAGTATGAGTCTTGCTATGTGAAGTATGAGGAGTTTTTGTGAGTTGAGATTTGTTTCTAGATTGTACATCTTCATTTGTATGTATTTTATTACCTGAGTATTTACATCTATTTACAGAGATCCGCGGGTGTGCCTCTAGCTATATTAGTTCTCCTTTGGCATTCATCACCTGTCCCTCCACTACCATGTAGTTGATGCCGTTTAGGAGAAGTTTATTATCCCTCAGCTTCGATCCTATACCTTTCTTGTAAAGTTCCTTTCTCTTTTCTATCAAGATTTTTCTCTGCTCTCTAATCTGGGGGCTGTAATCCCTGCTCATAAAAATATTGAGCATTCGAAGTTTGAATGAGTTCTTTAGGAGACTTATTCTGGACTCGTGATCTGGAACTTCGATCAGAATAGGCGCCTTTGGTCCCCTGCCCAGGCGATGACATTCGGCAATTACCACATCATCGGTAATCTGCATATCTTCCGCCATTAACTTCTTGACCTTTTGTAGCAGCAGTTCCCGACTGTCAGTCTCTGCTGATTCAATGCCATATATTATTAAGTTGTTTTCTCGGGCTCGTCTTTCCAAAGCCTCCGCGCGTTCTTCCAGATTCCTTATTTTTAGGGTATTGTGAGAAATTAACCTCGTGTTAGTCGCCAGTGCATCTGTGCACGAGGCCATAGATGTTTCAATTCCCGTCATTCTTCGCTCCCAAACCTCCATCTTCTGCTCAATATTAAGCAACCTTGCATTCATTTTCTCTCCCAATCTGTTCACTTCAGCCGAAAGGTTAATTATCAGTAACTTTAAATCGTCCATTGGTGCCTGGTCTGGAGTTGAGTGAGGTATATTTGTCAATGTGGCCTGGTCTGGAGTTGAGTGATGTATATTTGTCAATGTGGCCTGTCTTTTCGGCCCTGGATTTAGTTCTATACATCCAATTATCAATAAGGCCGTGATCACTTTTAGCCAGTAAGCCATCGAACAGTGCTTCAAAGTTACACCATCTCTATCCCTGTAATATTTCATCTTATTGAGTTTAGTCTTAAAATCCGACCACTTACCAATTGTTTTACAAATTAATACTGGGTATGAAGCTATTAAATCCTCGTACAAAAATGAAATACTAACACGAAAATTCATTTGGACGAAAGAAAATGTGGAGATGCTAAAACATAATTTAAGTGATATTGAAGTTGGAAATGAAACCGATATTAACACAGAAACAGCAAATTTTACTAAACAGATCTACACGGCAATGGAATCGGCAAATATAATTAAATTTGCTAAACGACGACACCAACTTTCAAAACCTTGGTATGACAAAGATTGCTATATTATGAAAAAAAACGACCAAAGTAAGTTTACAAAGATGTAGGAACTCAAATAACATACACGACCGCCAAAAATATATTGAGGCTAGGAGGGAATATTTTAAGCTCCTGCAAAGAAAAAGAGATGAATTCAATAAGGACAAGAATGAAAGGATAAAGAACGCCAAAGATCCCAAATCCTTCTGGAATGCCATTGCATCCTTCAGAAAAAAACCAATAATACAAGGTGAGATTGATATAAAAGAATGGTTTTTATTTTATAAAAATTTACTGAACAAAGAAAATAAAGAAGCTACTTTTACGGTAAACCAGATGATCGGTTGGAAAGATCCAGATTTAGACGCGGAAATAACCCTTGAAGAGATCCATGATGTAGTAAAAAAACTAGCGAACGGCAAAGCAGTGGGACTCGATGGTATACCAAATGAGTTGCTAAAGAATTTACCAATACCGACTTTAAATAAATTGAAAAACCTATTCAACAAAATAATGTCCACAGAAAAATACCCGCAACTCTGGACGAACTCAATAGTACACCCTATATATAAAAGCGGTGATAAGAATAACCCAACAAATTACAGAGGGATTGCCCTCTGCAGTAATATATATAAATTATTTACTACAATACTAAGAAACAGATTGTTCTACCGCGTTAGGGTAAAGGTTCGAGCTGCAGTGAGAACTATAAATTAATAATTTATATTTTAATAAGTGTCCAAAAATTACATACAATTATAAGAGGCAGGTGGAGTACAGTTTTTACTCCACCAGCGCCTAGAGTATTATAAAATGGAAGGAACCGCCGTAGGTTGTAGCGACGCGCGGTAAACAGCCGGTGACGTCAGGCGGTGTTCGAAAAGTGCGCGCGCAGGCCGGCTGGCCAGCTCGCAGAATTCCCGGCGTCCCATGCCAGCGTCGCCCGCTGGCATCCTCTTATCTCATGCCCCCCCTGGAGATTGGGACTTGGGACCGATCCAACGTAGTTGCTATAACGCGGGTTCGGTTCGCGGGTTCGAGGGGATAAGGTCTGCTGATGTTGAGCTGAGTTGGGTGGGGTGGTGTACGGTGGAGGCACGAAAGGTCGTAAGAATCTGCGATTACGGCGAAGAAGGCGTCCGGCGTCGGTCCGGATGAGGTAGCTGCGACCGCGTGGAAGTTGTTCGAGAACCTCAGCAAGGAGGGTCCAATGTTTTGTGCGGTGATCCTGGACAAGGACTATTGCTCCCACTTCCAAATGTGAGAGTGGCTTGGCGTTGCCATTGTATCGCTTCCGGAAGGAATGTTCTCTTACATTTTGCTGCAAGAGGTACTGGGCCATCTGGATCTGCTGGGGCGTGCCAGAGATGGTGATGACCCGTTCGTTGCTACCAGGTTGAGACTCATCTATGGTGAACCCCGCACCAGACTCGCGCCGGATCTTCCTGATGCGTTGACCACCTTTCCCAATGATGGCACCGGCGAGATCATTTGGTATAGTGACTTGTGATGAGCCTTTTTTCGGGACGACTACCATAGGATGGCACCAATCGATGGCTTCGCCGACGGGTACCTGTTCGATTATCCCTTTCGCCAACATGGTATCGAGTTGAGTTTTGACGGGGTCTCTCCAGTGAAAGGGAACGTTGTATGCCCGGTAGCGTTTGCAAGGAACGGCATCTTTAACTAGTTCGATAGACATGGGGGGTCCTTGCATGGGTTTTAACACTGTGTCGTCGAACGCTCTAGCATAATGGGTAAGGATAGACTGCTTATCGATCTCATTGGCTCTCACCGGGGTCGGCGGGAACGTTAGAACTTGTCCGTTGGTTATGGCATTGACGATCATTGAATGGGGCCAGTTATCCGGCAGAAGTCCTAAGGCTTTGCATCCGCTCTTGCTCAAGAGAGGGGCGTTCAGGTGCTTGCAGACTCCAACGGTAGTACTGTATGTTTTCCCGTTGAGATGCAGTGCCGCGACGAACGATCCACAAGGACTTAAGCTGATGCCGTTGGCTCCTACGCAAGGGACGTTCTTCGGGTTGAGTGCTGATCGGGTCTGCTCATCCAGTAACAGGAATTCTGATTCTGGGATTAGATCCAGATCTGACCCCGGGTCCGCCAGCCAACGGATTTGGTGTAACTTATGGTTGATATCGGTCGGAATGGTTATGAGTTCGTTGCGTACTCCAGCTGCAACAACTGTGTTTGAGGGTCCTGGTTGGGACTGATTGTTTCTGGTTGCGGGTGGCGGGATATTAGGTTTGGTTGTGGGTTTCCGTTTCAGTTGTCGGCAAACCCTTCCGTAATGCCCGGTGATGCCGCATTTGTTACACTCTATGTCTTTTGCTGGGCACTGGTCACGGCGGTGTCTTGGGTTAGCCCCACATCCGGAGCAGGGGTCGTTAGGATCATAGGGTTTCTGAAAGAAACGGTTGGCCTTAGGTGAGGTTTCAGACGAGCTGGCTTGTTGATGCTTGTAGGTTGATGGTGCACGTCTGGTTGCAATGAAGGCTTCGGGGGAGGTGGTTGGGGAGGGTGAAAGAGTCGCGCCCACGGCGGTAGCACTCTCATGTGCGATGCAAATTGAGAGGACTCGGTCCAGGGAGAGGTCGGAATTGTACTGCTCCGCCAGTACTTTTCGTTGGAGGTCTTTATCAAACAGGCCACATATTAACCTGTCACGGATACGGAGTTGCTGTTGATAACCAGCAAGGGCAAACGTTTTCCCACAAGCTCTTTTTGTGCATCTTGTAATACACGGGTCGCCGCATGTGCTGCACTTAAAATCCAGCTCATGTGCACACGAGTCATCAAGAGCTTTAAGGGCTGCGAAGTAGCGATCCACCGATTCTCCGGTTTGTTGGTCCCTACGATGAAAATCTTGCCGATCAAGGAGGGGGTTTCGCTTCTTGCGTAGGTAGGCCTCGAGAGCATTCACGGCTTCATCGAGGGTGGTGGTGGTAGAAATATGAAGGCGGCCTGATTGCCAAAGGATGGTCCATTCGGAATGGAGGGCGGCACGCAAAGTCACTTGCTGTGTGGATAGCGGGAAGGTGGCTACTTGTTGGGCGTCCACGTAGTCGTTCCAACGTTGTTTCCAATCGCGGAAAGAAGACATCGTTAACTCCTCCGGGGAAGCCAGTTTAGGAAGCTGGATGATTTTTGTGGCGTGGTGAGGAGGAGCTGCTAATGGGACTGTCGGTGTCGGATTCCGAGTAGCCATCTGCTGCAACAGTGCGGCTATGGACCTGAGGATGTCGGTGCTGGTCGGCGAGGCAGGGTTCTCTGGAGGGGTTTGGGATGGTCGGCGATTCCTTCTTGAGGGCATCTTGATTACTAATTGTCACTGAGCTGTCACTTAAAAAACGGCTATAATTAACCGAATGTCGACTGCGCCATGTTCTACCGCGTTAGGGTAAAGGTTCGAGCTGCAGTGAGAACTATAAATTAATAATTTATATTTTAATAAGTGTCCAAAAATTACATACAATTATAAGAGGCAGGTGGAGTACAGTTTTTACTCCACCAGCGCCTAGAGTATTATAAAATGGAAGGAACCGCCGTAGGTTGTAGCGACGCGCGGTAAACAGCCGGTGACGTCAGGCGGTGTTCGAAAAGTGCGCGCGCAGCCCCCGGTGCGCGCGCAGGCCGGCTGGCCAGCTCGCAGAATTCCCGGCGTCCCATGCCAGCGTCGCCCGCTGGCATCCTCTTATCTCACAGATTAAACAACTGGATAGAAAAAAGAGTGATTATTTTAGAAAACCAAGCAGGTTTCCGTAAGAACCGATCATGCACTGACCACATAATACTACTGAATTCACTCATCCAATTATCTCTGAGAAGAAAACGAGGCAAGCTATATGTCTTCTTCGTCGATTTGACTAAAGCTTTCGACACAGTCCCACATGATTTACTTTGGCAAAAATTGCATAAAATGGGCATTAGCAATAAATTTGTAATGCTGATAAAAAACTTTTACCAAGAAGCTAAGATCACTATCCGATGGAAAGGACAATATTCAAATAATGTGAAAATTAATTCTGGAGTGTTGCAGGAAGAATCACTCTTCCCACTTTTATTTATACTATATATGGCCGACCTAATAGAACTTTATAATAACTCAGCACTTACAGGATTTCATCTCCCTGATTTTGGCGTTTTACACCTACTTATGTATGCGGATGACATAGCCATAATTGGAGAATCGAAAATTAATCTTCAAATTAAAATCAATTTACTAAAGTCTTACCTGGATAAGAACAAATTAGTTTTAAATGAAAATAAGTCCAAAATAATAGTATTCAGAAATGGAGGAAGACCGGCAAAACACGAAAACTGGTACTGGGGTGACACCCCACTGACTGTTGCGTCCAATATTACATATCTGGGATATCCATTCACTTCCACTATTAATAGTAAAAAGGTAGCCCTCTTTTATAAAGCCAAAGCAAATACGGCAATAAATGCAACTATTAGACTGATAAAAAAAAGAAAAAATTAACTCATTAAAAGTTGCTCTGAATCTATTTGACTCAGTTATTAAATCAATACTGCTCTATGCGGCCCCTGTGTGGGCTTGGGACAATACGGATATTATAGACCAATTACAGAATACGTTTATCAAAAATTTTCTGAATCTACCAAGATATATACCAGGGTACATTGTAAGGCTGGAAACAGGCAGAATATCTTTGACTTTTACAACGATCAAATTAATTTTGAAATATTTCATTAGATTACAAAAAAATGGAAGACAATAGACTACCTAAGCTATGCTGGAATAGATTGAAGGAAATTTCCTTAATGACAAAAAAACCTATAGGATTCTGTAAGAATATTATGGATATCATCAATCATTGTGGACTCACATGGCTAAACTATAGGTTAAATTATGATGACATACAGATCGAACTTCCGAATATACTAAAAATAAAAATTGAACAGCTATTGCAGCAAGATCTGGCAAAATTATCTCTTACGAAAACATACTCAAACTATAGGTTACTTTATGATTCATTTATTCCAGAAAATTACTTTTCATGCAATCTGTCTTCAGCTTTAGTGAGTTTTATTGCACAGATCAGATTAATGTCAACAATGATCAAAGAAAATCATATTTACGCAATTAAGAAAGAAGATTTGTACTGTGGGTTATGTGGAAGTCAGATAACTGATGAAATATACCATTTTATTGCTGAATGCGGGGATTTGGAAGGAGAGAGAAAAAAGATCCTGAAAAGTCTTCCTAGACCGCATTTGAACTCAATAAAGCTAATAAAAACTGTTTCAGATAAGAAAAGTTGGGCAATTGAACTGTTCAACTTTCAAAAAGCGGTTGGGAATAAAATTGCACTCATGGAAGAGAGAAGAACAGGGGCACAATAAAAAGTCACCCTGTTTGACATACCTTGACTGTAAATACTATATTTTCACCTGTTCTCTTATGGTTAATATTGTCTGTAACTCCACGGAGAATCCGTACAGGGCAAGATGCCCTAATAAAGCTGTTTTGTTGTTTGTTGTTGTTGAATTAAATTTTATATCAATCTGGAAATTGCCATTGTTTATCTAGGATGTAGTTCTATGTATCAGGATTGTGTATTAAGCTATTGTATATTTCTGGGATATCTATATGTCTATTGATGCTCTGGTGTTTTTTGGATACTATTGCTTCTAGGATTAGTCTTTTATATTTATTTTTTATGTTGGTGTAGTAGGTTTTTGGTTCTTCTAAATTAAAAGTATGGCCTGTTGTTTTAATATGTTGAAAGATAAGTTATCTATTGTCTTTGTTATTTATATTTCTATTGTGTTCATTAATCCTGTCCTTAACTGACCTGCCTGTTTCTCCTACATATATACTATTACAATGGTTACATTTAACGGAATAGATGGCCTGTTTGTTGTGTATTGGTAGGATAGGGCTATTGTTTTTGGTGTTAGGATTTCTAACTATAGAACCAATGTTTGGAGTATTTTCATAAAAAATTCTGATTCCGTGTTTTTTAAGTTCTCGGGCTATTTTGATGTTATTGGGGGAATAAGGTATGATGCATGTTGATCTATATGTCTGGTTATTGTTGATTGTGGAAGGGTTATAAAAATGTCTTAGTATAAAATTTTTTGGGTATCCTGCTATGAGAAGGTTTTGCATTATATTTTGAGTTTCTATTGTTTTAAATGTTTGATTGGAACAATTGTATGGATCCTTTTTGTGAGGGTTTTTATGGTGTTTATTTTATGATTTAAATGGCAATATGAGGAGTAGTGTATATAGTTGGGTTGGAAAGTGGGCTTATAATATACTGTAGTGTTGAATTTCTGGTTTTGCCTGGTGATGAAAATATCTAAGAAAGGTAACGTGCCATTGGTTTCTTTTTCTAGGGTGAAGTCAATTTCTTTATGAAAGTCTTTTAATTTGGTTAAAATGCTATCTATTGTTTCTGTGTGGCATAAGAAGAATATATCGTCTATATACCTGCTCCATATTTGAATTTCTGTTGGGAAGTGGCCAGTAATCTGTCGGTCTATCTGTTGCATGACTATTTCTGCTAAAGGGGATGATAGTGGGCTTCCCATTGGGGAGCCTTTAGTTTGTTTGTAATAATTGCTATTGAATGAAAATATATTGATATGTAAACATATGTCTATTAATTTAATTATTTTAGTGTATATATTGGAGGTTATATTGTGGTCTGAAAGGAAGTTTTTTGTACATTCCATGACTAATTGGTGTGGTAGGCTAGGGTAAAGGTTAACTACATCGAATGATACCATACTATGGTTAGGTCTATAGGGAGTGTCTAAATTTCGCTGATGAATTTTGGTGTGGATGTTATAGTTGTTTTGGGGGGATTATCTTCCTCGGAATTTATTTATGTTTGCTGCTTATTATACACCAGAGGATTCCACCTTATGATTTATAAAAGAAGTTAAAAATGAATACTGCTGATCATATAATGAATCACTATATGAACCTCATCCATAGAAAATCTTTATCCTTAGCAAAATTGAGAAAACACCTCCTTTTCAATAGAATATGTGAAGAAAACAGCTTTATACCTCCCTCATTAAGAATTAAAGATCCCGTGAAGAACCCTTTTTCTTCTCAAATCATAAAAGAAACTCAAATCAAACTGTTAAGATCCAGAACAAGAGGTTGTTACTCCAATATCCGGCTGATTTCAAAAACCTTAAAAGAATTGATCTGCATTACCTCACAAAGAGTACAACCTGATACCATGCTGAAACTCATCACAAGAACTACCCAAGATATTAAAATACTGAGTGCTAAAATAGGTGAAAAACACAACAGAAAGTTACAATTCTGGTCGAAGAAATATAAAGTAAAACTTGATACATTTACCCAAAAAACAAATATAGTCAATCTATCAAAAACAGACCTCACAGTAGAAGAGATAAAATATCTTTCCAAAGGATTAAAGCACAGGTATGCCGATAAAACTGACCATCAGAAATCCATTGCAGGAATTGAGACTGCTATCAAAGGACTCGATCATCAAACAATCGCCAAAATAAGAAACATAACCTCATCTGCTTTAACTGAAACCACGAACTTTCCAAAGATAAACCCCAAAAACAAAATTATAGCCAAAAACTTAAGAAATAGAAAAGAAATTCTTATAACTCGATCTGACAAAGGAGGCCAAACTGTAATTTTGGAAACAGCAGAATATATCAACAAAATGAACAATATTCTCACAGACCAGAACACCTTCAAATTAATCTCTAAAAATGACAAAGAGTCAATCTGCAATCAATACAAAAAAGATTTAAGAAGCCTTCAAAGAAATAACACCATCACGGCAGAAGAACTCAAGGACTTTCTATCAAATATAAACTCCGATGCATACATATACGGACTCCCAAAACTACACAAGCCTGGTAACCCATTACGACCTATAGTAGCATACTATCTATCCCCTGCAGCTCCTTTAGCCAAATTTATAGCCAATCTCCTCATCCCCTTACTCAAAGATAATCCCCTCAAAACAACTATAACATCCACACCAAAATTCATCAGCGAAATTTTAGACACTCCCTATAGACCTAACCATAGTATGGTATCCTTCGATGTAGTTAACCTTTACCCTAGCCTACCACACCAATTAGTCATGGAATGTACAAAAAACTTCCTTTCAGACCACAATATAACCTCCAATACATACACTAAAATAATTAAATTAATAGACATATGTTTACATATCAATATATTTTCATTCAATAGCAATTATTACAAACAAACTAAATGCTCCCCAATGGGAAGCCCACTATCATCCCCTTTAGCAGAAATAGTCATGCAACAGATAAACCGACAGATTACTGGCAACTTCCCAACAGAAATTCAAATATGGAGCAGGTATATAGACGATATATTCTGCTTATGCCACACAGAAACAATAGATAGCATTTTAACCAAATTAAAAGACTTTCATAAAGAAATTGACTTCACCCTAGAAAAAGAAACCAATGGCACGTTACCTTTCTTAGATATTTTCATTACCAGGCAAAACCAGAAATTCAACACTACAGTATATTATAAGCCCACTTTCCAACCCAACTATATACACTACTCCTCATATTGCCCTTTAAATCATAAAATAAACACCATAAAAACCCTCACAAAAAGGATCCATACCCATTGTTCCAATCAAACATTTGAAACAATAGAAACTCAAAATATAATGCAAAACCTTCTCATAGCAGGATACCCAAAAAATTTTATATTAAGACATTTTTATAACCCTTCCACAATCAACAATAACCAGACATATAGATCAACATGCATCATACCTTATTCCCCCAATAACATCAAAATAGCCCGAGAACTTAAAAAACACGGAATCAGAATTTTTTATGAAAATACTCCAAACATTGGTTCTATAGTTAGAAATCCTAACACCAAAAACAATAGCCCTATCCTACCAATACACAACAAACAGGCCATCTATTCCGTTAAATGTAACCATTGTAATAGTATATATGTAGGAGAAACAGGCAGGTCAGTTAAGGACAGGATTAATGAACACAATAGAAATATAAATAACAAAGACAATAGATCACTTATCTTTCAACATATTAAAACAACAGGCCATACTTTTAATTTAGAAGAACCAAAAACCTACTACACCAACATAAAAAATAAATATAAAAGACTAATCCTAGAAGCAATAGTATCCAAAAAACACCAGAGCATCAATAGACATATAGATATCCCAGAAATATACAATAGCTTAATACACAATCCTGATACATAGAACTACATCCTAGATAAACAATGGCAATTTCCAGATTGATATAAAATTTAATTCAGACTTAGAATATTCATTTTAGGACAAGTAATCATTTCAATATATTCAATGTAATCGGCCAATATTTCTGGGGGCAAAACACCTCTCTTTATAAAAGTTTTTAGATTAGAACTAAATCACGTGGATACGAGATTCACTCACGCTATGCAGGACCAAAGAAAAACACCATCTAATTGTTTACAAACATTTCTATTTGAAATTCAAAATTTAATTTAAAATTACTTCCTATTTTCTTGAAGAAGGGCTATTTACGCCCGAAAGCTCGAAGACTATTATTTTTGAAATAAAAGACTCTTATCCTCGGAATTTATTTATGTTTGCTGCTTATATATAAATTAGTCTTTCTCACTACATCTGTCTGTTTTTTCAATAAAATATAAGTATTCCCCTGTTTCTCTACATCTGTGTACTTCTTTCAATAAAATTTTGATATTTCCCAGTTTCTCTACATCTGTGTACTTCTTTCAAAAAAATAAAGGTATTCCCCTGTTTCTCTACATCTATGTATTTCTTTCAATAAAATATAGGTATTCCCCTGTCTCTCAAAATCTGTGTATTTTTTCAATAAAATATAGGTATTCCCAGTTTCTCTACAACTGTTAATTTCATGCAATAAAATAAAGGTATTCCCCTGTTTCTCTACATCTAGGAACTCATTTCAATTAAATATAGGCATTCCCCTGTCTCTCTACATCTATGTACTTCTCTCATTAAAATATAGATATTCCCCTGTCTCTCTACATCTGTGTACTTCTTTCATTAAAATATAGGTATTCCGTGTTTCTCTACAACTATATATTTCATTTAATAAAATATAGGTATTCCGCAGTCTCTCTACATCTGTGTACTCCTTTCAATTAAATATTGGCATTCCCCTGTCTCTCTATATCTGTGTACTACTTTCAATAAAATATAGGTATTCCCCTGTCTCTCTACATTTGTGTACTTCTTTCAAAAAAATATAGGTATTCCACTGTCTCTCTACATCTGTGTACTTCTTTCAATAAAATATAGATATTCCCCTGTCTCTCTACATCGGTGTACTTCTTTCAATAAAATATAGATATTCCCCTGTCTCTCAAAATCTGTGTACTTCTTTCAATAAAATATCTGTATTCCCAGTTTGTCTACAACTGTTAATTTCATTCAATAAATATAGGTATTCCCCTGTGTCTCTACATCTAGGAACTCATTTCAATTAAATATAGGCATTCCCCTCTCTCTCTACATCTATGTACTTCTCACATTAAAATATAGATATTCCCCTGTCTCTCTTCATCTGTGTACTTCTTTCAATAGAATATAGGTATTCCTCTTTCTCTCTACATCTGTGTATTTCTTTCAATAAAATATAGGTATTCCCTGTTTCTTTACAACTGTATATTTCATTCAATAAAATATAGGTATTCCCCTGTCTCTCTACATCTGTGTACTTCTTTCAATAAAATATAGGTATTCCACTGGCTCTCTAAATATGTGTTCTTCTTTCAATAAAATATATTGAAAGATGGACACAGATATAGAGAATACTTATATTTATTTGAAAGAAACAGATAGATATAGAGAGAAAGAGGAATATCTATATTTTATTGAAGGAAATACACAGATGTACAGAGACAGGGAAATTCCTATATTTTATTGAAAGAAATACACAGATGTAGAGAGACAGGGGAATACCTATATTCATTTGAAAGAAGTACACAGATATAGAGAGACAGGGGAATACCTATATTTTATTAAAAGAAGTACACAGATGTGGAGAGACAGGTGAAGTCTATATTTTAATGAAGGAACTACAGAGATGATATAGAGACAGGGAGCAATACATATATTTTGTTGAAAGAAGTACACAGATGTAGAGAAACAGGGGAATACCTATATTTATTGAAAGAAGTACATAGATGTAGAGAGAGACAAGGGAATATCTATATTTTATTGATATAAGTACACAGATGTAGAGAGACAGGGGAATACCTATATTTTATTGAAAGTGGTACACAGATATAGAGAGACAGGGGAATACCTATATTTTATTGAAAGACGTACACAGATGTAGAGAGACAGGGGATTACCTATATTTTATTGAAAGATCTACAGAGATGACATAGAGACAGGGAGGAATACATATATTTTATTGGAAGGTGTACACAGATGTAGAGAGACAGGGGAATACCTATATTTTATTGAAAGAAGTACACAGATGAAGAGAGACAGGGAAATACCTATATTCTATGGAAAGTGGTACACAGATATAGAGAGACAGGGGAATACCTATATTTTATTGAAAGAAATACACAGATGTAGAGAGACAGGGGAGTACCTATATTTTATTGAAAGAACTACAGAGATGACATAGAGACAGGGAGAAATATATATATATTGTTGAAAGAAGTACACAGATGTAGAGAAACAGGGGAATACCTATATTTATTGAAAGTACATAGATGTAGAGAGAGACAAGGGAATATCTATATTTTATTGATATAAGTACACAGATGTAGAGAGACAGGGGAAGACCTATATTTTAATGAACTACAAAGATGACATAGAGAC
Organism: Cordylochernes scorpioides; assembly: GCA_030710605.1. Taxonomy (NCBI): domain Eukaryota; kingdom Metazoa; phylum Arthropoda; class Arachnida; order Pseudoscorpiones; family Chernetidae; genus Cordylochernes; species Cordylochernes scorpioides. The sequence continues at coordinate 33,175,240 of CP092879.1, forward strand.
AGGGAGGAATATATATGTTTTATTGAAAAGAGTACATAGATGTAGAGAGAAAGGGGAATACCTATATTTTATTGAAAGAAGTACACCGATGTAGAGAGACAGGTGAATACCTATATTTTATTGAAAGTAGTACACAGATAGAGAGACAGGGGAGTACCTATATCTCATTGAAAGAAGTACACAGATGTAGAGAGACAAGGGAATTCCTATATTTAATTGAAAGAAGTACACAGATGAAGAGAGACAGGGGAATACCTATATTTTATTGAAAGAAGTACACAGATACAGAGAGACAGGGGAATATCTATATTTAGTGAAAGAAGTGCACAGATGTAGAGAGACTGGGGTATATCTGTATTTTATTGAAATAAGTACACAGATGTAGAGAGACAAGGGAATACTTATATTTTATTGATAGAAGTACACAGATCTAGAGAGACAGAGGAATACCTATATTTTATTGAAAGAAGTACACAGATGTAGAGAGACAGGGGATTACCTATATTTATAGAAAGAGGTACACAGATGTAGAGAGACTGGGGAATGCCTATACTTTATTGAAAGAAGTACACAGATGTAGAGAGACAGGGGAATATCTATATTTTACTGAAAGAAATATACAGATGTAGAGAGACAGGGGAATACCTATATTTTATTGAAAGAAATACATAGATGTAGAGAGACAGGGGAATATCTATATTTTATTGAGAGAAGTACACAGATGTAGAGAGACAGAGGAATACCTATATTCTATTGAAAGAAGTACACAGATGTAGAGAGACTGGGGATTACCTATACTTTATTGAAAGAAGTACACAGATGTAAAGAGACAGGGGAATATCTATATTTTACTGAAAGAAATATACACATGTAGAGAGACAGAGGCATACCTATATTTTATTGAAAGAAATACACAGATGTAGAGAGACAGGGGAATATCTTAATTTTATTGAAAGAAATACACAGATGCAGAGAGACAGGGGAATATATATATTTTAGTGAAGGTAGTCCACAGATGTAGAGAGACTGGGGAATATCTGTATTTTATTGATATAAGTACACAGATGTATAGAGACAGGGGAATACTTATAATTTTTTGAGAGAAGTACAAAGATGTAAAGAGACAGAGGAAAACCTATATTCTATTGAAAGAAGTACACAGATGTAGAGAGACAGGGAAATACCTATATTTTATTGAAAGAGGTACACATATGTAGAGGGACTGGGGAATGCCTATACTTTATTGAAAGAAATATACACATGTAGAGAGACAGGGGAATATCTATATTTTACTGAAAGAAATATACACATGTAGATAGACAGGGGCATACCTATATTTTATTGAAAGAAATACACAAATGTAGAGAGACAGGGGAATATCTATATTTTATTAAAAGAAGTACACAGATGTAGAGAGACAAGGGAATACCTATATTTTATTGAAAGAAGTACACTGATGTAGAGAGACTGGGGAATATCTATATTTTATTGTAATAAGTACACAGATGTAGAGAGACATGGAATACTTATATTTTAATGGAAGAAGTACACAGATATAGAGAGACAGGGGAATATCTATATTTTATTCGAAGAAATACACAGATGTAAAGTGACAGGGGAATACTTATATTTTATTGAACGAAATACACAGATGTAGAGAGACAGGGAAATACATATATTTTATTGAAAGAAGTACACAGATGTAGAGAGACAGGGGAATACCTATATTTTTTTTAGAGTAATTCAGTCAAATTGGTTAAATATAGGTTACATGTCAGTGAAGATGAAGGCTAAAAGCCAATCAATTTCACAAAATATATCGATCTCGTCAGAAATAACCCCATTATCCAGAAATGGTGACTTCTCTGAAAGCCATAGCTCTAATGATGCGGCACGATAATGACGTTCCAATCGATGTGGAAAGCTGTTGCTGACCATTTTGTAGTTCGCTATTGGGAATGCAACCTGCTATTATCCATACCATCGTGTAATTTGGGGACGAAATTCACCGTAGCTATTTTTGATGACTCGTAGTGCCCCAAAGCTCATCGAATACTTGTTAAGATGAAGATAGACCTGCATTAAGAAGTCGTTAAAATATAATTTCAGTACACAGGAGATGCCGTCCAAACTATATGTTTTCCTTTATAGCCGGTGACAGATATATTCTTCCACCTAAGCAGGAGATGTTCGTACCGTTTAACGGGTTTCGTTCCTAAATTATGATACTCTTCCTCACACCTCTTAGAAATCCAGCGATGTCCTCCATGCGATACAATGGAAGTTCGAAATGCTCGCTGAATTTATTGGAGTCAAGATTTTGAAGCAATTTTCCCTCTACGACGTTTTCCCTAACCGACTAAAATGGATTTCTGCCCCGAGGAATGAGGTCGGAAACGCAGATTAGTATGTGTTTGAAGTGATTCAACTAAAAAGATTCTTCAAAGTCCACCATCACTAGGGAAGGTCATCTCACTCAGCTCTCTCGAGAGCAAGCGGTGATTGGTGGGAGCAATATTTGAGCAATATCCACTGAGATTTCGGAGTAGTGCAGAGGGTATTGCTCTTTTACAGAATAATTATCATTGTCATCTCCCATAGGAATCCTGCCAATGACCCGCTGGAGTAACGTCCACGGAATTTACAATAGATACTGTGATATCTTATTTTTGTCCTCTACTGCAAAACGACGCATCTAATTTAATTGTATACACATTCATTTACAGACTCAAAGCGCATACTTAACTCTCTCGAGGTCGACATTGTCTAGGAGCTCTGTGAGGGATTCGATTGAACCGGAAACATTAGTAAAGTCCTAGGAGATATCAGGTCAAAGAGGAAACAGACTTCTTTTTGATGGCTTCAGCTGAAGTTGTGTGCAGCTGTAGGAGCAGCTTGCTATCATCATGGGATAGATGACGGTTGATAACCCCAGATCTCGATGCCAAAGACAATTATATTTACTTGCTATAGGATAGTGACGCTTGGAGTAGTAACACGGACAATTCAGTTTTTTTGATGGACATCGAAAGGGTCATTAGCCCTGTAGCCTAGACAGATATATCCGTCGTTGTCCATGGTATTTACATTAACCTACTGAAAGATGTTAAAGATCAACTTCCTTCTGGCAAAGAAAACAAAGTGTACTAGGATCCCTCGGCGTGCGGCGATGTCGCGAATATTTAGGGTCGAAATTCGACATCTCAGAGCCGTCAAATAGTACATAGTTTTGCCAATGGGAATTCTTTGTAAAAAGGTTTCTTTAGAAGTTTCCTTCAAAAGAGCTATGAGTTTTGAGTCCATGATGTCTTTGGCCTTCTAATCGGCGTTCAATATGTCCATAAGAGAGTTCATATTCCGTACATAATTAATTCCGCAAGTATATCTCTCTTTAGCTACAGTAGTTGACTCGTCAATGACTGTTATAAAGCCATTTTCATTCTCAGTCAAACGTCCATTTGTTAGCGTTCTGTAGATTAGGGCGACTGTTGAATGATGAAGAGGGACAATGACATACCACAAAAATAGAATCAGTGCAGAACCTTGTGAAAGTACCGAGTTAAGAGACTACGAAGGTCGTTAAAGGAAAAAGTATGTAGAGGCTGGGTTTATATGAAATCTAAATGATAAACTCATCAACTTTTTTTTTATCTTACTCACCAATATTTTGGTGACCCACTGCAACCATTTCAAGGTGAAAAGTCTCAATGTGCTGCTAAGCTCAAAATCGACAACAGCTTGGTAGCACATTGAGGGATTTTACCTTGAAAGTGGTAACAGTAGATCTCCGAACCGTCGGTAAGTAAAAATAAAATAAGAGGTTGATGAGTTTATCATATTGAGTTGTGAAGGCCGTTGTTTACTACGCTGAGAACGACACCTTCCTGTCTTCAAAGAAGATTTGCACAATACAGATCAGTGAGCTGAGCAAGCTCGAGAATTTGGATGATGGCCTGTTTACCGACAGCCTTCCCCAAGCTCAAGGCAGAATTTTCATCCAGTAGAATTGCTTATGGCAGAATTTACATCCAGTATAATTGTTTATGGTGAATTTTCATCCAGTAGAATTGCTTATGGCAGAATTTTCATCCAGTTAAATTGTTTATGACAGAATTTTCATCAGGTAGAATTTCCTATGGTAGAATTTTCATCCAGTAAAATTGCTTATGGCAGAATTTTCATCCAGTAGAATTGCTTATGGTAGAATTTTCATCCAGTAAAATTGCTTATGGCAGAATTTTCATCCAGTAGAATTGCTTATGGTAGAATTTTCATCCAGTAGAAGTGCTTATGGTAGAATTTTATCCAGTAAAATTGTTAAAATTATCATTCAGTATAATTTCTTATGGCAGAATTTTCATCCAGAAGAATTGCTTATGGAAGAAATTTCATTCAGTGTAATTGATTTTCATCTATAAGATGCGTAATTTTGGCAAGAGCCACTTCCGTTGATTGGATATGGACAAATTTATATTGGTTGATAGGCAGCAATTCATAGGAATCGGCGAGTCATTCCAGCCTGGCCAGGGTACAATTTTCAAAAACCTTGTCTAAAGTTGTCAGGAGTGCGATCGACTATATCTCATCAGTTAACTGTTGGCGGAATTAATTTGTTAGATTGGGCAGAAGTATGAGGCAATCTTCCTTCTACATTCACGGGACCATATTCCGACCCTAAAAGAATTTAGAAAAGAGTTTGCCGGGAATACGGAAAAAGTAGCTGAGGCATTTTGTCCTGGAGGTTTTATTCGGTCATGGCGATATATGGCTTTCGTGATCACTCAGGGTCTGATATTGGGTTCATATGAATACATTGTAATCTTTGAGAATAAGGTCTGGTATCCAGTGGAAAGCAAAGTATTGATTCAAGAATACCTTAAAGACCTTTTCAGTAAAAGCTGTCACCAACTACCCACCATAATCATCATGGCCTATACCAAGCGTGTTACTAGGGATAGCAATTTTTTAAGAAGGTAAAAAACTACTAAAACATATACATCTATATAGACATTCAACTCTTAAAAACACCTTCTGGAGATTTAACAACCCACTGCAGACGCTGAGAACTATTTCAGGAAAGAAAATATAGCAATAGAACTCTATAATTTATACAGATCAATTGTAAATAGATCCATACACAAAAGAGGTAGTGAGGAAAGTTTTAGAACAAAAGATGTGTAAATAAATCCCTTTTCAAACAAAGACTCACGTGCACATGGGAAAAGGGAGAAAAAAAATGCTGTATTGTTTTTTTTTTTTGTTGTTGTTTTTTTTTGTATGGCGAATCCATACAGGGCAATAGGCCCTAATAAAAGCCTTTTTGTTGTTGTTGTTGTTGTTGTATATAGACATTCTCTGAGGTAAGGAGAGGAGTGTAATGGTAACAATAAAGAAGTCTAGATGTAATTTATCTACTAAAATCTGCAACATATTCAACATTTTCCCCTGAAGTTATATGAATGTATATAAAATCAAAAGAGAGATGATACTATATATCAAACAAACCCAGGTTCCAAAAAGACTTCTCAATGCTTTCCCAGAAAACATATAAAACTATGAACTTTGAGTAAAAATATCAGGCCTTCATGGAAAATTATATTTTGAAAAACTATTTTATTCTCTTGCTTTCGGGCAAGAACGCCCTTCTACAGGAGAAAATATGGTATAATAATAATTATTGAAGGGCTTTCGTGCCCGAAAGCTATAAAAAATGAAAATATACTTTTCCTTGGAGGCCTGATATTTATACTGATTATTATACCATGTTTTCTCCCGTAGAAGGGCGTTCGTGCCCGAAAGCTAGAGATTAAAAAAGCTTTTGAAAATATACTTTTCCCTGAAGATATTTTTACTCAATATTGATACAAGGAGTTATTTTATCGAACAATGATCTTTGTCTTCAGCCAACATCAGTAGCGAGGAACCTACCTTTCTGGTAGAGGCTCCAGTACTCCACGGTACAACTCTCTGTAAACATCAACCTTCCCATTATAACATACAGAAGTTCCGTATTACTATATTAATGTATTAAATAATAAAATATTAACACAAAGCAATAACGCGCCATCTATACATATAAAATAAAAGGACATAAAAGCGCGAATGTTTCTTTTATACATAAAACGAACTTCTACTGTCCTTACTGCGATGAAAAAATATATTGGGAGGGCTTGGCTCATCAGTGGTGAACCCTCCCAGCGGTTTCGCCAATTTAATCCACCAGACCGCTTCTCAGAGCTCTAATATTGCATTGGATCATTCTGCTTTTATATGCTACACTGAAGGATGGAATCTTAGAAATGGTTTTCAAGTAAACTATGGACATAAGCTTATAGGACAGTAGAATTATATTCAAATGATGGCGCGTTATTGCTTTGTGTTAATTTATTCCTAATGACCTTGTCTTTATAGTTTGCTGAAGAGCATTGCTCGAAGCAAATATTTGAATATAATTCTATTGTCCTATAAGCTTATGTCCATAGTTTACTTGAAAACCATTTCTAAGATTCCATCCTTCAGTGTAGCATATAAAAGCAGAATGATCCAATGCAATATTAGAGCTCTGAGAAGCGGTCTGGTGGACTAAATTGGCGAAACCGCTGGGAGGGTTCACCACTGATGAGCCAAGCCCTCCCAATATATTTTTTCATCGCAGTAAGGACAGTAGAAGTTCGTTTTATGTATAAAAGAAACATTCGCGCTTTTATGTCCTTTTATTTTATATTAATAAAATATTAATTCGGACCAAAAGAAAATGTTTAAAAATTCAATATTTCGACAAGACTGTTCGCACCTCTTTATTGAAGAAGTCCTAAGAAAGCTTTACAAGTTTGATACCTTAATATGATTGAGTGGAGATAAGAAAGAAGAAGAAGAAGTCCTAAAGCATTTAGAGGACAAACCTAAGGTAATTATATCGCAACATCTATATACGAGGTCTGTTCAAAAAGTATCGCGACTTTTGTGTTTTTCAAAAATTATTTATTTATCTATGAATACCTATTTTGTCCCCTTCAAAGTAATCCCCATGAGATATTATACACTTGTGCCAACGGTTTTTCCAATCTTCGAAGCACTTCAAAAAATCATTTTTTTAAAATCTTTTTCAGCTCCTCCTTCGATGCCGTCTTTATCTCGTCAAGTGTAGCGTAACGTCGTCCTTTTATGGGTCCTCTTCAGTTTAGGGAACAAGAAAAAGTCACAGGGGGCCAGATCTGGGGAATACGGTGGCTGAGGAATCATTAGTGTGTTGTTTTTGGCCAAAAAGTCGCGCACAAGCAACGATGTGTGAGCAGGGGCGTTATCGTGGTGCAAAAGCCAATTTTTGTTCTTCCACAAATCCGGGCATTTCTGGCGGATTGCTTCGCGCAAATTGCGCATAACTTGCAGGTAATATTCCTTATTGACCGTTCTACCCTGTGGCAAGAACTCATGATGCACCACGCCCCTGCAATCGAAGAAAACTGTCAGCAAAACTTTCACATTCGACCGAACTTGGCGCGCTTTTTTCGGTCTTGGTTCGTGCGGCAGCTTCCATTGAGATGATTGAGCTTTGGTTTCCACGTCATAACCATAAACCCACGCTTCGCCACCAGTTATGACCCTCTGGAGCAAATTTGGGTCGTCGCGGAGAGAGTCCAACATCTCATTAGCAATGTTCATGCGATGCTGTGTTTGGTCGCAATTGAGCAATTTTGGTACGAATTTCGCGGCGACCCGTCTCATGCCCAAATCATTGATAAAAATCGAATGGCACGAGCCAATCGATATGCTTAGGTCCTCAGCAACTTCTCTAACGAGATTCGATGATTGGCCAATATAATTTTCTCCACTTCAATAATTTTTTCGTCTGTTGTTGAAGTGCTCGGGTGTCCGGCACGCTCTTCGTCGTTCACATCTTCTCGGCCTTCTGAGAACATTTTGTACCACCGATAAACGTTGCTTAGGTCCAAGGTAGCTACTCCGTATGCCACAGTCAACATTCGGAATGCATCCGCGTACTTAATTTCGTTTTTCACACAAAATTTTATACAGGTTCTTTGATCCAATTTTTTTAATAGGTAAAAATCGAAGACGATCCAAAACACCTGCAAGCAAAGCAGCTGTCAACAATTAAGCGAACATTCAAAATGGCCGAGCTTGTCGGCATAAGTGAGAGACATGAGTACCAACATAAAGCCACAAAAAGATCGAAATTCGAATATACGTAACCCGAAAAATTCAAAGGTCGCGATACTTTTTGAACACACCTCGTATACACTCATGGACAAAACTTAAGGAATTGAAAAGTCCTTTATGTTGCTGGTCGTCTATTTTTTTTGAGGAGACAGAGGCAATTTTGTCCCACTTGTTTATCTCGCGTGTCTTCAATAAAGATCACTGTGTATCAAATATCATTTAGAGTTATTGTCTGAATTCCGATATACATGCTAAAAGGCATAACTTTCTTAAGTTTTGTCTATGAGTGTAATAAATGGGAAACTATTAAACAACACGAATTTTTATTTTTAAAATTAACAATTTTCATACTTCTTCAAATTAAAGACATTTCGGCCAGTAAATCTTTTTTTTTTTTTTTTGTCTCGACGTTTCGAAAATAAAAAAAAAATATTTACTGGCCGAAGTATCTTTAATTTGGAGAACTATGAATGTCGGTGAGGCAACCTCTATCTTTACGAATTTTAATACTGTCCTTATTATGATAATATATATATATATTAAGAGGGCCTAGCTAATCAGTGGTTAACCTTCACAACGGTTTCGTAAGTTCAATCCCACAGACCAAACTAGAGCTCATATTGTATTGGGCTGTTCTGTTTACATACTGGCAGTTGGTTAGGAATTCTTTGTTAAGGTATTCAAGCAAACTATGGATACATACACTCTTTGATAATAGTAGAAAATTACATATAAACACTTGCATCGAAGGTTCACTATTGATTAGCCATGTTCTCATGGTATTTTCTATCACAGTAAAGTCAATAGGAAGTTAGTTTTATTCAAAGAATAAAAATTCGTGTTTAATTATTATTTTAGTCTTTTTTTTCCAGTCCAGGAAATGTAGCATTGAAATTGTAGCGTGAGATCATATTGGGTTATCCTGACATATTTATATTCAGATAAATATGAAACTATTATAGACGCGTATGATTCATTTATAAATTTAAAAAAGTTCTACTACCCTTACTGCAATGAAACACTAATGGGAGGGCCTGGCTCATCAGTGGTGAACCCTCCCAGCAGTTTCGCCAATTTAATCTACCATACTGCTGTTATATTGCATTTTTCGGTTTTCCTTTTATAGTGATACTGATGCTAGACTCTTGGAATGGGTATTTTAGATGAACTGAGGACATAAGCTTTGAGGATAGTAAAAATACATACAATTATAAATATGTAATATGCTTCGAGCAATTGATTAATTTTTAAAAGAATCATACGCGTCTACAATAGTTTAAAATTCTCATAACAGATGGGACGCTAATGTATCATATTCAGATAAATGTTTATCCTTTTAAATGGACACAGATTGATGCCCAGATGGACTGTAATATCAACACAATGTTTAGATGACCCAGAATTCCAATCTCCAAGCATGCTGAAGTCCACCCCATAAAGGAAAGTTGACAGTATTGATTCAAGAAAGCTTCAAGTTCTTCTCACGAACGGGCGAGCCTGCTTTATGTTAATGCGCGCGCAATGCAGAAGTTCATTGCATGCCTTTGGTTTTGTTATGGATGTACGGTGAATGCATTTTGTTTTTATAGAGTTTCTGATTTAGGTTTTAAAAAAGTTAATGAGGTTAGCTTGGTTTGAAGACAAAGCAGAATTCAGTATCACAAGATCGTTTTAAAATGAACTAGAGAACCGACCATCATTCCGAGAATGCCATTAAACATATATGCTCCATATTTGCATCATGAAATATACGGTTACTTAATTGTCGTTAGTGGTTCGGTACTGATCAAGGTTGGAGTCATTGGGCCATCAGGAAATGGAGTTGTGAACATTGCTTCACCAATTCATGATTCAAGATAAAATTGTGAAAAGCGTTTCAGTTATAAATATCCACGCTGCGCACGTATATTTGTAAATCATTCTTGTAAGAAATAGTCAATTGTTTTAATTAAGCCAGTTGAAGAGCGATTATCACTTGAAAGCTTGCAATTTGAAACAAAAAGAAACTCATTGTGAGAAAATATTCATTGTTTTTTAAAATTCCTTCACCTACCGCATTCGGTGGCTTATCTTTTCTTTTCTCATCTTGGATCTTTCCACGTGATTTGTTTGCATTATAAACTTGGATAAATCAACGCTAAATATAATTTTATAACATATAGATATATTTTTAAAATGTTGGTTGTTTGATATATCTCATTATTATTATTTTTAAACAAGTTTCTTTGGTCTTTTTTTTTCTTTTTTGCTTGTCAGTTGCTATGTTTGAAAGGAAAAAAGATTAGTGACTGATTGAAACTGAAGATTTCACTTCCTGGAAATTTATTCTCGTTGTGAGCGCAATTACAGTAGTTTGAATATGGAATTTATGGGAGTATAAGGATTGGAATGGCCAGCGGGAGAAATTACACTAGCCTTGTAAAATCACTGAATAGAGGATGTGGGCATTGTGTATATGGTGGTGAACTGCACTACAACTTGGAGCGTAGGACGGGTTTAACCAAGTCCGAACGAGAGTAACTCTCGAAGACGCCTGTGGGTGCCTGGTCGACTCCACTGAGCTAGACCATAAAGGCGGGCGCGAGGGGCCATACCATATGGCCGCTCAGTGCATGGAGAATGCATCATTCCTTTGGCTAGGTAACTTGAGGAGGTAACCGGGATGCAAGGACCACAGGAGTCTATATCATCCCTGGCTCTGCTTTGCAGGACCGAATCTCTTTTCTGTTTCGGCATGTTTCGTAATATGCAATTTTTTTTTTTCAATATATGTAAAATTTTGAGATTTAAATGAGGTGAACCGTTTCTGAAACAACCCTTTAATGCACCCTCATGTAGCCTTGCAGAGCCAGATTATTGATTATATTATTTTCGAAATTGGTACAGAGGATCAAAAAAGGGGAGCAAGGGCTGTTATGCCTATATCGTCCCCGGCTTTGTCATTTGAATAAGCCAAATTTATCTTCTGTGTCGGCATGTTTGCATCTTTTACTTTACCCCCCTTTACTTTGTAAATAAGTTATAAATATCCTTCTTAGATTCTCCAATTTTACTATTGGCTTGCTCATTATTTCTATCTTTACTTGAAATATATTTATTTTAAAATTATGCACGTTTCCATTCTTCAATATCAACTATTACTCCCCTATAATTATGTTAACCGCTTATTTGTGAACTCTCTGATGTAGCATGCGTTTAACGTTTTCAAATAAAGTTAACCAGAGCTGACACCCTCTCTTTCCGCGCCTCTTGGACCCTGCGCGGACCAGACTTTAAGTCGCTCCCCGAAGATTTTTTGCAGTCCCAATTCCTGTTTTGTCTGAGTTTTCGATACATGAATTACATGATTCTTCTAAAGTTAATTTGAAAACTGTTCTCCTTTGCAACGGCGGGCCCATCGGTGTCAATGGCACACGCATTCAACATGAAAGAGAGTTACGATGAAACTGCTTCTGAAAAAAGTAGAGTACTAGATATACAGCTGGAAATTCGATGGTGACTTTAAATTCATTGCTCTCTTGCTTGGTTTACAGTTTGGATATACAAAATTTTGTTGTTTTCTATATGAGTGAGATAGTAGAGATAAGGAAAGGCATTATTTAAAAAAAAAACTTTCCATAGGACTTTAAATATTGCACGTTTTCCATTGGTTAAATCTGAAAATATATACTTACCACCATTACATAACAAAATGGGGTTAATTAAGAACTTTGTCAAGACAATGAATACAAATACTGTTGGATTCGCCTATTTGAAGCAAAAATTCCCTAGCATAAGTGATGCGAAAATTAAAGAATACATTTTCATTGGACCTCTAATATTCGATAATTGCTGAAGGATTGAAATTTTGAAGATAGCTTAAATGACGTTGAAGCTGCAGCATGAAATTATTTTAGAAACGTTTTGAAGAACTTTCTGAATATGTTAAGGCCAAAAACTAGTGACTTAGTTAATTAACTCTTACTCTCCTACAAAACTCTGGGATGTAACATGTCTCTCAGTATCCATTTCCTGCATTCACATCCATTTCTTTCCTGATAATCTTGGTGCAGTAAGCGATGAGCATGGCGAGAGGTTTCAGATATGTCTAGCATGGAGAATCTGTTGGAATATTACACAGAGTACCAATGACTACAGAAGAGCTCTCGTGTTTGAAAAGGATCTCTTGTATATAATAATTATTGTTCTTTGTTTCACATATACAAAGTTTTTTTTTTTGTATTCTTGCTATGAATAATAAATAATATGCGTGGTGAGGTCTGGTAGCCTCTTGTAGAATCCTGTCGACTAACTTTGTGATGAGGTCCTGTAACTCTTGCTATACTATGTTAACCGAGAGGAACAGCCAGGATGGGGAGTTTTCCAGTACCTCTCTGCACCTTGGAAGACCTTTAAAAGTTCTCACAAAGTACAGGCAGTCGTGGTCGAGGCAGAGTGGAAAGCTTGGGGATGTCCATACAAAAAACGAAGACATAGTTGCACTAAGAAAGTTCCGTGAACAGATAAAAGTTGAGCTAGGAGCGAAAGATGGAGATAGAAACGTTCTTACTGACTACATGGTGGATGAGGTGGACCTGGGGTACAACCGACGAGAGCTCGCGCTGATGGTGAACTAACTTTCTGAGAAAGGGGGTTTTGCATTTCACCAGATGTGAAGAGTGTGGGTCGTCTGGTACATTCTAAACTGGCGCCGTCCTGACAGCTTCCAATCTATCTTTAGATGTTGTTTGTGACTTCCATCTATCTCGAATTTAGACTTTTTGACTTCTATCTCTTTAGATCAACTCTTAATCTATTACAGAGTTTTATTTATTTATCCTCAGTTTGTACAAATTACATTACATATGATGATGTAATGACACATGTCAATCATGCGTATAATCATTTACAGATGTGTTTATATTATACAACATGAAAATCTTGTTATAAGTTATATACAATATGGGGTTGTTGGTTAAATTACCATAGATGGGCCCCGGGAGTGAAAGGGTTTATCTAGGTTTAAGCGGGTAAAGCCTCTCTAACACAGGTAAGTAATTAAAATTTCTTTTAATCAATTTAAACTGTGAGGGTTAAAAAGGGATATAACAAGATGATTTGTTTGAATATATAAAAGTGAAATAAAAATGACATTTTTGTTTGATAAAAAAAAAGATTATTAAAATAAAATGATGACATAAAAATTCACATTCTAAGAGAATATCGGCGGGCGTTGGAAAGGGTTAGTAGTTGAAGAATATGTAATTGTAAGCATTACACATGCAACCAAATAATCAGATCCAGGTGCAAAGCGAGGATATAGACTTGAGCGTCTTCCTAGGCAATGTTTCACTTGCGATCCTATAGAAGGGTTACAGTGCTTTGTCACAATTTTAGGGTTATTGGGTTAAAAGTTTTTGAAGAAAAGTTGCTTATTAATATGATTGAAAGGGGTGGTAGAGCCATGCGATAAGTAGACTTGTAGCGACAGTAGGTGGTCTGACTTGACTCGAAATCAAAGGTTGAATGTGGTCCGCTAGAGCTGAAAAAAAAATGAAAGTTGAAAAAAGTGAACGTTTTGTGCATGCGTTGGTGACTGCTCTGCGGATGATTGAAATTAACTCTTGAAGCGTGTTCAGACCAGAAGTTGGGAATTTTAAATCTGGGGAACTGTGTTCAAAGAGTTTGTTGAAATACGAAAAAAAATTGTCAAGCAGTGCTGTCGTTTTTTTTACAATGAAGTGAAGCAAGAGCTGAAAAGATAGTGATAAAAAATATAGAGAATTGGTTAAAGAATATGATTGTTAAAAACGATTGTTGTAGATTCCCGATAGTTGATGATAACAATTGTCGTATAATAAAGCTATTTAAACAGATATAAAATATAGTGAATAAAAAGATAGAAATATGATTGCGGGTGAAAAAAGTGAAAGTGGACAAAATCAAACATGTAATATAAAAAGATATATAATTAAGAAAATAAAAATGATTTTTGAAACAATTAATTGTTTTGCAATGATAAAATAATATCATGAAAAATAAAATTAAATTTGATTAAAGTTTTTTTTTATTAATAATGTTGGATTGAAAATTTGATTATATAATTGAAAGGTAAAAATAAATAATTAAAATTTAAAGATTTTATACAAAAATTTGAATGTAATTAAAGGTCATTAATGATTAGATAAATGTTAAGTAGTGGAAAATTGAACAATATTGTCTCTTTTGAAGAAAAGTTACAACTGTGGTGTGTAACTAGATCATATCCCATTGGTAAACATCGGTGTTTCTATGACTCTCTGAAGCTGGGAATACGTGAAATGACATTTTCATTTGTCCAAAATGGTGATATGTAGAGAATGATTTCTCTTTTTGCGTCATAAAGTCTATATAAGACTTAGCCAAATTGTTTTAATTGGTGATATCAATTAACATGTGAAATGTTTAATGTATGTTGTGTTGTTATTAAGGCGTTGGTGAGATTTGTGAGATTCTCGAGGAAATCTAAATGGTTGGTTTGAAACATTTGTTTAAAAAAAATGGCGATCATGATCATGGCGGTCAAATTGATAGCTTTGTGAGGGGTGGAGGACGTTGAATGGGGGATATGTAACTGAAATAGATTCGGGGATCCTCTTACTGGGGTCACACGTGCGGGGTGTTTATTTTTGTCCTTTACTTGAAACTTTCTTCTTTTGTTGAAGTTGGAAATTTTCTTGCCTATTTGAAAATATAATTTTCTCGATGTTCGTAAGTGGTTGTGTTTCCGAAGTTTTTTAGACTTAGTAAAAAGGTTATTCAGTGATGTCAGGTTTAGATGTGTGGTAAAAGTTCGACTTTCGACATGGACACGCTTTGGGGTGAGATGTGCCACAGGCATGAAGGCGTCTTTGGCCTGAAAAGTGAAAAAGTTTTGTGGTGTGGCACTGTGACACGAAGTGAAAAATGTGAATAAAAAGTTGTTACGTGAAGTCGTTGTTTGGTACAAAATCTAACCTGTTTCACCATGAATAACAAATTTAATAGCCATGGGTGGTGGGACGAACACATATCGAAAATATTTTTGACTGTTAGTGGATGTGCCACGTTTAATGCGAAAAAAATTTAGTGTGCGTTTATGTTTAGTGGCGACGATATGGAGCTTGTGCGGCTCGAAATTGGATTTGTGTGTTAAGTCGCGCACTAGTAATTGTTGCCAATTGGAGAAAGTAATGTTTGAGAATGTTGTAAATTTTGTGGAGAGAGATGGTTGATTAATTATGCCTTTAAAATGAAGAGACGAGGGGGTGTATCTATGTTAGAATTTAACGATTATAATAGTTTTGGAAGGCTGTGACTTAATTTAGCTACTGGCGTGATAGTTGAGGGAATCTTTATTTTTAACTTATTTTGGGGAGATATGTTATTTTCTCTAGTGGTGTTTTTGAAGATATTGTATCTTTCGATTTTTGCAATTTAAAAAAAAAATGCGTTTCACCTATTGTTTAGTTTTATTTTGAACATAGGTGGCAGAAGGCGGCGCGCGGCGGTGAAAGAAAAAGGAGCTACGTCATCGCTGACCAATGGGAGGCCATCTGGCTGCACCGCCAGAGGGAGCCTCTCCACCTTCTCATTCTTAGCATAGTCGCCACTAAAAAACAAGGCCTTTAAGCTGCGGCTTTAAATCTTTGTAAATACATTAAATCTTTTGTAAATTCTTTAAATATTTATTGTAAAGAAAATTAAAAATAAAATCATAAATTCATTTGTAAGGCTTGGGAGAATTGCCTGACCAAAGATAAGTAAGTACATTTGTTTCTTTAAGCTATTATAAAACATTCTATTCAATAAAGGCCAAACGAGAACAAATTGTTTTGTTAAAATTCATTCTGCTTTTCCTCCTTGCGTATTTGCCAAGTGGGAAACAAAACATGGTGCCGAAACCCAGGAATGGATCTATTAAATAATTATTTAAATATAAATAATTATAATTCATTTTTGAAATATATTATTAAAATTAATAATAGCAAAAATTAAAGATGGCTGTCAAATTTAAAGCTACTTTAAATATTCTTGAATTTTATTTCAAACAAGTGGATTATTTTGAACAAATTTCGCTCAAGATAATTGAATCGAAGGATGATGCAAATTTACAGACATTTAAACAAGATATTTTAGATCTAAAATCTAACATCGAAAAAAACTTATTGTAATCTTTCAACATTTTCTGAATTTGATGATGAAGTTTACTTTTCTAGAGTTATGCAATACAATGGTAATCTTAGAAATTTAGTGGTGAATATCAATAAAGTATCTTGTACAGCCATTTCAAGCAAAATTGATGATCTAAGTCAATTAACCACAAGTAAAATAGAACTTCCTAAATTTAATTTACCTTCCTTTTCTGGTGATATTAACGAATGGCTTAGTTTCAAGCAATTGTTTTCTCTGTCTATTGATTCTAATACCGCTCTAACTGATTCACAAAAGCTGCAATATTTACAATCAGCTGTTACTGGAGACGCTGAACGACTTATTAGGGGATTTCCTATTATTGATGAAAACTATGCCCATGCTTGGGCCACATTGGTCTCCAGATATGATAACAAAAAAGAACTTGCCTTTTCACAATGTACAAAATTATTCACTTTAAAACCTTTAAAACTAATAAATTCCAAGGCCATTTTCGAACTACTAGATGTATGTAATGAAGCCATGAGAAATTTGAAATCACTGGGTTTGGAGAGAAATACACTTGTTGATATCTTTCTAATACATTTCCTACAAAGAGAATAGGTGATGATTTGAAAAGGCAATGGGAATTGACGTTGATAGATGATGGCTTTCCATCCTACGAAAATTTTATTATGTTTCTTGAAAAACAAGCAAAAGGTTTGCAATCGATAAAAGGTTATGCTAAAGAGGATAAATCTGTAATGAAACAAGCACATGTATATAATTCTATTTCAAAAGGTGATGATAAATGCCTATTACGCAAAAATTCACATCCTTTATTCAAATGTGACAAGTTCCATAAAAGTTCTCTCCTTGAAAGATGGAACATAGTCAAAACCAATAACCTTTGTTTCAATTGTTTGCGATCCAACCACAGAGTAACGTCATGTAAAATCGCTATGCATTGTAAATCATGCAACAAAAGACATCACACTCTTTTGCATTCCTTCCAACCCGAACCTTTGAATACCACTTCAATTAATGCCCCAATTGCCCAATCTAGCGTTTCATGTTTTCTCAATGATACAACAAAGCCCAATGAGACAATCTTATTATCTACTGCTATCGTGAGAGTGAGAGCAGAAAATGAATCGTTTCATCCATGCAGAGCTTTGATTGATACTGGTTCTTAAAGAAGTCTAATAACAGAAAATTGTCGTGAAAAGTTGAATCTTCCTGTTAAAAAGAGCCAACTCACAGTTTTTGGAATTGGTAACCAACCAATACAGCAGTCTGCTAGTGAGACTTTTCTTCAATTTAAGCCTCATTTTTCTGATAGAATATTCAAAATTTCATCCATAATACTCGATCAAATCACTGTTGATTTACCTAATTTTCTGATAAATAAAGATAATTGGCCTCATCTTAAGAATACTTTATTAGCAGATCCCAATTTTGATAAAACAAGTCCCATTGATTTAGTAATTGGTGCAGACCTAGCCCCATTTTTATATACAGGAAAACTACGATTCCAAAATCATCCAGGACCCACTGCCTGTAGTTCCAAGTTAGGATGGATACTTTCAGGAAATGTTTCCAGTTCTGAGACTGGAAACAACTATATCTCATTATGCTCAACATCCCAAGGAGATGATAATCTGCGAAAGTTTTTTGAATTGGAATCGGTTCCTGCCGCTCTTCCATTGACTAAAAGGGAGAAGAGTTGCGGGGACATTTATGACAAGAACTTTTGCATATCAACAGATGGAATATATTCTGTTGGTCTACCGTTAAATCTGTGCCTAATCTCGGAGACTCACGTCAGAATGCCATGAAACGATTTGTTGCTCTTGAGAGAAAATTGCACAAATCTTCGAGTCTTCTTCAGCAATATAAGGATTTCATGATGGAATATCTTTCTCTCAACCACATGGAGCTCATTCCGAAAAACGAACGTGACCAACCATCAGACAAGTACTACCAACAAACTCAAAACTTTTATCCTTAAACCCATTTATTGATTCATCAGGAATTCTACGTGTAGGAGGTCGACTGCGCAAATCCAACCTGCAATTCAATGAGAAGCATCCAATATTTCTTCCTCACAACCATTTTGTTACAGAATTGATGTTCAACAATTCCACGTAGAGCATCTTCATTCTGGTCTCCAATTAACTCTGTGTGCCATCCGACAAAAGTACTGGATTCCATCCGGTAGAATTCTAGTAAAAAAGCTCATTAATCGTTGCATGACATGTTTCAAGACGAAATGCCAAGTGTCAAAACAAATCATGGGAGATCTGCCTATCCATAGAATCATACCCTCAAGCCCTTTTAGCAAAACAGGAATAGACTTCGCAGGACCATTTATAACTAAACCTAATGTCATAAGAACAAAAGTAACATTTAAATCATATATAGCATTATTCATTTGTTTCTCAACGAAGGCTATTCACCTTGAGATAGTTTCAGATCTGTCAACCCCTGCCTTCCTCGCTGCTTTTAGAAGATTCATCTCTCGTCGAGGAAAACCCTCTGATATTTTCACCGACAACGCTACTAACTTTAAAGGAGCTAAGAATATTTTGAATAATATACATCAACTTGTAAAGGATTCTTCAATTCAAAATTATGTCGCTAATGAACCCATCTCTTGGCATTTTATACCTCCATCTGCTCCAAACTTCGGCGGCATATGGGAAGCAGGAATTAAATCATTGAAGTATCATCTCCTAAGGTGTTTAAAATCTACAGTTTTAAATTTTGAAGAACTCAATACTCTGACAAGTCAAATTGAAGCGTGCTTGAATTCTCGCCCGTTGTATCCGATGAGTTTGGATCCAAATGATTTCAACCCTCTCACTCCAGGATATTTTTTGATTGGAAGACCATTAACAGCACTCCCAGAGCCCAGTTATCACCCTAATGACAACTACTTAACTAGATGGAAATTAATTCAAAAGGCCAGAGATGTTTTCTGGCAAAGATGGTCCAGGGAATATCTAAACAATCTGCAACAACGGTCCAAATGAAAAAACCCTCTTCCAACCTGAAGGTTGGAGATTTGGTGTTGGTAAAAGACATTCCTATGCCTTCAATGCAGTGGAGCCTTGACCGCATCACCAAGGTGTCACCTGGAGCGGATGGCATTGTCCGAGTTGTGGAACTTCAAACAGAGAAACAACATCATCTAATAAGACCCATCTCGAAGATTGCACTTCTGCCATTCTAATTCTTCTTCTTCTTTTTCTTCAAAAAAAAAAAAACTTTCTACACTATGTGATCCTTTTCTTTTGCCTTGTGTGTGGACTACGTCCACAGGAGGGGAGTATGTTTAGTTTTATTCTGAACATAGGTGGCAGAAGGCGGCGCGCGGCGGTGAAAGAAAAAGGAGCTACGTCATCGCTGACCAATGGGAGGCCATCTGGCTGTACCGCCAGAGGGAGCCTCTCCACCTTCTCATTCTTAGCATAGTCGCCACTAAAAAACAAGGCCTTTAAGCTGCGGCTTTAAATCTTTGTAAATACATTAAATCTTTTGTAAATTCTTTAAATATTTATTGTAAAGAAAATTAAAAATAAAATCATAAATTCATTTGTAAGGCTTGGGAGAATTGCCTGACCAAAGATAAGTACATTTGTTTCTTTAAGCTATCATAAAACATTCTATTCAATAAAGGCCAAACGAGAACAAATTGTTTTGTTAAAATTCATTCTGCTTTTCCTCCTTGCGTATTTGCCAAGTGGGAAACAAAACACCTATGTTAATTTATATTTTAAATTTTGATTTTTTTATCGTTGATTATGGTTGCTAAAATGATTCTTGTAAAAGGGCAATGTCGTGATAGTGACAAGAATATTTTTAATTGGGGCATTTAATTGAAATGGTGAATATGACAATGATTTTTTCAACATGTTAAGTATTTGATTATGAAATTGGTATATTTAGATATGAAAATGATATTAAGAAAAACAAAATTAAGTTTAGAATTATGATATGAGAGATTTTTTTAAAAATAATAATAATGATTTTTTTTTAAGTTGTAGATTTGGATAATACTATTTTAGGTAAATTTAAGAAAAACATGTAAGATTGGTAAATTTGTAAAAATGCGTGATGGGCGATTTTTTAAAGTAAAATTGAAAGTAATAACTTGAAATTTATAATCTGATTAAAAATTAAAGTAAATTTGATAAATGAGAGTGTGGAAATTTAAAAAATTGAATAAAAAATGATATAAAAAGGTAAAAATTGATTTTAAAATGCTTAAAGTGAAAATATAAATACAAAAATTATGGGGAATCAGGTTGTGAACTTGAGGATAAAGTTAAGGTAGGTTTTTTAAAAACTTACAATTGTGTGATGAAAGTTCAGTCAGGAAACTTGGTCTTTGGTTGTTTTCCTGCTGACGTGGAAGTCGCTCCATGTAGGGTTTGTAGAAGATTGTACGAGGGCCATCCAATAAATAAGTTTCCCTTTTTTTTTTTTTCTGCGAACGAAACGTTGTAAAAATTAGTTAGTATTGTAAAAAATGGTCACTAGGATGCGTTAGAAGCGTGTGACCTCCAAAATCACGCTACTCGTACGCGCAAGTCCGTAGCGCTTCAGTTTTCCATGGAACTATCACTGGTGAACGTGTCCACTTGCGAACTCCGTTCTGTAATTCTTTTTTTCACGGCGAAAAATGAAACTGCGGTCAATATTCATCTCAATTTAGTGTCAGTGTATGGTGAAGGATGCATGAGCATCCAAATGGTTCGCCGATGCCGTTCATGGTTCTTGGAAGGACGGCAAAACGTGCATGATGACGAGCGAAGCGGCAGGCCCTTTACTGCTACGGACAATGCAGCCGTTGCTGCTGTTCGGAATGTGGTGGAAGCAGATCGCCTCGTCACCATTGACGAAATAATGATTCGACTGCCTCCTGGAATCGAAATTGGACGCTCTTCGATTGGAACAATCATGTCAGATGTTTTGAATTTTCGCAAAGTCTGCGCAAGATGGGTCCCGCGTTTGGTCTCAGAAAATCACAAGCAACAACGGATGGAGGCAGCCCGAGCTTTCCTGGAAATGCATCGAAGAGATGGAGATCAACTGTTTTCCCCTATTGTCACTGGAGATGAAAGCTGGGTGCATCATTCAATTCCAGAAACAAAACGACAAAGCATGGTGTGGAAGAAGCCTGAGGAAAGTGCACCAAAAAGGCGAAGGTCATAATCTCTGCAGGCAAAGTTATGGCTATCGTCTTTTGGTACTGTAAGGGTGTTTTATTGGTTGACTACCTGTCCCCAAACACTACAGTTAACGCTGCGAGGTACTGCGAAGTCCTCACTAAACTCAGAGCTGCAATAAAACGGAAACGTCCTGGACTTTTGTCTCGGAAAGTGTTACTCGTCCATGACAATGCTCGCCCTAGCGCAGCTCGAACGACCCAAACGTTGCTGGAAAACTTCAAATTAGAAATTTTGACAAATCTACCTTATTCTCCGGATCTTGCCCCAAGCGACTTCCATCTTTTTCCAGCACTCAAGTTGCACCTTGGAGGCAAGCACTTTGCGAATGATGACGAAGTGCAGGCGGAGGCGAACCACTAGCTACGAAGACAGGACACGGCTTGGTACAACAGTGGTATCAAAAAATTGCTACAACGGTACCAAAAATGTTTGGACAGAAATGGTGATTATGTAGAGAAATAGTCTATGAGTTGTATAATGAAAATAAAATAACTGCATAATTGTAAATAATGTTGTTTATTTGTTAAAAAATAGGGAAACTTATTTATTGGATGGCCCTCGTAGCTTGTGTAAAGTTGTTTGTGGCTTGTTGCTTTGAGCATTGTCTCGACGATGTCAAGTCGAAGGTGGAGAACGTCTCACCGGGTTTGCGTCATTCAGCTCCTCGATTTCCATGACTTGCGGGAATTTCGACTGTGTCGTTGCTCCCGGCGTTGGCGATCTTTGTTAGCCGGTCTGCGGAGGTCCCTTGGAGCATCGTGTCCTCCGTAAATATCTCTTTTTGGGGGAGAGATTGCTTGGTCGTTTCGTTGGAATGGCCGGTTTGTTCCTCCATCTTCGCTCTTTCTCGCTTCTATCTGGACAGGCTTCTTACCTTCTTCGTTATGTCATCCTTCGTTTTGGTCATCCTGTCGACTATCAATGTGGTGAGGTCCTGTAACTCTTGCTATACTATGTTAACCGAGAGGAACAGCCAGGATGGGGAGTTTTCCAGTACCTCTCTGCACCTTGGAAGGCCTTTAAAAGTTCTCACAAAGTACAGGCAGTCGTGGTCGAGGCAGAGTGGAAAGCTTGGGGATGTCCATACAAAAAACGAAGACACAGTTGCACTAAGAAAGTTCCGTGAACAGATAAAAGTTGAGCTAGGAGCGAAAGATGGAGATAGAAACGTTCTTACTGACTACATGGTGGATGAGGTGGACCTGGGGTACCACCGACGAGAGCTCGCGCTGATGGTGAACTAACTGTATTTTTAGCTAGGACGGGGCTTTATATACCTTTTCTGAGTAAGGGGGTTTTGCATTTCACCAGATGTGAAGAGTGTGGGTCGTCTGGTACATTCTAAACTGGCGCCGTCCTGACAGCTTCCAATCTATCTTTAGATGTTGTTTGTGACTTCCATCTATCTCGAATTTAGACTTTTTGACTTCTATCTCTTTAGATCAACTCTTAATCTATTACAGTGTTTTATTTATTTATCCTCAGTTTGTACAAATTACATTACATATGATGATGTAATGACACATGTCAATCATGCGTGTAATCATTTACAGATGTGTTTCTATTATACAACATGAAAATCTTGTTATAAGTTATATACAATATGGGGTTGTTGGTTAAATTACCATCTCTATATATATAGTCACGACCGTCTTTCCTCATCGGCCTCTGTCACGGATGCGCGCGCATCTACCAAAAAAAAACTCCCTCGAGCCGGATTTGAACCAGCGACCTAAGGATCACCGCTTAATTACATCTACAGTCCTCCGCTCTGCCAACTGAGCTATCGAGGGATACAAACCGATGAATAAGTTTACCTTATAAAGTCAACTAATCCTATTTCTACACAAAATGTACTCATACATTTTGAACAAATACTTATATCATTTCTCACATATTAATATAGATATATTTATATTTTGAAAATAGAACAATCCGAATTTAAAATCATTAGATTAAAAAAAAGGCAAATATTGGCAAATACATCTCTTATTCAATTCAATATATATGCCTTTTTATTATTCTATATACAGTTACGAGCGTCATTCCTCATCGGCCTCTGTCACCGTTTCACGCCGAAAGCTAGTGAAATTTGGAATGCTTTAAAAGATTTATATGAACAATCAAATTTGTCAAATAAATTATTTCTATTATCAAAATTATACAGAATGAAAATTGAATCAAATTCAACCATGCAAAACTTTATTAAGGATACAATGGAAATATAGATGGAAATTTTTTTCCAAGAGGATATTTATCTATAAAGATAAAGGTCGCCTCTCCCGCCAAAATAGACGTCAAAACTAGACGCCATCTATTGACCGTCGCCGCAAACTAGCTGCCTCGGGTCGGTGACAAAGTCTCGACACCAGCTTTGGTAAACTGAGAAGCGTCCACCTAGAGACCATGGTTTCGGGCTAATATCCCTGGTCAGCCTAGGGCGGACTTTTATTCCATGAGATCCACAAGGGATCCAATGGAATCCTCACAATCTGCTTAGAAGGTGTTTAGCTGGTAAAGTGATTAGGCCAAATCTATGGCCGAAATATAGATGAAAATTTTTCCGGGAGGATCCCTATATATAGTCACGACCGTCTTTCCTCATCGGCCTCTGTCACGGATGCGCGCGCACAGGGAGGTCACGTGCTCGCCGGCAGCCAATAAAAATTAAAAAAAAAAAACTCCCTCGAGCCGGATTTGAACCAGCGACCTAAGGATCACCGTTGTAACATCTACAGTCCTCCGCTCTGCCAACTGAGCTATCGAGGGATACAAACTGTATGAATAAATTTACCTTATAAAGTCAACTAATCCTATTTCTACACAAAATGTACTCATACATATATTATATTATATTATTATTATTATCCCTATATATAGTCACGACCGTCTTTCCTCATCGGCCTCTGTCACGGATGCGCGCGCACAGGGAGGTCACGTGCTCGCCGGCAGCCAATAAAAATTTAAAAAAAAAAAAACTCCCTCGAGCCGGATTTGAACCAGCGACCTAAGGATCACCGTTGTAACATCTACAGTCCTCCGCTCTGCCAACTGAGCTATCGAGGGATACAAACTGTATGAATAGGTTTACCTTATAAAGTCAACTAATCCTATTTCTACACAAAATGTACTCATACATATATTATTATTATTATATATATATACTAGCGGATGTGTACCCGGCTTCGCCCGGGTTTTATCCGAGTGAAAGTTTGCCTAACGAATATTATTGATAATAATATTCGGGAACACACAGAATATTATGATAATATAATTCGTTATGTCATATATTTATATAATACAATTATAAATTGGCACCATGGATGTCACTCTTGTGAAACGTCCCGTTCCAAACTGTGTGTTTTTAAAATGTTTTAATTAAAATACTATTCGTTACAATTATAAATTTGAACGATAGGCTCATTATTTCTTTATACCGTTATTATACCGTTATATTATATATATTATATTATATATATATTACACGTTATTTGTTTTCTTGGCCGACTGTTTTACATATGGTGTTTTCTTAAAATTGCTTGTTTTGAATATTTTTTAGATTGAGATTATTAGCTAGTATGTAAAAAATTAACTCTGTTGAAATTTAATTTTGTATTTATATATAAATAAAATTAACTCTGTTGATTTTTTTTGCATTTAATCGATAACAGCGAAGTTACGCATGTTAATGTTAGGGAAAAATATTTTGATGTTAAGCAAAACCTGCTCCATCTCGTTTTACATAAATGTTGAAAATTTGGTCGATATTGATGCATTGTAACGAAAGTTTTTAGTGAACAACACTTATGAAATTTCCATTTTATTAATATAGATATAGTCACGACCGTCTTTCCTCATCGGCCTCTGTCACTGATGCGCGCGCACAGGGAGGTCACGTGCTCGCCGGCTCCCTCGAGCCGGATTTGAACCAGCGACCTAAGGATCACCGTTGTAACATCTACAGTCGGGTAAAACACGGGCGTTGCCCGGGTCATTCGGCTAGTATTAATAAATAAAGATAAAGGCCGCCTCTGGAACGAATTAGAGAATCTTCCTTTAAGTAAGAAAACAGAATGGCTAAATGCTTCAGAAGAATAGATGAAATCTCTTATAGAAAATAATAAGTGGACTTTTAACTCACCTCCCGCATGGACAGAAAACAATAAGATGTAAATGGATTTTTAAAGATAAATACAATAAGATGTAAATGTTAAAAGGTTAAAGCAAGATTGGTTTCTGAAAGTTTTGATCAAAAATATGGTTAAGATTACAACGGAACCTTAGTCCCTGTAACAAAATTAAGCACATTAAGAACTATGTTTTCTATCGCTGCATCTAAAAAAAATAATCATTAGACAATATGAGATCAAAACGGTCTTTCTATATGGGGAATTTTATGGAAGAGATATACATGGATCAACCAGAGGGATATATTCATGTAGGGAAGGAAAACCTAGTGTGTAAACTTAACAAATCAATTTATGGGCTGAAACAACCAGCAAGATCCTGGTACCAAAAGGTTAATTAATTTTAAGGACTATAGGATTTTCTCAAGCAAAGTCAAATCCCTGTCTTTATACTAATAGTCAATTTGGATATGTGTAGATATGTAGATGATTTTTGATCTGATCTGTTTTGTTTAAAGATAATATATCAGTGATATATTATTACTTGACTCTGTTTTGATTCGAAACGAATTTTAAAATTCTGTAATGTTCTTGTTCAACTTTAGAACCAATGAAAATATCATCTAAGTATACCACCGTGTTGAAAACTTCATTGAAGAGTTTTCTAAGGATGTTGAGCTTCTACTCAAAATACATACCTAATATGTCAACTTTGGCTGGTCCTCTTTATCAACAACAACAACAAAAAGCCTTTATTTAGGGTCACTGACCCTATACAGGATTCACCAGAGGTATGCATAAGAACAAAGCAGTGATACAAAGGAAATAACGATATAGACAGAAGAAAAAGAAAAAAAACAAGAAAGAGAAAGAGGGAAGCAAGAAAAACAACACAAAAAGAGTAGCAGTAAGAAAGTGAGGAGTGAGTGTCACTTGGCCTTCTTCTGAGATATGGACTTGTGGAAACCATAAAACGCCGTAACAATATACTTATTCTGGGTCATATTGTCAATTATTGATGGAAGTGAAGCACAGAGTTGCCCAGTTTTGAGCATAAGGGTTCTTCTTTCTTCTTTCAGAGCAGAGCAATAAAAAATATAGTGAGTGATTTCATTTTTTAGTTTTGAATTACAGAAGGTACAAATCGGGTCCTCACCGCAGAGCATCTTGGTGTGGTTTTCTCTAAAAAAAACTTGAAAGTATTCTAACTTGTGCGAGTAGTCTTACAACCGGGAAAGGAAAATCCCCTAAAAGGTATCCCTCCGTCATGAAAGATATGTGAATGTCTTTGTAGTGAGAGTATAGCTTAGATTTATCCATTCTTGTAAGGTCGTTCTGTATAGATTGGTCTGCCGCTGTTTTTAAGAGCCCTGTAATGGCGCTCCTCAGCGTTTCAGGATCATCACAGGAAACAAGTGCAGGGGATCCATTATTGTTAAGCAGATTGGTGAGCTTTTTAATGAAACCGATGGGTGTGCCCGAAGCATTAGACAGTTCCCGTGTTCTATTAAAACATATACGCGGCAATCTGTTACTGCTCATATTCAACACCCGCAGCCAATACTTCAGGGTTAATTTTAAAGCTGTTACACTCAATGAGATACGACCGGTTTCTAATCTGATTATGTAGCCTGGAGTGTATCTGGGCAGATTCAGGAACCTACGGATAAATATGTCTTGTATACTGTCCAGTAAGTCTTTATGCTCTGTTGCCCACAATGGAGCGGCATACATCAGGACAGCTCTCACTATTGTATCAAAGAGTTTGTTTGATAAATTTATTGACTTTGCTTTTGATTTTATTAATATTGGGTGTGTGGCGTTAATTGCTGTAAGTGCTTTTCCTTTAAAGTAATTTGCCGGGTGAGTAGTTGTTATTGTTGGTGTCAGAGGGAATCCCAAGTATGTATATCTTGAAGTTATTGTTATGGGTTTATCATTCCAGAACCATCTATCCTTATTTGAGGGTTTACCTCCATTACGGAACACCATAATCTTTGACTTGGACTCATTTAGTGTCATTAAGTTCTCATCGAGATATTTTTTCAGTATTTTGATCTTCTTTTGGAGGTTCATCCTGGACTCACCTATAATTACTATGTCGTCGGCGTACAGCAATAAATGGATATCTCCAAATTCTGGCAAATTTACACTCGGCAGGTCTGAATTATTATAAATTTCGATTAAGTCCGTGATAAATAATATAAAGAGCAGTCGGGAAAGTGGTTCTCCCTGGAGGACTCCCGAGTTTATCTTAATACTTTCCGTAAATGATCTATTCCATCTGAAAGTTATAGTTGCTTGTTCGTAGTAACTTCTGATCGTACTTATGAATTGGTAACTTATGCCTAGGTTGTAAAGTTTTTTCCAAAGTATTGAGTGAGGTACAGTATCAAATGCCTTCCTTAGATCGACAAAAAGGACATATAGTTTTCCCCTCTTTTTTCTTAATGATAGTTGGATTAAAGTAGTTAGTGTAAATATGTGGTCATACATGATCTTCCTTTTCTAAATCCCGCTTGGTTTTCCGGTATAACCCTTCCTCCCTCGACCCATTCCTCCAGTCTTGATCTTAGGATTGAAGTGAAAAGCTTTGATACATTGCTAATCAGTGCAATACCTCGGTAGTTGGAGGGGCTGTTCTTATCCTGGAAGAAAACCTAACCAGGATCCTGACCACTCTAGGCCTCCGATGAGGGTATGAAAACAACTTTAAAATTGGGGGGCATTGTTAGCATTTTTATAAGTTGTTTTTTCATAGATTAATTTATTTATATGTTGACCAGATGACCGGACGATTTTACATGTATATAATTGGTTTTAAATGATGTAAATTAGTTAGTTATGAAAGGAAATTAAAAGTGTTGATTTTCTTAGAGGTGTTTGTGTTTACTCTGCTCGATGGTAGAATAGGAAAGTATTAGATCCTAACATAACACTATTGTAGAGTTGTTTCAACAGCAGTATGTACGAATCAGGGAGTATTTTTAATACTTCATTGGGGTTCTCTTTATCAACTACTAACGAAGGACAATCGTTGGAAATGGTCTAGCCAATGCGAAAAGGCATTTCTGAATTTGAAGTTAACCCTATTAAATTCCCAAGCGTTTATTCACTATTCAATCAAACTTCCATTAACTTTAACCTGCGATGCATCTGCCTATGGCATAAGTGGGGTCTTGTGTCATATTGTGGAAGGGGAAGAGTAGCCAATCATCTTTGTTTCCAGAACATTGTCCAAGTGCAGAAGCTAAATACTCTCAGACTGAGAAAGAAGCACTTGCTATTGTGTTTGCAACTTCCAAACTGAGACAATACTTGTTTGGGATAAAATTTGTGTTAAACAGTGATCATAAAGCATTAACGACTGTTTTTGGAACAAAAGACTTCTTCCGCCATTAATTGCTAATCGCTTGCATAGGTGGGCTTTAGAGTTGTCAAATTTCGATTTCGATATTAGATATACAAATAAAGATACCATGCTCTGTGCGGATGCATTTTCAAGACTTCCACTTGAGGAAATAAATTCAAGGGAAGACAACATTGATTTGGTGACACATGATGTATCACTTTTAAATGTAACTCCATTGGACCACCTCATTATTGAAGAAGAAACCAATAAAGACCCGGTTTTAAATAAGCTCAAGGAATATCTATTAGAAGACCCTCAGTTAGCAAAAAAGGATGAAACAATGAAACCTTTCCTTTCAAAATTGGAATTTTTTTCTATACTACAGGGATGCATTTTTGTTGATTCTAGGGCAGTGATTCCAAGAACCTGCCAAGATCAAATGTTGAAGTTACTTCATCAAGATCATATTGGAGTCAATCGCATGAAATCTCTAGCCAGATCTTCGGTTTGGTGGCCAAAAATGGATAGCCAAATTGAAGAGTTTGTGAAGGAATGTTCTCCCTGTATGCATCATCAGACAGCTCCTCCTGCTGAGAACACACCTTGGCCCAGGACTAACCAACCGTGGCAGCGAGTTCATGTTGACCATTTCTATTTCATTTCAGAGGTGATTGTTATTTATTGGTAGTAGATGCAAATTCAAATTGGATTGAAGTATTCCCAGTTAGAGGTACTACTTCACAAGAAAATATTAAGCTTTTACGGGAGTGTTTTGCCAGGTATAGATTACCGCAATGCCTAGTGTCTGACAAAGGTCCCCTCTTCAATTCGCTTGAATTTAAGGAGTTCTTACGGAAAAATAATGTACACCACTTAACCTCGCCAGCATATAATCCCTCGTCCAACGGAAATGCTGAAGTTTCGGTAAGAATAATAAAAAATCTCTGTAAAAGTCGTTAGAGGAATCTACAAACTTAAATATGGACTGTATTTTACAAAATGTTCTGTTTAATTATAGAAATACCCCTACCTCTTTACATGAGCCTCCTGTAGAACGTCTCCTAAGTTATGTGCCTAGGCATTTGTAAATTGCTTGAACTCTGAATTTATCCAGAGGACATTTGGGAGGAATGAGTGTAGAAGGCGACATTTTCAAGTTGGAGATAAAGTGCTGTTTACAAGAGTAAAACAAAATAGGCGCGAATAGTTCAAGGCCCAAGTGATACGACGACTAGGTTACAATGTTTATCTAGTAAAGAACCTAAAAGGCACATTTAAAGTGCATGTCAATCAGATGAGGATAGGTTCAGATTCCAAATATGCTGAAGATTTGGATTGGACCTTGGACAACGCTGGAGCAGGACCTCACCGACTGGAACAAGACCCTCAAGTTTCCACGTCGTCACCTCCGCCTAGGAGATCTACCCGACCTCGATGCCCTCCTTGCCGGTTTTCTCCAACTATGTACAATATAAGAAAGGAGGAATGATCTGATCTGTTTTGTTTAAAGATAATATATCAGTGATATATTATTACTTTACTCTGTTTTGATTCGAATCTGGTACAGAACAATGGCTTGTGATATAATGTGCACGTGTGCAAGAATTGTAAAAAATAAAATAATTATAGTAGCATAAAAATGGTGTATCTTTAATTTATCTTTAAAGATATCTAAATATATAAAGTGCAATTTCTTATAAAATACTAGCGGACGTACCCGGCTTCGCCCGGGTTTTACCCGAGTAAAGGTTTGTCTAACGAATCTCTCGATAAAGTGAACATTTTTTCCCGGTCCCTTGAAAAATACTCGATAAGTTGAATAAAATCAATATTAATTGGTTCCCTCGGTAATTGGAAGTTAAAGGAATAGTATCTTGCCTTGGAATTGTATCATTATTCTTGTCTCAAATAAATTGCCGTGTCATCCTGAATTTTGTCTTTCCTAATTTTCTACATTACAAAATCATCGTATCATCATGATAATATTTAGAGCAGATTGTTGAATTATAACAGATAAATTAGAATATTTATCTTGATTATTTCTAGGCGAAAAGTTATTTCAAAAATTGTATTTGCTAGAAACCTTCCCAGTACTATACTAAATAACTTCCCAAAGTTTCATGGCGTTCCAATGAGTGGTTTGGTCAAGCATAAAGGACAGACAGACACACACACACACACATACGTTCATTTTTATATATATAGATAAAATTACTTTCACTATTAATCTTCAACCTATATAATAGAAACATATCAATTTTTTTATTTGTTCAAATGATTATATTAATGGACAAGGCTTTCTGAGCATATTCAATTGAAAGATCTGGGTGATGTCACTCATTATCTAGGAATTCAGATTGAAAATATATTGATGGGAACATACTACTGCATCATAAATTGAAAATATTGGGAGATTTGGACAAATATGGAACGAGAAGTTCTGAAGGTGTTTCCACTCCTATGGAAGTAGGATATTTATAAGCATAAAAGATAATAAACCTTTACCCATCAAATGAGAAATATAGAAAATTGATTGGTGAATTGATGTATATCGCCAACTGTACCAGGCCTGACATCTCTTCTGCAATTTGTATTTTGAGTAGAAGAGTAGTCAAACCTGGTGAGCATGATTGGAAAGCTCTTAAGAGAATTTTGGGGTACATGAAAAGCACTTTAGACCTAGTATTGGTGTTTGAATCTTCATCTTCAGTTGAACTAACTGCATACGCTAATGTAGATTGGGGTAATGAAAATGACAGAAAGTCTACTACAGGCTATATTTTTAAATTGGGAACTAATCTGATCACATGGGCTAGCCAAAAACAAAGCTCAGTTTACCATTGTTTAACAGAAGCAGAATATGTGGCAGCAGCAACAGTCGCTCAAGAAGCAATTTGGTTTGACTTTCTGATGTCAGATTTTGGATTTGAAATAAAAAATCCTATTATCTTAAATGAAGATTGTTGTTTATGTTGTTCTTTGTGCCTCTTTGATCACGCAGACTGCAACTGAACTAAGTTCTTTATTTATTAACTTATCTTTTTATAACATGGTTATATATCTAAGAATGTTTACAAGTCGAGTCTCCCGTGTTGCCAGATCAACTTGTCAGTTCCATCATAACATGTTTCCTTTGAACAAAAATAAAAAAGGATTGCAGGTCTCCTAGTCTCTATAACGCAAAGGTTTTCTCACTGTTCTACCACTGCGGGTTCGCACACTAGGAGAAGTAGATGATTCTTCACCTTTCTTGGCAACGTTCTCCCTTGGATCATATGCTCTTCTGTTTTCGGAAGTGGGTCTTCCATGATCTTGTATGTTGTCATCCATGGCTGTCCCTGCTTGAGATCCAGGAATGCTTGGCTTTGAATTGTTGGGGCAGAATCTTCTACACTGAACTTTCTTGGTCTAAGGTGAGACCTGTTCCTGCGGTATTCAGACCCACTTGGTGTTTTCACCATATATGAGCGTGGAGTTTCATGCTTTGCGGTCACTGTTGCCGGAACCCATTTTCTATGCCTTTCCTGCAACATGATGTTGTCTCCTACTTCCAAAGGTCTCAAAATTCTCTTTGGACTTCCTGCATACTTTTGTTGATGGTCTCTCAATTTTTGGTAATTCTTTGTTGTGTCAAACAGTGGTTTCAACTGTTGTCGGGTGTATGTCGAAAGAGTTCTCACAGATCTTCCCATAAGCATTTGGGTCGAAGATGGCAAGTCATACTTAGGTGTGTTGTTGAACTCCATCAAAGCCAGATTGGGATCTCTTCCTGACTTCACAGCTTTAATTATCAGTCCTTTGATGGTTTGAATTGTCCTCTCAACTTGTCCTGGATTTGGGACCGGAGGTTTGGTGTTTGAATTCATATTTCTAAGCAAAATTTTTGAATCCAGTAGAGTTAAAAGGGGGTCCATTATCCGAAACTAGAGTTCTTGGAATTCCATGAGTCCTGAAAATGGTTTTCAACTGCATGATGGTTTCGGTTTCTCTTTTGCTTGATAATTTCCGGATTTCAACAAACTTGGAGTGGTAATCGACAACCAAGATGGAACTGGTTCCACTCACCTCCATGAAATCTACAGCAATTTTTTCCCATGGAAATTCAGGGATTTCATGAGCTATTCTTGACTCCTCAGGATTCTTTCTTGAATATTCCTGACATGTTCTGCACTTTTCCACTTCATTTTCTACTTGTGTCATCATGCCTGGCCAGTAAAATGCTGATCTTGCTTTTTCTTTGGAAGCTGCTATGCCCTGGTGTGATGAATGAACAACCTGCAGGATTTCTTTTCGAAGAGTCGATGGCACCATGATGCAATTTCCTTTGTAAACAATTCCGTCACTCACATGAATTTCATCTTGAAATTGCCAGTAGGGTTTTGCTTCATCACAGACCTTAGTTTTATATTTCGGCCATCCATTCTTCGCATACTCTATTAGTTGTATCAAGGTGTGGTCCCCATGAGTTTCCTTTTGTAGTCTCTTTATTTTTTCATCTGTGGTAACCAGCAACATGTGCACTGATTCAGTTTGA
This sequence comes from Cordylochernes scorpioides, assembly GCA_030710605.1. Taxonomy (NCBI): domain Eukaryota; kingdom Metazoa; phylum Arthropoda; class Arachnida; order Pseudoscorpiones; family Chernetidae; genus Cordylochernes; species Cordylochernes scorpioides. The sequence continues at coordinate 33,208,798 of CP092879.1, forward strand.
CCTTCTAAATAGCTTGTGTCCACCTCATCTTTTAATGGATCTCTAGACAGATGGTCAGCTACTAACATGTTTTTCCCTGGTGTAAACTTCAAAGATATTTGAAATCTCATGAGACGTAAGACCATTCTTTGCAGTCTTAGGGAAAGCTTTTCTAAAGGTTTCTTAACAATACTCAGGAGAGGTTTGTGTTCAGTTTCCACAATAACATCATTTCCCCAAATATAGTACTGGAAGCGTTCACATCCAAAGACTATAGCCAAAAGTTCTTTCTCTATCTGTGCGTATTTTCTTTGAGTTGCATTCAGGCTGAAGGACGCATACTCAATTGCATGTCCCCCTTGCATGAGCACTGTACCAATACCATATTGGCTTGCATCAGATGAAATGGTGATTGGCTTGGTTGGGTAAAAAAATGTCAATATTGGAGCATTCGAAACCATGTCCTTGAGTTTTTCAAAACAATCATTTTCTTCGCCTCCAAATTTCCATTCACTCTTGTTGCTTATCAATTTCCTTAGAGGTGCAGTCTTGTCAGAAAGATTAGGAATGAATTTGCCAAGGTACGTTACCATACCTAAGAATATTTGGACTTCAGTCTTGTTCTCAGGTCTTTTCAACTTTTGTATTGCCTCTGCTCTTGAAGCTTGAATGGCTATTTCATCTCGACTGATTATATGGCCTAAGAAATTTACTTTGTCGACAGCTATCTGCTGCTTCTTGGCATTGAGCTTGACATTATTTTCTTCCAACCTTCGAAGAACTGTTTCAAGGTTTCGGTTGTGCTCTTCCATTGTGCTTCCATAGATCAAGATGTCATCCATATAGCAAGCAGTTCCCTGGAGACCTGAAAGAATATTGTTGATGCATCGCTGGAATACCTCCGATGCACTGTTCAATCCATAGGGAAGTCGCTTGAACCGGAATCTTCCAAAGGGAGTCGCAATGGTGCACAGGTTGGTGCTTTCTTTGTCTAACGGGACTTGCCAGAAAACTGATGATGCATCAAATACAGAGAAAACTGTAGCACCTTTCAGTTCAGAAAATATTGTTTCAGCTGTTGGCAGACTATAGCGCTCTCTCTGAACATATTTGTTCAGTTCCCTGGGGTCCATGCAAATTCTGACATCCCCAGAAGGTTTTTGTACCACTACAATAGGGTGTGTCCATTCGCTTGGTTCTTCAACTTTTTCAATAATGTCAAGTTTTTCCATCCGTTCCAATTCTGCTTTAACTTTTTCTCTAATGGAAAAAGGAATTTTTCTACTTGGAGCAATAACTGGAGTTGTATTTTCATTTAGTCTAATCTTGTGTTCAATTGGCAGTCTTCCTATGCCTTCAAATATATTTTTGTGCCTGTTCAAAATTTATTTTGCTGAATTGTTCTGCTCTATTTGGACAGCATCACATTTCTTAATTAGTGAAAGCTTTTCAATAGCTTCTATTCCTAAAATTGGTTGATAGTATCCATCAGCAATGAAAAATTCTAGACATTCCATCTTATTTTTAGTTTTGCAATTTAGTGTGGCAATTCCTTATATCTTGATTTCATGTCCTGTATATGATGTTAGCTTTCGGTTAGTCTGAAATATTTCCAAACCTTTCATTTGTCTGGTGAATGTGTATGGCAAAACATTTACTTCTGCTCCAGAGTCCAACTTGAAACATATTTCCTCTCCATTCACTATGATGGATTTTTTCCATTCCAAAGTATGGGCTACTTTTGCTTCATGTATTGACCATACAGTTTCTTCTGTTTCATCATTCAGACTTCTGATAGCTGAACTTTTACAGAAAGCTGCAAAATGATTCATCTTTTTGCATTTGGAGCATCTTTTACCCCATGCAGGACAATTTTTTGCTCTGTGAGACTTCCCACACCTTTGGCATTTGAATTCTTTTTCAGATTCTTGATTTTGTTTTGGACTGTGTTTCTTTTCATATTTTCTTATTTGACAGATGTTCTGGTTGTTCTGCATGATCTTGATCTGTTGCTTGCTTATTTCATCTGTTTTGCACATTTCAATGGCTTTGAGAAGAGTTAAATTGGGCTCTCTTAAGAGGCGTTCCTGCAAAGCCTTGTCTTGTATTCCATACACAATGCGATCCCTAATTAAACTATCCTTTTGTGATTCAAATTCACATGATGTGGATAATCCTTTTAGTTCTGTTATAAAACTATCGATGGATTCACCATCCTTCTGAGTCGCTGAAAAAAAATTGAATCTTTCAAAAATGACGTTCTTTTTAGGCTCGCAAAAATCATCAAATTTGTTTATTACAAGATCGAAATTTTCTGCTTCATCTTCTTTTAAATGAAATGTGTTGAAAACTTCCAAGGCTTCTTCGCCAATAAAATTTAATAAAATGGCAACTTTCAGTTTATCAGGCTTTGTGGCTTTTTCTGTTGCTTCAAGATAAAGCATTAATCGCTGATTGAACCTTCGCCAATTTTCCGCTACATTTCCGTGCAAGGCGAGTTCTCTAGGCCTAACAAAGTCCATGTTTTCTTTTTTTCACTAATATTTGTCAATAATATATTTATTTGAAAAAGTACTCACTTTTCCGCTGCCACCATGTTGTTTATGATGTTCTTTGTGCCTCTTTGATCACGCAGACTGCAACTGAACTAAGTTCTTTATTTATTAACTTATCTTTTTATAACATGGTTATATATCTGTAGTCGTACTCTTCATTTTGACTATTTTAAACATGTTTATAATTTAAAAATATGTAATATTTTAAAGTGTTTAAAAAACTATAATTTTATTAAATAATGAATATGTAAAATAATAATACTTCACTATGTTTTATTTTAAAATTGTTGGAATAGCGATCAAAATTGGCGTGGAGCATTGGGGGATCGATCAATCAACGGCCGCGGCGGCGCTGCGGTCGACGTCAATATATATAGTCTTTGTCTCTCGCCTTCCTATATATACTTGCCTTTAAAATTTTGCTACTCTTTAACATCTTGTTTTAAGTTACTTTATTTAATAAATAATCTTTTTATTCCTTGTTTCAATCTCAAACTTCAACAGGCTATGGGCCCAGCACGCTTCCACTGCGCTAAAAGGATTAACCGCCAGCAGTGAGTAAGCCTTTGTTTTGCTCGAAGTTTAGGCGTCAACCGCCAACCATAACCCTAGTTTCTTTTTGTCGTTGGCCGATTCCAAGACAAAGAAGATGAGCGAAGATTGTCTTTCAAGGATTAAAGTTTTTAATGGTGAAAACTTTTCACTATGGAAATTCCAATTCAGGCTTCTTTTGGAACAACAAAAATTACTAGAATTATTGGAAGGCTTAGAAATAAAGCCGAATGTTGTTTCCTCCGACAGTAACTCTGAAAGTTCACTACAGAATTGGAAATCAAAGGACGTTAAGGCAAGGATGTTATTATCACAGGCAATCGAATTAAGGTTTCTTCAGCCCCTGATGAACTGTACTTCCGCTTCACAAATGTGGCAGAAATTACTTGCTATTCATGAACAAAAATCCGAATTTATTATTGGCCTACTTTGGCAACAATTCTTCGATGCACGATTGACATCGGAAACAATAAGTGATTACATAGCAAAAATTGAAAATATTTCTGCACAAATTTCACAAATGGGCGGAACCATAACGGAAGATCAAAAGGTAGAAAAAATTTTAAATACTTTGCCTTCGAGTATGCGCTACTTTGTTGCAGCGTGGGAATCGTTAGATCCGAAAGCTCAAACTCTTAACAATTTAACTGCAAGACTTTTGATTGAAGAAACAAGGAATCAACAAAGCGGTTCTTCTAAACAAGATGAGGCCTTATTGCACAGGCAAGCACGAACGAAGCCTAAAGATACACAACGTTCTTTTCAAGATGCCAAGAAGAACACTAAATGCCACTATTGTCACAAAATTGGACATTGGAGCCGCGAATGTAGAAAAAGATTAGCTAATGAGAAAAATAAATCCAAAAATCTTCATGATTCAAAAGGAAGTTCAAGTGATTATGGACTTATTTTGTGCGATAATCAAGTAGAGCCCAATGATATTTGGTATGCTGACAGCGGTGAAAGCTGCAGCATGACATTTCGACGAGAGTGGTTCAAGACCTACACGCCGTTCACCAGTGATCATCCAATCTACTTGGGAGACAACTCGACACTACTTGCAGAAGGCATGGGAGACATCGAGATTCAAGCCTACGTCGACGGTGGATGGTACAATACGTACATAAGAAATGTGCTCTACTCGCCGCAACTAAAGAAAAATTTGTATAGCCTTTCTACGTCCACAAGAAGAGGATTCAACGTCATTATCAAACATGACCAGCTACAGATCTTCATGGATAATGACCTAAAAGCCGTAGGAGTGCGTCATGACGGCCTCTACAGGATGCTCTTCAAGGTTACGTCATCATCACAAGGATACATCACCAGCGAGAACAAGCTTCAGTTGTGGCACGAGAGACTTGCGCATCTTCCAGTTGCTACACTTCGAGAGATGGCGACCAAAGAATTGGTGGATGGTCTGCAGCCTCAAGATTTAGAGGGAGAATTTTTCTTCTGTGAAGGATGCCAACTTGGAAAAGCCCATAGAAAGTCGTGCTATCCCTCAGATGGCAAAAACTACCAGCTAGGTGAGTTTATTTATGCTGATATTTGTGGCCCAATGCAGACTCAATCATTAAGTAAATATCTGTATTTCTGCTTATTTAAAGATTACTTTAGTGGTTATCGCCATATTTATTTTATTAAAAACAAATCAGATGTGCTAGATATATTCAAAGAATATGCTACTCTAATCTATACTCAAACTGGAAATAAGATAAAAGTTCTTAGGACTGATAATGCGCTAGAATTCAAAAGCGATAATTTTGCAGATTTATGTAAAGGATTTGGGATAATTCACGAGTTCACTGCACCTTATGTGCACGAACAGATAGGACGTATAGAAAGAGACAATCGTACGATTGTGGAAGCAGCCAGGTCCATGCTAAATTCACGAAATCTTCCAGGATTTTTTTGGGCTGAGGCATGTAACACAGCAACTTATATTCTAAATAGAAGTGCGACTAAGCAAACCCCTGGAACGACACCTTATGAATTTTTCTTTGGCACAAAGCCTAATGTAGCTAACTATAAAATATTTGGCTGTAATGCTTATATGCATATTCCCAAAGAAAACCGTAAAAAGTGGGATAATAAATCGATAAAACTTATGTTTTTAGGTTATGAGAATACAAGCAAAAATTTTAGATTATGGGATTGGAAAACTAGAAAAATAAGAATTTCTAAAGATGTCACATTCGATGAGAAAGCTACTCCACATTCAGATAGAGAATCTACCAAACCGAAATAAATAATATTTCAGATTAACAGCGCTCCGGATGAATCACCAGTTGCAACAACAAACATCCCAGTGCAGGAAATGCCGCCAGTATCCGATATCAGTTCGCATCCAATGATAACACGCTCCAAAGTTTCGAATAGCCAATGTAACTTTGCGCTCGCTGATGAACCCAGTAACTATATAGATGCAATAACAAGTTCAGATTCAGAAAGATGGAAATTAGCCATGGATGAAGAGATTGATGCATTAAATAAAAATAAAACATGGACTTTAGAACGTTTGGCAGATGGTCATAAACCTATCGGTTGTAAATGGGTTTATAAAATTAAAACGGAGTCCGATGGTACAATTCAACGGTTCAAAGCCAGATTAGTTGCAAAAGGCTATTCTCAAATCAAAAATGTTGACTATTTCGATACGTTTAGCCCAGTAGTCAGGTATGATTCGTTACGCATTCTTTTATCACACGCTGCTTCTGAAAGGATGTTTCTTAAGCAATTCGATGTAAAGACAGCTTTTCTCAATGGCGAATTAGAGGAACTTGTTTATCTTGAACAACCAGAAGGCTACAAGAGAGATGATAATAGCTGCTATAGATTACATAAAAGTCTGTATGGTCTGAAACAATCTTCTAGAAATTGGAATAAGAAATTTACCAATTTTTTGTATAGCCATAATTTCAAAACATCAGACGCCGACCCGTGCTTTTTCATTGGAACACACAATGATTCAAATGTTATCTTAGCTCTCTATGTTGATGATGGAATTATTCTATCTAAAGATAAAGAGGCAATAGCTATTATAATGGATGAGTTAGAACACGCATTTGAAATTACATCTGGAAGTGTTAACTTTTTTGTTGGGCTACAAATAGAGCAGTCAGAAGATAGGGCAAGTATTTTCATTCACCAGTCATCATATATTGACAAAATTTTGAGTAAATTTAATATGGCTGACTGTATTCCTGCTTCGGTGCCTATGGATCCTTCTGTCATCTTAACAAAGCAGGACTGTCCTACTCCAGAACAAAAGGAAAAGATGCCTAAATTCCCTTTTCGAGAAGCTGTTGGATCCCTTATGTTTGCATCATGTGTTTCACGTCCAGATATCACTTATGCAGTTTCACAAGTGAGTAAATTCCTAGAATATCCAGGACCTGCACATTGTACAACAGTGAAGAATATTTTCCGTTATCTGAAAGGCGCTCCACACATGGGAATTCTCTTCACTGGACAAGACCAACTTGTTGGCTACTCTGATAGTGATTTTGCTCGTGATGTTGACTCCAGAAAAAGTACGACTGGTTATGCCTTCATGATGAACGGAGGAACTGTTTCTTGGGCAAGCCAACGACAGCCAATTATCGCACTTTCAACCACCGAAAGTGAATACATCGCTGCCTGCAGTGCTGCTAAGGAATTGATTTGGATCAGAAGACTTCTACAGGGCATCGGCTGTGATATTACTAAAGAAACTGAACTTTATATCGACAACCAAGCAGCAATAAAACTTGTTGAAAATCCAGTATTCCACAAACGAACGAAACATATTGATGTTCGCTACCACTTCATTAGATCCAAACATGAAGAAGGTGAACTTAAAGTGCATCATGTTTGCAGCTCAGAACAGCTAGCTGATATAATGACTAAACCTCTTCCACGAAACAAATTCCACTACTTAAGAGGTCTACTGAACATTTTGGATCGAGAGGGAGTGTTGGAATAGCGATCAAAATTGGCGTGGAGCATTGGGGGATCGACCAATCAACGGCCGCGGCGGCGCTGCGGTCGACGTCAATATATATAGTCTTTGTCTCTCGCCTTCCTATATATACTTGCCTTTAAAATTTTGCTACTTTAACATCTTGTTTTAAGTTACTTTGTTTAATAAATAATCTTTTTATTCCTTGTTTCAATCTCAAACTTCAACAAAAATAAATAATTTGTATATTTTTGATAACTCTGTGACCTAAAAATATAGAAGTGATATGATACATAGTTAGTTCGTTGCTGGTAGATGTAAATATTAGCCATCATTTTAATTTATCAGTTTGTATTTTAAATAAAAAATAATTAATTTGATTTAAAAAGGCTAAGGCTATTTCTTTAAAACATCTACCACAATTGGTGAGCCGGAATTAAAAAGAACAATTAAATCAAGAAGAACAAACATTATTATTAAAAATTCAAGATGGCGACCGAAGAGAAGTTAACGAGCGGCGGTGGATCGGAACCCTACCATGAAGCCTGCAAGGTAAGCATTAAAATACCTCCATTTTGGACAGATAAACCTGAAATTTGGTTTTATCAAGTTGAAGCTCAATTTAACATAAATGCGATAACATCCGAAGAAACAAAGTTTAATTACTTAATTGCACAACTTGAGCCAAAATACATTGAAAATGTTTGGGATATAATTACTCTCGATAGTAAATTTAAATACACTGAATCTAAAACACGCCTTTCAAATATATTTAAAGATAGTGAAAGTGTTCGAATTAAAAAACTTATCTCAGGAATAGAACTTGGAAATATGAAGCCAAGTCAATTGTTACAAAAATTGAGATCTTTAGCCACTAGTGATTTATCTTCTAATTTAATTAAGACCTTATGGCTGGAGAAATTACCTGACTCAATGAGAAACATATTGCTTGTAAGTGATGAAGATGTGACAAAATTAGCATCTATGGCGGATAAGATTATGGACATGACTTTTTCTCCTGATGTCTGTGGGGCTAGTTCTTCACAAACCTCTCATAATGTTATGGAGAACCTGTTAGAAAAAATATCTTCACTTGAAAAACAAGTAGCTGAAATTAATCTGTCAAGATCAAGGCCATCATTTAGAACTCAACGCCAACGATCTAGATCCAGTAGTCGAAAAAATACGATCCAAATGGCAGCTTTTGTTATTACCACTTTCGATTTGGAGCTCGTTGTATTCCTGAAAAATGCAAGCCTCCTTGCAAGTGGGTAATAATGTAAATGGGTAAACAAGCATAATAATCAGGAAAACTCCATGCTGCAGTAGAAGACGCAGCACATTCTACAGCAGATAATTTAAATAGTTGCTGCAAATATCGTCTATTTATAAAAGATAAAAATTCTGGCCTACAATTTTTAATCGACAGTGGAGCTGATGTCAGCATTGTACCTCCTAATAAAAATGAAAACCGTAAAAGCGACTACAAGCTCTATGCTGCCAATGGTTCAGAAATTGAAACCTATGGTGTCAAAATTTTAACCTTGGATCTAGGGTTACGCCGGGAATTTCAATGGCCATTTGTGGTAGCCAAGGTGAACAAAGGCATCTTAGGAGCTGATTTTCTAAACAAATTTAACTTACTTATCGATATAAATAAAAGAAAATTAATTGACGGTATTACCAATTTAGCAATAAATGGAGTTATAACATCTATTACAGAAAATAATAATATATTGACACTTTGCAATAATGTAAATTTTTCAAAATTATTATCTAATTACCCTAATATAACCAAACCTGCATTATTTCCGACTAAACCAGAACATGATGTAAAACATTTCATAATAACTGAAGGACCTCCTGTACACTCAAAAGCAAGACAGCTTGATCCCAAGCGACTTGCGATTGCTAAGCAGGAATTTAAATTTATGTTGGAAAATGATATCATACGACCATCAAAATCTCATTGGGCTAGTCCATTACATATGGTTGCCAAGAAAGATGGTTCTTTCCGATTATGTGGTGACTATAGACAACTTAATGCTAAAACTGTCACAGACAGATATCCTATACCACGCATTGAAGATTTTCATCATATTTTAAAAGACGCCAAGATATTTTCCAAAATTGATTTGCTGAAAGCCTATTTTCAGATACCAATCGAGGAAACAGATAAATGCAAAACAGCTGTGATTACACCATTTGGACTTTATGAATATAATGTAAATAAATTTGGCCTTAAAAATGCACCATCATCTTTCCAACGATTTATACATGAAGTTTTATGGGGCTTAGATTTTGTCTTTCCCTATTTAGATGATATATTAATTGCATCGGCTAGTGAGGTAGAACATTCTAGACATCTCAAAATTATTTTTGAAAGACTAAATAAATATGGTCTCAAAATTAACGTTTCGAAATCTATATTTGGTGTAACTGAATTGAATTTTCTAGGATATCTTGTTACACCAGAAGGTTCAAAACCTTTGCCTGATAAAGTACAAGCAATTGTTGACTACAAGCTACCTGAAACTGTTCATGACCTTCGAACTTTTCTAGGCATTCTCAATTTTTATAGAAGATATTTAAAAGATGCGGCACAAACTCAAGCAATTTTACATGAATACCTTAGAGGTGCAAAGAAAAAAGATAAGCGTAAAATCCATTGGACAAAGGAAGCTCAGATTCAATTTGAAAGGTGTAAACAAAGTTTAATAAATGCAACCTTATTATCCTTTCCCCACCCTGAACTACCCCTGTCACTAAGTGCAGATGCATCGGATTCAGCAATTGGAGGGGTAATTCAACAAAAAGAAAATGGAATGTGGAGACCAGTCGCATTTTTTTCTAAAAAATTAAATAATACACAAAAGAATTACAGCACCTATGATAGAGAACTTCTTTCAATTTATCTCTCAATTAAACATTTCAAATATTTGTTAGAAGGAAAAGAGTTTGTGATTTTCACAGATCATAAGCCATTAATATATGCTTTCATGCAGAAATCTGAAAAAGCAACTCCAAGACAATTGCGACAATTGCAGTTTATATCACAATTTTCAACTGATATTCGGCATATTAAAGGACAAGACAATATTGTTGCTGATGCTCTTTCAAGAATTGAAGAATTAACCTTGCTTGATTATGGTGAAATTGCAGAAAGACAAAGAAATGATGAGGAGCTTAGAAACTTACAAAGTACATCAAAATCATTGAATTCCAAGCAATATCCTCTTTCATCTGGGAAATACTTGTGGTGTGACACATCTACAAATCATATTAGGCCTTATATTCCAGAATCTTTTAGATTTAGGATGTTTCAACAAATTCATGGCTTATCCCATCCAGGTATCAGATCTACTGTTAAGCAAATGTCATCAAAATTTATTTGGACAAGCATAAAAAAAGGATGTTCAGCAATGGTCTCGATGTTGCATCCCATGTCAAAAAAATAAGGTTACACGACATACTAAGTCAAATATTGAGAATTCCAAGACCCTATGGAAAGATTTACCGAGGTACATATTGATCTTGTAGGTCCTCTACCTCCATCTAATGGCAATACTTATTGTCTAACTTGTATAGACAGATTTTAAAATTGGATGGAGGTTGTTCCTTTGGAATATATTTCAGCTGAGAGAGTAGCTAGGGCTTTCTATGAAAATTGGATTTCACGATTTGGTACCCCACACAGACTGATTTCAAATCGAGGAGCACAATTCACCTCTGAAACATTTAAATGCCTGTCAAGACTCTGTGGATTTAAATTACAGCATACTACAGCTTACCACCCACAGTGCAATGGTAAAGTGGAGCGTCTTCATAGAACAATAAAAGCAGCACTGAGATCTCATGATAATTTAGCCTGGAGTGAAACGCTTCCAACTGTATTTCTAGGATTACGCACTGCGTTACAGGAAGACACGAATCTCACAATTGCTAAAATGGTTTATGGACAAATATCCGTCTTCCAGGAGAATTCTTCTGTGAAACTAAGATCCTGCCATCATCAGGGACTTTTGCAAATAAACTCCAAAAGCAAATGGAATCTATGGGACCAAGACAAAATAAGGTAAAATCTTCATATAAGATATTTGTGCCCAAGGATTTGTCATCATGCTCGCATATTTTCCTTCGTGTTGATAAGGTAAAGAAATCTCTAGAACCACCATATAATGGACCCTTTCCAATTCTGACTAGAACAGAAAAATACTTTACAATTTGTGTAAAAGGAAGAGATATAACAGTTTCTATTGATAGATTGAAGCCAGCTTATTTATTAGGAGATTTTAAATCAGACAATTTTGTTACAACACAGCCAGTTGTGACAAGACCAAATATTTCAGAACGGACTCAAGTACCCTCTGATATCAAGACATCTCGTTCTGGAAGAATCATTCAACTTCCTGTTAGATTTCAAGACTAATAGACTATAACCTATTTAATAAGTAAATGTTGATGTACATCCAAGTAGCTGAGCAGCTGTAAATATACGCAACTTAGTTACTGGGAGGAGAGTAATGTAGTCATACTCTTCATTTTGACTATTTTAAACATGTTTATAATTTTAAAATATGTAATATTTTAAAGTGTTTAAAAAACTATAATTTTATTAAATAATGAATATGTAAAATAATAATACTTCACGATGTTTTATTTTAAAATGAATAATAATTTGTATATTTTTGATAACTCTGTGACCTAAAAATATAGAAGTGATATGATACATAGTTTGTTTGTTGCTGGTAGATGTGAATATTAGCCATCATTTTAATTTATCAGTTTGTATTTTAAATAAAAAATAATTAATTTGATTTAAAAAGGCTAAGGATATTTCTTTAAAACATCTACCACATATCTAAGAATGTTTACAAGTCGAGTCTCCCATGTTGCCGGATCAACTTGTCAGTTCCATCATAACAAAGATGATCAGAGTTGTATATATTAAATTAATTAGTTCAGAAAAGGTAACTGCTATGAAAAGAATATTGATACAAAGTTCCATATCATTAAGGATTCAATTTCTAATAATTTTCTGTCTCTAAATTACTGTCCAACTGAAAAGATGTTGGCAGTCATCTTGACCAAGCTACTTCCTAAGAATAAGTTTCAAGAGTTTAGACAAAGGTATGGATTCATCACCTACAGCCATTGAGAAGCCATTTCGTTCATATAGGCTTATATATTTAAAATATTTTCAATTAGGTGACTCTCAAAAACCTTATGTGATAGAAAAAAACTAACGGTATATTTGGAACCAACGCAAAAAGTTACAATAAGATAAAATTCTGTTTATTTTGGGAAAATTAATAATATTTTTGTTAACCAGTGTAATTTAATACGATTTAAGCAAAATAATTTTGGTAACATTGTTTGCATTTATTTCTTTGCTTATTCCAATACTAAAAAAGGGTCACGCAAAAACCATGGGTGATTGAAAATTTCTGATTAGATATTTGAGTATGAGTAGAAAGCATGAAAAGCTACTAAGTGTTGACCAGTGTAATGGCAGCTATCTATATCTAGAATAAAATTATCCTTGACATGTCTTATTCATGCGCAATTATTGAATATCTTAGAATAAGATGTGAAATATGAAGTAAGTGCGAACAATAAAATTAATTATCAAAGATGCTCACGTTCTCCAGCTCTCTTGATCACAGCTACCCTTCACAAACCTCCATATTAGTCTTCTATAGCATCCTTCTAGGTCGACATTGGATTGCAGTAGTCTGACTAACAACCCAGGGTTCATCTTGCACCTCAAGTCCTACAAGTGGAAGCAATTGTCATCAATGTACTGGGATAAGCAAGGAGGAGTCCATCTTTAAGTGTATCTCGTCATTCGCCATGAGGGGGGGGGGGAGAAGTCCGACCACACCTCCCTGCGGTCCCCCCTGGACCCTTGGAATATTCGACCAAATTCTGGTTCGTTTCCAAGGTGACTAACGTGGCAACGGCACCCATTTTCCAATGAAGAGCAAAACCGATATCTCCAGCAATGCTACCGCGTCCGGGGTAACCGCCGCGTCAGGAGCTGCAGCCCGGGCTCCTGATGAGAAATCTACTACGAGGACACAATTGAATCTACTACAGCTCAATATAAATGGCACCCAGAGGAAAACTGAAGAGCTGACTTGTCTTCTCCGTGACAACAATGTGCATATTGCTTGTCTTCAGGAGACAAAATTGAATCACAATCTGAGATTCAATATCAAAGGTTATACAACACTACGAAAGGACAGACCGGGAAAATTTGGAGGAGGACTTGCCGTTTTGATTAAAACACCAGAAATCAAATTTAAGGAAAGAGCCTATAATCAGAGTAAGACTACAGAAAGCACGACAGAAGCTCAGGCAATAGAAATCTACCTCCCAGAAAAAACAATAACAATCATAAATGTTTATCACCCCGATAACACTAGCATCAATACAGGCCTGATAGAGACATTAAGTGAAGCGTCTTCGAATATCACAATCATACTTGGCGATTTTAACGCCAAAAGTCCAACTTGGGGATCACCTGTCCAGGATAACAAAGGTCAGCAGGTTGAGGACATGCTAACCGACCTCGACCTTACACCGTTAAATAATGGAGAGAACACCTATCTATCCAAGTCCACAGGAACAGAATCCGCAATAGACATCACAGCGATAAATTACAACATCGCACCCACAACACAATGGAAAATCCTGAAAAGTGCAATCAGTGACCACAGACCAATTTTAACAACCCTAAACTTCAAAATTGAGAATGTCCAACAAAATAAAAGATCATGGAACTTTAGGAAAGCCGACTGGAAAAAATTCACAGAAATGCTCGAAGAACTGTGCAAAGAAGAATCAAATTACAGAACGCTTGACAAAAACTTGGAAAAATTCTCTTCGAACATATCCAAAGCTGCAAAAGCATCGATACCTAGAGGCAGACGTAAAGACCTGTGGATACCTTTCTGGAAGGACCACAGCATAGAGGCAATGATTGCAGAGAGAGACAATATCAATGAACTTCTCAAAACAAATAAAACAGAAGAAAACAGAAAGAAACTCATTGAAATTAGTCACAAAATAGAACAAGAAATTTGGATATGCAAACAAGAAAAATGGGCAGAATTCTGCGAAAAAATGGATCCAAGAAAGGACAGCCAACACTGGAATATAATTAGAGTGTTGGAAAACAATCAAAACCAACACCAATCCTCCAATACTCTAACCGATATGAATAGAACAGCGAGAACGAACAAACAGATGGCTGACATAATTGCTGAATATCTTTCAAGCACTTCCAGACTCAACTACACGAATGAAGACAGGACTCTAAAAAATAATATAAACAAGTTAGTTAAACAAGCAAGAAATTACCATCAACAAGATATTTTTTCGAGAGACTTCACACTGAATGAGCTAAACTCATCAATAGAAAAGTTAGATCCCAAGAGGTCACCAGGAGATGATCTAATCTTTGGTCAAATGATTAAACACTTTGGAGACAAAGCTAAAAATCAACTCCTACGAATACTGAACATTTCATGGCAAACTGGTACACTACCAAAGGATTGGAAGATATCAATTATAGTGCCAATACTGAAACCAAACAAAGATGCCAAGGAATGCAAGAATTATCGGCCAATTGCTCTCACCAGCATACTTTGTAAAATAACAGAACGAATTATCCACTCTAGGCTCATAGTCTGGCTCACTAACAATAATAAAATAAACTTCTACCAAACTGCCTATAGATCCAGACACTGTACAACTGATCAACTGTTCTACTTCTGCCAATCAATAATAGATTCTTTCCAGGAAAAACCAACAAAGAAGACAACGGCCGTATTCCTGGATATGACCTCAGCTTTTGATCGAGTGTGGAGTGAGAAATTACTTGAAAGGCTGCACAACATCGGAGTAAGAGGAAAACCCTTAATCTGGATTGCAGACTTCTTAAGGGGAAGAAGGATAAAGGTTCGGGTTAATGGAGCAGTTTCCAAGGACAGAAGAACATGGGCTGGTGTACCTCAGGGATCTGTGCTCAGTCCTTTACTCTTCCTGCTATATATTAACGACATCCATCCTTACCTCACTGAAGACACAAAGGTTGCATGTTATGCAGATGATATAGCCATATGGCACACAAGTAGCAGTATAGAAAATCAGAAAAAATACTGAACACATCAATGAGAGGACTGGAGAAGTGGGCAATGGAACTCAAAATGACCATAAACCCAATAAAAACAAACCTATGCGTCTTCTCCACTGACAGGAAAAACAGGCATAAATTTAATCCCAAAATAAGTATAAACAACCAAATAATTGAAAAATTAGAAATCCAAAATACCTAGGTGTGATACTTGATGAGGAATTGCGTTTTACAGAACACATAATTAGCACCTCAAATAGAGCTACCAGAAAACTAAATATTCTGAGAAGGTTATGTGGAACAAATTGGGGAGCAAAACCCAAAACCCTCAGAACAACATATACCACCTTAATAAGGCCAATAATGGAATATGCAACACCTGTCTGGGCTCCCTCAAGCTCATCACTAAAAGGAAGACTAGACAGTGTTCAAGCAAAAGCGGCCAAAATAATCACTGGTGCTGTTTCTTCCACCAATAATGAGAAAATTCAAAGAGAATGTGGCCTAGACCTACTCGAAAGCAGAAGACAATTAAAAACAATAAAATTCACAAATAGCTTAAAAAGTGAAAAAATCGAACACATATCCCATAGAACCTATTTAAACTGGACACAAAAAGAAAGACTTAAAAGATCTTCAACACTTCAGTACGACAACAACATTAGAAAAGGCATAAACATGAAACACAGTGACTTTCAAATTCAAGAAGAACCAACATTTCCTACCACATTACCTTCAAATATAATCATCAATCTCAACCTGAACGAACCCTGCAATAAAAAAGAGAACAAAACCATACTTAAAAAGAAGGGACTTGATACAATTGATTTATATGATCAGAAAAATTATTTATTAGCATACACAGATGAATCATCAGACCTTACTCTGAGTAATGGAGGGGCCGGAATTAACATAATACTCCAAGATGGAACACACATCAAAATCAAAGAAGGAGCAGGAAAGATTTCGTCAAACTTCACTTGTGAACTGACAGCTATCTGGAAAGCCCTTGATGTATGCCTGAACCAACCATCCCTGCATCAAGCAGAAGGAATCATAATATACAGCGACTCCAGATCCGCTCTAGAAGCAATTCAGAAGGGCAATACTAGAATCACGCAGAAAATACACTCATTACTTACCCAACTGGAAACATTGGAGAAGAACTGCATTCTACAATGGATTCCTGCCCATGTTGGGATCGAGGGTAATGAAATGGCAGATGAATTTGATGAGCTTATTTCGGCGCTATCGTCCCGAAATCCATGAGCCTCTTTTATTCTCAGGGAGTTCACGTAAAGTTTACATTCTGCTATATAAAAGATACAATTTGTATATATCCTGCGCGCACTGGGGTTAAAAAAAAAAGACATAGGCAACTATGGATTTTGATTAATACTACAATATATTTATTTATCTCCCCTTTTGACGGTCATACAAAGATAAGAATAAAAATAAATAAACGGGCAACGAGGATTGAGTGGAAAATTTTACAAGAATATACTAAAAAAATAATTATTGGAAGATACTTAACTTCAGTGCTCCAGCTGGATGGCTTGGAAATCCCTCCCCTAAAATCTTGTAGAACTACATTTTTAACGAGCTTCCTATCCGCTCAGAAAAAAAAAACCTCTGGCTCTCACCAAAGCTTACTCATGACTAACTTTTTCTCTCCCAGGGTGACCGAAAAAAAAATAATAAAAAAATCTTTATCTGGTCACCCTCTGTGATAAAAAAAAAGAAAATTTAAAATAAAAATAAAAATTATCATTCGAAATATTAATTTTAAAATATTAAAAAAAAGAAAACCCAAAATAGCTGCTTATTTAAAAGAAAAATGGAAATTTATTATTGTACTATAAGTTATTTACAAAAACTAGAAATAAAAAGGAGGTGAAGAGATGGGCTGGTTTTACAAAGAAGAATGCTCGAAGTCCTTTTCATGGGGTCCTCTTTGTGGAGGTCCCAGAAGTGGCCTCTACAGTCCTTCCCCGCCAAGACCACGGGATTTGGGCTTGCGAGGGAGCAGGACTATCTCCGGGGTCAAAAGTAGAGGTCGGGGATGCTCTGGCTTGCGAGGGAGCAAGGCAAATCTCCGGGGTCAAAAGTGGAGGTCGGGGATGCTCTGGCTTGCGAGGGAGCAAGGCAAATCTCCGGGGTCAAAAGTGGAGGTCGGGGAATGCTCTGGAATAGAGGAAACAATAGCACTGTCTAAAAAAAAAATGTCAAAACAAAGGGCGCCATGCATTCTATTTATTCGCCAGTTGAATGCAAGACTGGCTTTTCTAATTCCACTCTGTGACACGGATAGTATTGTGATAAGTATATCCGGAGTCTTAGGGTGCCTGGAACACAAGGGTTATAAACATATATGTGATATCTTGGGACCTCTGGGACCAGTGTTACCTGATGCTAGACGAACCTCGATGTCAACTCTACCGTGCAGTCGTGGTGGAAGGCGACACAGCTGGGCCAAAGGTGAAATAAACAAACAGAGATTCCACTAAGAAGCGTCTGACGTCAAGAAGGAATGGGATGAGGAGAGAGAGATCTTAAGAGCAAGTGTTACCGTTGGAATCCAAGCGAAGACTGACAATTCTAGGGCCTCGATTTAACACCACGACCTTGCTGCTTTTTAATTGGCTGACCTATTTAGGTGATTCTTTCCTAATTGGTGGGACTTTTTCACGTGGTAGTGGGCTATTGGATGACCTACTTAGGTCTTGTCTTCTGATTGGGCCTGGCTTATCTCTTTGACGGAAGAATACGTCCGGTCTTGTTCCGGAAATTCGGGGCGTTACTCTTAGCTTTTATGGTTTCCGCGATATCAGATACGCCCTGTCCTGTCAGGAAGTATTGACTTGTAAATTATTTATAGTTGGGCTGGTTTTAAGCCTCTTTTGCTAGGCCTTGCTTCGACTTCTGTCCTAAACCTGATTTGTTTTAACCTTAACTTTCTCCTGTCTCTCTCCATTCCTTCTATCTGTACAGTTGCAATACTTTATTAGATTCTTACGCGGTACAGATTGATGTTAGTTGAGGCTTTCTATGTGCAGTACATAAGAAGTTATATACAGTCATGGGGTGGAACATGTGGTAGTGGATATTTAGACTATTTACAACAATTCCATGGTCTTAAATCATCACAGATGGCCCCGGATGTGAGAGGGTTCATATGGAGGGATTTAAGAGAGCGGAATAGGAAGACTGTTATTAAGGAAGTAATTTTTTTAGAAATTAATTAAAGTGAGTTGGTATATAACATGGGGTTGATTTCGGTATATCCATAAGAGAGAATAAAGCATAAACAACTAATATTAAACATACAAGTAAAATAAAAATAGGAATAAAAGAATTAATAGAGAGCATATAATGATGATAGGAAAAAATAAAAATGATTTGATGGGAAAATCATGATCGCTTCGTGATGGGCGTTAGAAAGGGTTGAGGGGTTAGTTATTACTTGGTTGAGGCAATGTCACTTTGACTCAAGTCCCAAACCATTTAATGTGCACGGCGCGGAAAACCTAGGCCATGTTTCACATGTAAATTTAAGGACCGAATAAAGTTACAGTACCACAATCGAAAAGTAAGATAAGGGGATTGTTATGGGTTTTAGTAATTAGTCGTTAAGACGTACGCATGCAGGATAAATGAAGGCGAAGATCAGTGACCAGAAATCAAAGTTTTAATTAGAGTCGTCAGGGGCTTAGCGAGAAAAAGAGTAAAATAAAAAATAAAAAAAATGTGCCAGCGTGTGGCATGAGAGTGCCCTGGAATAAAAAAAAATATACAATTTGCACGTATCCAATCCAGAAGTTGGGAGAAGGTAAATCTGGGGGACGATGTGTCAAGATTGTTAATTACGAAATCAAAGTAGGTCAAGTCTAGCCTGCGAAGGAGTTAAAAGTTCCTGCGGAAAAGGAATGTTAGTAATTCTTAAGAAGTAACCTTTAAAGTGGTTGTTTAAGAGGTTATTGAAGATTGCCCTGTTTTTAGATCGTGATTTTTAGTTTGATTATAAAAGAATATATCATTGAGATATGAAATTGCGAAAGTAAGGCTTTGCATATAGCGTTAAAGGATTTGAAAAATCGAAAATAGAATTGCGAAGTTAAATGCAAAGTAATCTTTAAAAAAAAAAGTAAAAATAGTGATGATATGATACAAAGATTTACACACTACAGCAGTATATAAGGGGTAATAGAAAGTGAAAATATTAAATGAAAAAAAAAAAAAATAATGAGCAATAATATACTCGATAGCATTGACATGGTAGCGGAAGATGAAACAATGTAAATAACATCTAATTTATAAAGTGAGAAAAAATATAAAATGATAAATGCAAATTAGTGATATAAACATGAAATATAAACTTGAGATTATTAGATATGATATGAAAGATAAAATATAAAGTTGATTATAAAATAGAGTCATAAAGCAAAAGTAAATAAGTTTTGGTAAAGAAAAATAAAAAAGACAATAATCTAAACTAATTGGTTGACGTAAAAAAAACAATTATAAGAGCTATATAATGATTATATAAAGGATATTAAAATGAAAAATTTTAAAAAAAATGTTCATCGAGAAAGAAGAGCAAGTAAGATTATATATAGAAATTATATATCGTGAAAGAATGGAAAGTTGTAGGCCAAATGTAATGTTCCTTTTTTTTTTTTTTTTTTTTTTTTAGGATGGGTGGAGAGAGCTTTAAATTGTCCTCGATCGATATCTTTGGTCTTGTTGGCCTAAGTTTTTCTAACTTATCGAATTTGTTTTATGTTTGACGTGACTCGTGGATCACATTGTTTCCAACTGTGAAACTCATCGAGTCCTAATGTTGTCGATTTTTTAAACTTATGTGGGTGTGTGTGATTTTTGTAAGTAAAATGTTGTCTTTGGCTCTAAGTGTCGATGTTAAGTTGACAAGTTAATTGAGGGCGAGAGAATGTTAGTGAACAGATTTGTTAGTAAATGTAAAATAACGTGTTAAGCAAGTTTTAGTAGCTAAACGGGATATCGGCGTAGATTAAAAATAAAAGGCGCGCACTAATGTTTGATTTAATAGGTAGCGAAAATCCATTAGAGTGACATCGGGGTGGCGACGGGCGTAACAAAATGTCGGCTATTTGTTTGTCCATCTCCAGCGGAAGAGAGGGGAGCGAAGCTATTTTTAATGCGATTCCGGATTTAGGTCAAGGGGGGAGCGAGGGGGCTTGCTTGCTTTCTTTCAACTTATTGGAAGTTAATTCGAACTACGTTCGGAGATATTATTTCTAAAATTGTAAACACAAAAGCGTTTTGATTTGTCACGTTTGGTGACAAGCGTTATGGGATTGACATAGGGAGATACAGAGGTTGAATTATTCCGTGTGTTCAAGCATTTGTTAGATTTGTGTTTGTATTTCGAAAATTCGGATATTGTATCTGTTATTAAATCGAATGGTTTTTGGCGGACTTAGTAAAAATGTTATTCATGGATATCGGGTTAGAATTGAATGAAATTGCGACTATCGACGTGGACAATGTGTGATTAAATAAATGTGTCACAGGCGTGTTGAAGGCGTCTTTGGCCTGAGAAGTGAAAGAATTTAGTGGTGTGGCGCTGTGACACGAAGCGAAAAAATTGTAAATGAAAAGGTGTCGCGTGAAGTCTCTGTTTTGTACAAAATCTAACCTGTTACACTAAGAATAACAAATTTATTAAAGTCATGGGTGCTGGTTGTACGAACGTATCTAGAATTTTTATATTATTAGTGGATATGACACGTTTAATGTGAAAAAAAAAAAGATTGTGTGTGTTTCGTAGGGCGACGTTCTAAAGCTTGTGTGGCTCGAAATTTGATTTGGGTGTGAAGTCGCGCATTGAAAATTGTCGTCAATTGGAAAAGGTTATGTGATAGGGTGTTGTTTATTTTGTTGAGAGCGATTTGTCGATATTTAACTATGCGTGTAAAAGGAAGGTACGAGGGAGCGTAGATATTTTGGACTTTAACGATTGGAATAGTTTTGGAAGGCTGTGATTTAAGTTACTTCTGTCCAAAGATATGAAAGAAAAGGACATAGGGGCGTTGAAAATGGGATTAGGAACAGTACAATAAGATTAAATAAGAGTGTTGGAGTTCACCACGTGTGAGCAACTCGTTCCAGGAGGGGAAAATTTAGTAAATGGGACAGTTGTATTAACCTGTCCATGGGACACGTGTTGCTTGCACGAGGTGAATTGGTACAAGGTAGTTGGTAGAGGTACATTATCTTGATACAGGAGTAGCTGAGGACAGTTTATAATTAGTAGAAATCGTTTTATGAAATTAAAATATAAAATGACAAAAGGCAATGGTGTATCGATTATATGGAATTTTAGATTCTGCGTTATATTACCTATTTTTAAGATCAAAAAGATATAATCTATGGTGAAAATATTGTTAGCTATGGCATTAATAGTTAAGTTAAATGGATGGACAGGTATTTTCTTTTACAAACTGGTATCTATTATTTTAAAAGTATTCTGCATAATTATAGCGATAGATGCTTCTGTATCAAGTAGTAGAGTAGGTTTACATTATTGGACAGTTCAGTTCGAGCGAGAAATTGTTCAATAAAAATTATAGAAGGAGGAACCTACTGTGGTGCTGTCTTGTATGTCGGGACAGGCCTGGTCTTGTGCCGTGGTTGGAGGATTTTTGGGACAGTCAGAGTTCATTGTCTTCGCTGGGCTCGTGGTTTAGAGATGGTCGGGGAGCAGGTAACATACGCTCGCGTGTTGGTAACTCGGAGGGGCGCTTGCAGGAGGTTTGCTGGCTTTCTCAGGCTTGTAGAGTATTGTAGTTGGGCCCGATCTGCTTGGGCGTCGTAGTTGGTGAAGAAGCTCTGCGCCTCGTACGAACCATCGTAATGATTCCACCTCTCGCGATGTCCGGTCACGGCAGAAAGCTGATGTAGCGTCGTCGTCAACCTCCCTCGGACATCTGACACCGGCGGCGGGGGTGTGACGTCTTCCTGACTGGGGACAATTTCCTGCGTCCTACCGAAGGTTGTTTCTTTCTTCGGAAAAGTGGGGCTTCCGCCACTTTCGGAGTCGGGATCGGACTCCATGGGTTCCTTTGGATTCTCCTCTCTTCCCTGTTCCATCTTTCTGTACAGACAGTGGTCTATTTGCTTACTTGTACCTTGGCGTCCACTATCCTGTCGACTCTTCGTTGACGGGGGAGTCTGTGATATCTTGGGACCTCTGGGACCAGTGTTACCTGATGCTAGACGAACCTCGATGTCAACTCTACCGTGCAGTCGTGGTGGAAGGCGACACAGCTGGGCCAAAGGTGAAATAAACAAACAGAGATTCCACTAAGAAGCGTCTGACGTCAAGAAGGAATGGGATGAGGAGAGAGAGATCTTAAGAGCAAGTGTTACCGTTGGAATCCAAGCGAAGACTGACAATTCTAGGGCCTCGATTTAACACCACGACCTTGCTGCTTTTTAATTGGCTGACCTATTTAGGTGATTCTTTCCTAATTGGTGGGACTTTTTCACGTGGTAGTGGGCTATTGGATGACCTACTTAGGTCTTGTCTTCTGATTGGGCCTGGCTTATCTCTTTGACGGAAGAATACGTCCGGTCTTGTTCCGGAAATTCGGGGCGTTACTCTTAGCTTTTATGGTTTCCGCGATATCAGATACGCCCTGTCCTGTCAGGAAGTATTGACTTGTAAATTATTTATAGTTGGGCTGGTTTTAAGCCTCTTTTGCTAGGCCTTGCTTCGACTTCTGTCCTAAACCTGATTTGTTTTAACCTTAACTTTCTCCTGTCTCTCTCCATTCCTTCTATCTGTACAGTTGCAATACTTTATTAGATTCTTACGCGGTACAGATTGATGTTAGTTGAGGCTTTCTATGTGCAGTACATAAGAAGTTATATACAGTCATGGGGTGGAACATGTGGTAGTGGATATTTAGACTATTTACAACAATTCCATGGTCTTAAATCATCACATATATATACATCTATTTATATGTAAGATTTGACACATTTGTGGGAAGGTGCATACCTACTAGTAAAAAAAATAATGCTTAGTAATTAAAAAAATAATAATAAAAGAGTCAATAATGAATAATAATCTGAATTATAATGAATTCAAACTAAAATAAAAATATATATATATAAATAAAATCCAATAATGAACTCAAATCTGAACTATAATGAATTCAAACAAAAAATAAATAAGAGAGCCAATAATGAATTCAAAACCAAAAATAAATAAAATAAAAGACCAATAATGAATTAAACAAAATTAATAAGAAAGCCAATAATGAATTCAAACAAATTAAATAAATAAGAAAGCCAATGATGAATTCAGACCAGAACTATAATGAATTCAAACTAAAATAAAAATAATAAAAGAACCAATAATGAATTCAAACAAAAAAATAAATAAGAAAGCCAATAATGAATTCAGACAAAATTAAATAAATAAAAGGGCCAAAATGAATTCATACCTGAACTAAAATGAATTTAATCTAAAAATAAATAAGGAAGCCAATAATGAATTCAGACAAAATTAAATAAATAAAAGGGCCAAAATGAATTCACACCTGAACTAAAAATGAATTCAATCTAAAATTAAATAAGAAAGCCAATAATGAATTCAGACCTGAACTATAATGAATTCAAACTAAAATAATAATAATAAAAGAACCAATAATGAATTCAAACAAAAAATAAAGAGCCAATAATGAATTTAAACCTGAACTATAATGAATTCAAACTAAAATAAGAATAATAATAAAAGAACCAATAATGAGAAAAAAACTGGTGACTTCACATCGACTTGACACGGTGCCTGTCAGTCAAAATTTATCTCTATCAGTTCCATGCCTTTTTCGTTGAAACATGTCCAATTCTATATGGGTTTGCTACTAACTAATTTAAACTAACATGATCAAGCTCTAAACTTGTTTAATACCTAATAAAATAATATAGTATTTTATCAATGTACTACCATAGTACGTCTGGTAGGGAGTCCTTTATAAAGACTGACTGGGCTGAGTTGGTTCTCCAGGATGAACACATCATCCAACTCATCATGGTTCATAGCCAGTGTATGAGTAAATACGACATTCAGCACAAAGCCCGAAATGCCAAAGACCTCACGTCCAGCACAAAGCCCGTGGCGTGATTAACTGGCCTATTCTGCACTTATTGATACCCTCGCCGAAGAGTCCTCGTGTCAGTCGTCTGAAGACACTACGAAACCTCGCGCGTCCCTATTAATGGTATCAGACCCAACAAATGGGTCAGCGCATAGAACCGATCAAGTCCCCGACTTGCAAAACCCACCCTAACTCAGTCTTTTACCACTAACGTTATCCGTATGGAAGGAAGCATACCCATAGCGCATACTTCCCCTACTGGGGTTTGAAACCAGATACCACCCAGTTATCAAACCCTACATTGATTTAATTGAATTGTATGTAGCTATCTGGTGCGCCGGTGAAAACCCGCTAAGTCCACCAAAGTCTCACACATATCAGAAGTTAACAAAAAAAATAAACTCATATTCCCGAAGGAAGCCTAACAAAAAGGAGCGACTATTTTCTAATTTGAGAATTGCATTGTCCTGAGAGGCTTATAATCCTACCAAATTTGAAATCAAAATAAAATCGATCCTATTAAAATTCCCTAAAACTATTCTAAATACGTAGTTTGGTCTAACAATATAATAGTTTTTAACCCTTTTACACATTCATTATACCAATCCTTTCATACACCTTCCCCCCTATCATTCGCGGTATGCAAACAGACTAAAGTTAAAAATTGCTATAAACGCCAAAATACCTCAATTATCATTGTGCTAAATTTACCCTAACAATAACTAGATTCAAGGACATCATGAAATCAAAGAAAATATTTAATAAAACTTGGGAACTAAATGCCCTTCAATATAAATTAACCTATGCCTCATACAATCTCTTACTAACTTTTTATATTCAATGACTGATATCAATCTCAACTGTAAGCTAACCTAACCTTAAAAGAATTGTAAATATCAAAGTCCCTAAATTGTCTTTGCCTCAACACCTAGTACCTCTGCAAAGATAATTTAATAGGGCAATTTACTAATTAGAGCGACAAAGAATAGAACATTCAACTCATGAAGGCGACAGACAATTGGAGACGCTTCCTCCACTGATAAGATCCTGTTGACTGACCTTCCCTCCTCAAACACGCTCCAGTCATAGCAACCACTCTACACCACCAGTGCAACAACTTCATCCTACTTGCTGACTGTAGGTAACACGCAATAGTTCTAGAATAAGGAATTAAAGGGCGTCTATATATACCCAACCGATATCTGTACTAATGTGGAAGCCTACACTCTGCTACACCACTGCTCTCAACTATCTGGCTTCTGATTGTCTATGTCTACTTAATCTCAATTCAAGGGATTATTGAGCGTCATACGATGGCTCGTATACCCAACCTTGGACGTCACTAAGAACACAAACAGCCCACCGCCAAACACTACTCCGACCTCGGCAGTACATCTTCTCTGGAGTTGTTGTGTGGCTCTGGAGTAAACTTGATGTCGCCCAGCTATACCTATACATCTATTTAGCTGCTTGCGCCACCGATCCTACTGTAAAGTATGCGCCATACTGAAGTATTAAGTCGTTGTTCATAACTGGAAAGTTACCACCTAATGACCACTCAAGAGCGTCTGGTTCTCCAGTCGCTTCTTGATTAAATAATATCTTATTCTAATTAAAAATAATCTTAATAAAAAAATTATCCTAAACTTGAATATTTGTGCCAAATTGGTTACACCTATTTGCCAAATATTAAACAAGACTGATTGTCTATACTATATGCTTTGAAATGAGAAAGTTTGAAAATTTTAACATAAAATTTCAAAATTTAAGGTTTCATGAAAAAAAAAATTCTATAAAAGAAAAATTCTGCTTAATTTGGTCTCTCCCACTTAATACATATTAAAATTTTACGAAATGACTGTTTCTATACAGCCTTCTATATATACACTCTCTTCACACTACATCACCTCAGTGACTATGGCCATCGCCAGTTATGATAAAACACTTTATATATACTTAAGGATTAATTTACCTAGAGTGCCTATCTATGGGGAGGATTTGTTTTACACGCGTTTTATTTTACATATATCAGGGTCTACTATATTGTTCTTTTCTTTAGTCCAGCCTGGACCTCCTTTTAACTAAAATAAAATAGATTAGACATCATTATATTAGATTGTCCTATTTGTTCTGCTAGGGATTACGTTTGCTCACTACACGGTAGTTCAAAATTTTACTATCAATTGCAGGCTAATTTCTCTTACACCTTCGATGATATTATGTATATTGACTTGACCTGGTTTGACACAGCACGCTTTCCTATTGAAGTCTCACTAAAATACGGAATTGAATGTTAAAATATGTATATATCTCGTTGTGGTGCTAAACATTTATCTCGTTAAAACATGGCTATCGCAGTGGTTTCTCGTGGTATGACAGAGGTGAACCGAGCCTAGACACATCTGAGTAGGTGCAGATTGGCACAACTACATCTTGCGTAGATTGACTCGGCATGTCGATTAATCAATCTTGGAAATTCTGAGCGAAATTGGTGCATCAGCCTGCAGATGGATGTATATAGATTGAATCTATATTTTATAAATGATGCATATATTTCAGATGATTTCTTCACATACTACCACAATGGCCCATTCTTCAACTGGTTCATGCCACGTGGTCTTACGCTCGGTGGCGTCCATCGGGATATTATGTTTTATGTCGTTCTTCACTCACGTCCACCTTCGTGAGCATCTTAGTCCTATTATATAATATATAATTTTACAGACAAAATTGCATGCTCCGACGTCCATTGTTTAAACTACGCAAGATATTCTTCTTAATCTTCAGGGCCTACTCTTGACCTCCCTGAAATGTAATCTTTGCTACAGATCCCCGTGTCCGATGCCACGTTTCATAAGACTATGAAAGCCGATGTTGAAACGAGTTTTAGATCTGCTGTGATACTATAAGCTTCTCTTTTGTTACAGGCCTCTGCTGCCCAAACAATCTGAAGGTGGTGGAATAGATAAGGATTTCTGGAAGGGCTTATCAAAAACCAGTCAAGTGCAAACATACACGAGGTGCAAGGTTCATTATCATTCTTATCTAAGGTTCCTGGAACTATATGTCTGATAAATGGTTAAGTTAGCATATTGCGTTTAATTCTAAAAAAAATGCTATTAACTTCCAAAAGATGCAGGATATATAAAAAAAATGATTTTGTCCTTTAGCTGGTGTTAAAGAAAAGAAACAACAAATTTCACTACTTTCATTAAAAAGGAAAACCTTCCCCTCCAAATTCTGTAATATGGATTATTATACTATAAAAATCGCTATTAGATTGAATACGATATTAACTAAATAATAAAATATAAATACACCTATAAATGGGAGAGATAAAATTATATGCAGTAACTATTTGTAATGTGCGTGACACATGCAAAAAATATATATAATCAAAGGTGACTGGAAAAAAAAGGGCTAATAATCTATACAAAGAAGGTTTTTCTCTCAATAAATGCTATACTGTTGTCACGCATTTCCCTCCACGAGGAGTTACAAATGAGAATATACAATTCTACAGAATTATAGATTACTATCTGCACAAGATGGTATGTCCATGCAAAAATAAAATTACGAGACCAGTTTAATGTCATCTACGCTATTAAAATAAAAATATTGCAAAAAAAAAACACGTCTTATCTGAACTGTATAATTGAACAAACATATTTCTTGCATAGATTACAGTAACTTAAAAAAAAAACTAAAGTAAATTAAAATAAATAATGGAGAAAATAAATTGTTATACATAACTGTAATCTAAATGGTAATAAAACATTTTACACAAGAGAATTGCGTTGCGATAGACTTTTACCATAAAATTGGCCATACTGGCATCCATAAATATATCTTGTCATAATGACTTGTACAAAAATGTTTTTAAATTATATTCGACGTTATTAGAATGCTATACAAAATTAAAAAATGAATAGATAAATAAAAGAAATGGATGGAATATGTGGCAGGCATAAAGCCAGGCCTAAAGGCCAAGCCTTGCAAAACGCCAAGCGCTTGGTCTAGACTGTCCTTTGTTAAAGGTTTCCTTGTAGGCGGGAAAGCGGTTCTCTTGAAACCCTTAGGGTCTCGCCGACTTGTCAATCAAACTTGCGGGGGGGGAAGTCTAGAATTTGACATTGATTGATATCTTTATTTGCTTTCCCATGGTTTCTCAGATTCTTAGCATTTTCCCGCTAAAAATTTTCCTTGTAATTTTCTATCTACCAGCTAGTATAACGAAATTTTTAAGATTGTTAACTAATAAACACAAAAATAAAAAATTGAGATTTCAAATACTCTAAACTGGTGTACCTTGCTAAAAAAATACTGGTGTTGACAATATATGATTTAAAAGATAGATTACAAAATGATGCAGTGTTTTAAGTTATAACCCAACTTCTATAACGTTCAAAATTTTTATACTGGACACATGGTGACTTCGACACATATTTGTTTAGAATTGGCAAAATTGGTTCACCTGCATGCACTTGTGGAAACTAACAACAAACCCCTGAACACCTTCTGATAAAATGTCCATTAACTTCTGATCCAAGGGAAGAAAACCAACTTTACCTGACCGATACAAAATAAGCTGCTTGCAATAAAGACCAATACATCAAGTTTAATAGATTCTGCAGGATGTATATTTTGAGGCGAAAGTGTTGACTGTACATATTTTAAGTTCCTACTTATAATTGCTATATGTAGAATTTGACATCGAATGTTTAATTTTAATGATTTCCAATGTTCAATTGTATTAATTGTATATAATTTAAAAATATAATATGATGTTACACAATAGGCTAAAAACGACGTTCTATTTTTATGCGAAAATCTTTTTACACATAGTACAAATAGTTTTAAATATAAAATTGGCGTTACTGTTAATTTTCAGAATGCTCATAATATCTTAATAAAGATTGGCGTTCAGCCAACTAAAATATTGGAAAATAATGATATTTTGATCTAAAATATGCCTTTTTACAATATAAGCCTAATTTCATTTAAGAAACAAATAATAAAATAATACCTAAAAAAAAAACTAAAATGTAAGTGGACAACTGCGGCCTTCTAGCATATTATTTGGCGTAATTAAAATGGCTCGTTTATCTAATATTAAGAAAGCACCACCACAAATGTTTCAAATCGTACCTCAAATTGGCGGGATCCGTTCTCCACGTGGTTGGCCGCCTCGTGGACTTTACCATTCTTTACTGGATTTTCCGTAGCCTCCAACTAGCACACATTTATATTTTAGTTTATGCTTTAGACAGGATTTTACAAGTTACATGTTTTAAACAGCAGGGTGTTATTTTACCGTGAACTTTTCGTGGCCTTATTTGGAACTGGTCGGCCCACGTTGAAGGCGTCATTGATGAGCTTATTTCGGCGCTATCGTCCCGAAATCCATGAGCCTCTTTTATTCTCAGGGAGTTCACGTAAAGTTTACATTCTGCTATATAAAAGATACAATTTGTATATATCCTGCGCGCACTGGGGTTAAAAAAAAAGACATAGGCAACTATGGATTTTGATTAATACTACAATATATTTATTTATCTCTCCTTTTGACGGAGATAAGAATAAAAATAAATAAAACGGGCAACGAGGAGTGAGTGGAAAATTTTACAAGAATATACTAAAAAAATAATTATTGGAAGATACTTAGCTTCAGTGCTCCAGCTGGATGGCTTGGAAATCCCTCCCCTAAAATCTTGTAGAACTACATTTTTAACGAGCTTCCTATCCGCTCAGAAAAAAAAAACCTCTGGCTCTCACCAAAGCTTACTCGTGACTAACTTTTTCTCTCCCAGGGTGACCGAAAAAAAAATTAAAAAAAATAAATCTTTATCTGGTCACCCTCTGTGATAAAAAAAAAAGAAAATTTAAAATAAAAATAAAAATTATCATTCGAAATATTAATTTTAAAATATTAAAAAAAAGAAAACCCAAAATAGCTGCTTATTTAAAAGAAAAAATGGAAATTTATTATTGTACTATAAGTTATTTACAAAAACTAGAAATAAAAAGGAGGTGAAGAGATGGGCTGGTTTTACAAAGAAGAATGCTCGAAGTCCTTTTCATGGGGTCCTCTTTGTGGAGGTCCCAGAAGTGGCCTCTACAAATTGGCAAAGGAAGCCAGAAATATGAGCCAAAGGAAAGAACAAATGTCAGTATTTGACGCTGATGCTTTGGCAAAATACAAGATAATCAAACAAAAAATAAGAAAAGATCAAATATGTGAAATAAACTCTGAGAGAAAACTGACAAAAACCATAACAAGACTTAGAACAAAACACCATAAAGGAATGACAATACATCCAGATGTTGGGTCAGATTCTCCACCAAACAAGACCCAACAAAGATGTAAACATTTACATCATATAAATATATACGCAGTGTCTCGCCGAAGTGTTTGTTGCCTAGGTGGAGAACTCCCAATGATGGCCGACGATGCTCTAAAGACCCAAAGCCCGCTGCAGAAGGGCCGAGACGAAGGGTGTACAAAGAGCACACGTACAAATAAAACTAGACACTTGAGGATACCAGACTTCCATGCCGAAAGCTGATGCCTGGTGGAGAGGAAGACACGGGTGACATCCAGAGACATCCGTGCTGGGAGCTGCTGTACCATATGTACATATATCCCCCTCATTTTAGTTAGAGGTGACCAAAGGAAAACAATTTGTCATATAAACATTTAAATCAATAACCTTTTTTCTTTTTTTTTTCAAATACTCGGGATATATATATTATGTAATTTCCTAAAGGAATTAATTTGTTTTTTTTTTCAATATACAATTTTTTTTCTCGCGCGGCAACACGGTAAATTGGAGGCGTGGCCATGATCACGTGCGTGTTGGCTTTCGACGAATGAAAATGCCAGCCAATAGAAACTTTGGCACGGGGAACGAATGAAAATGAAGAGAGGCAAGGATAAAAGGAGGCTTTCTTGGCTAAATCAGACAGACGAGAGATACACAGAGTCGCTCAGTGACAGGAGAGATTCAGCCAGTCGGGCCTGAGACGTAGAGGAGACCAGACCTTGCCGCCGCTTTCGAGAGAAGGTAAGCCCCCGCCATTATGGCTTAGCTCCCCCTTTTATTTTTCGAGTAGAAACTAATCTATTTAGATTTTGAATGGGCCCTAAAGGGCTTTAAGTAACTTAAAAGGAATGTTAGGGTTCTTATATCTTGTCCCGCTAGAATAGATGGAGATCTATGCTTTCCCCTATATAAAGAAGAATTTGTAACCTTAAGTCACCTCTACCTAGACCATTATGTAAATAGCATGTCTCGCTAGTATGAAATGTCCACAAAATTTTGCCTAATCCGAATAAATATCTAGTATACAACTTATATGGAGAGTTTTGTTTCCCCTCATACATTTTTTCATTCTTTTGTTTTATGGTACTACCCCCCCCCCCCCACATCTTATTATACAAATTGTACTGTAATATAGAGCTTCCAGCTCTAATGGAATGGAGTTGTGTATCGTACCTTATTGCGATACTTTAATACAGAAACAGTGGTAAATACGATTTTCCCGTCTTGAGGGTATTTCTTTGTCAGGTTTCAGTAACATGTATTTTCATATGAGGAATTTGCCCTTCTTTCACTGTTTAAATGAAATATTGTATGATTATTACCTATTTGGAGGGAATGTTACTAACAACCAAGCCTTCCAATAAATTGCTGACCTCATGTACTGTCGAAAGCGCCTGTCATGGCCTCAGTGATTAAATAGGCCAGTTTTCCTGCCTGTGTTTCAGTGTGTCTTTCCATCATATTTACCATTATATAGGCCTTATCACTCATTGGTTTTGTTCCCCCCCATGATATTATTGAAACCTTTTTTGTTTTAAATAGATTACAATTATTAATGTCAATAGTATATGTCCATAGTTTTGCTTGTTTATAGGTTATTTGTTAGATTTTGGTATAATCTTTACAAATAGGGTCCTTTCCATATATCCAGATAGTAACCACATTCCATCGCATTTTGTTGGATCTTTGTTATAAAAATCGGGATAAAAAGGATACCTGCATGTTTAATCAGATTTTTCTACCAATAAAATCTGGACCTGGTACTTCATGATATCTAATTTGAAATATTGATTTCAACTTATTATACTTCAATAGAAATGTTAATTTGGTCTTATATTCAGGTTTTTAGTTTCTAATAATAACATGTTCATCTTTATCTTAGATCCCTTAAAGTTGTTGGATGATCCCAGAGAAAGTGACACAAAAATGGGCGTGTCACGGACCCGAGTCCGTTGGGCTGTAGAGGCGGTCAATGGATGGCGATCCATTCCAGCGTCTATATTTTTTTTTTGATGGGAGAGCCGACCACTATTAAGTCTATAGTTTGCTTGTCTTTATAGCTTATTTGTTAGATTTTTGGTATAATCTTTACAAGTAGGGTCCCTCCCATATATATCCAGATAGTAACCTAATTCCAATATCTTAATCTCTGCGAAATCTTTATGACAAATAATAAAACTCCGAGGTTGCGTATTTTTCTTTTTTAAACCGCTTAATAAGGCTCTAGCTTTCGGGTATGGTGGTCCTTCTACAGGAGCAACGCGATGGTGGTGAATCGTTAGTAGCTGCTATATATTCACCTAATATAGTTACATCTTTACAAATTTTTCATAAAAGAACTATTAACTTCTTGATATATGCTAAGTATCCAGACTATTTACATATTTCTAAACTAAGGTAAAAGCTATTATATAATAATTTAACTTATGAAATTTGAATTAGCTATGGAACAGAGTTATGAAACAAGAGTTACTGTATTAAATATGGGGAAGTGTACATTTAATTGCTATTTATGAGTTCTGTGTATGATTCTGGAATTTCAATGTGCCTATTGATGCTGGCGTGTTTTAATGATAAAAAAAGCTTCTAAGTACAGTCTTTTCTGTTCGTTGTTTATATTGGTATAAAAGGTTTTTGGGTTACTTAGGTTGAAGGTGTGACCTGTATTTTGAGTGTGTTGGAATAAAAAGGATTTTTTTTTTATCTTTTCTATTTATGGATCTGGTGTGCTCATTCATTCTATCTATTACTTGTCTGCCGGTTTCGCCTATGTAAATACTATTGCATTGGTTGCATTCTATTGAGTATATTGCTTGACTGTTGTATATTGGTGAGTTATGACTATTGCGCCTATGTTGGGTGTGTTTTCGTAATATGTCTTTATACCATATTTCCTAATTCCTCGGCTATTGTTACGCTGTTAGGAGGGTACGGTATGATGCAAATAGATTTGTATGTTTGACTATTGTTTGTGTTATTTGGGTTATAAAAATGCCTTAATATGAATCTATTTACAGTTGATCTGTAGAAATTATAGAGATCTGTTGCTATAATTTTCCTCTATGAAATAGCTCCCAGCGTCTTCAGTGGGTTGCTAAATCGCCAGAAGGTGTCTTTTATAGATTGTCCAATTTAATAATGATTTCATGGGTTGTCTGATGATGAGGGAGAATAGTAAGAAATAAGTCGTAAGAGATTTCGCGAATAAAGTCGGGGAAGGACATTATTCCAGGAATATCTTAGAAGATGGCAGACACCCGAAGGGGGGCCCATCATTATCTCTTTTTCTTCAAAGGGGAAGTCGATACCCCTGAGAAGTTGGACCCCCACATTCCATAGACCTTCGTTAGTCCGACGCTCCATACATTCCAGGAAGGACCTGTCAACGGGACCCCCCCCCCCCTCCCTGACGCTGGGCCTCTCTTGGGGAATTCCACCCACGCCTGGCATGGTTGAAAGTTTTTACTTGGAGCTGCAATTCTCAAATCCTTTTGTACCTTGTATATTATCTGATACTCCATCTCCTCAAGTATAACCTTAGCTGTATAAGTCCTATATATTTGTCTATTCCTATGTCACATTTGTATATCTTAATAAGGAAATTTTACTAGGTCACTCCTTACATGCTCCGTTCCCATTGGTCTAAAATCGGGAACGCGACACAGATGGCACAAGAACTTATAAAGCGTGCAACAATTGTCCTGGTATGGAACTAACACCTACTCACATATTCTCATGCCCAGCAATGGCCGCAGCCTTGCAGAAAATCGACTTAGACCCAGAGCAGCAACTTTACACACCCAAGATAGTGGATATTGCTGCTGCTGTGATGGAGATGCATGGAGACATCTGAGACTCTTCTTTGGACACGACAACAACAACAACAACCATTCTGGCAGGCAGTCCAGTGTCTGCATGCGTTACTGGGAGATAGAATATTCAAAATTCTGGAAAATCAACATGACATGAGCACACAACTCTTGTAAAGTGCTAATTTATTTTGTATTACACATTGATATAGTATAGAATAGACACAAACAAATATGTGCGTCTGTGTAGGTAAAAAAAAGAGAAGAAAAATAGAAAAACTCTCACGTGAGCAGCCAGTATATGCTTTTTTTTTAATTTTAACATCGCAAAACCTTCACAACAATCAATATAAGCACAGTTACACATTTAAAAAATATATTTGATGCATGTTATTAAATATTTAATCTTCTAAATGACAACTAATTGATTTTTGAAAAGGTTTTAGCCTTAAAACCTTTATTGGTGCAATAATTAGCACTAAGTATATGCAAATTACAATTGAGTAACATAAAGGTAACCCAGGTTCCTGGAGCGTATCCATAGAGATTGTCAAATACCTGAAATTAAAATTGAATTTAAACGGATATCAAAATCAGAAAAAGTTGTAAATTAACATTGAGTAACATAAAGGTAACCCAGGTTCCTGGAGCGTATCCATAGAGATTGTCAAATACCTGAAATTAAAATTGAATTTAAACGGATATCAAAATCAGAAAAAGGTGTAAATTAACATTCAAAAAATTTGGAAGGCTTTTTATTTCTTTTATCGTTCAAATTCAAAACTATAACTAAATTTTAAAAAGTTGTCTTTATAAATCGTGAATATATTTATATATAAGAATAAAAATATATTGAATTAAATATACTTCACAAATATATTTTCTATAATGTAATTTTAAAATAAAATAATTTTTTTTTTATTTTATTCGCAAAAACATATTTATCTATGAATTAAGGGAGTCAAAATAAAAAATTATTTGCTAATCTAAGACCTTTTTATCGGCCTCCATAGAGTTGGGCAAGCGTGTTTAAGAACAAATTTGAAGAGAAATTCGTAAGTTTTATAAATATTAGACAAAAATTATCATAAGTAAGAATTTTTATATTTACCTAAAAAAGCCTATAACTTACTCCTTTATTGATACTTTTGATAATATAAGAAATGATAAGATTATAATTCGTTTTGTTGCAACCATATAGACGTAAAATGTGACGTTTTCCTCTTTGTCTGAAATGAGTATAGGTTTTTCAACTTGTGTAGTTTAGATTTATGCGCTTTTAAGATGTCATTACTATTTTACTTGAGCCATATTGGCTCTATCAAGAATATTTTTATAAACTTTTATTCAATAGTGGGTCAATGCCCTATTAAAACTGGTATGTCAACTTTAATTTGACCTCGTGTCGAAATTTCTTTTCGTCAAAATGAAAAAATATATGTATCTGAAGCTTGTTAATAAATATTTAAATATTGAAGCTATTTTATATTATATTTGAAGCCTAGTATATAGTACCACATGTAAAATTTTTATTGAAAAAAAAAAAAAAAATTAAAATATATTCAAGAAACCCTTTCAAATCAGTTAGTTTTAAAATGCTAAATTTGCATTAAGTTATTTATATTATTATAAAATATACATAATTTTATATTAGATAAAGAATCAAACTCTACCCAAAATTTTTAATTAATTCTAAAATATTTTATATATTTAAATGTTTTTTAAGTAACCATATAGAAAATTAATAATATTTTTTCATTATGCTAATATGATTTAGGGTTTGCCTTAGGAATTCTTCAATATCTCCATTACCTATATAATGATAGAGATAATATTTTTTGGAATTGATGTATTAATATTTTTCTACACCAAAAGAATTATTCAAAACCAATTATTCATTGATTCAATATATTTTTAAAAGTTGGCATTTTTGCACTGCAAAATATTATATAACCTCCATAGGTATCCTTTCTTCAACATAGGTTGACTCATAGAATGGCATTTCATCTACAAATAAGTCAATTTTCTATTATTTAAGGGCTAATACAGTATAATAAGGTTTTGAAATAACAACAAAATGTATGTATATAGGACTACAAACTCCTTATTTGCTAACCCTAATCTAACCCAACCTATATTAACCTAGCCATATTTGGAAATAGATTAGGAATAGTAAACATTGGACCTGGTGTAAAGACCCTCCCAAAAGTTAGACAAAGTTAGCTGCATATTGTGAATTTTTCATTATTATATTTTTGCTATTCATTTTTTTTTTCACTGTTTAAAAATTAAGCAACTTGATGAAGATGAAGGGTATTATTGATATCTATTCAGATTTTTTCAATATAAAGAACTGATTTATGTTCCAATGCTATTGAAATTTGGTGTTAAGAGAGGGGAGACCTTTGTTGCTGTAATGGGCTGGTTAACCTGGAAACCAAGGTCATATAGTCTGATGATGGGGCTTTGTTCATTGAGGGTTTTCTTTCATTGCTGAGAGCAAATTTGATGATGGTTGTAATCAGTGTAATTTATGGACTAAACTTTGCTATTCATAGAACCTTTCCTAATAATATTGAAATGTTGGCATTAGCCCTTACTTATTCCCATTTGCAGACTGTGGTAAATCAATGTATAAAACTGTCTTAATAAAGACTGTGTGTGTATATTGAAGTGTTGGTGTAATTAGTATTTTGCAAGACCAGGTTTGTAACGAGATGCCAGCTTTTTGTTCAAATTTTCTCATGGCCTTGAGTGATTCTTGCCCAATCCAACCAACCATTGAATGGTGGTGGAATACTGTGTTGTAAGCATGGTAGATCGCCATTCTCTCTCCAATCTTCACATATTTCTTATAGCTAAGCACAAACTTGCCTGGCCTTACAGGATTGAAATGATTCAAACAGGATATCCTTTATCACTCAAACAAAAATTAGTCAATTGGTGTCATCTTAGAAAAAATATTTCTTCATTTCTGTCAAAGAATGGCCAAAAAAGGGGCTAAATTTGACCTGTCATTGTTTATAATTATATAGAGCCTTTTTTAATTGGTTGTCTGATTGGCCAATACAGATGATGCTTATAAATGTGCAATTTACATTGAGATATGCCAATTCTACATTCATCAACATGTCATCTCTGATACTGATACATGGAGCTCTTTATTTCAACCCTTCTGCCCAATGCCTTATTGTGTCTGGCCTAATTCTAGACTTTTTTTTTTTGCATTGTCAAGTCTTCCATGGTGTATCTCTCCCTTCATTCTTCAAGGTGTACTCCTCCTGACAGCCAAATTATATATATAATATAGCACTCCTTTTTTAAAATTTTATTTTTTGGAAAGATATCAACATCTTTGAAAGAGATCAATTTGAAAAAAAAAAATTACTCTCTGAAGCTCTTTCTCATAGGGTGAATCTTTGTTATCTCCTATTTTTGTTTTTAAACCTCACATTCCTACTAAAGATTACTATGGATACACTTTAAAGTCCAATAACATGACTTGCAAATTGATTTACTTGAATTAACTGAACCATAAGTAATAATTCCTCAACTGAAAAACACAATCTTTTTGGGTTGAAGAATTGCTTAAGCTACAGTTAATTCATGTAAATCAATTTTGCCAAATTGAACTAAATAAAAATTTGGTAAATATAACAATTTCTCCTATTGCAATGAGTTAAAATAACAAACAGTTCTCACAATAAGAACAAATGTAAAATGTGTGACTCTAGGGTAGCAGCCCCATTGTTGAGACAAAAGTACTGAAATGTAATTGTGCTGAATGTTTCCATTAAGGCCACGTAGAAATCTGTGAAATTTTGTGCACATGCTCAATCCAGCTAACAATGTGAGACTCCTGGGTGGTCTGGAATGGACTGATTTCTTTATTTATTAAATTTTTTATTTAGCACTGACCCCATTTTTGTTTTAATTGTAAAGAAGTGTAATTTTGATTAGTTTTTAGCTACATAAAAAAGAGGTACATTTCTTAGCCATTTTTATAATATATACATGCACATTAAGGAAGTGGGAAGTCTTTGTTGCCGGTCATCTATTTTTTTTTTAGGAGACAGGCAATTTTGTTCACACTTGGTTATGTGTCTTCAATAAAGGTCACTGTGTATCAAATATCTTTCAGTTATTGTCTGAATCCCAATATACATGCTAAAAGATAACAATGAGTATATACAGTCTCTTCTTCTTTCTTATCTCCACACTGGGGGAAGTAAAATGCGTCTGCCTTTGTCATTAAGACTGGGAGCACTACTCAGTGGCAGGCCGACTTAGCTCCAAAAAAAAAATGGCCGCCTCTGACATGAGGAACAGACGCCGTGTGCAGCCGCTCCTAACATGGAGTACAGACGCTGCTCATCCTGTATCCCCTGGATTAGGAGCCCTTACAGGGTACTATCAGCCGGGCCAGCTGAACCCAGGTTTTTTACCGAGCTTGTTACTGCTCCCCCTCCTCCTTTTTCATCCGGGCTTGGGACCGGCAAAGGCGGAGTTAGTATATACAGTAAAATCTCTCTGTGAAGTACATCTAGTTGCAGTGTCCTTTAGGGAGAGGTCTCCTCTTACCAGAGAATTGCTAACTAGTAAAAATGGTAATTTTGGGGATGAAAACTGTCCTTCGTAGAGAGGTGTCCTCTCATGGAGGCTCTACTGTATATATATATATATACATATATACTCATTGTATATATTTTAGCATGTATATTGGATAAAAAGAAGTGTTTGTTGGTGGTGGTAAGTGTGGTGGAGAATGAGCTCAGCTATCTCCCATGATAAACCTACCTGCTGCTGCCTGCCTTATCATCAAGGTCATCTAACATGCTGCTGGTGTTGTAGCTGCTTTTGTATGAGTCAGAAAAACGAAAAGCCAACGCTATCTGGCCAACGCATCAAGACTCGAAAAAGAGGTAAGGTTGATTGTACTAGTACACCGGTATAGCAGGGGTTGCCAACTAGCAGCATAGTTGAATAGAATTGTGTGCTAAATTTGTAACTAGTCCATTTCTATAGTTGGGAGGCAATTTTTTTAAAATAATGTTTTGTTTTAGAATGCTTTTTCAAGCAATTTACAGGTTTGTTTATTTGATAAATCAAGTTTATGAAGAACAAGTTTGAAACAAACTTCTGCCTGAGGAACTCTTGTGCAACACCACTCTTGAACAACTCAGACCCTTGAAAATGAAAATCTGACAAAATTGTTGTCTACGATCAAAATTTGTTAATTTTAAAGATAGCTTTTCCTTAAACTGATAGAGACAGCTTGGTTGACGTCATATCACATACATATATACATGACACATACATACAATATGAAATCAAAGAGTGAACAAATCTGTAAGAATAACCCACAAAAATAAGAAACCTTGCTAAATAAGAGAATTCAACTAGCCATGTGTTTGTAGCCTCATCTAACTAATGGGCACTGGGTGGTGTGCAGATGAAAAAGAGAAGTATGACCCTTCAGGGTTCCGAGATGTCATTGTGCAGGGACTCAACGAGGCAGGAGCGTCGGACCTCGAAGCAGGCTTCAAGTTCTTAGACAGCGCTGGGTCGAAGTTAGACTACCGGCGGTATGGGGAGAATCTGTTCGACATCTTGTTGGCCGGTGGCATCCTGGCCCCAGGGGGCAGCCTGGCTGGAGATAGCGACGTCTCCCGCACCGACATGTGTGTCTTCTCGGCCCCCGACAGTCTGGAGGTCCTCCGGGCCTATGCCCAGATGATTACCAAACTGATCCGCCGCTACAAATACCTGGAAAAAACCCTGGAGGATGAGTTCAAGAAGGTTCTCATCTTCCTCAAAGGTTTCAGCCCTGAGGAGAGGAAGAAGCTGGCGAAGGTGACGGCCCTGCTGGTGGCAGGGGGTCAGGTGCCGGCCTCAGTGCTGACCAACACCCTCCAGGACCACCTGGTGAAGGACAGCATCGCACTGGAGTTCATCATCCAGGTGTTCCAGACCTGGCTGGAGGAGAGGGACCACTCCACACTGTGGGCCGGCCTGCGCAAGGCTGGTCTCGACTCTCGCCTCATGGTCAGTACATATGGGAATGGAGGTTTAAAGAATAACTTAACCTAAAAAAATTACCATTACATAATAAGGAAATCGTCAGATCTCTATAATACAAAGAATTAAAAAAAAAAACTAATATCACTAAATTTGAAATTATTTTTAGAAAGTTTAAAAGTACTGAATGAAAAAAAATATCATTTTAAAAGCCTCACTCTATTTAGATTTGGTCTTATTACCATATATTTAATCCATAATCATCCAAATTGTGCCTAAATCATTGAGAGTACAGATAAAATGACACAAAATATTTTTTATAATACCAAAAAAAGCTTTAGAATCAAACCTATTGTTTATATAAAATTATATTGTTCAATACAACCTTGTAGTGTGCTTTAGCACACTCATTAGCCAACGAACTCATGCTAATTGGCTGATTAAGTCCATGTGAAAGTAGAGAACCAATCAGTGGGAATAAAACTATCTTTCCTCCCAGTCCAGTAAATGTTCAATTGATACATCTTGAAAGTAAAGACAAGCTAAGCTTTTGGTTATTGGAAAATGCTGCTTAAAAAGCTCAGTAAATGTACTAGTTTTAAAATAAATGTGGCATATTAGTCTATGATATGTAAAGTATACAAAGCTTAGCAAACACTTTTTATAGATTTATACAGATTCTATAAAGAAATTCCTCAGGATTTCAAAGAATGGAGTTTGAAAAAAATAACTTAAGCCTATTATGTGCCCTCTTATCACTGGAGAAAATCCAAGAATAAGCCATAAAACAAAAAGATAAGGATACAAGGATGGAAGACTTTGTTCCACCTAGATGGAATTGCTGTAGAGGGATGCTTTTATAACAGAAAGACCAACCCAGAAAAGATGTAGGACAGTTATATAATGAAAGGTCAGCCTCCTGATTGTGCACAGGAAGGTTGTTCTCTATTAAAAATATATCAATTTGGCCATTTCTACCTCATTATTGAAACAAGGGTAATGGTGTTATGAAAGATTACATTTTTATTTATTAAAACAACAACAACAAAAACCTTTATTAAGACACTATTGTCTTACAAGGGGATTCCCCTGAAGGTTATATATTTACATGAGTGAGGAGGAAAAGCAATCCAGAGGAGAGGGGGAGCAATCAGCCGTTGTCTGTGGAGTTGAGCACCTCTTCTCTCATTTTATCAATCGCCTTGAAAAATTTAAAATATTTATAAACAAATGCTTTATCCAGCAGGAGAGCATTAAAGATTTTATATACATGTTCATTGTAGTGAGCCAGCTCCGAAATTTCGCGAATTTCCAGTCTCTTTTCATGTAGGAATCGGCAATGGAATAGATAGTGGACCAACATTGCAGAAGTAGCAATTTAAAGGGTCGCTGTTCCAAAATCCCGTGATATCCTCGCGGAAAAGTAGCCATAGAATCCTTTGACGGGCTATAAATCGTTTAATTTTCAAAGGGAGGTTTGATAGTAAGTAGTCCTCCGTCATAAAGGAGCTACTTAGAAATTGGTAGTGAATAAAATGAGTTTAGCATTGTATCTTAGCTCGGTCAAATTTGAGTAGCTGGTCCACTGTGGTTTGAATAATTCTAGGGATTTCTCCTCGCACAACCATAAAATCTTCACAGTTCTTAAGAAAAGAAAAACCCCTAGAGTCAATGATGCTATTCAAGTTATGAATAAAGTTGTTTCCCGCTTTTCCCACAATTGAAACTTTCCAGAGCTGGGACAAGCAAACATTGGGTAATCTTGTCCTGTCCATTTTTAAAATCCGTATCCAGAACTTTAGAATCAATTTCGTAATGTTTAATTCAAGGGACATCCTTCCGGTTTCTGTTCGCAAGATGTAGCCCGGAGTATATTTGGGTAGGTCAAGAAATCGCCGTAAGAAAATATCCTGGATCTGGTTTACGACTACTATCTGATTTGTTGCCCACATGGGGGCAGAGTATAACAACGTGGATAAAACTATGGAGTCAAGTAATTTCATCACTGCTCCGAACGATTTGGTTCTTGACTTAGATAGTATTCTCCATACTGCGTTTGTAGCAACCAATGCTTTGCTTTTAAAGTGCTGCGCCACGTAAGCAGTTGTATTCTTGGTAGTTAAGGGGTAGCCAAGATATGTATATTTTGAAGATACTGTCAAGGGTTGTTGGCCCCAAAACCAAACGTCAGATCTGGCCAAGCGGCCTCCATTTCGAAACACTACGATTTTAGACTTGGATTGGTTCAGAGTTAAACCATTTTCCTCAAAATATCTTTTTATTAGATTAATCTTTATTTGAAGATTTATCTTGGATTCACCAAAGAGGACTATATTATTTATTAAAACAATATTTTCTAAACACAATTTATATCTTCCATTCCGATACATATTTACAAAATACAAAGGAACCTCCTTATTACAGTAATTTTTTTATAATATTAGGATTCTTTAAAGTCCCAAGTTTTCAAGTTCCCACTTGTTTTAACTGTGGTTAAAATTGACCAATTGACTATGATCTAGAGCCACAATTTGGCTAAAACCATTTGGACAATTTATCACTCTAAACTCACATTTCTGACTCCCCAAATTTTGTTTTAATGAGGGGATACTTTTTTTTATCCAACCACACTGCTGCTTACCAATCTTCTCCCTGAGCTGTTTTTAACCAGTAGTCTCCACACAATATCCCACTACATTCTCTCTGTAAGAGATACCTATTTGCATAGCTAGTGTCCTTTAGAGAGAGGAGTCCACTTAGTAAAGAGCAGCTAAATAGTAAATTTGCTGATAAAACAATGTCCTTACTAGAGAGGTGTGTATAGTAAATAAGATATGGTTGGTCAATACCTATTTAGAGGATAATCCATTTCTGCCAATTGGTGGTGGTGGTTGGCAGCCTATCTAGAACAAGCCACTTGACGTGGTTATCTTAACCATTTTTTTTCCTTCACCTTGAGCCACTGACCTGTAGCTGACATCCTTTCCTCCAACTTCTTTTAGATAGCCCAGACTTTTTTAATTTTATTTGCAGCTCTTTTTAGAAAACTAGTTTTGACTTCAAAAAGTTTTCAAATTATTTTCATTCTAAACTTTGTATTTTAAAAATAATTTTTAAAGACTTTTTTTTTAAATAGAAGTTTTTACAAAAAATATCACCCTTTTCTAGGTTTTGAAAGCTGTTGCTAACACATGCTAAGGCACACAGGTAGGATAAAAATGCCCAGTATAAAGGTGGAGGAGTATTTGACCTGTAGGATATCCAATGTAATTTATTGGAGGCTTGTTTAGTGTAAAATTGAAATTAGAACAATATTCAAATTGTACAAAATTGCTTCATGTCTGTGCTGCACTTAGTCTGCCTAAAAACATGGCTAGAGTAGTTATCAATTTCCTCAAAATAACTGCTCCACTTTTTGAAGTAAGGGTGAAATATTTTGTAAAATTGGTTGTAACTTGTCACAATGTGTGATAGGAATTCTTCCCGGTCAGCAGGCGGACCCAGGAGTTTCTGTCCACCACGTTCAAGGCCCACCAGCTGGGCCAGCTGGTGGAGTACCAGAAGGCTCTGGAGCATGCCACTGTGAAGAAGGAGCTGCAGTCCACTGTGTCTGCACTGCTGTCTGAGCAGGCCGGGGTGCGGGAGATCATCCCCGTGGTGCGTGAGCACATGGCCCGGCATAGCCTGCCTGAGCAGGATGTGGTGGTGCTGCTGTGGACGTCCCTGATGGCAGCTGTGGAGTGGAACAAGAAGGAAGGGGTGGTAGCTGAGCAGGCTCTCAAACACCTGCGCCAGTACACCCCACTTCTGTCTGAGTTTGCCCAGAGTGGGAA
This sequence comes from Cordylochernes scorpioides, assembly GCA_030710605.1. Taxonomy (NCBI): domain Eukaryota; kingdom Metazoa; phylum Arthropoda; class Arachnida; order Pseudoscorpiones; family Chernetidae; genus Cordylochernes; species Cordylochernes scorpioides. Next base: position 33,253,096 of record CP092879.1, read on the forward strand.
GGCTGAGCTGGCCCTCTTGGTCCGCATTCAGGATTACTGCTATGACAACATGAACTTCCTCAAGCTCTTCCAGAAGATTGTCTACCTCTTCTACCGAGGTAAGGAATCCTATCTTCCTCTCTCAATGTGGTAGTTGACCTGGTGTGTACAGCGGAGGTGCTCAGCGAGGATGTCATTCTCAAGTGGTACAAGGAAGCTCACTCTCCTAAGGGAAAGAGGGTTTTCTTAGACCAAATGAAGAAGTTCACCGAGTGGCTGCAATGTGCTGAAGAAGGTTAGTATGGTCATTAATTTGATCTAACTGTGAGTTTTGAATTTGAAGGAAAAGGCATACCTAGGCTGCTTAAATGAGCATTTTAGAAGTCAAAGCATCATATTTAGGAATAAATATCAACTAAATTTGGCTTGTCTTATTTATATTAAAAAATTGCCTAATATAATAAACTTGAATCAGTATATTGTTATTTATTCTAAAAAAAAATGCATTTTACCATTAAAATGCTTATTTGTGTGGGTCAGGGCCTGCTTTTTCATTTCAATTGCCTGATCTTTATCCATTATTTTTTTCACATTTTGTGCATTGTTTTAAATATATATAAAGGCTCTTTATTGTTAAAATTATATATACTAGCGGATGTGTACCCGGCTTCGCCCGGGTTTTATCCGAGTGAAAGTTTGCCTAACGAATATTATATATTATGAAGCATAATAAACAATGTTGTTAAAGATTAGTTTTAATTATTAATCAAGATTGTGTGTGAATATGTGAGAAAGATGTAATATCGTTGTTGTTTTCTTGGCCGACTGTTTTACATATGGTGTTATCTTAAAATTGCTTGTTTTGAATATTTTTTTAGATTGAGTTGAATGAATTGCTGAATTTTTTTTTTGTATTTATATATAAATAAAATTAACTCTGTTGATTTTTTTTGTATTTAATCGATAACAGCGAAGTTACGCATGTTAAAGTTAGGAAAAATATTTTGATGTTAAGCAAAACCTGCTCTATCTCGTTTTAAATAAATGTTGAAAATTTGGTCGAAATTGATGCATTGTAACGAAAGTTTTTAGTGAACAACACTTATGAAATTTGCATTTTATTAATATAGATATATAATTATAAAAAATAAAAATATATATTATGCTAATTAAAAAAAGGCTTGAAAAAAAAACTTTTAAAAACATTTTTAATAACAAATTGCTTATAACAGCAGAAGCTATGTTTAAATTTGTTGTTCAGTTATAGCTTGCCATACTGACATTATATATCAATATAAAACTTTCATTAGTCGGTGTAAAAAATACATCTTCATATCCTTTATAAAATTGCTAAAAGTGTTAAAAATATAAATTTAAAAGCAACCCTCTGACTTCAAATAAATTCAATGGTTTTGTAAGAGAAAAAAGAGTGTGGTATGACTTAACAACTTTTTTCTTTGCCAGTTATTCAATCACAGCTAAAGTCGGATTGTGTCCTAATTCTTAGATATTGTAATGGTGTCTCATATAGGTATAATATGGTCTCTCTCTGGTAATGAAGTGCCAATTACAGAGATCAGGATAACATTACTTGTGAGACTGGGTTGTTTCACACCATCCTGACCTTGATTTGTCCTTCAAAATGACATGCATGTTTTCAAATTCTACAAACCTTGAGGGGAAATTTTTCTTTGTCTTTTTTTTTTTTGGTTGTGGCCTCTTTAACCAATATTTGGTAGCAACTTTTTTTTTTTTCAAAGAAAAATAAATTCTAAATTTCTGGGAAAAAAGGCACATTTCACTTGAGAAGCAAATGTGTGTTAAACACTACCTACTGTAGTGTCAGCAATGACATCTTTAGCTGTTCCTGACCACATAATTCTTAGATTGATGCTTTAAGAGGTTTTATAAATGTTACTGGAGTTCGGGGATATTAGAAATCAACGCACGCATTCCAGCTTTAAAATGGTTAGAAATATATTCCTCTCAACTTTTTAATCTCTTTCAAGTAGCAGCACACTCTTTTGCTGAAAATCACCTTTTTAGTGCCATAAATTTTAACCAAAATCTGTAAAAATAAAAGTTGGTGGATGAGTGGGTAACACCCTCGATTCCCGACAGCCATGAATCCCACGTTAACATTTTGTTTAATATGTGAATAACCATAACATATTATTCATTGTTGCAATTATCATAATTGCTCTTTTTGAGCGGTACCTAATAAAGTGATTTTGGTACAAAGACCAAAATCTAAAAATGCAGGGGAATACTATTAAAATTACAATAAATTTCAGTCTAAAATTTATTATACATTTAAACAAGAAATGCCATTTATATAAATTATAACTGCACCATTCCTAAACCTTGTTAATTTTTATAATTAAGATAATTAGCATTAATATAAAAAGTTCGATATAGCGTTAGATTCTCTAACATAACCTTCCCCTATTAATATTTGCTATGCTATAGTCAAAACTACATCTGAATAAGCTAAGAAAATATTGAGTTGCAAAAATCTCGAACAAAAACAAACAGATCCACAGGCGTCACTTTTTAACATTTATGGTTTAAAAAATTTATTGCCACATCATATTAGGAAAGACAAACTTCAGCAATTTATATTTCAAAACAAATTACAATTTATAAAATTACTACAAGAGAGGCAGCGAAGAAAATTAACAGAGTAGCAAACTACATATCAAATTTGTTAATGAAAAGATTAATATTTTGCCACAATATTTTTCTGTGTAAAAAGGTAGGAGACCAATATAAACAAAGTATTAACACAAAGCAATAACGCGCCATCTATACATATAAAATGAAAGGATTTAAAAGCACGAATGTTTCTTTTATACATAATACAAACTTCTACTGCCCTTACTGCAATGAAAAAAAAAATGTATTGGGAGGGCTTGGCTCATCAGTGGTGAACCCTCCCAGCGGTTTCGCCAATTTAATCCACCAGACCGCTTCTCAGACCTATAAGCTTGTGTCCATAGTTTTCTTGAAAACCATTTCTCAGATTCCATCTTTCAGTGCTTCGTATATAAGCAGAATCGTCCAATACAGTATTAGAGCTCTGAGAAGCGGTCTGGTGGATTAAATTGGCGAAACCGCTGGGAGGATTCACCACTGATGAGCCAAGCCCTCCCAATACATATTTTTTTCATCGCAGTAAGGGCAGTAGAAGTTTGTATTATGTATAAAAGAAACATTCGTGTTTTTAAATCCTTTCATTTTATAAAAACAAAGTATGCTAAACAAAGAAAAGCCTTATGGACCTAGAACCATCTAATGATTATTTCTTAAACATTAGGCATTAGCAATCATCATAATGAATTATTGTAAAACCTGGAGTTCCCATTTGGTTCCAAACAAAAAGCACTTAAATTTGAGTTTTAAAAAATAACCTAAAACTTCCTTCTTATGCAAATTCAATTATGCTCATAATAGAAAATATTCAATGCATTTAGGAACTTTAAAATTAGATGCAAATTTGTTAGACAGGATCAGGTCTCTTAAAAAAATAATTTATTTTCAGCATGCAAGAAGCTCAGCTCAAGGTTTCATCATATCACACTCAAAAATGAGCATTGCTTGTGCTTGCCACTTTAAGTCAGAAATATTTCTTAAATTGTAATATGCGCCATAGAACTCATTTTTAAAGAATTCACACTGTATAAGCTATTTTATTGGGAATCAATAAGAAATTATATACAAGCCTTGGAATGGTATTGTATAGAAGAGAGATTTTGGAGAAATTTAAGCAGACAAATGGGCTGGAGACAACTAGACAATGTAAATATTCCAAAAATGTTTAAGTTTCCTGTAAGCTTATCTGATATAGTTGACAACCTGTAGAAGGGCGTCATGTACTTCACCTAATATTTAGCTATTGATAATGTATTAGATGGAAGATGGTTGCTATATTGTCAAATGGAATTATTATATATAAAAATATTATATCAAAATATACTTGAATATATAATGTATATATTCTCACATTTTGCCCCACCCATTCTCTGTATCTCTCTGAATATATTTGACTGAAGGTCTTAACCTGTAAGCGGTCGCAATGGGTAAAAATTACCCAGAAGGAACTTTTCGAAAATATTTCTATATAAAAAATATATATATTTAAAATATATTCTCAGTACCTTTCTAAATCTATCTAAAGAGTATTATAATAAACCTATAATTTTAATTTTATGACATATATTTATTTTATTAGCATGTTTGGGTCAATTTTACCCAGTGCGACCTTTTATTGGTTTTGGTTTGCGTAATTAAGTTTCGAGTTACTTTCTGGCTTCTTGTTGTTTGGTTTTGCTGCCCCAAGTGCAATAATACAATCTATTCTTCCAACAATAAGGTAGGATTTATATTTTATTTCCTCTTTTTACATTATTTTACATAAAATGCTTTCAAATGCTGATTTTCTCCGTGATGATAATAATATTCCAAATCCCGATGATGAGGAATCAGAAACTGATGATCATATAGAAGAGAGGAATTGGAGTACAGACACTGAACAGTATACATTATCAGAAGAAGAAAACAATGAGGATCCAAGCTTCAATTACTATATAGGAAAGGACCAAAAGACTAAATGGAAGAAAGCTCTTCCCCCAAAAAATGTTCGAACTCGCAGTGAAAATATTATCACCCATCTACCAGGGGTAAAGGGTGAAGCAAAAAATGCTAAATCGATATTAGATTGTTGGAATCTCTTTATAGATGACAATATACTTGAATGCATAGTTACAAATACTAACATTTACATTAGGAATATTCAGCAGAACTATAGCAGAGAAAGAGATGCTAATTTGACAAACCTACATGAAATTAAAGCTTTATTGGGAATTATTTACTTTCTTGGGGTCATGAAAGCGAATAAATTGAATACAGATGATGCATGGGCAAGAGATAGTACTGGATTTGAATTGTGTAGAATAGCTATGTCTGAAAACAGATTCCGATTTCTTCTCAGAGTAATTCGTTTTGATGACAAACTACAAGAAATGAAAGACTTCGTCAAGATAAATTAGCAGCTGTGAGATTGATTCTTGATACTTTTGTAAAAAATTGCCAAAAGCATTATTCTCCTTCGGAATATATAACGGTGGATGAAAAGCTTGACGCTTTCAGAGGAAAATGCAATTTCAGGCAGTATATTCCGAGTAAACACAATAAATATGGAATAAAATTATTTGCTCTCGTGGATTCAAAAATGTTTTGTACTTGTAACTTGGAGATTTATTCAGGAAAAAACCCTGAAGGTCCTTACAATGTCAGCAACAGTCCAAGTGATGTTGTGGAACGATTGTGTGAGCCAATCAAGGGAACTGGCCGCAATGTAACAATGGATAACTGGTTCACCAGTTATTCTTTAGCTCTAAAACTTTTACAACAATATAGACTAACAATTGTTGGTACCTTAAAAAGAAATAAAAAGGAAATCCCCTCAGAGTTTGTCATCAGCAGAGGTAGAAATGTACACACTAGTGTTTTTGGCTTTCAAAGTGAAATGACCCTTCTTTCATACAAGCCTAAAGAGAATAAAGTTGTACTTATGCTTTCAACTATGCACCACGATGCAAATATAGATGATTCAACGGGAGAATTGAAAAAGCCAGAGATGATAATGTTTTATAATATGACAAAGGGTGGTGTAGATATGATGGACGAAATGACAGCTACATATAACTGTGCTAGAAATTCAAGAAGATGGCCCATGGTTATTTTTTATTCACTTTTAAATATTGGGGCAATAAATTCCCAGATAATTCGTTTTGCAAATGGCAACGCATCAAAGGTTAAATCAAGACGTCATTTTTTGAAAACCTTATCCTTAGATCTCATTGAAGAGATGGTCAAAGTTCGCACAGTAAGCGGAAGAATGCCATGTGAAATAAAGGAAAAGGCATCATATATTTTTAATTTGTTAGAGCCTGGTCCATCTAAAAAGCCAAAAATAGGAGAAAGACATCGATGCAAGAAATGCCAGAAAGAAAAAAAAAAGGACAGAAAAACTATTCAACATTGTCAGTACTGTTTTGCTTTTTTGTGTAAGGAACACTGTAATAATTTGTCAAGAATCATAAAGGACGAAACAAGTCCTAATTTCTATGAAAGGAAGTGATAACTTTCATACAAATTTATATTTTATAACCTATCTTCACTATATATTTTTATTTTATAAAATAGTTAAATATATCATAAATATTTGATATTTTGATTTGTAATTAATAAAATAAAATATGATTTTTATATCTCAGGATTTTATGTAAAGTTATTTAATAGACAAATCATTATTCTAACATAGAAAACAATAAAAATATTGAAAAGAATATTTGATTTATTTAGGTTTTTAAAAGTGGGTAAATTTTACCCACCGCGACCTTTCAAGGTATAAAAGAGGGCGCGACCGCTGCCGGGTTAAAGGTATTCATTGAAAAATGACTCAATAGAAAATGAGAGTCTGAAAGGAAGAGAGCTCAATACAAAAGAAGCTCTAGGTACATAGTAGAGATTAACCAGTATGTATGGTGTTGTGCACAGAATCTGAGGGGGAGGAGGCCCACACCACACCACAATAGAATACAACAAACTGAAGAAAAACAACAAATTATTTTTATATGGTATCTACTTGTACTGTCACCACTGGGATATCGACGTAATAAATTTGTTTCCCTTTTTTTCTTTACCCCATCTTTTTCCCACACGGTGTGTTTTCTACCGTATTTTCTATAGTGGCCATGATTTTTACCTTTTTTGTGTGTGAACAAATTTAATAAAACTTTGTAACCTGCCTTACATGTTGTCTGTTATTACTTTGTTTCTTGTCTGGAAATAACATGGTGTATACATTAGGGAATTGGGGGTCCTCAGCTATATCTACAGTTCACCACTGAGGAGCCATGCCCTCTTTTTCAATTTTTATTCATTGCTGTTTAATAGCTTTAGCTGTAGAAATAACTTTTAATTATAAAAATACATTAAATAGAATATTAGAAATTATTTTTCTCAGTTTTCTTTATACAGTAGAATCTCCCTGTAAAGGACAACACCTAATTAATTGCAGAGCCAAAAATACACTTTTAGGGAGAAGTGTCCTCTTACTGGAGAGTTGTTAAATAGTAAAAATGATAATTTTGCAAATTGTCCTTTATAGAGAGTGTCTTCTCACTGAGGTTCTACTGTATATATTATTTATTAAACCATTCTAGATTTTACAAAAACTATTACTTTGTTAGTTGAGAGATATAAATGTTTAATGTATGCTCAACTCTTAGCACGATGTTAATCCTTTTTAAACAGCAACACCAGTCTTTCACCCTGAACTACATGCACAAGTGCAATGTAAATAAGTGGGCACATCACAATCACTTTGTAAGCTTGATTTTCCTAGATAATTCCTTACAAAATCAGATTTTGAAATCATTATCAACTTAACATCTTTTTATATACAGTAGAACCTCTCTGTAAAGGACATCTAAATGCAGAGTAAAAGTATCCTCTTAACAGAGATTAGCTAATTTTTTTTTTTGTTTGCTTATCCCTAGTACATGTGGTACAGGCCATGATAATCATGTGGGCAGAAGTAGGCGACTGCTTTTACTGTAGGTGCACCACACGTCTACATGTGAAAAGCAATTTGAGCACTTACAAATGTGCCAGAGCCCCGTTTGGTTACTTGCACTTGCTGGTGGGCTTGGACTTTAGCAAGAATCAGGGGCCATTGGAGCATTTTTTAAAATATCAAATCTGAAAAGTGTGGGAATCGAACCTGGCTCGTAGTGGTCGAAAACCAACGTTTTAGACCATCCTTCCACTGACACCCCTAGCTAAATAATAAATATGATGATTTTGGTAATGAAAACTGTCTTTTATAGAATTGATGAGGCACAATTTGGATTGTAGATTATAAACACAAGGTAATAAGACCAAATCCAAATAAAAAAATAGTGTGTGATGTTTCGGTAACAGCGTTGTTACCATCTTCAGACAAAAGTACTGAATGAGAGAATTTTGCCACAGCATGCTTTTAAATAGTTCCTGTTATCAAGTGTGTAAACAAGATAACAGATAAGATATTTATCTGATAAACAGATGGTATAAACACCTGCTGATTAATATTCTTAGAATTAAAAGTTTTTTCAAATATAATTAAAAGCGGTATGGTAGATTAAACTGGCGAAACCGCTGGGAGGGTTCACCACTGATGAGCCAGGCCCTCCCTTTAATTTTTTCATCGCAGTAAGGACAGTAGAAATTGTTTTATTTTAAAAAGAATAATACGCCACTAAAATAGTTTTATAATTTGATAACAGATGGCGCTCTAGTACATCATAATTAAAAGCATATCTATAAATATCATTTATATTTCCTCTTTCTTCCATTCTGTTAATTGTAGCACATTTCTTTTGAATGAAAAATGCTTCTTTAAATTGTCTCTTAAAATAATTTTTCTCATAATCTAGTATCTTTTGTTTCTTTTAGGTTAAAATTATTATGTCCTGTGATTTTTCTATGTTCTACAAGTGCAGAATTCTCAATTTTATCCCATTTCAGAGCATATTCATGGTTTTTCATTCTTTCTTTTAAAGTTCTGGATGTTTGTCCTACATAACATTGGTCACATTTCACTTCATAAATTAAACCTGCTCTATTTGGTATGTGAGTGTTCTTATGGTTGTTGATATATTGAGAGATAGGGTTACATGGTTTCCATGCAATGTTTATTTTTTCATACTTTTTGAATATATTAGTCAAATTTCTTGCAAACTTTTGGTTTATAAATGGCAATGTGATAAATTTGGCTTCTTTGTTTTTGCACTTTAGATTTTGAATTAAAGTATTATTCTCATATTTTTGGTTCATGTCTTCTATTATTCTATCTATCAATTTGATGGGAAAATCTTCATTGATTAGTTCTTTTTTGATGTTGTTAATTTCTATATTTCATTTTAGTTGTATCATTAATGAGTGTAAAAGCTCTATATATAAGAGCTTTTACTAATCCTACTTTTTGGCTGAAATGGTGCTGTGAGCTAAAGTTCCAATAAGTTCCTGTATGTGTTGGTTTTTTGTATATAGAGGTTGTAATGTTGTTATTGTTGTATGATAAGTTCATGTCCAGGAAATTTATTGATTTGTTGTTATCTACTTCCATAGAGTAATTGATATCAGGCAATAGATTGTTGAAAGTATCCAAATTTTTTTGTTCACTTCCCTGATTAATAAATAAAATGGAGTCATCCACATATCTTCTAAAATAATAAACATCATTTTTAAGTGAATTTAGAGCTTTTATTTCTAATTGGCCTATAGTAATACAAGCTGCGTTTGGTGATATTGGACTACCCATTGTTGCACCTTTCATTTGGAGATATATTTGGTCATCATAAATAAAGTATGTTGTTTTCAAACAAAATTCTATTCCAATTAAAAATTCAGATTTTGGCAAATTATTTATTTTTGATTCTTTTATCACATGGTTTAATGCATCCATAATTGTGGGTATAGGGATTGAAGTAAACATGGATTCAACATCTAAAGATATAATTCTTTGATTTCCATTTAGCTTCATGTCAATAATATCTTCTTTGAATTTATAGGAGTTAGCAATTTCATTTTCATTAAAATCTTGGTAGATTTTTAATTGTTGTGCTAACCATTTTGACAAGGCATATGTTGGTGAAGGTCTATTGTTTACTATTGGGCGTAATGGACAGTTAGGCTTGTGGACCTTTGGGGCACCATATATATTGGGCACATGTGCATCATAATTTTTCAACTTGGTTAAAAGCCTGTAATTAATATATTTGCTTTTTCTCCAGTTTTTAAGTATGATGTTCAATTTATTTTTGAAGTTTTTTGTTGGATCATTTTGTATAGGAGAATAGGTACCATTGTTATTCAATAAAGAAAGCATTTTTTGTTTATAGTCTTCTTTTTTCATTAAAACAATTCCATTCCCTTTGCCATATTTTGTTATTACATATTTTGTTTGTAGGTGTTCAAGTTTGGAGGTCAATTTTTTGTTTATATTATTTGATTTATAATTTTGTTTTAGTGTATTAGTAACTTCAAATCTAATATTAGCTGCCTCATTAGGGTTAAGAGTTTTGCATATTTCTTCTGTTTTTGAAATAATATCCAATTTTTCTTTTTGTTTCAGATTTCCCCCCAAAGCATATTTATAACCTTTGCTAAGCAAGTCTAGAACTTCATTTGAGATACCTTCACCTGTTAAATTCATGATGTTATTTTTTGGTTTAATTTCAGAGTTGAATACTTCATTTTTCTTTTCAGGGAAGAGTTTTTCATAAATAAAATCAATTTCTTTATATTGGCATAATAATTTTAGCATGTCAGATAAATATCTTCTTATCTGTTATCTTGTTTACACACTTGATAAAAGGAACTATTTAAAAGCATGCTGTGGTAAAATTCTCTCATTCAGTACTTTTGTCTGATAATGGTAACAGCACTGTTACCAAAATGTCACATATTTGGAGATTGGTATTATTATCTTGTTTCTAATCTAAATCCAAATATGATGCGCATACACACCATCTGTATTTAGAAATATTAACTCTTTATAGGGGGTTGGTGGAAGGATGGTCTAAACCGTTGGTTTTCAACTGCTAAGACCCGGGTTTGATTCTTGCATTGGGGACTTTTTTCTGATTAAAAAAAAAAATGTTCCAATGGCCTCCGAATTTTGCAAAAGTCCAAACCCACCAGCGAGTGCAAGTAACCAAATGGGGCTCTGGCACATTTGTAAGTGCAAAGTCAAACTGCTTTTCATATGTGTAGACATGTGGTGCACTTATAGTAAAAGCAGTCGCTACCTCTACCCACCATGATTATCATAGCTTGTACCACAGGTATTAGGGAGAGCCAAAAAAATTATAGCACATCAACATTTTCTTTAAATAAAAATATTTCACTATTATAAGGTTTTAGGATTGAGATGGATTTTTCACAACAAGCATTGAGCTGTGTGTTCAAATATAATCTTCTTCTTCTTTCTTATCTCCACTCAATCATATTAGGGTATCAAGCTTGTTTGACAACCATCATGACTGTGTGAAGCAGAATGCGTCTGCCTTTGTCATTAAGCCTGGGAGCACTACTCAGTGGCAGGCCGACTTAGCTCCAAAAGAAATGGCCGCCTCTGACATGAGGAACAGACGCCATGTGCAGCCGCTCCTAACATATGGAGTACAAACGCTGCTCATCCTGTATCCCTGGATTAGGAGCCCTAACAGGGTACTATCAGCCGGGCCAGCTGAACCCAGGTTTTTTAGTGAGCTTGTTACTGCTCCTCCTCCTCCTCCTTTTTCATCCGGGCTTGGGACCGGCAAAGGCGGAGTTTCAAGTATTCGGAGTAATCAAATATAATGAAATGTTTAAATGGACCTCTGCATTCAGAATTCCAATCTCACCAGCGATTACAAGTTAAAATTATAGAGCTTCTGTCACCTTGTGAGTGCATAGTCATGCTTCTTGTGTATGTGTATGTGATGGGGAAGTAAAACCAGTCAATAGCTATATCCACCATGATTATCACATTCTCTACCTCATTTATTTTGAAATAGGTTAAACCTGGCTTTAGGATTCACCTTTTTAATTATTTTCAGCATTCATAGAATAAGCTTTGAAAATACTTGAAATGCTTTGAAAGCAAGTACTGTAAAAAGAGTTGTAAAAGTTTCTTTATTGTATCTTGGGGGAGAGCTGATTCCTACAGACAGGTCTCCAGATGGCAGATAGAGGAATAGAGAATATGGTTTTATGGGCTACTAACCAAAGTGTATGAATTTCGAGCCCAAGAATGAATGTAGCAAGCAGACAAATTGTACTGTAGCAAAGTACCAAGGTGCTGAATTCTACCAAGGTTGTTCAAAATAGGTTAGATTCCCCAGGCCAGGGAAGATAAAAGAGAGAGGGACAAGTGTTGATTCGATAAGAAGAATAAATAAAACGGGAATAATTCAACATGTGCTGGGAAAAGATACATTTTCTTTTTGTAAAAAAAAAGTAAAAAAAAATTTAGGCAAAATTGTTGATAAATTTTTTTAGCTATATTATATACTAGCCGAATGACCCGGGCAACGCCCGTGTTTTACCCGATTGAATGTTTCGATTCAAATACTATTTGTTACAATTATAAATTGGCGCCTTAAATAAATGCATATATTAGTTAATAACTATAGCCTATGTGCTTTATCTGTCTATGTACTGTTGGCTTCCGTAGGCGTCTCTTACTGGGAAAAAGAAAGAGAGGATTCCATTTGGTTATTATCTAATATATGCATTTATAGCGAGTGGGGGGGCAAAGGTGGCGTGACCGTAGCCAACCAATAGGAGGGCGCCATTCCAAAAAAAAAGCAAACGGTGACAGAGAGAGACGGAAAGACGCTCGTAACTGTATATAGAATATATAGCTAAAAATATTTATCAGCAATTTTTTTTATTGAGGTCTTTCATCAAAAATTAGTAGTGAGGGTACTGGTACTAAGAATGAGGAATAACGTGAAATAGCTGTGGAAATCTAATGAAGAACCAACAACTGGCACATTTGTAAATTTAAAGTCGAACTGCTTTTCACGTGTGTAAACATGTGGTGCACTTACAGTAAAAGCCGTCGCCTACTTCTACCCACCATGATTATCATGGCCTGTACCACGTGTACTAGGGATAAGCAAAAAAAAAAAAAGGACCAACAGTCCTAGCCATCAACAGCATGTGCTTGAGGTAGAGAAAATATTACAAAACAATGAAGATACTGATTGAATAACAAATTTATGTACTGCCATTAAAAGTAAACACCGGATCCATGTTTGAGACTTCAGCAAAATGTATCTTCATATTTGAAGCAACGAAGCTAAGTTGGACAGTATTTGTTTTAGATTCTTTAAATCAATAGCAGATTCACATTTAAAAACCATGAAGGCAAACTCAGAGTTTTCAAATGGTTTTGAAATTCTGTGACCAGAAAGACTAAAAATACAACCATCAAACAAGTGAAGATTGTGTTTGGAAGTTTTCAGTTACAGCTTGCACCACGCTGACGAGGGCCAACAGTTTTAAACGTGTATGTGGTTAGCTTTTCTTAATTAATCAAGAATGGGTATTTGGCCAATTCTGGAATAATTGAAAATCAATGAATAGTTGATATTTTTTTCCGATAGATGGCGCAAGCCATCAGAAAATTTCAGGTGCACGATAAGGAAATGCCCTTTTTTTCTTCTTAGTTTTCAGTTAGTTTCCATGGAGTGTGTTCATTTCAAACAAATGAGATTGAAATATATGCACTACTTATGCCTGAGAGGGAGATAATTTATTTGGTCGTATCTGTTTACATTTGCATATATTTACAAAGTGATTTGAAAGAAAACTCCCTTTTTTACTGTAGTCTACAAGGTTTTGTGCGTGTAATTTTTACCATTTTTGTTAACAGAGGTTCGATAGCACCTAAACAAATATTGTAAATAACAATAGCATGAACCTGTTTTATATGGCTAAAACGTAACACATGTTTATACACGAAAATTTCGATCTAATATGATTCAAGCGGAAGATACAACCTTTGTGCAATAAGTTTCTTTCTTCTTAAAAGAACAAGCTCTTGAGTTGGGGGTCAGTGGAAGGATGCTCTAAACTGTTGGTTTTTGACCGCTACGACCCGGGATCGAATCACGCATTGGGCACTTTTTTTTTTTTATAAAAAAAAAAACAAATGCTCCAATGGGTCTTCCTATACTTGCAAAAGTTCAACCCCACCAGCGAGTACAAGTAACCAAATGAGGCTCTGGCACATTTGTAAGTGCAAAGTCCAACTGCTTTTTACATGTGTAGACATGTGGTGCACTTACAGTAAAAGCAGTCGTCAACTTTTACCCACCATAATTATCATGGCCTGTACCACGTGTACTAGGGATAATAAAAAAAGCTATTAAGTCTTTGATCTCTTAAACGGACCAAAGGCTCAAACTAAGAGCAAACATTTATATAGAAGAATGGTTTAATGGATAATTTAATTAAGAAAATATTTCCCTATTTAACAAAGATGCCTATTCACATTATGTTTGTTCGCATAGAGAAAGGGGGTTATGCACTCTCTTTCTATTGTAATTTTTAATAAAGAAATTTCCATTGAATAGACATATATGCAAAATAGTGAATTATCCTATTTTGGAATAGTAATTATATTTATTCAAAAGCGCCAATATTTAGACATGGCTCAATGCCCGCCCATCTTGGAAAACTATAACTTCCTCTTTACAGAATTCACGAGAATTGTTTGTTGTTATATTTTAAAAATTATTCCAAGTAATTGTGGTACAATACCATTATAATCATGATGCGTAGTTAGCAACTACTTTTACTGTATGTACATCACATGTCTACACATGTAAAAAGCAGTTCGATTTTTGTACTTATAAGTTTATCAGAGCCCCCCGTTGGTTACTTGCACTCACTGGTTGGATTGGGCTTTTGCAAGAATTGGAGGCCATTGAAACAATTTATTTCCCTCAGAAAAAGTACCCAATGCGGAATTCGATTTCGGTTCGTGGCTATCGAAAATCCACGGTTTATACCACTCCTACACCTTACATAAGAATGGTAGGTTTTAAAAAGGCAACTTGATGATTCATTAGTTCATTGTAGTTTGTTGGTCTAACATTCGTTCAGACATATCCCCGGTGAAACCATGTTCATTTGAGAGACTAGTTTAATATAAGATTAATTAGTATATACAATAGAACCTCCATGAAAGGACACTTCCCCTAGAGGACACCTCTCTACAAAGGACAGGTTTCATTTACAAAATTAACATTTTTACTACTTAGTCTAGCCATAAATATTGTTACAAAACCAAATCAGTGATAAAATTTCTAATTTGACCGCGTTGGTATTCAAAATATAGTAGCTGTTATTTGAATATCTCGTGCACACGTGTTTAGAAAAAAAAAATCGGAATATATTTGTTTTTTGATAATGGATTGGGCTGTTAAAGAAAACCGTATAGCTGTAATAGACTTACACAAGGTAGGCCAAAGTCCTTCATCCATTTTTAAACTTTTACAAAATTTGAATATTGCGCGTTAATTTGTTTATCGAACCATTGGAAGGTTCAACAAGGCTGGCACTATTAATGACCTTGAAAGATCTGGTCGACCGCGCGTGCAACGAACGCAAGCAGCTATAAAAGCCATTCGCGAAAGAATTCGTCGAAATCCATGCCGCAAACAAAAGATCTTAGCAAAGCAGATGAATTTAGCTCCAAGAACCGTTTCCAGGATAACCAACGAAGACCTTGAACTGAGAGCTTTCAAACGACGCTCAGGTCATTTGATAACCCCTGCTCTTAGAGATATTAGAAGGGTTAAATCAAAAATGTTGTTGGCGCGGCATAATGGTCGGTGGCATGAGAGAATCCTTTTCACAGACGAGAAATTTTTCACTGTCGAGGAAAAGATTAATCGTCAGAATGATAGTATATATGCTCGTAGCCTCCTAGAAGCTTCTTTGAGAAAGTCAGAAGACTTGAAAAAAGTCACCATCCTTCTTCTGTCATGTTTGGTGAGGAGTTAGCTACCAAGGTTTAACAGATCTCCACTTCTGTGCCAAAGGGGTAAAAGCTACAGCTAAAAACTACCAAGAAGATATTTTGGAACTAATAATAAAGCCTCTGAATACAAAAAAGTTTAATGGAGAACATTGGATATTTCAACAAGATTCAGCTCCTGCTCACAAAGCTAAGTCAACTCTACAATGGTTGGAGACGAATGTTCCGGAGTTCATAAAGGCCAATGAATGGCCCTCTGGAAGCCATGATTTAAACCCCCTTGATTAAAGTTTGTGGGCATATTTAGAGTAAAAGGTGTGCTATAAAAGATATCATAATTTGTATCAATTGAAATCAGCATTGGTGAGAGCAATGAAAGAAATACCCTTAGAAAAGGTGCGTGCCGCCATAGATCAGTGGCCCGAACGTTTGAGATCCTGTGTTAAAAATAAGGGAGGACATTTTGAATGATTGTATATATTTAAAATCTATGTCCTATTGGCTAATAAAATATGCATTTATGTTCCATTAGTTTTTGTTCTCAATCGTTTAATTTATAAAATTGTTTGTAACAGAATTTATGGCTAGACTGTGTATTTTGACACTGTATAAGAGGACACATCTCCCTAAAGGACACTTTGGCTCTGCAATTAGGTGTCCTTTACAGAGAGGTTCTGCTGTATAAGTAAAAAAATGATTAGACTATTTTTCTATATATAAATGTATAAAGGTAATAAAACGATAAGAGATATGCTGACAAGAGAGGAAAAGTAGAGAATAAATATTTTATGACTGGATTTCCCAGAATGCCGATAGAAGACCAATGGTATAAATGATAATGAATATATAATTACATGTCACGGCCTCTTTATTAGCTGGAGATTTACAGGAATTGTGAAAAAAAAAGAGTTGGAACAAGTTCGAAATTTTAAAATGGTATGTATTATTTATAGATTAAATTAATATGAATAACTATATATAAAATCTATCTCTTTTATAACGTCTTTTCACAAGATTGATTGTGAAACGTGGCCTTCTACCATGCCAGAAAAATCCATCTATATGGGAAATTTCTCGAAACTCATTGTAGAAATCCGAAGCCATAGTCTTCGAAGCCATAGCAATTGAAACCATAGTCTAGTCTTCGAAACCGCAGTCATAGAAATCGAAGCCATAGTCTAGCCTTCGAAACCATAGCTATAGCAATCGAAGCCATAGTCTAGTCTTCGAAACCGTAGCTATAGCATTCGAAGCCATAGTCTGACCATCCATACCATAGCTATAGCAATCGAAGCCATAGTCTAGCCTTCGAAACCTTAGCCATATCAATCGAAGCCATAGCCTGACCATCGAAATCATAGCTATAGCATTCGAAGCCATAGCCTGACCATCGAAAACATAGCCATAGCATTTGAAGCCATAGTCTAGCCTTCGAAACCGTAGCCATATCAATCGAAGCCATAGTTTAGCCTTCGAAACCGTAGCCATAGCAATCAGAGCCATAGTCTAGCCTTCGAAACCGTAGCCATAGCAACCGAAGCCATAGTCTAGCCTTCGAAACCGTAGCCATAGCAATCGAAGCCATAGTTTAGCCTCCGAAACCGTAGCCATAGCAATTGAAGCCATAGTCTAGCCTTCGAAACCGTAGCCATAGCAATCAGAGCCATAGTCTAGCCTTCGAAACCGTAGCCATAGCAATTAACCATCGTCTATCCTTCGAAACCGTATCCATAGCAATCGAAGCCATAGTCTAGCCTTCGAAACCGTGGCCATAGCAATTAACCATAGTCTAGCTTTCGAAACCGTAGCCATAGCAATCGAAGCCATAGTCTAGCCTTCGAAACCGTAGCCATAGCAATCGAAGCCATAATCTAGCTTTCGAAACCGTAGCCATAATAATCGAAGCCATAGTCTAGCCATCAAAACCATGGCTATAGCAATCGAAGCCATAGTCTAGCCTTCGAAACCGTAGCTATAGCAATTAGCCATAGTCTAGCCTTCGAAACCGTAGCCATAGCAATCGAAGCCATAGTCTAGCCTTCGAAACCGTGGCCATAGCAATTAACCATAGTCTATCCTTCGAAACCGTAGCCATAGCAATCGAAGCCATAATCTAGCTTTCGAAACCGTAGCCATAGCAATCGAAGCCATAGTCTAGCCTTCGAAACCGTAGCGATAGCAACCGAAGCCATAGTCTAGCCTTCGAAACCGTGGCCATAGCAACCGAAGCCATAGTCTAGCCTTCGAAACCGTGGCCATAGCAACCGAAGCCATAGTCTAACCTTCGAAACCGTAGCCATAGCAATCGAAGCCATAATCTAGCTTCGAAACCGTGACCATAACAATCGAAGCCATAGTCTAGCCATCGAAACCATGGCTATAGCAATCGAAGCCATAGTCTAGCTTTCGAAACCATGGCTATATAAATTGAAGACATAGCCTAACCATCGAAATCCCAAAAGCTTTAGCTTTTCACAAATTCTGGAAAACAGCACAGACAATAGGCGTAACATAGATGATGGATACAACATGAAGAAAGGTCAATCTTAATTTCCACTTTCCGTAGAGAACTGCTATATTTAATTCTGTTTACCCTTCTTTGAAAATCCTGTATGGGATGAGTGTCTTTAATAAAAGCTTTTTGTTGTTATAATTCTCCAAGAACCTGGGTTATAAATATATATATATCTTGTTATAAATAATTCTAAGAACCTACTTTTTAATATTATTTTTTTATACAAGGTGTGTTTGTTGTCCGAAAAGTCCGTAAACACTTGCAAAAAATTGAAATACCAATATTATTCGCCGTTATGTATAATGTCTTTGTATTATGTATAAAATAATTGTATTATGTATTATTATGTGTTCTCGCCGTATAATACTATTATTCGCCAAGTAATAAGAAAAATAAAGTTTTAAGAAAAATACTAACTTTTGGGACAACCTTATATTTTTTCACGCGAGCGTTTCACAAAAAATTTTAGTATAAAAAATATTTTTTCTCGAAGTAAATTGGATATCTGTGATTCTGACGATTATACTCTATTAGAATGTATCGATGAGACTCATCTTAAAGCCATAAACAACAGTAGGCTAGAAAATCTGTGTGACATATGGCATGATGAAGATAAACATCATCTGTGGTCGTCTGTTGTGATTTAGCGATGAAGAATTGGTGAAGGGAGGTTGATTTAACAAGCCATCCATGGACGCTGACTCACGTTAGTACGTTTCTTTCCCATTACATACACCTCTTAGATTTTTCTTTATGATAATGGAGAACTACACGTGTTTGTGTATATAACTGATCATTTTTACTCTCCATACAGAACTGGATTTATAGATCCGTCTTCGGTAATTCAGGTACAGTTCAGCCATCTTTGTTTAGTTTTAATATCTCTATTTTAAAATTTGTTGCGTAAATTTCTTATAATAATTTTATGTAAATATATGGTCAAAATTGATATTATAAAAGGAGACTTGCTTTAGCATGTAGGGTCAAAAAAGATAGAGAGAAAACTGCTTTTGCTTCTTTCCAAAATTTGCTTCTTTCGAAAAAAAAAAAACTGCACCTCGCGTGATTGTTATTGCTAGCGCTAATCCTAATACCTGTTGACAAGGGAAATCCGTGACAATATATATTTTTCGATACCTTATCTTGATAGCGTTTTTTTTCCTCTAGCTTGTAGAAGAGCACTGTGGTCGTTGTGATTTATTCACCAATAAGGGACACACGCCTCACTTAACGGTCTGCTCTATTTATTGAAGAAATATTACGGTCAATTATTTGTCGTGCAATTTTTAATTTGACAAAGTTGGTCGAGATGGTAGGTTGGTTATCTAAGTCGGCTACTGTATGTACCGTATTCGAGTTTATTCCTATTTAAACGAATGGTAGCTTTACTTTAAAATAATAATAACATTGATTATTACTAGTACTATTACTGTTATCGTAAAGATAGAGGTTGCCTGGCCGGAATTCATATTTCTATGAAAAATAAACACTTCGGCCAGTTAGAGTTTTTTATTTTCTCAACGTTTCGACAAAAATCTTTTGTCTTCGTCAGGAGAAGTAAATAAAATAAAGCATTTGGCAAGGCGTTAAAAAATTGTTCGCCTTGCCAAATGCTTTATTTTATTTACTTCTCCTGACCTAGACAAAAGATTTTTGTCGAAACGTTGAGAAAAATAAAAACTCTAACTGGCCGAAGTATCTATTTTTCATAGAAAAACTATTACTGTTATTCCTGCATATACCCGGCATTTCTGTTTGGAAAATCTGTATGAGACTAAAAGGTTTTAATAAAACTTTATTTATTTATTTTTTTTTTTTATTTCGCTTTCTATGAAAATGCAAGTATTATAAAAAAAGTTACGCTTCAAATTATTATAACCTTTATTCATCAGCTGAGGATTTTTTTTATGAAGACGAAAAAAACTTAGCGCATGTATCATATGTAAATTCAGCGTTTTTTTTTTTCATTCTTTTATTTATTTTGTATATTTTTTCTTTTCCTCGGATTTACCCTTACAAATCTGTTTATGAGATCAATTGTCTTAATTAGTTTTTTTGTATATATTTTATTATCTCAATATTGATTGTGATTAGCTTTTACTTTTTTTAAATCTTCATTTGCAGAGAATCCGTGGTAAATCCATGTATAATAAATTTATTTTCCTCCAATTTACCCAGACTAATCTATTTATTAGCTTGATTGTCTTTATATAATTTTTCCTGTATATAAATATCATATTACTTTTATTCCTGCATTTACCCTACATTTCTGCTTGGATAATCTGTATAAGACTGAAAGTTCTTAATAAATATTTTTGTTGTCGTTGTTGAATGGAAGCTATACGAACCGAATAACAGCCAGTCCTATAAACCCTGTGATTAAAGTTTTACCTTAATACAGTAAAACCAACAACAACAAAGAGCCTTATTAAGACCTTTTGGTCTTATACAGATTCTCCAAACAGAAATGTAGGATACATACAGGAATAACAGTAATAGTACCAGTAATCAGTAATGTTATTTACAATGTATCTAAATAAAGGGGAAAAAAGAAGGACTTAGCATAAACTTTCTTATATATAAATTCAAAATTATAAAAAATAATTCATTATATGACACGAGAGAATTTATTCATGAAACTTGCCATTAAATAATATGCAGACAATTGCATTGACTGAATGATGGAAAAAAATTCCCGTATTTAAATATTTTATAGACGTTTTGAATTTAATATAAGACATAAGAAAATTTCAACCAAATTCCATGTCATCAACGCCTTCTGGTTGCAGCACTCTCCACTCTAATGTATTTAAACGGACTGTTTATAAACGAGAATTCTGCTATTTGGGATTTTAGGTTGGTTGGCGTTAGAGAATAGTCTTCATCTTTAACAACGAATTCCTCGATGATGGTATATTAATACAATAGAACCTCCCTGTAACGGACACCTAATTGCAGAGCCAAAGTGTCCTTTAGATAGAGGTTTCCTCTTACCGGAGAGTTGCTAAATAGTAAAAAATGATCATTTTTCAAATTAAAACTGTCCTTTGTAGAGAGGTGTCCGCTAAAGTGAGGTTCTACTGTAGTTCTTAAAATTAAAGATACTTCGTCCAGTAAATTTTTTTATTATATATTATTTTTATTTATCATTTCTCAATATGTATATTATAATTTATCTAAAGAGACAAGGGTCGCCTCTCCCCCGTCAAAATATATTATAATTAATTTAAAAGATCATAGTCTTTTGGGAGTTAAGTATTTTTTGAGTTTTTTTTTTTTTTTTGACTCGTGTTTTAGATGTCGTACAAAATTTGAAATGTCGCGTGATAATGCCCTTGCAAACTTGGAATAATTTTTAATGCCTTGCCAAATGCTTTAATTTTTATTTGCTTCTGGAGGAAATAAAGATTTTTGTCGAAACGTCGAGATGATAAAAAGATTTACTGGCCGAAGTATCTTTAATTTTAAGAACTATGAATGCTGGCCAGGCAGCCTCCATCTTCATGGTATATTAATAGTAACAGAATACCATTTTTCGATATTTTATCTCGATTCTTTTCAATGATATTGGATAATGGATGGAATTTCAATATTCAAGCCAATGTAAGAGAAAGGAATTAGACATTGCAGTTGAATGATAGCTCTTACTTGAAGAAGGTTGATGCTATCCTTTTGAAATCATAAGCATTTTCAAGAAGAGTTTTGAAATCAAGTTCATGAGCGTATTTAAGTTCCTGGATAAGCTTCTCAAGTTCGAGATGTAGAATTGGGCAGAAGTGTGCAGAAAGATATCAGAAAATATGAGATTTATAATTTTTTTTCCCTTTGTCTATAGGAAACGATATGAGTTTGAATTAAAGCTATTTTGTTTTCAGCGTCCATTGTTGGTTTAAAGAAAACCATAAGAAAAATAAATTTATTTTTCAAACGAATGGCTGTTCTTCTTGATATATTCTGAAAAAAAAAAAAAAAGAACGAAGATGTTAGATGAATGAAGATAGTTTAATATACGTTATAGCTTCCATCCAGGAAAACTTTGTTAAACAAATTCGGATTAAACATCTAATTTTCAAAATTTAGTCTTCGGACTAACCATTGCTGATAATGTGTATTAAGAAAATGAAGACCATGACATGATATATGAAGATAAAATAAAGATAAATAATTTTCACAAATAAAAATTCTCAAAAAAATAATGTGAGAAGCTCAAATTCTATAAATTTCAGCCCTGTTCAAGTTTATATCCATTTTGAAAAATCGAATTCAGCATAGTGTTGTAATAGATTCCACAAATTATGCAGGAATGGACTTTTAGAGCTCTAAGACAGCTCTTCTTACCTTTCCATATTAGGAAAGTAGAAAATTATTCGCATTGTTTAGGCTATTGATTGGTGGGAATTAGCTGTTCAATTTTGCTTATGTAGGGGGTTAAGAATTTTTTTTTAAACGTTTATCTCTCCTAACTTCTATCCCTCCTTTCATCTCTACCCCCCCCCCCCCTCCTTCCAATTTAAAAACGCTCGCTTCTAATCAGCTATTTCAGTACCTGTTGAATTATACCCATTTTATTTACTCTTCTTATCTTCCCTGGCCTGGGGAATCTAACCTTTTTTGAACAACCTTGGTGGCGTGCAGCGCCTTGGTACTTTGCTATAGTGCAATGTGACTTGTCTGCTTGCTACATTCATTTTTAGGCTCAAAAATCATACGCTTTGGTTAGGAGCCCGTAAAACCATATTCTCTCTAACTAGCTAGCGAGCGAAACAATGAGAAGAATCCTAAACGCATTATCCATCTTTTTAGGAGTTTTATAGTTAATTTTTCAGTGATCATTAGTATTTAACTTGTGGGCTGTGGTAGGTATTGGAGGACATATTTCATCTAAACTCTACGTGCACGATTGCGACATACATTGTTCTATTATACCTTTCTTATACCATTAAAAACACTGTAGTCCAGATGAAGCTATACCCCGACATAGTATACTTCATATTCTTAGGAGATTCAGGATTGATAAGATGGGATGTTGCTCAGAAGAAGTACAAGGAAGAATAGCACTAGGAAGGGGGGCAATGATGAAATTGGTCAATATTATAAAATGGATGACAAGCTATCCGAGAAGCCAAGATTTCAGAGTAAAGTTGGGGGAAAATGAGTGGACTCCAGCTGCGGGGGATTACATGTGTCAGGGGAGGGGGCAGGCGCCAAAAACAGCATTTCTGTGTGAAGGAGGACGGAGTCTGGTCACATCTGCGGCAAGTAGAATACGTGGGAAGTTGCCTCCGGGCATGTGGATGATCCTGCAAGACGGTGCCAGGAGAGCCTGACATCGGTGCGGTCTACAAGGCGCTGTAGTCCAGGCTGGACATGTATAGTGTGGAGCGGAACGTTTCCCAAGAGTGACATCCACGGCGCCAAGGATTCTTCTGACGGGGAAGTTGAAGGCAAGTCCCACTTGTTGTATTCCTTCTGTTCAGTGCGACGTATAATAAAGCGATAACTTTTGCTGCATCCCTTCGAACTCACGGGTGTATCTTTGTGGCATCCTGATTAGACAAAGAACACGAACAGCGTCTGGGTACGTCGTAACAATATTATGGAAGATGAAGGCATTTTATTCTTGACAAAGAAGATAATTGTAGAGGAATTGGTATTGCCTATGGTCACTTATGGATGTGAGTGCTTGAATCTCAGAGAAAAGAAGAAAGAAAAATAATGAAAACTTTTTAAATATGAACGTGGGGAAAGCTACTCAGAGTGCCATGAACAGTTAAAAGGACAAATATTTCAATATTAATTGAAATTAATCCTGGTAGATCCCTTGAATCCCAAAAATGTGAACAAAGACTGACACATTTCGGACATATAATGAGAGTTAATGGTTTAGAAACGATGTTGGGGTTGGGAAAATTTGAAGGAAAAGAAGTAAGAGAGAAAGACCTGCAATAAGTTGGAAAGAAGAGGCCAAGAACGTCTTTAAAAAGGCCGAAAGTGATGGTCACTAACAGATTAAATTGGAGAATATTTGTCCATATAGTCACCAAAAGTCAGAACTCTACTTAATGGACCCTAACAACAATAGAGTATACCTATTAAACATAAGGCAGTATCGCGTTATTTATATACACTAAATAAAACTATTAAGCTGAAATTTTTTTTTAATAAAGCGAACTCATTACAGTTCTTACTGCGATGAAAAATATTGGGAGGGCCTCTGGCTCACACGCATCAATGGTGAACCTCCCAAATGGTTACGCCAGTTTAATAAACTATGCCATTTTTTAGAGCTCTACTCTTGTATTGGGAGATACTACTTATATATTTGACCCTGTAGGGACTAATGTCCAAATGTCATACCCAAGTTCAACACTACAGTGTCAGGTATGTAAGAATAATCGTCCAATACAGTATTAGAGATCTAAAAAGCGGTATGATTGATTAAACTGGAGAAACCTCTGAGATGGTTCACCACTGATAAGGGGGTCGGTGGAAGTGTGGTCTAAACCATTGTTTTTCGACCGCAAAGACCCAGGATCGAATCCCCCGCTTTGAGCACTTTTTGACGTGACAACGTCTTAAATTAGGTTGCGGCTGGGAGTCACTTATGAAAAAGTGTAACGCCCGGTAACGTTACGATGAGTCACCGAACGAGAGTGCTGCGCGCGCAGCGCTAGAGAATTAGGCGCATTGAATCGGCGCATGCTTGTCTCTGTCTTTGTCTTTCTCGAACGTTCTTGGCGTTGGAAAAACAAGAAAGCGTCATAATACAAGTTCACACGTGTAGTTAAAGTATCGTCAGCTGTGTCTGTAGTGAAAATGTGGAGTGCTTAGATTCGTCATTTACAACAACTACAACAATAAAGGTAAATAATTGTACACTGATATTTCATTATCGTAAACTATGATTGATTGATTAATTGTTAGATTGACACAAAAGTTGAGAAACTGAGTTTATAGGTTATGTCATACTATTGATAAATGTTGATAGTGTTAAGTAAATTATTAATTTAAAATTAATTAATTAATTAATTATTATTTTACAAATTTTAAATAGTTTCAAATTTATTTAGCAAAAATTTGAACCTTCGATCTGAATAAATGTTTTGATTTTCGAATTGATTCTTTAAAATTACAAATATTAAGAAAAAGTGGCAGATATAAGAAAACTTTATTTAAACTGTTTAATGTGTTGAGCAAGAATTTTAACATCTAATTTAAGTAAATGTTTTAATTTTCAACTTCATCATTTACAATTACAAATTTAATTTAATTTCAAATTTATTTAGCAAAAATTTGAACCTTCGATCTGAATAAGTGTTTTGATTTTCAAATACCAACGCGGCTGGTGGAGTGGCGATCTATCGTAAATTATCATCGACATCTACGGCGGAAGTGTTCCAAGTTGCGATTACAGACGTAACTCGTGTCATTAAAACCAAGGGTGACATGTGCATGACTGAAGTTACTTGCTTCGCCGCTAATACTAGCTTCAAGTTTATACTCGGTGCTGTATATATTCATCCAGGAGCTAGTATGCAGGATATTGGAATGTTACTATGGCAAGGACTCGGTCCGTACATTCACAACAGCCAGTACGTGCCACCGTTCGTGCAAGTTGATTCTAGTATACCGATTCTTCTGTGTGGTGATTTTAACAAAAACGTAAAGCCTGACAACTCGTTTCTTAATTTCATGAAAAATACGTATAATCTTGATTGCGTATCAAACGTTTCTAAGTCAACTACGTTAAAAGGAACAACTATCGACTTGACTTTCGCAAGACACATTACAGCAGAAACACTTCCTTTCATTTCATATTTCTCCTATCATCGTCCTATCCTCAAAAAAAATCACTCAAATAGGAATTAGTTAAGTTTAAGTTTACATGTACAATGTTTTAGTAAACAAAATATATTTCTATAGTTAAAATTTGTGCAATTCTTATTTTCATTCAATTCCTTGTTCCTATTGTGCAATTTAATTATATTCATATCAATAAATATTCTACCGTTGTCATTTCTAATAAAAAATGTTCCAATGGCCCCTATTTCTTTCAAAAGTCCAACCCCACCAACGAATGCAAGTAACCAAACGGGGCTCTGGCACATTTGTAAGTGCAAAAGTCAAACTGCTTTTCACATGTATAGACATGTGGTGCACTTATAGTAAAAGCAGTCACCAACTACCCACCAGTATCATGGCCTGTACTAGGGATAATAATAATAAAAAAAACATTGATGAGCCAGGGCCTCCCAATGTTTACATCGCACTAAGGACAGTAGGGAGTTTGCTTTTTTATATAAAGATAAACTCATGCTTGAGAGTTTCCTTTGGTGTGTAAAGTATACCCGATATAGTATGTCTGATTTTTACACAATTCTCATCATTTTTCTACTTATATCGCTGATGGGAATTCAAAACTTCTCATATTACCAGGACAGCCGGGATTTCAGAGAGAAAGGTTCTCTGAGTTTTTCCACCGTTCTCTCCGTCAGACAAGGAAAGATGATAGTCATGTAGAGACAGCACGTTTTTTGTTCTGGGATTCCCTACTATAGGTCATAGGTCACATCTTGCTCTCTGAATGCAGAGTGTTGTCAAATGGTAGTTTTTGTTTAATGCAATGACAAATCCTTCAAGGCCACGGTACTGTACCATGCGACCTTGCTTTCTGTCAACTTCCATGTCACGTTCTAACGTATCTACCTACGTAAGAAACTATACGAATTTTGTGCACGCGACCCTAATTTTTATTTTTTATTTTTTAATATTGGCAAGCAGTTAGAATATTAATTGTAAATGTGTAAGGCCCGTTCGAATTGAAAATAGAGCAGATACTGTTTTCTCCTTGAAACCTTCATTAAAGCCTTTTAGGCGTTCTATAAAATAAAGTTTTAAAGATCATTTAATGGTTGAAAGTTGGTTTGGAAAAATATAGCTACATCAACTGATGTGATGCGGCCCCCTGACCTGCAAGGCTGGGTCTTCGGTCATGGCCTAGATGATGACACCCTGGCCATCCTGGCGTCTGCCAAGACACACATCTATAGGTACTTCCTCGGTGTGGAACTGAGGAGTGAATGCCTTGTCTGGAGGAGAACTCTCTCAAGGTGGGGAAGCCTTCCTTGCTGAAGAAATTTGTACACAACTATATATATATTCCCCTACATTTTATCTACCATTTATTTACTATTTTATTATATTTTTTTTCCAACTTTGTAATAATTGATTAGAAGAATCAATATAATTGTTTAAATTGTTAATTGTCAACTGATTATTTATTTAATTCTCGACCTTTCAGTGACTTACTGTCACTCTCCTCACACTCACTCTCCGTATATAAGTAGAAATAGGATTCAAAGTAATCATTCCCCTGAAGAGAATGACAGGAAGTCACTGAAACGTCGGGAGTTGAAGTAAACTATTGGTTGATGTGGCTGTGTTTTTCTAAAATGAAGATTATTTTAAGATATACAGTAGAACCTCCATGAGAGGACACTCACGCTAGAGGACACCTCTCTACAAAGGACAGTTTTCATTTACAAAATTATCATTTTTTACTATTACTCGTATTTTGACACTCTCCGGTAAGAGGACACCTCTCCCTAAAGGACAATTTGCCTCTGTAATTAAATATTGTCCTTTACAGGGAGGTTCTACTGTATATGCATTACAATATATTATTTTGCATTAATATAAAGTAGCAATTAAGGATATTAAAACATGAATTTTTGCAAAAATATACAATTTCTGTATTCATCGGTTTCTTTTCTTTTGACATAAATTCTAACAGAAGAGACTTTCCAGTTTGTATTCTTAATAAGAAAAAGGATGAACTTATTTTGATGAGTATTCTCCTTAGGATTTTTCAGTGATGGCTGCAATTTTAAAGCATATTTTAAAAAAACATTTTCATATTTTAATCTATTTTGTGTTGTTGTTGCCTTTTCCTCAAGTCGTTTAAACAATCTCCAATAGGTTCCGTTGTCTCAGCTTTTCTATTATAGTCCTGGGGTTTTCCCAGAGGTCTTTTTTGGAGGATTTGATACAATTCAATAGATGTTCAGGACTGGCTGGTTGGGAATCGCATTTGGAGCATTTCGTATTTTGTAAAAAAGTATTCACTAATTTTACCTCGAGGGTATTCTTTCATGTAATTTACATTTATTCTTCATTTTTCGTCAATAGAGATTGAATTAAATCGCTGAACGTATCTCATATGCAGAATCGTACATCAGATATATTTATATTCAAAGAGACGTTTAGAATTTGTACAACCAGGAGTCGCTTACGGAATGTTCTTCACTTTGTTGTTCTTGAAACCAGCGATGTATAAACGAAGGTTATATATTGTTACGTCGTACCCAGACGCTATTCGTGTATTTAGTTTACTCAGTATGCCACAAAGATAAACAGGTGAGTTCGAAGGGATGCAGCTAAAGTTAGTGTTTTATTATGGCTCCAAACAGAAGGATTACAATCAGTGGGACTTGCCGTCAATCTCCCCGTCAGAAGAATCCTCTGCGCCGTGGATGTCACTCTTGTGAAGCTTCTCGTTCCACTCAACACGTCCAGCCTGGACTACACCGTCTTGTAGACCGCTCCGATGTCAGGCTCTCCTTGCAGGATCATCTATACGCTCGGAGGCAAGTCGCCACGTCTTCTTCTTGTCACAGATGTAACCAGACTCCCAGTCATTCCATACGGCCACACGCCCGGAGCCCACTTCCCGTAGCCAACTTGCCGCCTCCTCTGTCACCGCAGATCTGTCTAAAACTGTCCTGCTCCCCCCACACACGTGGGCCATCCTCTCGCAGCTGGGGTCCATCCATATTTCCACAATTTCACTCTGGTATCTTGTCATCCATGTAATACTTTCCACCAATAGGTCTAAATATTTTTCTCCTGATAGAGCCAAGCAAGTTTTCGTTGAAATTTTAAGAATAAACTGATTACGTATAAATCCAAGATGCGACTCTTTCCCTGAAGGTATGTTATCTATGTATTATGATATTTGATAAATATTTAATTATATTGTGTTGTGTTTTTTAAAATTTTTGAAATATTTAACAGCGAGGCATCTCCGCATACTAATAGATATTTTTTTATGAATCTGTTTAACATGGCCCCTACATATTTATACGGGACTTTATGGTTAACGTTATGATGTGTTTTAATTAACTAATTTAAAAAAATGGAGAACAACAACAACAAAAAAAGCATTAAACACATGTTAACAAACAAATAGTTCTGCACCAATTAGAAAAACGATCTCTTCTTATATGGAATTTAAAAAAAAAAAAAGAGTTGGGTTTCAACACGGCCAAATGTCGATTGTCGTCTGCTGGAGGAAAGAATATGGTAATTAACACAATGCAATTATCTGACGTCACTTTAACAGAGTTCTTCCGATGGAAAACTCAACAGAAGGCGTGGATTGTGTGAAACTCAACAAGTAGAACTGGAATTTTTAAGCTTCTAACTTGATTCCACGAGTTCCGACGTAACTTTCGAAGTGGACCAACCAACCAGACAGCGCCAAACAAGAGTCCTGGTCCATATACTGAGAATGAAACCCTACCATGACTCTGAGGACCAAGCTGATCTGTTCAAGTGATAATTACAGTGGGACGCTGTTCATCTAGGAAGGGGGCAATGTCACTAAATAAATATTGTGAATACTCTGCTGTCAGTTTATCAACTAATATAATTGGATACGTCCCTTACCATGCTTGTAGATTATCACTTGTAAAATTATTATCACGTTTTGCATTGTATATTCAGTAAAACCTCCCTGTAAAGGACACCTAATTGCTGAGCCAAAGTGTCCTTTAGGGAGAGGTGTCCTCTTACGAGAGAGTTGCTAAATTGTAAAAATGGTAATTTACAAATGAAAATTGTTCTTTGTGGAGAGGTCTGCTAGCGGGGTTTCCGCTAAAGGGAGGTTCTACTGTATATGTTGTTAATAAATTATTTTTAACTTTTACAATACTTGTCTTCTCTGTCATGACAATATTGGGTATGTTCCCATCTCGTCACCAATCTGAATTATATCTTCTTCTTACACACACATCGGCGCATCTCGATATCTTATGAAATCTATAGCGCCATCTCATCTGGTATTCACTAATGTAAGATGAATAAGAATTGAATCATTTTCTATAGGTTGCTCATGAATCATGTGAATGATTACGTCATTGACTCGTTTGTGCTATCCACAACATGAGATATGTACACAGAGGACAGCATATATATGTACACACTAGGTTGACAAAGGGACCATTCCACTTGGAGGTCGTATGGACAAACAGTCCATTCACTCTATGTACACTTCTTAAATACCCTGGGTCGTTTTTTAAAAATTAATTTCCTTATTTCCCATTTCCTCATTCCCCCACTTCTTTCACTTTCCTCCAGCTTCCTTTCACTCTCCCCGTTTCTGAAAAAGACACACAAATGACAATTATAATATTGACATCTTGTCAATACATGCAAAAGTACACAGTCTGCACTATTGTTTTAAAAATATAATTACATATATGTATAACACTATGTACAATGTACATGGCGCCTCTACCACCGCTGCAGAGTTTGGTGGAGAATCGCCAGCGGCTCTTCAGCGACACCACGCATTTCGCGATCTAGGAAGAAAACGTAGATCGTGTGGTTCACCACTGATGAGCCAAGCCCTCCCAATATATTTTTTCATCGCAGTAAGGACAGTAGATATTTTTATTATGTTTAAAAGAAACATTCGCGCTTTTAAGTCCTTTTATTTTATATGTATAGATGGCGCGTTATTGCCTTGTGTTAATTTATGCCTAACTGGCCTTGTCTCTATTGTTTGCTGAAGAGCATTGCTCGAAGCAAATATTTGAATGTAATTCTACTGTCCTATAAGCTTATGTCCATAGTTTACTTGAAAACCATTTCTAAGATTCCATCCTTCAGTGTATCATATAAAAGCAGAATGATCCAATACAGTATTAGAGCTCTGAGAAGCGGTCTGGTGGATTAAATTGGCGAAACCGCTGGGAGGGTTCACCACTGATGAACCAAGCCCTCCCAATATATTTTTTCATCGCAGTAAGGACAGTAGATATTTGTATTATGTTTAAAAGAAACATTCGCGCTTTTAAGTCCTTTTATTTTATATGTATAGATGGCGCGTTATTGCCTTGTGTTTGATAATCTATTTGACAAAATTTGAATGCTTTTGAATCCCCACACATCACATATACGGTTAGCACTCCCCTTAACATAACCGTTCATATATATACAGTTAGCCCTCCACTTGATAAAAAATCAAATCTTTTCGGACACCGGTGAAATGCATATACGGTCAGAAATTCCGTATACAATAATGGAATGGTATTAGAATTCAAAAGATATAAATGGCGAGGGATACTCATCTTACTTTTGATGGAATTTCGTCTTCTCTAAATGGCTTCTGAAGCATCGTGATTATAAATGAATATCATTTTTTATTATGGATAACGGAGAAATCATGCTTCATGAGTGTTTCACCGTGAGTCATGTCGACTGGCGGGTGAGTTGACCGGTAGCGCACGCCGTCACGGCCGGTCTTAGGTGGCGGTGGCAGTCGCGATGTTAGCGTCAACCTTGCTGGTGCTACTTCTCCCGGCGTTGGTCCCGGGTGCCGAACCCGGTCGCCGCCATGCCGTGGCCGCTCTGGAGGGCCGTCTGCGGTGCCGCTGCGATGACCAAGTAGGTCCCTCTATATTCACTACACACCAACCTATTGAGAACACTTTTGGTGTGGTATTCATCATATGACATAACTTTCTGATTTCTAGCAAGTAATCTCCCATGAGAAACCATAGTCTAAAAACATTGCTAAACCCAGTCTCTTCTGAAGGTGGCCTCTTATCAGAGACTCTGCCATGTCAAGCCAAGTCATGAGAAATTTTTCAAATGAAAGAGAGTCTCTGATGAAAGACAACTCCTAAGAGAGACCGGGTTTTGCTATGTTTTTAGGCTATGGTTTCTCATTTAAGACTCTACTGTGTTACAGTCAACTAGCTCTCTCCATTTGCAAACACAATTCTATCACGAAAAATACAATCATATTGAAAATATTACCATGGGGGAATTTTTGTGTACGTTGATAGCTTTCTAGTAATTCCCTTTTCATATTAGAATGATTCTTTCACACACACAGAGGATTTGATTTCTTTTAAGATCCACCAAGGCTTTCCAATGCTTGGTTTGACGACTTTCTGGTTTCTTGCGCTCTTGAGTTGCACTTGGCTTGCACTGGCCGTAGTGTGCGAGGATTGTGGTGGCAGCTGTCATAACTGTCCTTAAACAATAGCAGGCATCAGATAGATTCACTATTAGAAATCGATTCACTCAGACATAGGCATCAAATTTTAAAATAATTTATTCGTTATTATCGTAAAGATAGAGGCTGCCTGACCGGAATTCATAGTTCTTCAAATTAAAGATAACTTCGGCCAGTAAATATATTTTATTGTCTCAAGATACTTCGGCCAGTAAATATATATACTTTTTTATTGTCTCGAGATTCTTCGGACATTTCAACCCCTCCTTTATTTTATCTGATGATCCCCGTTTCAGCAGATCTCTTTTTCCAATTTATTTCAATTTAAAGTTTTTTGTGTATGTCTGGTCTACCATTAGGGTTTCAAAACATAATATCCAAACTTATAACAAATGTTAATTCATACTATAGATATATTACTAAATACAACTATTTATAATCATATTATAAAATAAAAAAACCTTTAAAAATCTTTAAAAAAAAAATAAAAAAAAAAAAAAGGATAAAACATAAAATCATAAAAAAATATATATATATATACTAACAATTTTATCTACCTTCTTTATAAAACTCTTTTTTTTTTTCCCTTATTATTAGTTTGATTAAAAGTGCATGGTTCTGTCTTTCTCTCTTTTTTCTAACTATTATATATATTATCTCTTCGATTATTCTATATATAGGATTAGAGTATGTCTGAATGACGTGTAAAAGCCGATGTAATAGACGTTACTTTGTTAATTTTTTTTATTGTTATTAATTATAAATATATAATTAACTTGAGGATGTAAAAGAAGTAATGGATTTTTTTTTTTTTTTTCTCTCTCTATCTACAAATTAATAACATTTTACAAATTTTATAATTTGTATTTAAATGATCATAATAGTGAAGATAATTTTAATACAAAACTGGACTATAAAATTAAATAACTATTTATTATTATAATTAATTTAGATTTAGCTTGCTAATCTAATCAAATCTAACTGATATAAGTTATCATTATTATCAGTTTGCTCCTTAAATTTTTTAAAATTAGAATCACTGTTATAATTTTGTTATATAGTTTCTACACTATATATATATATATATATATATTTTATTGTCACAAGATACTTCGGCCAGTAAATATATATATATATATATATTTATTGCCACAAGATACTTCGGCCAGTAAATATATATATATTTTTATTGTCACAATATACTTCGGCCAGTAAATATTTTTTATTGTCTCAAGATACTTCGGCCAGTAATTTTTTTTGTCTCTTTTTATTATCCGTTATTGATGGAATTTTTTTTCTGGAAGGAGATTGATCAATAAAAGCAAAGGTTGCCTCTCACGTCAAAACTCGGGACCTTTGCTTTTTATAGAATTTTCTGTTCTCGCAGAGATATGACAAATGATGACTTACTGATAGGTAAGAACTTTACTACTCCTGGTAATTCTAAAAATAATAATCCCTCAAATAATATCCTTTGAGAGAAAAATTCAGCCAGAGTGGAAAGTATCTCATCAAGATTATTCTATACGGTGATCCTCATATAAATCTTCAGTAGAATTTATTAAAGTTCGCTGAAAAACATGGAAATTTCTGGGGTCGTCTAGAGGTGGTCGTCCATTGGAGGCTCTATCATGGTATTATCAAAGAGAGGTCGTCCAGGAAGATGGTCGTTTATTAAGACTTTCAATTTATACTTTTGACTAAAGCATATCGACAAATGCTAGCTCCCGATAACTTGATTTATTGAAACTCACCGAATTTTCAAAAAAAGAACTCCTTTCTTTAGGCAAAAAAAAAAAAAATCAAGATAAGGATAAAAAAATATATATAGACACACCACATATATATATATTTAACTTTTAAAGCTTAGCTGTATCTATTTTATATCGTTTTACCTAATCTCGATTTTTTTTTTGCCTAAAGAAGTGGTTTATTCCTTGAAAGTTTGCCGAGTTTCAATAGTGGAAGTTAGCTATTTTTGCTGTGTAGTTTATTATATCTAGTTTTATGCTAGTGATTGTTACCTAGAAATATTCGAATATCTAGTTACACTCTTTCTTTTTAGTTGATACACTATTTGCTTATATTCGAATAGTAGTTACACTAGTTGCGCTTATATTCGAATATCTAGTTACACTCTTTCTTTTTAGTTGATACACTATTTGCTTATATTCGAATAGTAGATACACTAGTTGCGCTTATATTCGAATATCTAGTTACACTCTTTATTTTTAGTTGATACACTATTTGCTTATATTCGAAAAGTAGTTACACTAGTTGCGATTATATTCGAATATCTAGTTGCACTCTTTCTTTTTAGTTGATACACTATTTGCTTACATTCGAATAGTAGTTACACTAGTTGCGCTTATATTCGAATATCTAGTTACTCTTTCTTTTTAGTTGATACACTATTTGCTTATATTCGAATAGTAGTTACACTAGTTGCGCTTATATTCGAATATCTAGTTACACTCCTTCTTTTTAGCTGATACACTATTTGCTTATATTCGAATAGTAGTTACACTAGTTGCACTTATTCGAATATTTTTTAGTTGTTGCACTAGTTGTCTATTCGAATATCTAGTTACACTAGTTGCACTTATTCGAATATTTTTTAGTTGTTGCACTAGTTGTCTATTCGAATATCTAGTTACACTATTTGCTTATTCGAATAGTATTTACACTCTTTCTTTTTAGTTGCTTATATTCGAATAGTAGTTATACTAGTTGCTTATTCGGGAATATATGGTTTTCGCAAAAGTTCGTGTGTTTCTTATTACTTAGCGAATAATATTATTACGGCGAATACATAATCTCTATATATATAAAAGTCAATGTCTGTCTGTTTCGCGATAAACTCAAAAACTACTGAACCAATTGGTACCAAATTTTGCATGTCGCTTTTTATAAACCTGAGGAAAATTTTCGGCTACATTTTGATTAGTATTTTTGGCTATTTCTTTTTTTCATTTGAAGAACTTTTTTTTACGCGGAGTAAATACGAGGCGAAGTAACAACACGAGGCCAATTAAGCGACCAATGAGCGTTCTGCATTTCTTTTCAAGTTGCTTGCGTACTTTTTTAAAAATATTTTTTTATACGAGTGTCACTTTTTTTACAAAAGTATTGAGAGAGAAATTTATATTACTAAGTTACGGTAAGTGCACACAATGCAATTAAAAAAAAAAAACTTCACAAAATTAGCGTTACTGTATGTAAACAATGGCTTTCGTATTTTTTATTAATTTTTGTTCTGGCCTTTGTTTATGGCACTTCTATTATTTATTTTGGATGTACTTTCAGTATGAAGGAAATTGCACTCGGGGGAATTCTCGGGCGAAGCCGGGTCATTCGCCTAGTAATACATAAAATTGTATCTAGTTACACTCTCGAAGGTTACGGAGGATTTTTTTAAACATTTATAAAAGTGAGGATTTTTTCGTAGCGGGGCCTGTTATGTGGTTATTGAATTAAATAACATGACCTCGGTGGGTACTTTCACCTTCATCAAAGAATAACGTCCTTGGAAGTGATATTGAGGTCAGTGAGGGGTGTCCAGTAGGTCTTTGACCAACAGCTGGGGGAGTAGCCGGACCTAATGATGGGTGTGGAAAGTGGGGGCTATTTTCATCTTTGTGGGTTGTTGGAAAGTGAGAGCCTGATGGTGATGCTATGTTGATAGCGTTGATGACATTTGTGTCAATCTTTCTGTCTAATCTTCTTAACCTCAGATGCTTGGTACCATTTTCAATCAGCGAAATATTGAAAAGTTATATGTGTTCAAGAATATAGTTATAGGAATAAACTTTGTCTTGATGGTTTTTTATTTTATAATTGACGCTCTTGACACTACTGTACTGTAGTTCTTGGTGGCTATAAGAAGAATACAGGCCTCGGACTGTATAACCTACTTACACCAGCTGTTTTTGTCTTCCCTTATCGTTATGGAGGCTCCAACACAGCTGATTTCCCACTCTCTCTTTCTATTTCTCTAGAGGTGATGGTAGAACAACCAATATTTATATTCTTTTATGTAAAATGTTCATTTATATATCTTCATCGCGTTGGAAATTGCACATAAAATATTAAAAATACTTAATCAAATATTCTGCAAAAAATGTCTCTTCTTTCAAAATCCAACTTTATAAAATTATTGACACTCTTAGGAATTTATACAAAAATAAATGAGAATTACAGAAATTAATGAGAATTTACAATTTAGTGATTATATAAATATAAAAATCTGTTCTCAGAGAGAGAGAGAGAGGATGGGAGGTTCCTCCATCTTGAGAGAGTCCTCCTCCAGACAAGCACAGGATCAATTTGAACCGTTTTCGGTTCAATGTTTATATAATGCTTATAGAGACATGTCTTGGCAGAAGTCAGGATGGCCAGGGCGTTATCATCCAGGCCTCGCCAAGATTATGATTTAAAATTAATTTCAACTCTTTGTGAGATATATTTTAAAATGAAGAGGGGTTTGATAGGTAGATTTGAACAGTCTACGCCCCTTTATATAAAACCGACACAGATTTCAAAGAGATTTTTTATCATAGTTATCTATTATCACCACATCTATTTGTGGTGTTATGCTGAGAAGTCCTGAGTCATCAGCAATGTCGTTACAGCTTTCTTTATCACAGTTTACTCAAGTGGCAGTTTAAACTATCAAATTCTGTCTACTTTACTGTAAGTATCAGTCGTAGTAATTACTTGAACCTTCTCAGATTATTGATTTTTACACATACGCCCATGGACAAAACTTAAGTGGAAAGTCTTTGTCGCTGGTCTTTTATTTATTCTTTTTTTTTTGAAGTAGACAGACAATTTTGTTCACACTTTAGTTATCTTGTGTGTCTTTAATAAAAATCACTGTATATCAAATATCTTTCAGAGTTATTGTCTGAATCACGTGAGAACGCCCTTTCAACCTCAGAACAATTTTTAACGCCTTGCCAAATGCTTTATTTTTATTTACTTCTCCTAACGAAGACAAAAGGTTTTTGTCGAAAGGTTGAGAAAATAAAAAACTCTAACTGGCCGAAGTGTCTATTTTTTATATAAATATTAATGCCGGCCAGGGGGGGGGGCAACCTCTATCTTTACGATGAATCATTTTAATTCACACACATCTCTTCGGGCATGGGAGAAAACACGCAACAATGAATTACCAATAGGACAATAGTTAAAATATAATCATATACATAGGGTCTTATAGTTATTTGAATGCCAATTTAACGCGGGCTTCCGCTACACGGGCTTATTGGAGTTGATATTCAGAATATCATATCCGACAAGCCTGTGCAGTAGAGGTCCGTGTTAAATTGACATTAAAATAACTATAAGTACCCTCTGATAGGGCACAATTTGGATTATTCTATATACAGTTACGAGCGTCATGCGTCATCTCCTAATCAACAATCAGTCATCAGTTTTCATCTCTGTCACCGTTTGCTTTTTTTTTTTTTTTTTGGAATGGCGCCCTCCTATTGGTTGGCTACGGTCGCGCCACCTTTGCCCCCTCCCCCACTTGCCTTTTTTTTTTTGGAATGGCGCTCTCCTATTGGTTGGCTACGAACACGCCGCCAGTAGATTATAAACACAAGGTAATAAGACCAATTCCAAATAAATAAATAGTGTGTGACGTTTCGGTAACAGCGTTGTTACCGAAACGTCACACACTATTTATTTATTTGGATTTGGTCTTATTACCTTGTGTTTATAAGTACCCTCTGTCTTTTATTATACTTTAACTCTCATACTATTGGCGATTTATTGTAGCGTGTTTTCTCCTGTAAAAGATCTTTCGTGGCCGAAAGCTAGAGATTTGGGAATTAAAATGTTTCAAAAGAAATTTATCTCCGGAAGGTTCTCCCAAAATTAATTTGATGAAAAATATATTGGCAGGGCTTGGGCGGATAAATTATTACCCACTATAAATGCTATTAAGATGCAGGTACTGTAGTTCTTGAGGCTATTAGAGGAATACAGGCCTCGAGCTGTATAACCTACTTAAACCAGCTGGTTTTGTCTTCCCTTGGCGTTATGAAGGCTCCAACACAGCTGATTTCCCACTCTATCTTTAGAGATGACGGCGGATCAACCAATATTTACATTATTTTCAACTTGGAAACTTCTGATCCGTAATCAGACGCATTATCCATAGGGCTGCACCAACTTTATAATCATAATAAAAAAGTTACCATATAGTTATGAGAATATACGTCAAATAGGCTTAAGGCATGTAAGAAGTGGACAAGAAATCCTGGGGAGACGTAAAGCAAGAGCATGCACCATTTTACATGTCTAAACGTAGTATATAAAAGATGTGGGGGAGTTTTCAGGGAGGATCTGCATCTCTGCATAGGTCGAGATTCTTTTTTTGGCCGCGAAGCTCTGTTTTTTAAATTTTAGAACTTCCCTTTCGTGAAAAATGTATGATATCCTAAATATATTTTTATATAGCCTCATTTAATATACAATATATGATCTAAAGTAAAATATTTTTCTTTGCAATTGGATATTTTTGAATCTATAGATATATTTTAGGACAGAGTAGAGAAATGCATTTATAATAAATTTAGTTTAATATATATACACACACTTTCACGACACGAGCTGTTGCCAATCAGAGGTCACTTGGTAGGTTGTTGACGTCAAAGAGAGGAAACCTGCGATAAACCATATCCTGTAGTGGTTAAGTTAGGTGACGTCAGATTACTACTAGCGTTGACAGAGCCGTTGCTATAACAACACATAAAGTTTAATAAACCAACTTGGCAGTATAAGAAATTCAATTGTTTTGAAATAAAACACAATTTGTTACTACTCTTACTGTAATGATAAACTAATGGGAAAGCCTGGTTCATCAGTTGAAAACACTCTCGGCGGTTTCGCTAGTTTAACTATCGTACCGCTCAATTATTGCCTTTTTCCCTTTCATACCGATACTGAAGTTAGACTCTTAGAAAGGGTATTCTAAATGAATACATAGACATAAGGTTTGAGGACATTAGAAATACATATAATTATAAATATAAAATATGATTATCTCTCTCTGCATATAGTATTTGTTTATGGTGTGATATAATAGGAATTGAGCTTTTCTTCTTATATACAGATTTAACAAATTATGGTCTATCCAGGGTTGTTTTGGCTATATACAAATCTACTATAGACTTCTGGGATGTCAATATTTCTATTGATACTATTGTGTTTTTTGGATAACATGGCTTCAAGGATCAGTCTTTTATTGTTTATGTTTGTGTAATAAGTTTTTGGTTCTTCTAAATTGAAAGAGTGGCCTGTGTTTTGCTGAATTTATATATTTAAAAAAAAGCATTATTGTCGCTCTAACCCTACAAATTCAATTTTTTATTATTCTCCCAATATCATTTCAGCGATTTTCTTTCATCTTTATCAAGGGAAATGTGGATCCTGTGGCCTTGGGATCTAAGCCAAAATATATTTCCCTTGATAAAGGGCCGACCAAAGGCTGAGATAAGAGCAAAAAGAATTCGGTTGATATGGAATTTCTTCTCTACCAAAATATCCAATCAGAAAACGATTCTGATAGAAATTAAATGCTTCATATGTTTATTATATTTGAACATAGCAATAGTTTTCTATAAAACAAGGAATCTCTTTTAATAAAAAAGGATCACAAAATTGTAGGTTTGAATGGAATTGAGAATAACAATAATATAAAAACTTTTTATATTCAATACTACTCCAATATTTTTCTTTTAAATTTGTGTTGTGTGTGTGTGTTAATTTAGAAGGTTTTCTTATAAGACTGTTCGAAAGCAATTACAGAATTGAATCAGTGAAATGCATTGATAATACCACATACCTATCGTGTTTGAAAAGTTCTTGCTTAAGTCATTTATGATTTGACCAAAGTGGCCGTTATTGTAGATGGTCGTTCATCAAAATAAGTTATTCATGGAAGGTGCTAGTGTAATCATAGCAAAGTGATTCAAAGAGAGCAAAAAATGACTTGAAGAGACAAAAGTAGCCGCACCCAACATCTCTGACGCCATCTAGTTCCGGTATGAGAGTCATTTCAAGGAAGAATTAACGAATTGTGAAAGCAGAGAGTCAAGAAACAAAGACAGAGTTTCAGAGTTGTGCGTAACGTGTGGATAGACAAGGAAGGAAGGAAGGACAGACAGAATGGATGATTAATGCGTGCTCACCGGACTCCCTCCGTGACGTAGACAAAACCTGCCTGGGTCAGCTTCCTTTAAACTAATTATCAATCCAAGTATTTTCAAATCAAACTATGTCATAGCAATCAATAAGAAAATTTGATCGTTGGCCTCGAGCATATTATACTGTAACGAATGAAGACATTAAAACGCGAATGTTTCTTTTCACAAATAATTCAAACTTCTTCTGTCCTTCTTGCGATGAAAAAATATTGAAAGGTATTGGCTCATCAGTGGTGAACCCTCCCACCCTTTCGCAAATTTTTAATCTACCAGACCGCTTCTTTAGAGTTCAAATACTGTATTGGATCATTCTGCTTTTATATGCTGTACTGAAGGGTGGAATCTTAGAAATAGTATTTATGCAAACTACGGACATAAGCTTTTAGGAGAGTAGAACAACAAATATTTGCATTCTACAGTCCTAAAAACTTATGTCCATAGTTTGTTTAAATACCATTTATAAGATTTCACCCTTCAGTGTTGCATATAAAAGTAGAATGATCCAATATAATATTAGAGCTCTAAAGAAGCGGACTGGTAGATTAAATAGGCGAAACCGCTGGGAAGGTTCACCATTGATGAGACGACAAGCCCTCCCAATATTTTTTCATCGCAGTAAGGACAGTAGAAGTTGGAATTTATTTATGAAAAGAAACATTCGCGTATTAATGTTTTCATTTGTTATATGTAGATTACGCGTTTTTGCTGTGTATCAATCAGTAAGAAAATTTGATCGTTGGCCTCGAGCATATTATACTGTGTTAAGAAAAAGAAACAACACACTCTCCTTGACAAAGATGTAAAATGGTCTTCGAACCCAATACATTTACCACTCTTCTTGGCAACAGAATAGAATGGTATTCGGACCCAACACATATACGGTTATCACTCTTTTTGGTTGTGATATTTATTCCAAGTATGCCATGATCATCATGGTGGGTAGTAAGCAGCTGCTTTTACTGGAAAACACCATATGCCTACACATATAGAAAGCAGTTCAACTTTTTCACTTACAAGTGTGCCATATACCCGTTTGGTTATTTGCACTCAATGGTGGAGTTGGGCTTTTACAAGAATCGGGGGCCATTGAAGCAAATAAAAAAAGTGTTCAATGCGGGATTCGATCCCGAGTAGCGACTGTCGAAAATCAACAATTTATGCTACTCTTTCACCATCCCTCCTATCACTCTTCTTGACAAGATGGGATGATCTGTGGAACTAACACGGTTGACATTCCCCTTGTCAAGGATGGAATGGTCTTTGAACCTACCTCGCACATATAAGGTTAGCTCTCGACGTAACAAAGATGGGAGAACCTATAAACGGTTAAAGTCCAACCGGCCTGAAACTCTACCGCTTTACTTCAGAATAAAACTGGAAAACTAGTTCTTAACCATGTTGCTTTTTGGCATGTCAGAAAAAGAAAACAATGAATGCACGGTTGATATGATTCTTTATGTATAATCTTGAAACTAAATAGACGAAAAAAAGTAATATTGTTGCAAATGTGCCGACGAATGGATGAATTGGCAGTCGTGTACGTGAGGCGAGTGTTGATGTTCTTCCCACACGCGGACAACAAGAAGCAGAGGCAGGGCTAGATGTTAGCACAGAGAGGGATCTGGGACAGCCTACGGGACAGAGGTAGAGGCCATGACACAAACTTGGATGCTTATCACCGAGACATGGAGAGCCAGACTCAAGCGGCCTGCCGAGAAACACTCCCTAGAACCATCTGCTGACCCCCTGCCAAAACCTGTCCTGTGTTCAGCGGTCGTCTATAAAGAGTCCCTGGGGGCCGGCCCCACATGGGCTTTGGCATTTTCCTCCTCTCTCCCCAGCTGTCCCAGCTGACCGCTCTTTGGATTTTTATTTTGACGTCAACATTTTTAGTGTTACATACGGATAGGGGTTTACAGGTATTATCAATAAAGATATCGCATATATACAAAATATGGGGGTGGCAGCAAACAGAAACGGTGTACATTCCAAAAGAAGGGCAGGATCTTTTAAGGTATCGGCTCTAACTAATTGGAAGATATGTGACATATACTAAAAGTGTCATACAGTTTAAAATATACTATATGTATATTTACAACCCTTTCCAATAAGTTTATTAAGTCTATTTGTGTATATACAAGGTTGTCCCAAAAGTTCGTGTTTTTCTTAAAACGTTGTTTTTTTATTACTTGGCGAATAATATTAATACGGCGAATAAATAATAATACATAATATTATACATAATACAAAGACATTGTACATAACGGCGAATAATATTGGTATTCCAATTTTTTGCAAGTGTTTACGAATTTTTGGAACAACCTTGTATATATATCCAGTGTAAAAAGTCAATTTGTTTCTGAGTTTCAATTTCAAAGTTAAATATCTTTTATGAAAACCTTTTCGTTTGCGAATTTCTTCTTCAAAAATGAATACTCTTTTTTAAAAGCCTCTTTTTCTTCATCTCTCTATTTTCTTCAAAATTGAATATCGCTTTAAAATTTTTATTTGTATCGTTTCTGAGCTTCATTTTAAAATATTTAAGAAAATATTTAGTAAATTTTAATTAAAAGTTTGCCTTTCTGTAAGTTTTTTATAGATAAATCGTAGAGTATTAAAATTTCATAGGTGCGAGTTCTTGAACGCCTGCTATGTCTTTCAGCCTTATTAGCTCTTGCGTGCCTAGTCGACTTGTAAATCTGTACTTAGCATGAAATATCGCACTGAGTTATTTGGAAACTAGAGGTTATTCGAGATTTCTATATGCACAGGACTTATCTAAATTGCGAATAGGTTAGCAAAGATACCTTAAAAAACGTCTAGTTTTTCTTTTGGTAGAATAATTTAAAATGCTTTAGAATTTAAAATATAAGATGTGACAGCTAGTCACTTAAACGTTGAGAATTAAATAAATTGTTGGTTGATGTAGCT
Source organism: Cordylochernes scorpioides (assembly GCA_030710605.1). Classification (NCBI taxonomy): domain Eukaryota; kingdom Metazoa; phylum Arthropoda; class Arachnida; order Pseudoscorpiones; family Chernetidae; genus Cordylochernes; species Cordylochernes scorpioides. The sequence continues at coordinate 33,296,628 of CP092879.1, forward strand.
ATGTTTTTTTCCAAACGTAAAATATGAGGTTGCTTGTAAAAAATCATAATAAAGGAATACACATTCGATGTAAAAGTTCCATTAGTTAGTCAAGGTAATATCGGGTCATTTACCTGAGCTAGTACAACATTTCCTAGAGGTCTATTTATCGCCACGAAATAAAAAAAAGGGGGAAAACTTTCAGCACGGAGTGCGTGGAAATCTGTGAGGTGAAGTGAAAGGAAAACTTACCTCATGCTGCCTCTTCAATATTTGCTTTCTCCTGCCATATTTGCATACCCTTTCTAAACTGGTCGTATACCTACATTTGGCTTTCACTCGGTTAAACTGAGGCTGTTCTTTTCTTCTGAAAACGAAGTAACTTATCATTTACCCGCTTTGGTTGAATATCAGACCATACAAGTTGCATAGGTATATTCTGTAAGGTTTCAACCTATATACACCTTTATAAAAGATGCTAAAAAAGAAGAGAAAAAGTTTTCTTTAATAAAAATATACGATACAAGCTTTCGGGCTGTTAAGCCCTTCGACAGGTACCTGTCGAAGGGCTTAACAGCCCGAAAGCTTGTATCGTATATTTTTATTAAAGAAAACTTTTTCTCTTCTTTTTTAGCATCTTTTATAAGCCATAAAGGAGAAATTTCTTGTATTTCGTTTCTATATACACCTTTCTTCAGATATTTTACTAGATATATACAGTACCTTTCTAAATTGGTTTATAAAAGGTAATCTTTCTTTAGATTGGATATATATAAAACCAAAACTTACGCCATGGTAACATAAAATCCTGCCATAAAAAAGGAATCGGTGGACGAGTGGGTAACACCCTCGATTCCCGACAGCCATGAACCGGAATCAAATCCCGCGTTGGATTCATTGTTGCAAATATCATAAACTAGGTTGCTCTTTTTGAGCGATACCTAATAAAGTTATTTTGAAACAAGAAGATTGCCATAAAATGTATGAAACATTTTGTTCATAATTGCGAATCCATGGTATCATGTTCTTCAATAAAAAGAATCTAACTATGGTTATAACCAAGCAAGATAAATTACTGATTGAATGGATTGAATGAACGATTTTTATAGCCTATCGTCTTTTCAGATAATTTTTGTTTATATTTAATTTAATTGAATTAAATCAAAGGGTATAACGCTTTAGGCATAAATATCAAAAAGTGTAATGCAATTAGTCAATAAAATGTGTTTTCTTTAATAGTTTTACACACTCTCTGAAAAAAAAAACACATATATATAAATATATATAATTAGAAAATAATATTTTAATGTCTATAATATATATTTTTTTACTACTTCAATTGGCTGATGGCCAATCTTCTGGAATGAATTATTTTTAAAAGTTGTTTTGCCCTTCAACAAACCATCCATCACATTTAACGCGGGCTTCTCATCATGGGTTATATATAAACAAAACTAGTTGAATGCATATATGCAAGTTAGTTGAATGACCCGGCTTCGCCTATGTTCATCCTGAGTGGATTCTGGCCCAATGAATACTATTTTAATGTCCATTATTATGTTTATATTAATATTATATTGTAGAAAGTATTTATTATTTTATTAACAATAGTATCATTTTATGTTTATATTTTTCTACTCTGTAAACTTTCCTCGTTACTTATCTTTTGTTTATCATTCATAGTTTGTTCTTGCCTTGAATAAATCTCTGTGTTATCCCGAAGCTTGTTTTTTCCTAATTTTCCACATGGCAATATTTTTACCATTAGTAGTTTTGTAGAATCTCTTCCATGATAGACTATCCAAAACATGGCTAGACCCGATCCTTTCTGGAGGTGGTCACTCATCCAATACTCTGTTTTTGGTTTAAATACTCCTTATATCTTGGTCTGACATATGGCATTTTTCATCGCAGTAAGGACAGTAGAAGTTTGATTTATTTGTTAAATAACACTACTTATGTCTTAATGTTTTCATTTGTTATATATGAAAGACTGTCTGATGAGGAACTATCTACCTCTAGGAGAGACCGTGCGTAGTCATGTTTTCAGGTATTTGTCTCTCATGGGGGACTCTAATGTAGTTTTTTGCTTATCCCTAGTACACGTGGTACAGGCCATGATAATCATGGTGGGTAGAAGTAGGCGACTGCTTTTACTGTAAGTGAACCACATGTCTACACATGTGAAAAGCAGTTCGACTTTGCACTTTAAAATGTGCCTGAGCCCCGTTTGGTTACTTGCACTCGCTGGTGGGGTTGGACTTTTGCAAGAATCGGGGGCCATTGGAGCATTTTTTTAAAACATAAAAAAGTGCCCAATGCGGGAATCGAACCCGGGTCGTAGCTAAACTCTAATGTAGTAGTCGTATTATATAGAAAATCATCGATGATTGTTCATCATAAATATTAGGGGAATAAAACCTAAAGAAATATAAGATGTCTCTTTTATATAAGATTCAGCGGTAAGATGTTGTTGAAGCCCAGTGGTGTTATATAACTGTGCGTGGGTGACGGTATGGTGGACATGGTCTAATTAAGGCGAGAGAGAGCGGACGGATGTTGGATAGCGGAGAGGGAAGTTTCCTGAGGAAGACGTGGAGAGGACGATAGGACTGTAGGGGAAAATGCACCCGAGTGTGAGATGATGGTGGAAAGAACAAAAGATAAGATCGATTTAGAAGTTGTCGCTGATAAGAGAAAATCTCTGAAATTTATCACTTTTGAATATGTCATTGATATAGAAGGCGAGGCAATTAAAAATATATATATATATTTAACTTGCCTCCATGTCTGTCTACAAATCTTGTAATCGATTTTTAGTATACTTCTAGAGTACGTAAAAATCTCAAATTCTGTACACTTATTCAATTCATAACTACTGAAAAATACAAGGTGGGATCAATAAATAAGGTGAATTATAATTTATTTTAAAAAATAAGAACGATATTAAAAATTAAGACTTGATTTATTCAAAATAATCACCTTGGCTTTCTATACATCGTCTCCATCGTTCTGGCAACTTGTAAATACCCTCTTTATAGGCACTCTTAGGAAGCGTGTGATAAAAATCTTGCACCACTTTCTGGACATCTTCATCCGAGTCAAATCGCTTTTCCTTTAACTCCTTCTTTAGTAGTCCAAAAATGAAATAGTCAGAGGGGGCTAGGTCTGGACTATATGCAGGATGTTCTAAAACTTCAAAACCTAATTTAATGATTGTAGATACAGTTTTACATGATGTATGCGGCCTTGCATTATCATGAAGGAAGAGAACACTTTTACTAAGCTTCCCTCTTCTTTTGTTTCTTATACCGGGCTTTAGGTTATTTACAAGAATGTCACAATAAAGGTCGCTGTTCATACGTTGCCTGGATATTTTTCTATCCTCCAAAATTAAGTTTTCAACCGCATTTATCGTGCTTGGCGTCGCTGTAACACTTGGTCGTCCAGGTCGCTCAATATCGGTACATGTCCAATATCGTCCATTTTTGAACTCGTTAACCCATTTATAAATGTTTTTTTGAGACAAACAAGACCCACAATAGATATTTTTCATTCTTTGGCATATTTGAGATGTTTGAATACCTTCTGCATTCAAGAAACGATTAACTGCACGTTGTTCAAGCGTGGTGCAATCCTTCAAGGGAGCATCCATTTTAGTTTATTTATAAGTCTCGCGCCGCGCGTAGGAAAAAAGAACAGAACACCTTGAATAGTCTCTCGATGTTATATTTTAATATTCTATGGTTTAAAAATATTTTTGCTTATTTAATTTTTAAGAAATAAGATGATTCACCTTATTTATTGATCCCCCCTTGTATATAGCTAAAATTTAAGAACGAAGGAGAACGTTCACAGGTGTCACACCTGTTAAGGAACCGTGTGGTTTGAAAACTTTTAGTTTATCATTATAACTAGCCGAATGACCCGGGCAACGCCCGAGTTTTACCCGATTAAATGCTTTTATTCAAATACTATTCGTTACAATTATAAATTGGCGCCGTGGATGTCATTCTTGTGAAACGCCCCGCTCCAAACTTTGTGTCTGAGAAGCGATATTTTTATAAAGAGATGATCTGGCTTTGTGTCTTCTGCTCGAATGAATGTTTTTTTGTTAGAATTTTGTTCCTGCATACTAAAAATGAACTGGCTTCACCCGTGGTCTCTGCTTTTTGGAATTTTTCCGGATATAATTTTGTATCTGATAATCAAATATGATACAGCAATATTGTCATAATCATTTTCTGACTAAAAAAAACAACAACTATTTTTGCCCAGAACCTGTCAAATGCTTATAAAAAAAAATGGCCATATTTGGGTATTTATTTCATTCACAAAAGCAAACGGTGACAGAATTGTTGATTGATTGTTGATTATGACTCTGATACTTGTATATTTTAAATAAACTTTTCTCCGTTGTTCTTAAACTTTTTGTTATATATATAAGGGTATTATTATTTATAAATACTGAAAACTTGATCTAAAAAAGTATAGGGCTTCTCTCCCGTCAAATTAAACGTCAAAACTAGTGCCATTTTGACGCTTAATTGGACGGAGAGGAGCCCTATGCTTTTTTTAGATCAATTTCCTCCCGGAAAATTTTCCATCTGAAAAATTTATATTACTATTATTTATTTGGTGAACCCCCAAAGAGTGTGTACAGAAGTCACCAACTAGCCGGCTTGTCCTTCAGATCTGAGTCGTTTTTGTTTTATTTACAATGCAAGTGGTAGACTAATTCATGAGATGGGGCGCCAAGCAAGTTTTTCTCTTGGAAGATTTTACAGTTAAACCTGTCTATAGCACACCCTCTAAATACCGCCTACCTCTCTATAGCGCCCGATTTTAAATAGTACGATGCAACCTGTTGCAACATTAAGCAACCTGTCTATAGCACCCCCTCTCTATAGTACCCTATTTTGGTGAGTCCCAAGAGGGGGCGCTATAGACAGGTTTAACTGTAGTACATTATGGATTTAATTTATATAAAAATATAAATAGTTTGTTGGTGGACCAAAAGTATACAAGTTCAAGGAACTATGAGTCGTCCCATAGGAAAGTGATGAACGGTGACACAAAGGCGTGAGTTGACAAAGAGGACTGACCCCAGTACTGACGAACCAGCTGTGTGGAGCCCCACTCTGTGGTGGGGACATATGGCAGGATGCTGTGGACGATTATTTGAGAAACAAAGTCGCATCTCGACGTGAAGCTGCTTCATCAAAGACGAGATAAACATGTTCAATTGAATATTGTTACACCAGGTTGCGGCTTGGCAAATTATTCAACCTTGATTCTCTCCTGTGCCGGGTCTTGCATCTTACCAGAGCGTGTTTCAACCATCCTACAAATTTATATAAGGGAATAATGAGATAACTCTACTTTAAGTAGCCTCCAGAATCATTTATTTATTTCTCACATCAAAGAGAGCAGTGAAGGCACACAGTGTACCTAAATACAAATGATGATTCTATAATACATATATTCTGTTTAATAAAGTAAATAAATATAAAATATAAATTTGAATTTAAAATATATGAAAAATAATATTACAAATTAAAATAAAATACAGAGGGTGTTCACACTTATAGGGGAAACAAGTTTTATTATAAAATATTAAAAATTAACACCATATTTGAAAATTTTCAAATGTTCTATTTTGAAGCCTTTTTGTTTATTTACAGAACGGCACCTGATTTTCCACGATAGCAGACACTTTCTGATCATGGTCATACTCAAAAGATCCCATTCTTCCGTTACCACTTTCCAGAGACCTTCAATTGTCCTAGGGTGTCTCTTTCCAAGTGCTCTTTTAAGACATCCAAAAATGCAAAAATCCATCGGGGCTAAATCAGGAGATTTTACAGGGGTTCTGTTCTTTGGAATAGTGTTGATTCCTGTTATTTGCCTTAGATCTTCCAAATAAGCTTGGGTTGAAGATGAGGTATGACTTGTGGCGTTATCATGGTGAAACCAGACTTTGTTGCTCTGTTTTCCATAGATAGAGGGAATATCATTTAAAAATATAGGCTCTAAAATGTTGTTTTGATAGTACTCCGAGTTTATTTTGGCATTTCTTTCAACTTTTCTTATTTTTAATTTTCCTTCATATGATATACCGCATGCCACCATAAATCCTTTGGGGTAACTTTCGGCACATTCCTTCAACCAAATTGGCCTAGATTTTTCCACCATTTTTTGATAGTTTATAGCTCTTTTTCTGTCGCAATCGGTTGTATACCCATGCTTCGTCATATGTAACAATAAATTTCCATCTATCAGCAGCCAAGAAATTTTCATAAAAATATCTGCTGATAGTGTGTCGCTGACGAATATGGCTCTGAAACAATTTGTGAACCGCATGTTTTTTTTGTAGCTTTTAGGCCTAAATCTTTATTTATTATTTTATTTATTGTTGACACTGATGTTCCTATTAATTTGGCTATATCTCTTTGTGACATAGGATTTTCTTTTGAAATATATTTTTCACTTTTTTGACAGTAGCAGGAGTTCTCACAGATATAGGGTGATAATCTTTTGTCCATTTCTCTGTAGGTGCTTTGAATAAAAACTTGATATTTTTGTCGTGAATAATATTATAAATACCTTTTTTAGAAATGTTGATATCATCTTGTTTGCATATTTTAATTATGTCCAAATAGGTAAGATTAGCTCTGGAAAGTCCTAAAATATAACCTCTTATGCAAATATTGTATTTGAAGGGCATTTTTTTTTATTAAATAACAAAAGAAATGTATTGCGTGTTAGAATTAGCTTAAGCCTTTTCGAATTCCACGTTGTTGATTTTTTAAAATAAAGTAATAAATCCTTTTTTACACCGGGCGCTCGTTTCCTATAAGTGTGAACACCCTCTGTAGGTTCATTAGCCATGACGCAACAATATTCAGATTTTAACAGCCGGTACAGTAGAACCTCTCTGTAAATGATACCTATAGGTGTATTCTAACTATAAGGTCGCATATCCTATATTAAAAAATACTCCTGTAGAAAGACGAAAATTCCTGAGATCTAGAGATAATAAAAGAAACTTATCCCTTAGCTACAAGGTTGTCTCAAAAGTTCGTAAACACTTGCAAAAATTAAAATACCAATATTATTCTCCGTTATGTATAATCTCTTTGTATTATGTATAAAGTAATTGTATTATGTATTATTATGTATTCGCCGTAATAATATTATTCGCCAAGTAATAAGAAAAACGTTTTAAGAAAAACCCGAACTTTTGGGACAACCTTATATCCAAATACTATAGCACGAGAAATTCTATTTTTCTGAAGGACACCTAGTTGATGAGCCAAAGTGTCTTTTTTTACCGAAGAGTGTTAATCAAAATTGTAAGTTTGATAATGAAAACTGTCCTTTTTAGAGAGACGTCCTCTCATAGAGGTTCTTCTGTACTTAAATCTGAAGTCTTAGAACGTTTTTAATCCAGTTATAATTCTTTCTTGAATAATTCCCCAAAGCGCATTGCTTTGGACTGCGGGAAATTTAAAAACTCAAAAGTTTGTCTAAATAAAGAAACGTATTATAAATTGATTATTAATATTTTGCTCCAAATTTTGCTAGATCATATTTGATCCATAGGAATTTTACTCAACGAGTTTTCAATTTTGTTAAATATGATCACACATTTAGAACTGTTTTAGCAATCTAAGGATACGCTTCAGAAGCCTGGGTTACTTATAGGTGTAATTAAAAAGGCATATATTGGATCAAAAATAATTTATTTTACCAATATTTCGGTTGGCTGAGCGCCAACCTTTTTCAATGTAATACAACATATTTATGTCAACAACAAACTCAGCGCCACATAACGTCAATAGAATAATTTTGAAAAAAAAAATATATTTTTGCCTATATTCAATGGGGAGGGAGAAAAAAATAGAGGCAAAAATATATTTTTTTAACCAAATTCTATTGACGTTATGTGGCGCTGAGTTTGTTGTTGACATAAATATGTTATAATACCTTGATAAAGGTTGGCGTTCAGCCAAGTGAAATATTGGTAAAATAAATGATATTTTTATCCAATATATGCCATTTTAATTAAAGATCTATCTATGGATTCCTCTATTTTCAAAACCAATATGTGTGTTACACTTTTTTTTAGAATGGAATATATATTACTCTAAATTAATTTATAGATAATACCATAAATGGAGAAGAGGAGGGTTGAATTTTGATTAATTCAAGTTGAAGACTTCAACCTTTTTATAAAAGTTTATTGTCCTTTTGACGTTTCGGAGACCACTGTTGCCCTTTAAAAAAAAGATGGAAAGCATATTATGTGTCTTTGATAATGTCTGAATCAAAATTTAGACCATATTTAAATCCGAAAAAGAAAAGTTACAATTTTCGACCAAAAATAGCAACGGCGTGTTGATTATTTCACATGAAACCACGATCAGGGCTGTTCATAGCTACAATATGAATATGAACGAGCAGAAATCTTCTCAACTCTGTACTTGAGAGAGCTTGTGGACCGTAAGGTCTAGGTGGCCATCTGCTCCAGGGGTGTACTTGAGAGAGTGGTAAACTACTACATTGCATTGTCTCGTTGAATCACTGAAAAAAGAAAGATTGAATTGATTTCAATATCAATACTTGACTAAAAAGAACGCCAACAACAATAGAATTGCATTTAAACTGTCAGAATATGCATTGTTTCAATTATTTTTCAATATTTTCCTTATTATTGAATAGCTCTCTTTATAGTCTTCGACATAAGGAAGCACGTACACAAACATACATACAAATTTATTAGGACCACCGGTCTTATACAGATTCACCACAGGAAGGAGCATAGATGGAGCTCCTATACTCCAGGCAGCACAGAACCCAACAGCCTCCAGGTTCGACGCATGTCCAGTGGCCATAGATTCCACCGTGCATAGGTTAGCGTATCACTGAAAAGGCGAGTGTGGAATCAGCCGCGTTCTAGTCTTCGCTTTCCTCATCCAAATGGACTACGACATTCGGTGATTCTATTAATCTCCTCTGAACAGTGAGAGATTGCGGCCTTGTAGAATTTATATAAACCAAAGAGAAGACCTTGCTCAAACATCATTGTATTGCTATATGTATACGAATTTTAAACATATTTAGGATAATGCACAAAAATGAGATTTTTAGGACATTTCAACAAATTTTATCTCTTCCGCACTGACTTGTTTTCTTTCTTGCAAATGTTGACACACTGTGTTACGTTCTACCGTGCAACTACGCCTGAGTTGATTAAATGCCGTCACTTTATTTTTTTGTATAATTTCTAATTTGTAATGACAAGCCTGACAATTCTTGAATGAAGAACAAATTCGTTATAAAGTTTCCTCTTACATCAAAAAACTTTGCATGAATAGAATGTTCTAACTGCTATACGAAATAATGGTGCATTTAGAATACCTGGGTTGGAGAGATTTGATTATACCATTATATTATAATTTTTTTTTGCATATATGTATTTCATATATTAATGATCTTTTTTGAAATATAGTAAGCGAAGACTCTTTTTTTTTAAATTTAGATATCAAAGAAGTGATATTCCTACTCTCTAAGGATATTTATGTCAATAAACAAATTATTTAATGCAAGTATATATAAGAATTAAATAGTTAAAGTCTTAATTTCCTCTAAAAAATAACAACAAAAAAATAGAGCGAGTGATTGATCTTAACCAAAGAGCTGATCAAAGATATATTTTTACAAAAAAAAAAAATCCCCCCCTCACTATATATAAAAATTTTAAAAATTCTTCGATGTGTTTAAATTCCTCTTTTCTGAAATTCTTCAAAATTGGGCACTCTAATAATAGGTGCTTTGAATCTTGTATTTCTTGCAGGAAAAACTTGGATGCTGCACTGCTCAATGCATTGTTCAAATCTTAGCTTTTACTGGATGGTCAAGTCTATAGCTTGTACATTAGTCTACCAATGCGACCACGATTGTCTGAACTCTGATAGGAATTCTAGAGAGGTCCAAGATATCTCTAGGACGACGAATGTATGCAGCCATTGTTAAAACAAAACAAATGGCGATGCCATTGCAAATCTAATGCTACTCGGAAGGTTTAGAATCGATACATATATAGAAAATCCACAGAAATGTGTTTCAAACTGTTTAGAAAACCAACAACTCTAAAATTTGAAAAGGTAAAAATAGAATTCAAGTTAAAAGGTTTCTTTTAATTTAGATTTTTTTTTCAAGTTTGCGAGCAATTTTTCTACTCTTCAACAGGCAAATACTTTTATGTACAATATCAAAATGATTCTTATATAAAGTAATTGAAAACATTGCTATTGGCATGTGCCCTCGCGGGCGTGCATCAGACTGTTTACAACTAAAATATAATGAAATGAAATATATATACACAAACAATTTTATAGATAACTAGCCGAATGACCCGGGCAACGCCCGGGTTTTACCCTATTAAATGTACCCTATTCAAATACTATTCGTTACAATTATAAATTGGCGCCGTGGATGTCACTCTTGTGAAACGTACCGCTCCAAACTTTGTGTCTGAGAAGCGATATTTTTATAGAAAGATGATCTGGCTTTTGTTTTCTGCTCGAATGAATGTTTTTCTGTTAGAATTTTGTTCCTGCATACAAAATAATGAACTGGTTTCACCCGTGGTCTCTGCTTTTTGGAATTTTTCCCGTTATAATTTTGTATCTGATAATCAAACATGATACAGCAATATCATTGGGTGTTGTTCGTAATTTTTGCACGAATCATAATTAAAACCTTCTAAAAGTAAATTGGAAAGTCTATCACGCGAGTTTCGTGAGGCCAAAGTTCTTTCCCTGACATTCAGAATCCTGGCCGTATGTTCTTGTGGGGTTTCTGCCGCTCTCTAAGTACTGACCCTGTTTCTATTTTGCCGAAGCCTGTTCTCACGCTGTCCCACGGATTCCGCCGCTCTTGAGGTACTGGCCCTGTCTCTATCTTGTTGAAGCCTGTTCTCACGCTGTCCCACGGATTCCGCCGCTCTCGAAGTACTGGCCCTTTCTCGATTAATCCTAAGACGATGCTCACGTTGCACAGAAGTCTCAGCACTTCGCACATTTCTTTTTTTACTCACTTCTGGTAGGACTTTTCCAATAGGTTTGCGTTTCTTGGGAGGCATCTCAGATCTCTAAAAGCTAAACAAAAGAAAAGAGTATAAAACAGTAATAAAAATAGGCAAAGTAGAGAAAAAATATGTTATTTAAAAGCTAAACAAAAGTAAAGAGTATAAAGCAGCCAATGGGCGCGCGCCGCCGTCAGATCCCCACGCGTTCGAGAGGGCGCTGTTTGTGAGCTAAGTTGAATAATTTGAATATATAGTTTTAATAATTGATTTATATATATTTTAAAATAGCCTATCGTCTTCCCCGTATTCTTTTACCTATGTATGGAAATTTTGGTTTGAATTAGTGAACTACTGCGAATTTGTATACCGGACATACAGACAAACAGACATACAAACATTCATTTTTATATATATAGATTTGTCAAAAATATTGTTATATTGGATTGGGAGGTGTATTTTTCTATTGATGCTATTTATTTCTGATGATATCATCAGATAGCTTGCAAAAACCAAAATTAAAAGAAACTTTTCACCCGAATTCTTTTTTTCCCTTTTCAAATAATTTCTGGGTAACTCTTGTTCACAACATCTAGCGTATAAAAGTATTAAATGTGACAAGATGTGAAATCGCTATCTCCATTAAATTCTCTAAAGGATATAATTCACTGAGAGAACATTAAACAACGGTTATGTAATAAGATCAGAAAGAGCTAATTATCGATATTAGTCAATATCTTGAAGAGCTTGTTAGAATGGATGGAAGATTCCATAAGAGAATAGAGAGTCACCAGACTAATTGTGGATCTTGGAATTTTCAGTGAAATCATATACTTCTTTCTTTATGAGGAGTTGAAGATGCATTTGGAGGTATTTTAAAATTAAGTTGGGAGTTTTAAAGCCTCATCCATATATCATCAACAACAACAAAAACAAAAAGAAACCTATTATTGGGGACCTATGTCTTACACAGAATTCGTCCAAGTACATAATTGCTTAGAAAAGATGAGTTATTATTTACAGGTGATCGTTCATTTACATATCCATTTACATACAGCTCTTATTTCTTAATGTTTTTTCTCTTGCGCAGCCCTGTAAAACTTGCACAGAACCAATGTATTGGATTTATTCTTTGTCATCCTAGACAACAGAGTCTCCAGAGCAAGATGATTTGAACCAATTTTATGTAAAAGAAGTTCCCTTTCACTTATAACTAATAATTATTAGCTTTAAACAGAAAATAATGTTGTGTTCTCCAGTTCTGAGTAGTTTTTTTATTACCTAATGAACATATTCGGTCAGTTCTATATATAGAACAGGAGTTGAGTAATTTTTCTACATATAATAATTGTTTGAAGTTTATATGTTAATTTTGTAATTATTATTTTTTAATTCATAGAAACATTTTTCTGGCAGACATATTCAATTTTTTATCATAATCATTTTGGATATTATTATCTTTTTCTTAGATAGTTATCAAATCATTTGCAATTGTAGTTTCTTTTTTGTTTTGTTGTGTTCCTTTTTAAACAATAAAGTATATAGAACTAAGGTGTAGTATTCAATTCAAGCATATGGAACCAACATCGATTCATTTTTTAAAACAAAGCAAAATCAAAAGTTTATACAACTTTCACTTTTTCATACAATAATCATAAAAAATATTTTTCCTTTCTAGCATGTGTGTAGTCGGGCTGATATTGATGAAAATTAATAGAACGATCAAGCTTTGCAAGTATATTTCTAGAGCGACATTTACGTGGATGTTTAAGTAAGTACAAGTGTAATACTTTGTGAATTACTTGAACAATTCCAATAAAAACCCTCCTCTACGAATATACGGGAATTTTGTAGGTTGCAGGGTCAACAAATATCCCCCAGGCCCCAACCTGAAGGATCCTGAGTCATGAAATATAATTTGCAAGTATTAGCGTTTGAATGAGCTTGGATCCATTTACGGCATGGGGCGTGTCTTGACAAAAGATGTGACATTTGGGAGACGGTGAGATTCAATTTTACATATAAATTGAATCCTAAAATTACCACAAGGCGTAGTTTAATCCGCGTTTTTTCAAGGCGTAGTTTAATTATTTAGTCTATGTAATTCAATAATATTAAATCCCTTGTATCAATATTCAGTAAAATTAATCAGGCCTTCAGGGAAAGGTATCTTTTCATTTTGTTAGCTGCAATGATTTCCTGTATATCTGTTTCAAGTAATATTCATGAAAAGACATTTTTCTCTAGAAGTCTGATTAATTTTACTCAATTTAGTCTTATGTATTCTCAGTTATTTTAACTAGAAAGAGGGAAAAGGACTCTAAAGAGAAATCTTATTCTTTTTATAAAAATTAACCCAGAACAATATCTCATTAACGTCTTGATAATTGCGAAAGATACATTACGTCTAGAGAATCATCTGAATATTCCAAACTTTAAGATCATTAACAGGGCATTACGCCATCAAAGTTCTAAGAACAAATGGTCGTTCTTATCGGATCTTCAACTTATGACCTTCGTTATTATTGATTGCCGTATCCAAGGTTCCTCATTTCCCCCCAGCACCTCTGGTTCTTTTGTACTGCCCGGCAATATCTTATGTACTTTATGGGGATTGTGGGCGTACATTAGGCAACGGATTCTTTAAACATGAAACTTGTAAAGCCAAACAATTTAAAGTTTTTAAATAATAATAATTACGTTACGTGAATAAGTGTGAAAAGGGGGAATTCTAAGAAAATTTAAAAGGTGAGAATAAAAAATTATCGATTGAAAGAACTTGGAATTGTTCGGTATTAAAGACAAGAAGCTTTGTGGAGGCCTAAGTTATAAGAACATAATGAAGTATATAAAGTATTTAGATAAATGATACTGCGTGATTTTCAGTTGGTAGCTGCTACATACAAGTACAAGACAATGTAGCCGAATTATCACTTCAAGGTTGGTTTTGGTAACCGAAAAAAATCTGGTCTGTAGTGTTGATGATCAATTATGTTTTGAATTTAAAAAATATATGAATCTTTAGATATGTCAATCATGATATTCTCAGAAAAATGTGAGGAAAACATATCCAGACATTCTAGTAAATAAATCAAATATCAAGGCATTCGACCTTTATACAAAAGTTTGAGTCCTCCCTATCAAAGATTCTGTCTATACATGTGTTCATATAGGTTGTAACTCCCATACATGGATAACCGTGGTCTTTCTTTGAGATGGTTGCTTATTAGAGGTTGTGTTAGTTCAGTTCAAATCATTAAAAAATGGTCGCTAATAGAAATGGCCCCTCATCGGATGGAATAGATCATTGTAGATTTAAATGTATCTTAAGCTAGAAGAGAGCTTTTAGAGCCATAAGCCATGAAGTACATCTAATCCACAGACAATCACCCAAATTCCCAACAATGAGGTATGACCATAACGTTTAGAACGATGGTTTGAGAAATAATTTCTGAAGCATTTCGAACACGAATCTTCATTTTTTTAAATTTACATATTGGTCATTTTACATAAACGCTACCAAAGGGAAGGTAGATATAGGTTAATAGATATTCTGCAAGCCCCCCATGTTGATCTAGAGATAAAATGTCTCCAATTTGAATGAATCTATTTGAGATTCCCCAAATTAGTCTCGTTGAATTTCCAGACACAACACCAATGATATTAAAGCAGGAAATTTGATCTTCAGACAGATCTTTATAATGGTGATTAGGGGGGGTTGAGAAATAGTTGATGAAGCATTTCGAACAGGAATCCTCATTTACATATTGGTCACTTTATGTAAACGCTACCAAAGAGAAGGTAGATGTAGGTTAATAGATATGCTGCAAGCCCCCCATGTTGATCTAGAGATAAAATGTCTCCAATTTGAATGAATCTATTTGAGATTCCCCAAATTAGTCTCGTTGAATTTCTAGACACAACACCAATGATATTAAAGCAGGAAATTTGATCTTCAGACAGATCTTTATAATGGTGATTATGGGGGGGGGGGGTTTGAGAAATAGTTGATGAAGCATTTCGAACAGGAATCCTCATTTACATATTGGTCACTTTATGTAAACGCTACCAAAGAGAAGGTAGATGTAGGTTAATAGATATGCTGCAAGCCCCCATGTTGATCTAGAAATAAAATGTCCCAAATTTGTATAAATCTATTAAGATTCCCCGAATTTGTCTTGTTGAATTTCCAGACACAACACCAATGACATTAAAGCAGGACATCTGATCTTCCGACAGATCTTTAGAATGTTGATTAGGCTTGAGAAATAGTTGCTGAAGCATTTCGAAAACAAATCTTAATATTTTTTATTTATATATTGGTGATTTTACGTAAACGCTACCAAAGGGAATGTATATTTAGGTTACTAGATATTCCGCAAGCCCCCAATGTTGATCTAGAAATAAAATGTCCCAATTTGTATAAATCTATTTGAGATTCCCCAAATTAGTCCCGTTGAATTTCCAGACACAACACAAATGATATTAAAGCAGGACACTGTCGCGACAGAATACACAATTAACTTGATTGACAAGCACTTGATTCAGAAGACCTAATTAAACAAATGCTATCGATGTTTGTTGACATGATCTCAGACAATGAGCTCAGATAATGGACCGAATACTCCCTTTCTCTAAACCCCCAACACCTACTGACACTTCTAGGTTATCTATCTTTCTTATCTTGACACAAATAGATACGTGCTTATTATACTACAATCTACATCAGGAAGTCTATTCTCAAATAAAATAATTCTTAATTTATATAAATATCCCTATATAAAATTATTTTTTCGGGAATATTATATAAATGGGATTTGTATATTTCCTCAATATTTTCTACAGTCTATACACCTTGCCCTAGTAAAAGTTTACGTTTTATAAATCAAAGTCCTCTTAAATATTCATTCGTACAATCTTTCAGCCAGATTTTCTGTTGTGTAACTGTAGTTATACTGTTCTCATTATAAATTATAGCTCATTTATAGCTACAAGTAAAGCAACAACCAAAGAATATTATTAAAGCATTTCGTCATATAAGCTCGTAAAAAATATCAGTTACAAGTATGTACATTAAATCCAAAAGACAAAAAACCTCTCGCAATTTTTTGTTTTTTGTCTTTTGGATTTAATTTTATGCGCAAGTTTTTTGATCTTAAGTATGTACATAAGCTGCCCGTTATCCTTAGGGATAGGGCATCAACCGAATAAAGCGTTCTATGAATGGGCACGCGTGTTCTCAAGCTACATGGGTGCTCTGAAGCTACACGGTTGATCAGAGGTTATATCTATTCCCTCGCACGCACGAATCTCCTCAATTTACACGAGTGTTCTCGAGTGAAGAGCTAGTAGACGTCAGACTTGGCCAACTCCTGGCGCGGCTCCAACGGAAATATAAACTTTCTCCACTCCTTATACAGGGAGATGTTTGTCTCTTCACCAGCTGGGAGCTGGACACCATATTACTTCAACTCTGATCATTCATTTGTTGGTTGAAAGTTGATTAAGAGAAAAACACAGATTTATCAACCAACAGTTTATTTTAACTCCTGACGTTTCAGTGACTTCCTGTCACAGGGGAATGATTAATTTGAATCCTGGTTCTACTAAGACTACAGTAGAACTAGGATTCAAAGTAATAATTCCCCTAAAGAGAGTGACAGGGAGTCATTGAAACATCGGGAGTTAGAATAAACTATTGGTTGATAAATCTGTGTTTTTCTCCGATTACTTCAACTTTCTACCAAAGCTTATGTCCATAGTTTAATTGAATTCCTTTATTACGCTTTCCTATATCTAAAGAATCAGTTATCGAAGCAGAAGTGCTAATACAATATTAAAGCGATATGGCAGATTAAATTGGCGATGACGCTGGGAGGATTCACCATTAATGAGTAAGGCCCTCCCAATATTGTCCCATCGCAGTAAGGACAGTAAGGTTTATTTTGTTTGAGAAGAAGAAACACTCTCGCTGGCTAGTATCATTTCTTATACACAGTATATTGGATAGTTTCGTAAATATCCAATATATAAGAAACTATCATTTAGGATATTTAAAATGATGTTTTATCAAGGTCTTCTCTTCGGTTTATAGAAATTCTACAAGACCACAGTCATCATTCGAAGGAGATTAATGGAATCGCCGAATGTGGTCCATTTGGATGAGGAAAGCGAAGACTAGAACACGGCTGTTTCCACACTCGCATTTTCAGTGATACGCTAACCTATGCACAGTGGATTGTGTGGCCACTGGACATGCGTCGGACCTGGAGATGCTGGAGGCGCTGCCTGAAGTATAGGAGCTCTATGCTTCCTTCCTGTGGTGAATCTGTATAAGGCTGGTGGTCTTAATAAAGCTGTATGTGTTTGTATATATATATTGGATAGGGACACCATATCTTTTGCGAATGTTTTTACTTTGGATTCATGCCTTTGTCACTTGCTAATTCCATTTCGAATAAAAGTCGAACCTCCTATGAGAGGAAAGCGCCTATAAAAGAGATCACTGGTCTCTCTATAAGGTCTCTTGTTCATTACAGGATGAATTGGTTATATCAATTATTTTACAAAGGAGGTCGGTCACTCATCATGTACATGGGTCATGGGAGATTCTAACTGTACTTACTTGACGGAGACAGAGGCAATTTTGTTCACTATTGGTTATCTCATGTGTCTTCAATAAAGGTCACTGTGATATCTTTCAGAGTTATTGTCTGAATCCTGATATAGATGCTAAAAGGTATAACTTCCTTAAGTTTAATCGATGAGTGTATATGCATATAACACAACATAAAATTGCGGAAGGATGGTATTCTAATGTACAAAAAGACGAACCTCTCGTTTTAAAGATGCATTAAACTCTTTTTCTATCAGAGTCATAGCCCGAAACTATGGTATACAGGTTGGATTTTGTCTGAATTTAGCAAAAATACGGTATAGATATAGAGTTGTTCATTTGGCATTCTACTCTCCGGGTTATCTATAACTCTCTGGATATCAATTACGCCAAAGTGTTATCAGAAATGGAGTTCCATGAAAGAAATGTAGAGGTGATTAGCGACGTTGTTGGAAGCAAGATTCGAAGAATGTACCTCAAGCTGCTCTTGATTATTTTAATTAGAATTAAGATTCCGTTACTCACCCCTCTAGGGGTTGATGAATGCTAAGACAACACCCACGATGAGATTCTCATGGAATTCCATGGAGATAGTTAAGGTATAGGGATAATGAGGTCGAGCTGAGAGTTCCTTGAACAGGCGCGAAGGACTACTCCTCATTTGCAATGCCAAGTGCCAGTGAGCGAGCGAGCAGGCTAACGAGCTGCTGCTGATGTCGACTATATATAGACTTGCTGCCGTTAGACCGATATATAGCTGTACAAATTACTGTTCTCGTACTTTTTATTGAACCAAGATGTCAATTCCCTTCTAAGAGACTCTTAGTCGAATCTTGATATGGAAAAAGCCAATTTGCAGATTGTATTTATATAATTGAACTTTTTTTTTATACTCTATACATTTCGACGAAGGAACTGCTCTTTGGTTACAAGTAAACATTAGCAAAATAAGCTCATGGATAATACTTAAGGAAGTGGAAAGTCCTTTGATCTCGCTTTTGTGTTGAAGAATACAGAGGCAATTTTCTTTACACTTGGTTATCTCGTGTGTTTTCAATAAAGGTAACTGTGTATAAATATCTTTAAGAGTTATTGTCTGAATCCCGATATGCACGGTAGAAGGTAAAACATCCTTAAGTTTTGTCCATGAAAAGAACTGCAGCGTGGGTCACTGAAACATCGGAAATAAAGTATTCTACTCTTAGAGTTCCTTAGAGTTCAGTTGCTGCTCACGTACGAGGAGCACGTGTGATTTTTAAATGGCAGATATGCCTGGTAAGGATATGCCTTCTTTATTTTTAATATCAACACCTGGCCTTTTTATTATTTATTTTTCTACTGTTTTTTTTTTTTTTCATAAATGTATATATAGTATACTAGCGAATGTGTACGCGGCTTCGCCCGGGTTTTATCCGAGTGAAAGTTTGCCTAACGAATATTATTGATAATAATATTCCGGAACACACAGAATATTATGATAATAATGATAATAATATTCGTTACATTATATATTTATATAATATAGAAAATATATTTTTCGAGCAAACATATCCACTCTCTATACTGAATAAAATTTTAATAAGATATATATAAATGAAAATATCTAGAGATATACTACATGATCTTAGCCAAAAGGCCGAGAAATGATATTTTTATGTAGAGATGACCTGGCTTCGTGTGCCTTCTGCTCGAGTGAATGTTTCGCGGTAGAATTTCGTTCCTGCCTACTAAAAATTATTATCTGGCTCCGCCCGTGGACTGCTTTAGTGAATATTCCCCTAAAGAATTTTGTTTATGTCAATCAAGCATGATACAGCAATATTGTCATTATCATTTCTGACAAAAAAAAAATATTTTTGCTTAGTACTATAATTTTTCTTGTTTAATACTCTTGAAAAATTTCTTGAAAAATACTCTTCCAGATTTAACTCTGTCCTTTTCAAATTTCAGCGAGATTAGTTACATATTGAGGGCGTGCATAGCCGACAAACATATATATACGAGGTGTGTTCAAAAAGTATCGCGACCTTTGAATTTTGGCGGGTTACGTATATTCGAATTTCGATCTTTTTGTGGCTTTATGTTAGTACTCATGTCTCTCACTTATGCCGACAAGCTCGGCCATTTTTGAATGTTCACTTAATTGTTGACAGCTGCTTTGCTTGCAGGTGTTTTGGATCGTCTTCGATTTTTACCTATTAAAAAAAAATGGATCAAAGAACCTGTATCAAATTTTGTATGAAAAACGAAATTAAGTGCGCGGATGCATTCCG
Organism: Cordylochernes scorpioides; assembly: GCA_030710605.1. Taxonomy (NCBI): domain Eukaryota; kingdom Metazoa; phylum Arthropoda; class Arachnida; order Pseudoscorpiones; family Chernetidae; genus Cordylochernes; species Cordylochernes scorpioides. Next base: position 33,316,588 of record CP092879.1, read on the forward strand.
AATGTTGACTGTGGCATACGGAGAAGCTACCTTGGACCGAAGCAACGTTTATCGGTGGTACAAAATGTTCTCAGAAGGCCGAGAAGATGTGAACGACGAAGAGCGTGCCGGACGCCCGAGCACTTCAACAACAGACGAAAAAATTAATGAAGTGGAGAAAATGATATTGGCCAATCGTCGAATCACCGTTAGAGAAGTTGCTGAGGACCTAAACATATCGATTGGCTCGTGCCATTCGATTTTTAAAAGCTTTTATTTAACTTGCCTATCTGTCTGTCTGTCGCCAAATCTTGTAATCAATTTTTAATATACTTATAGGGCACCTAGAAATATGAAATTTGGTACACATGTTCAAACCTGATGACAATGCTAGTTGACCAATTTTCAGACTTCTGGGTTGTCAGGTTGGCCAAGAACGGACAAATTTCCAAATTTCCTTTCAAATTTTGTATATTATAAAGGACTGCGGCGTCACAGAAAAGAAACTTATGCGGTGCAACTTTAAGTGTTTTATAAATTTTGTATATTTTTGTATATTTAATTTTATTTATTTTGTTTTGCCAATATCTCTCGAACCGTTCGTTTTTAGCGATTTTCCTTCGATTTCTCCTTCGTGGTCAAACTTCTTGGTATACTTTTTACGCTCTTTCTGATGGTACCATTTTCATTGAGATTGATCAACTTTTTATTTAAAAGCTTTTATTTAACTTGCCTCCATGTCTGTCTGTCTGGATGTCTGTCGCCAAATCTTGTAATCAATTTTTATTGATATACTTATAGGGCACCTAGAAATATGAAATTTGGTACACATGTTCAAACCTGATGACAATGCTAACTGACCAATTTTCAGACTTCTGGGTTGTGAGGTTGGCCAAGAACGGACAAATTTCCTTTCAAATTTTGCATATTTAATTTTAATATGCTTCCAGACCATAAAGAATAATGAAACTCACAATACTCGCTCAGTCCAATTAATAATTGACATATAGACAGACATACATTCATTTTTATATATAGAGATTAGCAGTAATTAAACGCAACAGTAAGAAAATGTTGATTTTAATATATGTAAATAGAGTCTCTTAAGAAAGACCACCTAAAAACATGACTCAACTTGTTTCTCCTGTAGGTGGTCTCTCATTGGAGATTCTAATTGATATTAAAGAATCTCTAATAGACCTTTAATAAGAGACTGCCTCTTGGAGAGATGGGTTAAGCTACGATTTTAGGCATCCTCTCAATGGAAGCTCTACTGTATCTACTTTTTCACACTGTTTGGTTTAATAAATGCCTTTTAACCATTTTGAATGTGTATCAATCCAGTCTATTTTTTGATATTTTATAGGCAAAATCACTTCATTTCAATTCATAGGGAATTCTTAACATTTTTTTTCTTCATTCAGCTTACTAACTATTATATTTTAAGCCATTGTTCCATTATACATATTTAATACCGTATACAGTGTATTACTTTCAAAAATGTCATTAATAATTTGAATAGCCATTGTGTTCCATTATACATATTTAATACCGTATACAGTGTATTACTTTCAAAAATGTCATTAATAATTTGAATACAGACACATTGAAAACCTTCTTAATAATGATGATAATTTTCAATAAAAATTTAATGGAATTTGGGAAATAAAACGAAACGAAAAAAAGGAAATCTGACAAAAAAAAGCTTTATAACTTTCCCCAAAGTTCTAAATGGTCAAATAGCAAGTGGCTATATAAATAAAGTTTTATACACAAAGATAAAATATAGATTTTAAAATATTTTTTTTACTTAATTTTAATGCATTGTAAATTCTTCATCTTCAGGGTCATTGGTAGTTATGTGGAAAATTTGGTGAAATTTGGTTAAGTAGTTTCTGAGTTTATCGATAAACAGACAAAGAAATTTTGATTTTTATATATATAAAGATAATACAGAGATAATAAATCAGAGTGCTGAAATATAACAGATTAATTAATATTTTTCCTTGTTTTTTCCAAAAAAAAAAAAAAGGTTTTTCAAACTAATAATTAGATAGAAACCTTTCTGGTAGTATATTAAACAATTTCTCAAAGTTAAATTGCGATGAAATGAGTAGTTTGGTCCGGCATAAATAAGAGGCATATAATCGTTTTTTTCTATATGCATGATAATATTTAGAGCACATTGTTGAATTATAACAGATGAATTAGAATATTTATCTTGATTATTTTTAGGCGAAAAGTTATTTCAAAAATTTTATTTGCTAGAAACCTTTCCAGTACTATACTAAATAACTTCCCAGAGTTTCATGGCGTTCCAATGAGTGGTTTGGTCAGGCATAAAGGACAGACACACCACACACACACACATACATTCATTTTTATATATATAGATGATCTGGCTTTGTGTCTTCTACTCGAATAAATGTTTTCTGTTAGAATTTTGTTTCTGCATACTAAAAGTGAACTCGCTTCACCCGTGGTCTCTGCTCTTTTGGAATTTTTTCCCTATATAATTTTGTATCTGATTATCAAACATGATACATCAATATTTTCATTATCATTTTCTGACTAAAAAAACAACTATTTTTTCCAGAACCTGTCAATTTCAATTTTTCTTAGCTAAAAATACGACAATGCTGGAGGTTGCGAAAGGATTTTTTCAATAAATGTTCAAGACATGGAAGGAATTAGAAATCCAAATATTCAGATTCCTATCTAAAACGTCCTTGGAATTACAAGCAAATAAATGAGAAAAGCCAACAAATATATTCATTTTATCTGTTATAATTTAGTCATCTTATTCCAATATCATCACGCATATATTTATATTAATTATATATATATATATATAGGTGTGTGTGTAACAATATACCACCATACATTTCACGATACCTTTTTAAATAGTTCCCCTTTTTCAATTAATATGTTGTTACTTTTAACTATTTAATCAATTGTTTAATTAAAATTCAAATTTTATATGTACCAATTATCCCCTAACAATAATCCACTGGGTGTCTCTAACTTTGTAAAATAATTCAATAAATTTAGGGTTCCCAAAAGCAAAGAGACGCAGTTCTGTTAGTAACGGATTTTGCTTACGTCACTTCCGACCTCCCACGAGGAATTGACCAATCTGCTGCGAGCAGGCTTGCAGCTATTTAAGGCCAACGTCGTCTCAGTAATAATGCTTTTTTTTTTTTGGACTGGCATATATACGACTAAAAATAGCGTGAATAATTAATTATAAAAAACACTTTAAAAAAAAGCTTTTATTTAAAATGCACTAAAAATAACAAAATAAATATTTCTGAAGTATTGCTTTACATGGGGTACAATAATAATAAATTTGAGATCAATGTGATTTTATATGAAGCAAATGATTAGCAAGATTATGCCTTTCATTAAATTTATACTTATTAGCTGCATAAATGATTATCATCCCCCACCGCTCTTATTTCTAAATCTATTATTTTATTTGTTAAATGGGGTACCTTCAGAAAAAAAAAGCAATACTTCAGAAATATTTATTTTGTTATTTTTAGTGCATTTTGAATAAAAGCTTTTTTTTTAAAAGTGTTTTTTATTATCAATGATTTGGACATGAGACGGGTCGCCGCGAAATTCGTACAAAAATTGCTCAATTGCGACCAAAAACAGCATCGCATGAACATTGCTAATGAGATGTTGGACTCTGTCCGCGACGACCCAAATTTGCTCCAGAAGGTCATAACTGGTGACGAAGCGTGGGTTTATGGTTATGACGTGGAAACCAAAGCTCAATCATCTCAATGAAAGCTGCCGCACGAACCAAGACCGAAAAAAGCGCGCCAAGTTCGGTCGAATGTGAAAGTTTTGCTGACAGTTTTCTTCGATTGCAGGGGCGTGGTGCATCATGAGTTCTTGCCACAGGGTAGAACGGTCAATAAGGAATATTACCTGCAAGTTATGCGCAATTTGCGCAAAGCAATCCGCCAGAAACGCCCTGATTTTTGGAAGAACAAAAATTGGCTTTTACACCACGATAACGCCCCTGCTCACACATCGTTGCTTGTGCGCGACCTTTTGGCCAAAAACAACACACTAATGATGCCGCAACCACCGTATTCCCCAGATATGGCCACCTGTGACTTTTTCTTGTTCCCTAAACTGAAGAGGCCCATGAAAGGACGACGTTACGCTACGCTTGACGAGATAAAGACGGCATCGAAGGAGGAGCTGAAAAAGATTTTAAAAAATGATTTTTTGAAGTGCTTCGAAGATTGGAAAAACCGTTGGCACAAGTGTATAATATCTCATGGGGATTACTTTGAAGGGGACAAAATAGATTTCATGAATAAATAAATAATTTTTGAAAAAACACAAAGTTCGCGATACTTTTTGAACACACCTCGTATGTTCCCGGCTTCGCCTGATTTTTACCGGAGTAAAAGTTTGCCTAACAAACATTTGTTAAAACGATTCTAGCAAACATCAAATCCCTACTGAATCTATACTTGTCATACTCTCGATAATTCGAAAATTTTCCCGGTCCCTTGAAAAAATATTCGATTAGTTGAAAAAAAAAATCAGTATTAATTGGTCCACTCGGTAATTTGAAGTTGAAGAAATAGTATCTTGCCACAAACGAAGATTTGTAAATAACTATATTTAGCGAATGTACCCGGCTTCGCCCGGTTTTAATCCGAGTAAAAGTTTGCCTAACGAACATTTGTTAAAACGATTCTAGAAAACATCCAATCCACCTATATATTGATTTATAAACGTATATAAATATAATAATTGTTATACGCGTTTAAATATAATTTTGAAACACAATTTTTCGAAAACATTTATTATATTTTAAATAAGTTATTGTCACTTTTGTGAATTTGATAATTAATTATTTCTTTTTTCTCAATCTCTATCTCTATATATATAAAAGTCAATGTCTGTCTGTCTGTTTCGCGATAAACTCAAAAACTACTGAACCAATTGGTACCAAATTTTGCATGTCGCTTTTTATAAACCTGAGGAAAATTTTCGGCTGCATTTTGATTAGTATTTTTGGCTATTTCTTTTTTCATTTGAAGAACTTTTTTTTACGCGGACTAATCCGGAATGGAATGAATACCTAAATATGGCCATTTTTTTAAAGCATCGGTGGTTCAGTGGTAGAATGCTCGCCTGCCACGCGGGCGGCCTGGGTTCGATTCCCGGCCGATGCATTTTTTTTTTTACAATTTTTAAAACTCATTCATATTATATATAATATAAATATATATTACTAGCGGACCTGCCCGGCTTCGCCCGGGTTTTACCCGAATAAAAGTTTGTCTAACGAATCTCTCGATAAAGTGAACATTTTTTTCCCGGTCCCTTGAAAATACTCGATAAGTTGAATAAAATCAATATTAATTGGTTCCCTCGGTAATTGGAAGTTAAAGGAATAATATCTTGCCTTGGAATTGTATCATTATTCTTGTATGGATGTACCCGGCTTCGCCCGGGTTTTACCCGAGTAAAGGTTTGTTTAACGAATATCTCGATAAAGTGAACATTTTTTCCCTGTCCCTTGAAAAATACTCGATAAGTTGAATAAAATCAATATTAATTGGTTCCCTCGGTAATTGGAAGTTAAAGGAATAGTATCTTGCCTTGGAATTGTATCATTATTCTTGTATGGATGTACCCGGCTTCGCCCGGGTTTTACCCTAGTAAAGGTTTGTTTAACGAATCTCTCGATAAAGTGAACATTTTTTTCCCGGTCCCTTGAAAAAATACTCGATAAGTTGAATAAAATCAATATTAATTGGTTCCCTCGGTAATTGGAAGTTAAAGGAATAGTATCTTGCCTTTGAATTGTATCATTATTCTTGTCTCAAATAAATTGCCGTGTCATCCTGAATTTTGTCTTTCCTAATTTTCTACATTACAAAATCATCGTATCATCATGATAATATTTAGAGCAGATTGTTGAATTATAACAGATAAATTAGAATATTTATCTTGATTATTTCTAGGCGAAAAGTTATTTCAAAAATTTTATTTGCTAGAAACCTTCCCAGTACTATACTAAATAACTTCCCAAAGTTTCATGGCGATCCAATGAGTGGTTTGGTCAGGCCTAAAGGACAAACAAACAGACATACATTCATTTTTATATATATAGATTATATCAACTATATTAATTAAATCAAATACCTAAACACTAATATAATACAATTTTTGCCATCACACACACTTTTTTCCTGTAGTTTATGTGTTACTTCTGTATTGCTATTCTATGGCACTTCTAATATTTATTATTGATATACTTTTAGTATGAAGGAAATTGCACCCAAGGGATTTCTCGGGCGAAGCCGGGTCATTCGCCTAGTAAATTATATATATTAATTTAAAAATTCATTTTTGTCATCATCATCACATACAATGTAAGTTTTTTAAAGAGCTTTTATTTAACTTGCCTATCTGTCTGGATGTCTGTCGCCAAATCTTGTAATCAATTTTTAATATACTTATAGGGCACCTAGAAATATGAAATTTGGTACACCTGTTCAAACCTGATGACAATACTAGCTGACAAATTTTCAGACTTCTGGGTTGTCAGGTTGGCCAAGAACGGACAAATTTCCAAATTTCCTTTCAAATTTTGTATATTTAATTTAATTTATTTTGTTTTGCCAATATCTCGCGAACCGTTCGTTTTTAGCGATTTTCCTTCGATTTCTCCTTCATGGTCAAACTTTCTTGGTATACTTTTTACGCTCTTTCTGATGGTACCATTTTCATTGAGATTGATCAACTTTTTATTTAAAAGCTTTTAATATTTTTAATAAAAATTTAATGGAATTTGGGAAATAAAACGAAACGAAAAAAGGAAATCCGACAAAAAATAGCTTTATAACTTTTCCCAAAGTTCTAAATGGTCAAATATATAGCAAGTGGCTATATAAATAAAGTTATACACAAAGATAAAATATAGATTTTAGAATATTTTTTTTTTTACTTAATTTTAATGCATTGTAAATTCTTCATCTTCAGGGTCATTGGTAGTTATGTGGAAAATTTGGTGACAATTGGTTAAGTAGTTTCTGAGTTAATCGATAAACAGACAGACAAATTTTGATTTATATATATATAAAGATAATACAGAGATAATAAATCAGAGTGCTGAAAATATAACAGATTAATAAATAAATGAATAAAACAAAGCATCAAGGGCTGCGTATAATTATTAGAACAAATATATACGAGCTTTCGGGCACATACGCCCTTCTACAGGAATTAATGAAACAATAATCCAACTAGTTTGAAATAAGATTTATATATAATTTAAATTTAACGTGCATATCTACGATACACGTGCATTTATTTTAAAATATTTCTATCAGGCACAGGTCACATCTAACATGTCAGCACAAAAAACTAAAATATACAGGCAGAATTGCTACATCCCATATTCCCCGAAATTCATCCACATTTCTAGAACACTAGATAAATATGGAATGCGTATTACGATACACGTGCATATCAACTTGCAAGGTATCCCATCAGACATGTGATATCTTATACTGTGAATGAATTTGTTTTATCTTATTTTATTTAGGTCTATTGAATTATATGCTTCTGGTAAATCAATTCTGCGATTTATACTGCTATATTGTTTGGACACTATTGCTTCAATTATTAATATTTGATATTTTTTATTGATATTGCTGTAATGTACTTTAGGTTCATTTAAGTTAAATGTGTGTCCTGTTGAATTGGAGTGCTGTACTATTAATGATAATGGGTCATTTCTGGTTATGTTTCTTCTGTGTTCAATGATTCTATTATGTAATTTTCTTCCCGTCTCTCCCACATATTTGGCATTACAATTATTACATTATATAGAATAAATTACCTCTTTTCTGCTTGATATATATTCGGTTTGCCTGTTTTTTGTAATCGGGTTTCTTAAAATATCTGATAAGTTGGGAGAGTTGCTATAAAAGGTTTTTATTCCATATTTATCTAGTGTTCTAGAAATGTGGATGGAATTTCGGGGAATATGGGATGTAGCAATTCTGCCTGTATATTTTAGTTTTTTGTGCTGACATGTTAGATGTGACCTGTGCCTGATAGAAATATTTTAAAATAAATGTTTTGGGGTAACCAGCTGATGTCAAATTTTGGATTCCGGTTTGCGTTTCTTGCGTTTTGTATTGATTTAAAGAACAATGAGTATAAATTCTTTTAGTTAATGTTTTCACTGTTCACTCATTGCTCTTTAAATCAATACAAAACGCAAGAAACGCAAACCGTTATCCAAAATTTGACATCAGCTGGTTACCCCAAAACATTTATTTTAAAACATTTCTATCAGGCACAGGTCACATCTAACATGTCAGCACAAAAAACTAAAATATACAGGCAGAATTGCTACATCCCATATTCCCCGAAATCCATCCACATTTCTAGAACACTAGATAAATATGGAATAAAAACCTTTTATAGCAACTCTCCCAACTTATCAGATATTTTAAGAAACCCGATTACAAAAAACAGGCAAACCGAATATATATCAAGCAGAAAAGAGGTAATTTATTCTATATAATGTAATAATTGTAATGCCAAATATGTGGGAGAGACGGGAAGAAAATTACATAATAGAATCATTGAACACAGAAGAAACATAAACAGAAATGACCCATTATCATTAATAGTACAGCACTCCAATTCAACAAGACACACATTTAACTTAAATGAACCTAAAGTACATTACAGCAATATCAATAACAAATATCAAAGATTAATAATTGAAGCAATAGTGTCCAAACAATATAGCAGTATAAATCGCAGAATTGATTTACCAGAAGCATATAATTCAATAGACCTAAATAAAATAAGATAAAACAAATTCATTCACAGTATAAGATATCACATGTCTGATGGGATACCTTGCAAGTTGATATGCACGTGTATCGTGGATATGCACGTTAAATTTAAATTATATATAAATCTTATTTCAAACTAGTTGGATTATTGTTTCATTAATTCCTGTAGAAGGGCGTATGTGCCCGAAAGCTCGTATATATTTGTTCTAATAAAGATACGCAGCCCTTGATGCTTTGTTTTATTCATTTATAAATCGTACAGGGCTTTTTCAATTGATATCGAGATTGATTAATATTTTTCCTTGTTTTTTTCCAAAAAAAAAAAGGTTTTTCAAACTAATAATTAGATAGAAACCTTTCTGGTAGTATATTAAACAATTTCTCAAAGTTAAATTGCGATGAAATGAGTAGTTTGTTCCAGCATAAAGAAGAGGCATATAATCATTTTTTTCTATATGCATGATAATATTTAGAGCAGATTGTTGAATTATAACAGATAAATTAGAATATTTATCTTGATTATTTTTAGGCGAAAAGTTATTTCAAAAATTTTATTTACTAGAAACCTTCCCAGTACTATACTAAATAACTTCCCAAAGTTTCATGGCGTTCCAATGAGTGGTTTGGTCAGGCATAAAGGACAGACACACACACACACACACACACTCGGCCGTGCGGCACGCATTTGTCGAGCTCCGCCTTTTTCCCACCCTGGCGGGTGTATGGCTACCGGCAGTACGCCGAATTTAGCACGGGCTGAAAGCCCATTAAAAGCTGATCAAATACCTGAAAGGCACAGCAACGTAGCACAGCCCTGTGCAGAGAAATCTGCAATTTTCAATTCGCAGAGAAATATCTCGAATACTAATGAGAGAATTGAAACGTATGCAAACTCTCCCGCCGGCGGAAGAAATGTAAATTCGGCCGCGCCGTTCAACTTGGCGGCTCTCCCTTCTTCCAACCGCGGTGCCGATGCCCAAAGAAACTGGGCAGACTATGCCGAGAATGTGAATTCTGAGGAGGATGACAGCTTCACAGTCGTAAAAGGCAGGAAGAGGCGCCGCGACTCGCCGGATCTGCCTGCCATGGCCGCGCAGTCTTACAGCGCTGGCACTTCTCGCCGACAGCGACCGTCGACGGGACTGATGCCCCAGGTCCAGGAAATCAGGACCACGAGGGCACACGTCATGGAGGCCAGGGCTCGCCAGGCGTCCTGCACCGAGGAGCAGTGCTGTTTCCTCGAGTTCTGTCCGGAATACCAGACCTACCAGTACATGAAGGCTTTGGAAAAGGTGGTCGGAAGCACAGGAAACATTGTCCAGTTCACTAAGGTGAACGGGCAATACTTGGTCGAACTCGCCAACAGATCCCTGGCGGAGCGCCTAGTTCGAGAGGGCCTCGAGATCGAGGGAACCCTTCTCAAGACCTTCCCCTTCAGGAGAACTTCAATCAGAGTTACGATTGGGAACCTCCCCTTCTTTGTGGGAGACGCCGCCGTCATGGATGCTCTCTCCAGATACGGCCGAATAACCTCCATCGCCCCCAAACAGCTTAGGGTTGGAGAGTTTAATTTCACCGACGGCCGCCGGGAGGCCTTTATACTCCTCCATGACGGCATAACCGTCGAAATGCTCCCCTCTCGATTCGAACTGAGGATCAAGGGCGAGCCATGGCCAGCTTTCCTGACACACGGAGTCAAATGTTCGAAATGCCGTGGTCAAGGTCACCGAAGAGCAAACTGCCCCCAACTCCATGGGCGTCCTACTACCGCCAGACGGGCCTCACCGCCCCCTTCCACCGGCCTTCCACCATCGACCGACCTGGGCTGCCTGGACCGTCTCCGGCCGCGCCAACCCCGCCGGCGCCTACCAGCCCAGCTGTCAGGCTTTCCGGCGCTCAACCAGATGCCCGAGTTGCGTCCCCACCATCTACGGCGCCCCGGCCGTCTATACCAGCGCCTCCGGCCTCATCTGTGCCGGTGGCGGCCCCTGTTCCTCCATCAGTGGCCCCTGCACCTGTAGATCCCGCGGGCCCTCGCTCGGCAGCAACTGAGCCGACGCCTCCCGCCCGGCCGGACTTCATTGCCCCGTGTGGCCCTCTGCCTGCACAGGGGACCCTCGGACCTGCGACCCACACACCGGATGTCGACATGACCACCACTGAGGAGCCCTCTGCTCCCTCACCAGCCGCAGTTTCAACACCCCCACTGCCTGCGCCTCAGCCTGCTGGGCCGACACCATCTGCTCCCCACAAAGAGAATCCGACACCGGCTATGACACCTCCGTCCCCACCACCTACCCCGATGGAGGAAGACCTGCCGCCGAACCTGGGTGATTGCATCGATAGAATTTTAGGAGAGATCATCTTTTCCAAAATCGACCCTGGACCCTTGGTCGATGATGAAACCTCCTGGACCGACGCCATTGATGCCATCCTACATCCCCATTCTAGGGCGCCTTTCCTTGCGAGACTCTCGCCTATTTTGAAGAAAAACTACGCTGTCTTTTTCGAGGCGGCCATCGAGCGCGCTTGGGATTCCCATCCCAGGATCCTCAGCGGGTTGTCCGAGCTCAGGAGGGCCTCCCAAGACTAGACGTCACCGCGGCAAGCGCTAACCTAATGTTTATACCCCTCTCTTCTCTCTTTCTCTTTGAGATGTAACATTGTCTAGAAGACAATAAATTATTTTCAATTGTCAAATTGACACACACACACACACACATACATTCATTTTTATATATATAGATGATCTGGCTTTGTGTCTTCTACTCGAATGAATGTTTTCTGTTAGAATTTTGTTTCTGCATACTAAAAGTGAACTCGCTTCACCCGTGGTCTATGCGCTTTTGGGATTTTTTCCCTATATAATTTGGTATCTGATTATCAAACATGATACATCAATATTTTCATTATCATTTTCTGACTAAAAAACAACTATTTTTTCTCAGAACCTGTCAATTTCAAATTTTCTTGGCTAAAAATGTGACAATGCTGGAGGTTGCGAAAGGATTTTTTCAATAAATGTTCAAGACATGGAAGGAATTAGAAATCCAAATATTCAGATTCCTATCTAAAACGTCCTTGGAATTACAAGCAAATAAATGAGAAAATCCAACAAATATATTGATTTTATCTGTTATAATTTAGTCATCTTATTCCAATATCATCACGCATATATTTATATTCATTATATATATATATATATATATATATATATATATATATATATATATATATATATATATATATATATATATATATATATATATAGGTGTGTGTGTAACAATATACCACCATACATTTCACGACACCTTTTTAAATAGTTCCCCTTTTTCAATTAGTATGTTGTTACTTTTAACTATTTAATCAATTGTTTAATTATAATTCAAATTTTATATGTACCAATTATCCCCTAACAATAATCCACTGGGTGTCTCTAACTTTGTAATATAATTCAATAAATTTAGGGTTCCCAAAAGCAAAGAGACGCAGTTCTGTTAGTAACGGATTTTGCTTACGTCACTTCCGACCTCCCACGAGGAATTGACCAATCTGCTGCGAGCAGGCTTGCAGCTATTTAAGGCCAACGTCGTCTCAGTGATAAGGCTTTTTTTTTTTGACTGGCATATATACGACTAAAAATAGCGTGAATAATTAATTATAAACACTTTTTTTTTAAATGCACTAAAAATAACAAAATAAATATTTCTGAAGTATTGCTTTTTTTTTCTGAAGGTACCATTTAACAAATAAAATAATAGACTTAGAAATAAAAGCGGTGGGGTACAATAATAATAAATTTGAGATCAATGTGATTTTATATGAAGCAAATGATTAGCAAGATTATGCCTTTCATTAAATTTATACCTATTTGCTGCATAAATGATTATCATCCCCCACCGCTTTTATTTCTAAGCCTATTATTTTATTTGGTAAATGGTACCTTCAGAAAAAAAAGCAATTCTTCAGAAATATTTATTTTGTTATTTTTAGTGCATTTTAAATAAAAGCTTTTTTAAAAAGTGTTTTTTATAATTATTATATAGACAAACGATAATAAACAACAGCAACAATATAATTTGCATCTTCACTATTATAAAGCAAAAACAAATTAAATTAACAATGTAAAAATATATTTTAACATTACATTTTAACATTTAACACAAAAGCGTTACAATATTTTCTTTAAATATACTCGTATATTAATATTGAAATTCCAATTTTTTTTTACACCATTGGAATATTATATTACTAAATTCTCAAATTAAGTTTATTTTACTTGGAACACATTTTAAGCATTGTTACAATTTATAAATATAATTTCACCAGATGCCGCTAGAGGCGCTGCTTGCGAGTAAAAGAAGAAAATTCGCAAATAAAATTGCAAATAATATTTATTTCAAACCAAATTCAAACCAGAAACCTTCCCAGTAGTATAGTAAATAACTTCCTAAAGTTTCACGGCGATTGGATAATCTTACCTTTTAAAAACATTCATCATGTGAACAAACTAACATTCATCGTGTAAACAAACCACGTGTTAATTATTAACCAATCAAATTCATTTATCGTCGCGACCAGTGCTGCGCCCAAGCGGTGAAAGGCTGGAACTTACGCTTTTTTGTTTTATATTATTTTTAAAAAGCACATTAACATTTTTAGTTTTTTGAATAGCCTATATGTTAAACGAAATCTTTAGCTACCTACATGCGAAATTTCATAATGATTCATTCTGTAGATTTTGCGCAACGCGATAACAAACATCGATTTTGGATTTCATTTTTATAGATATAAGGATTGTATACATATAATATAGTGTATATACAATACATTTCTTAACTTTTGTACATAGATATTCTTTCCTTTTCTTCTTTTTCTCTTTTCTAAGCGGGAATTCAGTTTCTTCCCCTGCTTCTCATTTATTTTTAGATTAATTTCTAACAGGAGAATTGTCTGTATATGTCTTAATAAAGGCTTGTGTGTATATGCAATACATTTAATTAAATTAATACAAAATGACGTAAAATATAAGTATAAACCTCACTAAAAACACGAATTATACATGTTAAGGAAACATGAAAATAGAATAATCGTCCACTACTCACATTTTATCAACTTTATTTAAAGATGGCCATGTTCAAATCATATCCTAATGACTTACTCAAATAACGAGCAGACCTACTCAAAGATAGATAGCATTCAACAATATACCCTAAAATATAGAGAAACCTTCTTTATTATCTCCTCTCAACCATTTATCAATGAGAGAAGCAAAATGTGTCTGCTTAGTCGTTAGGTCTGGAAGCATTCTCTGATACCATGTACAGCCGCTCTAACATGGAAAACAAATTCTGCTTATCCTGTATCACTGAATCAAGAACTCTTACAGGGGTACTATCACTGGGTCAGGTTTTTTAGCGAGCTTGTTACTGCTCCCTTTCCTCCTTCCGGGCTTTCCGGAAATGATGGAGTTGCACAGACGTTTTAAAATGGCCATTTTAAATACAAATTACTCCCTCTCTCCCTTTAAATAAATCTTTATTTATTTAAAAAGTGTTTTCATCCAGTAGTTGACAAATATTGTCAGCCCTAACAAAAGCTTCTAAAGGTCGATACGTAAGAGAAGTGCTAGAAAATGTCCTGGATATATGTAGATATTTTTGAAAATAGAGCAATCCATAAATAAATCTTTAAATAAAAAAGGCATATATTGGATAAAAATATCATTTATTTTACCAATATTTCAGTTGGCTGAACGTCAACCTTTATTTTGTCCATAATATAAATATATATTAAAAATGGCATATCCTGACCAGGAGCACATGTGCTTTACAGAAGGCAGAGCGCCATCTGGTGGAACAGAAATCAACTAAACATTGATTTAGCCTGTTCCCTGATATTTGGCAAACCCAATTTCTTGATAAATCAAGAAAAGCCTTCCACGAACGCGTTTCGCGCTTTTGGCGCTCGTCAGCGTGGAGTAGGCTGAACCACTGCGACCAAAAATATTTTTTGGTCCCAATGGCTTCCCGAAAAACCAAGAAATGGGTTTTTAAGGCCAAACTTGCGTAAATACGCTTAGCACATTAAAAAACGAAAGAAAAAATAAAAGATAAAAAGACCAGGTGTTGAAATCAATATTAAAAATGGCATATCCTGACCAGGAGCACATGTGCTTTACAGAAGGCAGAGCGCCATCTGGTGGAACAGAAATCAACTAAACATTGATTTAGCCTGTTCCCTGATATTTGGCCAACCCAATTTCTTGATAAATCAAGAAAAGCCATCCACGAACGCGTTTCGCGATATATATATATATATCAATTTTTTTTCTCCCCATTGAATATAACAAAATATTTTTAAAACTTAATTCTGTTGACGTTATGTGACGCCGAGTTTGTTGTTGACACACATTAAGTATGTTATAACACCTTGATAAAGGTTGGCGTTCAGCTAACTGAAAAATTGGTAAAAAAAATGATATTTTGATCCAATATATGCCTTTTTAATTGAATATGTAGATATGTTCGCAATGGCGTTTCAAAAGAACAGGCCAGTAATGAACGCAAGGTTTGTTCCAGATGTATACAGATATGGAAGGAAGAAAGAATCGTTAATCATTAAAACGTAATTACAGATGTCCCACTTTACCAACTGGAGCAGAATGTGCTGAAGAGATTGCAAAGTCGGACCATTCTTCTTTACTGCGACCCAATTTGCTAGAATCTCATCACGTAGGTCGTTATCAAATGGTTGAGAAATCTCAACTTGAGCGAAGATCTTAAATAAAATAAATTCAAGTTTATTCAACTTATATATGAATATCTTCTTGAGATAACAGATACTTAGGACAGTAGAGTTTTATTTTTTCGATCTTTCGACAAAAACCTTTTGCCCTCGTCAGGAAAAAAATAAAAACTCTATTGTCCGAAATGATCGTTATTTCAAGAACAATTTGATTGTCGGTCAGACAAACTCTATTTTCATGATTATATGAATATGTTTATTAGATTTAAATAAACTGAGAAAGAATAAACAATCCCTCGAAATACAGTTTAGATATTCTTTTCTTTTTATACAGAAAAAGATCCAGGTATTATCCTAATTTATTATCTTAAATTCTCTTATGTTATAGGGAATTCTAAGAATAAAACATCGTTTTGAAGAAATATACGTTTCTCTCATATGTGTATGCGATTAGTATCATATGGCAAACTTAACATTAATTTTTCATAAATCTATTTATATCGTTACCTCGCCAGTTCAAACACCTATTTGGAATATTCGTACAATTTAATAATGTCTTCTTCAGGTTCTTATGAAGTCGTTGTCCTTCAATTATCAATATTATGTGCCGAAGATATAAAAATATTGTTTCAGGATTAAAAAACAAGAAATTTACATAGCTATGTAAACTTAAGACAATTACGCTCATAAACAGATCGGTCTAAGTAAATCCGAGGGAAAAGAAAAAGGTACAAATAAATAAACTAATCAAAACATTGGTATTTACCTATGATACGTGCATACATAAACCATTATATACTAAGATCTTCCGTCTTATTAAAACATTCCTCAGTTGAAGAATGAAGGTTATAAAAAATTGAAGCGGAACTTATCTAGAGTATTTTCATTCATAGAAAGCGTAGTAGAAAAGAAAACAAAGGCGAGAAAAGAAAAAATATTATAATAGGTCTATTTATTAGGTCTTGTTTAATTATTTTGATAACATGTATGTTAAAATACCTTTTTTTTAGCAGATGAATAGCTTCCTCCTGTGAAATGATAATCTAGAGAGTAGTGTGTAATGTGTGAACATCTGTAAGACGTTACTGGAAGATAGAGAGATTTGGCATTTTGCCGGAATCGCAGTCCACCGACACGGTTTCCAAAGCCATCGCCAGTTTTTGCAAAACTCTCTTAGAATCCCAAATAAGAGGACGCACGTGTTTGGATAACGTTCATCCTGAAGGCCAATGGACAAACTCACTACCAATTTCCATTTATTTAACCTTAAATTTTGATCTTTTTTGAGAATTAGTAAGAACTGTTAACCTTTGGGAAAGAGTGATGGATCACTTTTAATACATTTCAGCATTAAACAATGACAACATAATTTTATTGACATCTTGTTAATACATTCAAAAGTTCAAAGTCTGCACTCTATTGTTTTAAAATATAATAGTTATATATAAATATATATATATATATATATAGATGAAATATATATATATATATTTTAAAAAGATGCATATATTGGATTTATAATGAATTTATTGTTCCAATATTTCGAGGGGCAACTCGCCTCTCTTTATCGAGGATGTTTGTGTTTTCACTAAAGCATGCGCGCACGTGTACACCACTCTCGTTCTACAAGGCCAATGAAAGAATTGTATCTTTGATTTAAACATTACATTCAGTATATATATACAGCTAACAATTATATACAATATTACAGATAAATACCATTATTATTATTTTGTCTACACATTGTAATTTACACAGTATAAACAGAAAAATTGATTTTCCAGAAATTTATAAAGAATTCATATCCTAATTGATTGTAAATAACTATGTATATACTTTTAATTTACTCATTTATTACCCTTAAAATTTTATCATTAATTTAGAATTAATATTGTTGCACCAGGTTGCGGCTTGGCAGACTCTTCAGCCTTGATTCTCTCCTGTGCTGGGTCTTGCATCTTACCAGAGCGTGTTTCAACCATCCTACAAATTTATAAAAGGGAATAATGAGATAAGTCTACTTTATGTAGCCACCAGAATAATTTATTTATTTTCTCACATCAAAGAGAGCAGTGAAGTCACAGTGTACCTAAATACAAATGATGATAATCTAAAAATAGTCTGTTTTAAATAAATATCATAGAATATAAAAATAAATAAATATATAATTTAAATTTCAAATATATTAAAAATAATATAATAAATACGCCATTAATCATGATGTAACACTTCCCCCTCTCCAGAGGTCGTCACGTCCTCGTGAGTTACCTCATCAATTCTCTCAAAATAGGGTTTGAGTCTTGAGACATGGACAATCAATGGGTCTTGGCCAGGATTATCTTTCGGCTCAATTAAGTAATTTACGTTAGACAGCTTCTTTAATATTCGATATGGGCCAAAATATTTTCTTAATAGTTTTTCGCATTTTCCGATTTTCCTGACTGGTGTCCAAACTGCCACTAAATGTCCTGGTTCATAGATTTTCTCATTGTGTTTTTTTGTCATAGTTTCTTTTCATTCTTTCCTGAGTCTTCTCTGTGTTGTTAATGACTACCTGTCTCGTCCTTGCTATTTTATCTAAGTAGTTTTCTATATATTCGTCGTAATCGTCCATGTTACTGTCCGTTGGGATATTCTCGTCGTCTAAGAGGGACATGGGTTCCCTTCCAAACAACAGGAAAAATGGAGAGTAGCCTGTGGTTTCTTGAATCGTGGTATTATACGCGTGGGTGATAAAAGGGAGGATTTCATCCCAGTTCTTTTGGTCTGTGTTCACATACATGCTGATCATATTGATTAAAGTTCTATTTAGCCGTTCCGTTAGTCCGTTAGTCTGGGGGTGGTAGCTCGTTGTGAAGCAGTGTTTCACTTTGCACATTTTCATTACCTCCTTCATCAAATTGCTAGTGAATTGTGACCCTCTATCGCTAATAAGAAATCTTGGGGCCCCGTGACGTAAAATAATATGTTCGATTAAAAATGTAGATACTTCTTTCACGGTTGCTTCTGATACTGCCTTTGTTTCAGCATACTTGGTATAATAATCAGTCAACACAATTATCCACTTCCTTCTTCTTTTCGTTGATGGCAAGGGGCCAACAAAGTCAATTCCGATTCTTTCAAAAGGGTAGTTAGCTGGGGGAATAGGTTGTAGAAGTCCAGAAGGCAAGTGATTTGAACCTTTCCGACTTTGGCAAAGATGGCACGTCTTTACAAATTCTGAAACATCTTTCAACATGGAAGGCCAATAGTATTTATTCTTCAATCGGTAAGTGGTTCTGGCGACGCCCAGATGGCCATTCAGCATATGGTTGTGGTATTCACTCATGACTTCCTTCCTTCTCTTCTTTGGCACTACCAGCAACCATGCCCTACCTTCAGGATTTGGATTTTTCTTGTAGAGACACCCATTTTCTTCTTTGAAGTTCTGTGTAATTGACCGCTTGTTTCCACTAAGGCTCTCCTTAATATTCTCAATAAAATCATCCTTTTCGTCTATTATTTGATTCAGAAATAGTCTTTCATAATCTTCGTCCCATTCGTTTTCAGGTAAGGGTCCTCTAGATAGACCATCAGCGTCCAGATGTTTTTTACCCGATTTATGTATGATTTCGAAATTATATTCCTGAATCTTCAGTGCCCATCGTGCTAATCGGCCGGTCGGATCTTTCAGATTCTTAAGCCAGCATAGTGCGTGATGATCAGTTACGATTTTGAAGTGCCTTCCATATAGGTAGGGTCGTAACTTGGACATTGACCACACAACAGCTAGACATTCTTTTTCGGTAGTCGAATAATTTTGCTCAGGTTTGCTCAGTGTTCGACTTAAATATGAGATAACTTTTTCTTTATCGCCGAATTTTTGGACTAATGTTGCACCCAGGCCGATGTTAGATGCGTCAGTATGAATGTAAGTAATTGCATTCGGGTCAAAGTGCCCTAAGATTGGAGGATTTATCAATGCTACTTTAAGGGTTTGAAATGCTTTTTCTTGATTTTCTGTCCAGGTAAAAGGTACATTCTTTTTTATAAGACTGGTTAATGGATCGGCAATTTTTGAAAAACCCTTGATAAATTTTCTATAATATGAGCACATTCCTAAAAATGATTGAACTTCTTTTATCTTTTTGGGCCGAGGAAAATCTCTAATAGCCTTGATATTATGCTCCGCTGGTTTTATACCATGTTGATTAGTTATATGGCCAAGAATCTCCAGTTCTTCGAAAGCAAATTGGCATTTTTTGTTGTTCAATTTTAAATTAGCCTCGCGAAAACATTTTAAAACAGCTTCTATTCTTTTGAGATGTGTTGAAAAATCCGAGCTATAAATGATTACGTCATCTAGATAACATAAGCAAATTTGCCATCTAAGATTACCAAGCATATTTTCCATGTTCCTCTCAAATGTAGCAGGGGCATTACATAGACCAAAGGGCATTACGTTGAACTCATATAGGCCATGTGCTGTAGTGAAGGCTGTCTTTTCTTTATCTTTCTCCTCAACCTCTACTTGCCAATATCCTGATTTAAGGTCAATTGCTGAAAAGTATTTGGATCCTTGAAGTGTATCCAATACTTCATCAATTCTGGGAATTGGGTAAACATCCTTCACTGTTACATCATTCAATTTTCTGTAGTCAACGCAAAATCTGTACTTACCATCTCGCTTCTTGACCAAGATTACAGGGAAGGACCATGGACTCGAGGATGGCCTAATTATGCCGTCTCTGAGCATTTCATCAATTTGTTCTTTTATGATTTCTCGCTCTTTCGCGCTCACCCTATACGGCTTGTGTTTGATCGGTTTCGCGCCTTCTGTATCGATCCGATGTTTCGCTAAGTTGGATCTCCCTAATCCCGACGAAAACAAATCCTCGTACCTTTTCAAAACTTGTTTCAATTGCTCCTTTTCCGTATATGCTAAATTTTCGTTTATCTGAAATTGGGGTTCTTCATGCTCTTTTTGTTCACTTTCTTCCATAAGATTCACTTCGGCTGGCTGGCTTCCAAAGCACAATGTTTGGTTTTTTAATATTTTTAATGGTCGAGGGTAAGGGTTTGTTATCCAGATATATGTTTCCTTATTCACAACATTTATTAAGCTTCTCGCTAGTCGAAGTCCATTTGTTTGAAACATTTTATGGTTCTCCTCGATGATGTATTCGCCATCCTCTGCTTCTACAAATGCATTAATCAATTTAATAGAAAGTTCTGGTATAATGGCATCCTTTGCACTTTTTATTTTCTTCTGTTGATATTTGATTACGTCACGATTTTCTGTCAAGTCATATTTGATTATTTCACGCTGACAATCAATTTTTGCGTTCATTTTCTTAAGAAAATCACGTCCAAGTATAAATATTCGCAAATGTGTTCTCATTATCACAAATTGATGTGTAATTGTTTTGTCATCAAATTTTATATTTAAAATAATATTTCCTACGATATCTAATTCTTTGCCATCGGGTCCGGAGCACATTTTATCAGGATTTATTATTTCAAGACCTGTGTTAAGAGCTGTACTAAGGTCGACCACTGAAAGATCGGCGCCTGTATCAATCAAAGCTTCGCAGATACCGATTCTATCCACGTTAATGTTCATTTTATATTTGGGGTCTAACTTTTTAATTCCATTTATGGTCGACTTGCTTTGATTGACGGACTCAGGCGCGATGTTTAGTTTAAATCTTCTAATGCAGCATATCTATTCCTTGTAGGGATACTCGAGTACGGGCTATTACTTACGTCAGAGTAGAGCAGAGGTCTCGACTTCTGAGTTCCATTATCCATTCGGATTTCTTCTTCGACCTTGTCTTGTGTAACTATGGGGTCCTCTTCCACAATTCTTACAAACCTGACTCTGCAATACCGCGCTACGTGTCCTGGCTTGTTACACTTGAAACATATTGGTCTCCCGTCTTCTGTCCTATTCCTATTTGAATTTGGATTCTTATTGTATGTTTTACTTGGGTAGACCGGTTTTGGCTCAGGATTGGGAGTGTAAGATCGTCTAGGGGCAGATACCTGGGGCAGAGGCTTGTTCTGGTAATACCTCGGAGTGGGGGCCTGGGGCTTGGAGGTGTTCTGGTAGTACCTCGGAGCGGGGGCCTGGGGCTTGGAGGTGTTCTGATATGGTCTTCTGAACGACGTAGCATTCTTCCATTGCTCTTGATGATGGGGACGAGGAGAGCGTGGTCCATTATAAAGAGCTTTTGATTTTTCTGCACGTTCTTGGTAATTCTTTTCGAACAAATCCAGCTTTTTACAAATTTCTAGAAGTTCATTGGTATTTTTAGGAGGGTTTAGGTGAAGGGCAAAAGAGTATTCTTTCTTTAACCCTCCAATAACCCAGTTTATTTTAGTCTCTTCTTCCATTTGGGGGTCGACCTTGTTGCACAGTACAAGGATATCCTCTGCGAACCTGATTGCAGGTTCATTCCACTGTTGTATCCTGTTTAATCTCATCCTCATTTCTTCTTTGTTGGCGTCTGAGGCAAAATCCTCAATTAGGCGGCTCTTGAAATTTTCCCAGCTGGTGAAACTTACTTTGTGTAGGTTCAGCCAGGTTTTGGCGCTACCAATCATATTCATGGCAGCATAACGGGAGATAATGTAGTCTGCCCAATGGTACAGGAAGCCAATTTCTTCAAGAGATTCAATCCATGGGCGAGGGTCTTCTGTTCCATCATACTTGGGGATGTCGATGTTGGGATTCAGGACAACTGGGTCGGAACTAGCATCTCTACCAATTGTTGCACCAGGTTGCGGCTTGGCAGACTCTTCAGCCTTGATTCTCTCCTGTGCTGGGTCTTGCATCTTACCAGAGCGTGTTTCAACCATCCTACAAATTTATAAAAGGGAATAATGAGATAAGTCTACTTTATGTAGCCACCAGAATAATTTATTTATTTTCTCACATCAAAGAGAGCAGTGAAGTCACAGTGTACCTAAATACAAATGATGATAATCTAAAAATAGTCTGTTTTAAATAAATATCATAGAATATAAAAATAAATAAATATATAATTTAAATTTCAAATATATTAAAAATAATATAATAAATACGCCATTAATCATGATGTAACAATATGTATGCACACAATTATTTACGGTTACACTGTTATATATAAATCTCTATTTCAAGCACAATGTGTAGACAAAATAATAATAATGGTATTTATCTGTAATATTGTATATAATTGTTAGCTGTATATATATACTGAATGTAATGTTTAAATCAAAGATACAATTCTTTCATTGGCCTTGTAGAACGAGAGTGGTGTACACGTGCGCGCATGCTTTAGTGAAAACACAAACATCCTCGATAAAGAGAGGCGAGTTGCCCCTCGAAATATTGGAACAATAAATTCATTATAAATCCAATATATGCATCTTTTTTAAAATATAATTTTAATTATGGATTGCTCAATCTTCAATATATATATATATATATATTAAGAAAAAGGCATCTCCTTATCGTGCAACTGAAAGTTGCTGATGGCTTGCGCCATCTATCGGAATAAATATCAACTATTCTCGTTGATTTTTAATTATTCCAGAATTGGCCAAATACCCATTCTTGATTAATCAAGAAAAGCTAACCACGGACGCGTTTAGGGCTGTTGGCCCTCATCAGCGTGGTGCAAGCTGTATCTCAACGACCAAAAGAATTGGTCATTAAGGCATCCTGAAAAATCATTAAACGAGTAGTTAAGGCCTATTCTATTATATATATAATAGAATTAAATATAATTTATATGAAAGATAGTTGTAATAGAGAATGAGTAATGATGATTAAAAACAAATTATAAAAATATTACTTTTAGGGCATCAAAAAGGTTTTTTCAAGTAACAACATAGGGTTATAACAAGTTCACGCTGTAGCCTCGGCAGTTACGCGTCATTTAAGCAGAACATAGAAAAAAAGGAAGAATTGAAGGTATTAGGATAAGAAAAAGAGCAAAGACAGAACCATGTTATCTTTTTAGCAAGCATTTAAAGTTCAAAAGAAAGAAAATTTAATATATATATACAACTATACCCATTTACCCAGACTATATAATAGCTTGATTGTCTTATTTAAGTTTTCCTTGTATATAAATTTCATATTGCCATTAAATGTGATTAGCTTTAAAAAATAACAATGCTTATTACTGGTATTATTACTGATTTTACTGCATGAACCCTACATTTGTGCTCGGAGAATCTGTATAAGACTAAAAGGTCTTAATAACGCTCTTTGTTGTTGTTGTATACAACTATATACAATAAATATGAACATGTCGCCTCTGCCACCGCTGCAGAGTTTGGTGGAGAATCGCCAGCGGGTCTTCAGCGACACCACGTATTTCGCGAGCTACGAAGAAAACGTAAGCATTAGAGAAAATATGGCATCTGGAATGAGTGGTAGATAGGTTTTATTGAGGTTATTGTAGATGAGGAGTATTCCTAGTGGATAGGGACAAGAATAAATTGAATCCAGTCCACAGAATTATGGGCACACACACAAATGTGGTTTATAAAGATGTGCATCTTAAGTTTAAACAATTTTAAATCAATTAATAAGGGCATAAAATCTTTACACGCGAAATTCAAAAAGGTTATCGCAAGAGGTATTAAGATCCCCATCCCATACCGTATTTATGGTATACACATATAAATCGTTCTGAATATAGAGCATGCTCTACACATATAAATGTGGGGCTTTACATATATAATTTTGGTGTATGCATTTTTTAACACGACACAGAATCTAGACACAGGACTGAACTACGATTGTCTATCTCAATAACGACCCGGATGATAAACGCAAAATCTAACCACGATTCAGGACATGACGCTGAATTGAACAAAGGTAACGGCGATAGACGCCGATTCGTACCTCGGGTTTTACGGTTATTTCGAATAACGGATTTGAAAAAAGAAGCCAAACTGAATACTAAATAATTGAACTACGATCATATAAATGGGGCCGCCTGAACCATAATCCAGAACAACAAGTTACAATATATAATATCGTTTTCAACTACGTCCCAGAACCTAGACGTCTGATGAAGGAACAGTTTTAGACATAGAGGCCGATCTGAACCGTGAGCCAGGATATAAACTCTGGAGTTAATCACGAGGTAGGCCATAGAGGATTAACTGAAGCACAAGGCAGCAAATAGAGGTTGAAATGAACCACAAGGAAGGATATAGAGGCCAAACTGAGCCACGAGGTAGCATATAAACTCTGGACTTAAAAACGAAGTGAGCCATAGAGGCAGAACTGAACCACAAGGAAGGATATAGAGGCCGAACTCAACCATGAACCAAGGCATAGGTGTCGAACTGAACCATGAGGCAGAACATAGAGGCTGAATTACACCACGAGGCGAACTGAACAACGAAGGAATCAGCCAAACTATCAGCACTGATCTGAACATTTTAACAGCGCGACCTTGACGGACACGGCGGTCGTCCACCCGTCGTTAACTGTAATGAGATGGCTGGCGTGTTGGTTGTTCTCACTGAGACAACACATCATCCCTAGCAAACAAATCTCTTAGCACTTGCATTTATACATAACATTTCGTTAGGCCTTGATCACAACTTGTTTTTAACCATAATCTAAAACAAGGCAGTGTGGCAACAACAATAATGAATGCAAGGACAGGTTACACTTGACTGGACATCCCTCACTTACACATAAGTTTCCGCAGAAATGCAAAGAATATACAATAATTCTTCAAATACCAGGAAACAATCTTATTAGTTCATGAATACGGATAATTTTGAAAAGTATATATTTATATAATATTATCAATAAGAGAGATCAATAGGAAGAGATCAAAGGTAAATCAATAAGAGAGATTTGCAAAGAATTTATTTTATTTGTTTCAAATAGTAGTTTTTCTGGTAAATTAAAAGAACAGCTTGCAAAAGGTTTCTTTTATTTGTTTAAAATGGCAAATGCCTTCTCGGTAAATCAATAGAAGAACTTGCAAAAATGGCTTCTCTTATTTGATTAAAAGGGCAAGTTTTCCTGGTAAATCAATAGCTTATATATATACTAAGAAAAAGGCATCTCCTGATCGTGCAACTAAAAGTTGCTGATGGCTTGCGTCATCTGTTGGAATAAAAATTCACTATTCGTTGAATTTTAATTATTCCAGAATTGGTGAAATACCCATTCTTGAATTGACAAAAGTTACTTCTTTTGCGGGTTATCACACAAAAATGGAATAAGCTAGGGCCTAAATTAAATGTACCTTAAAACACAGAAAAGCGTACACTCAAGAGTACAACACCACCAACAAAAAGTAAATAAATAAGAACTAGCGATTTGTAAAATAAAATAAAAAAGTACTTAGCTTTATTGTAGCGATGGTAGGGATCGGACTCGGGTGACACAGGGATGCCAAGAGAACAGCCAGACAGGGAAAACTTCGTAGAAAAACACTTTAAGTGTCTCCACGCTCTGGGCCCCCCTCGCATTCCCTTAGTCCCCTCTTATATACAGACATGGCCACATTCGTCCAATTAGAAGGCGAGAGAGATTGGTTCACCAACAAATGAAGACAACATTCTTCCCTCTAAAACCTGATCAGAAAAAAAAAAAAAAACTGAAAATGTTTGTCAATATAATTTGACAAAAGATATCCTTCCAAAGAAAAAAAAAAGGAACTAACCAATCTCCCAAACATTCTCATTGTCCCGTAAGGAAAACCTCCCGCTGTCGGGTGGGAAAAAGCTCACGGGAGCCATGTTATAAAGATACAAAAAACTAAAAAGAGGAGAAGTAGGCATCCAGGTCGTTCCATACAGGTGCCTTCCATCTTGTTCCTCCCAAAAAGAAAATAACTAAAGATCTGCGCAAATTACGTGAATTACCATGAGTGATTACCAAGCACACACATATATAATATGCTTTAATAGACAGAGTTTAATGAGGGACCAAGGGGAACTGACAGACGCTCGCTTGATGAGAAACCGAAAGATCCAATTCCATTCAGTTCTCTCGAGTCCAAGAGCTAAAAACTCTTCTTAGCGTCAGTTTCTAAACGCTTTCATCCTATCGACATGTACAACTTTCACATCGTTCATGGTGACCCCTCTTACTCTAAAGTTAACATCGGAGACCCTAGCTTCCACACGAAAAGGCCCATAGACGTTGGAGTAACCTTCAGTCTTAGGAACAGCTAGCATTACCAGATCTCCTCTGTCGAAACCTTTGGTATAAGGTGGCCTAGGATTCATAAGCTTTTTAGCAGAATTACCTGACATAAACTGTATGACAGTCTCCTTTGCTTTCCGCATCGCCCTTAACCTCTCAGCCCAAGTAGGCTTTCTAAAATTATTAACAGACCAAGCGCTACACTCACAGTTTCTGTTAAACTCAGTAGGTGGCAACTTTACAGCCTCGTTTTCAATGCGTCTCACTGATTTCTCATCTATGGAGCTTGAAACCATGTGCACTGGCAATGCAGCTAATGTCTACATAATCATGGTCCTCTGGTTTCAAGGAAATCATGTTGCAACGTTCCCGTACGGGAGGCAACTGGATATTCAATCTCCTTATATCATTGATTCCCAGAATCCCGTCGTAACCCTTATCTCCGAGTGAAATTAACCAGAACCTTATCTCTCCCAGCTCGCTGCCGTTTTCGTTACCAACTCTACAGGTTTTAACACGTGTAAGTGTCTGCTCGTGGCCTGTCACTGACACTATAAGTAAAGGTTTAAGTGCATCGTCCCAATTCTCCTTCAAGACCTTGCACTTTTCAGAATCAATGATACTGACTTGGCTTCCTGTATCATATAACAGGTGCCAAATATTGCCGTTAATATTCACCTTAACTATTGGCAGATTTCCAGTCTGATCACCGCCATAAGAACGTATGTTCACTATCTCAGCATTGTCAAGAGTATTGCGGTTGGCAAACATAAAAGACTGTCTTGAGCAATCACTAGCTATATGTCCTAATCTACACTCAGTTGGACTCAGCTTGATTTCGCCCAACAATTTAGTCAGTTTTTCTATCTCACCCCTAAGGTCTTCAATACACTGCTCATTTTCGTGCTTCATCCTGTTTACACTGGCACCAAGTATCTTCATCTCACCCATAATGCTATTTATTTCTTCAACCCCTTCTACTGAACATACCCCTTTCATAAAGCTGCAACGGTGTTCTACACTATCCTCCGTGGCCATGACACAGACTGCTTTGTCTATTGAGTTAGCCTCACTGCGAACAATAGCTTCTCTATACTTATCGAGCACATTTTCGAGGAAAATTTCGAAAACTAAACTATCGTCAAATCTGTACTCTAATTCATCTCTAATGGCCAGGAATCTTTCTTTAAAAACCATAAGACTTTCCCCAACTCACTGCTTAAGACCTTCTATTAATTTAAGGCATTCCCTAATACCACGCGCTTTTTTAGGGTACAATATGTTCAGTTTACTAACAATACTTTCGAAACTGCTATCGTTACGGATACCCATCTCCTCTAAGCTCAATTTAACTTCAGGGGATAGAGCCTCGAACATAAGCAGTGCCTTGACCTCAGGATCCCATTTGCCTACTCAAGCTTTAAGCTCGACTTCCCGAATGAAAGACTCGAGGCCAACCCCATTAAACACTGACAAGTTGAGCATTGAGTTCACAAACATGATGGAGTACACTAATAATAATAATAAACCACTCAATCAAAGAAAATAAAACCGCACGTAAAAATTACAGTAATTTACATGTGCAAACACCAGTAATCCTGGCAGGGCTCGCCAATGACAAAAGTTACTTCTTTTGCGGGTTATCACACAAATATGGAATAAGCTAGGGCCTAAATTAAATGCACCTTAATACACAGAAAAGCGTACACTCAAGAGTACAACACCAACAACAAAAATGAAATAAAAAAACTACTTAGCTTTATTGTAGCGTTGGTAGGGATCGGACTCGGGTGACACAGGGATGCCAAGAGAACAGCCAGACAGGAAAAACTTCGTAGAAAAACACTTTTTTAAGTGTCTCCACACCAATTCTCCACGCTCTGGGCCCCCCTCGCATTCCCTTAGTCCCCTCTTATATACAGACATGGCCACATTCGTCCAATGAGAAGGCGTGAGAGTTTGGTTCACCAATAAACGAAGACAACATTCTTCCCTCTAAAACCTGATCAGAAAAAAAAAAACAACTGAAAATGTTTGTCAATATAATTTGACAGAATAATCAAGAAAAGCTAACCACGTACGCGTTTTGGGCTGTTGGCCCTCATCAGCATGATACAAGCTGTACCTCAACAACCAAAAAATTACATTTCATAAAATCCTGGCTGTGGCAATGGTAGACCAATGTATGTACACTAGACTAGCCATTCAGTACAAGTATAAGATTAGGATGTGAAAGATGGTTTAATAAATAATTCCATAAATGAGAAATATGAAAAAAAAAATCAATAACATTAATAGAGGACAAAATAAAAAGTAAAACTAATTTGAACTATACTACTATGCGACTTGATTTACACATCAATGTAAATAATTAATAAGTTACTTTAGAATATAACTCATTGTAAATAGCTCAACTTGATCAACTTTCTCTCTCCACGATACTAATTATTACAGAGATAACTTCATTAAATCAACTTCCATCATTACATATCATATTGTAAATAACTACCTTGCGATTTCTTCTATCTGCTTATGTTGTTGCTTATTTGTTTAATGGATATGTTTATTTAATGTTCTTTTTCTTAATTTTTATTTCCTTTTTGATAATTCTGTTACCTACTCTACTACAATATGAATTATTGTAAATAGTTTCACGAGCAATTATCCAGATCGGATATAGCGTGTCTTGTTTGAAACTGGTAAATAAAATAACTTGTAAACTTTCCGGAATATTTCAATTAATTTTTGTGTTTAATCTACTTCTAAATAAAAAAGATTCACAATATGAGAATCTCCTCACGGCTTGACAGACACAATGTAAATACAGCTGTGTCATCTAATACGTTACTTCCTTTTGGGAATGGTAATCAATCTAATCAATCACAATAAAGAGGGTGACAATAGATGCAGCCATTTCTGTCGCCACATTTCTGTACATCATTTCACAAACGGTATCTCTGAATTACCAAAAAATATTATTATTTTACTCAAAATACATCACGAAGGTATTCTATAATTTAGAATTCATTATATATATTTACCTGGGTATGAAATAAAACAAAGTGTATATCTTAAATCCTATTCTAAAAAATATTATTTGTTTTGTGATATTGTGTCCATCTAGACCATGGTAAAAGAAGATAGTCGATGGCCGACGGTAAACACCGTTCGTTTCCGACAGCCATGAACCAGGATCGAATCCCGCATTGGACACTTTTTTTAATATTTGAAGAACCTGTTCATATTATCCATTATTTTATTTTTATTTTTTCTGACTGCTACACATGTGAAAAGCAGCTCGACTTTGCACTTGCAAACATGCCAGTGCCCCGTTTGGTTACTTCCACTCGCTGGTGGGGTTGAACTTTTACAATAATCGGGGGCCATTGGAGCATTTTTTTTTTAAATCAGAAAAAAGTGCCCAATGCGGGAATCGAACCCGGTTCGTAGTGGTCGAAAACCAACAGTTTAGACCATCCTTCCTCCGACCCCCCTATTATCCATTGTAAATAACATAAGCTAGGTTGCTCTTTTTGAGCGGTACCTAATAACGTTATTTTGGAACCATTGTAGAAAAATGCTGTGATGGTATGTGAAAAAAATCATGTGTAAAACATCCATATGCCAAGATATGAAATGTTTCTATATATTTTCACAAAATCAACTGTTTATATATCCATATAGTGATTATTATATAATAAAAAGACATATATTAGATTGAATAAAAGATTTTTATAGTAGTATGAAATTCAAGCACTATTTTTGACGTGTATGTTTCTTTTCAAGATAGAACAAATTTCTACTACTGCAATGATATTGGAAGAGCATGGCTTAGATAACAGATGGTGAGATAATGCATTATATAGTAATATATTCTATTTAAGTACACATATATCTATTTGATAAGAATTTGAAATGGTTTGTGTTAATTTGATTGATATACAATATATATGTAAAACGACATTTGAAAATTATCCCGCATGTGTTTCTTTTCAACGAAAAATCAAAATTTATTTTAAGGAGAAATAATCGTTATTTCTCCTCAAAATAAATATTGATTTTTCGTTATTTCTCCTCAAAATAAATTTTGATTTTTCGTTGAAAAGAAACACATGCGGGATAATTTCAAAATATCGTTTTACAATCACAAGCCGCATTATATTATATTGCATACAATATATATCTACATACATACACTATATGCTATTACAGGATTGTGTATTTCGACAAATTACAAAAATCATATAACGTCACAACTCTTTTTTACTCAACTGATCAAAGGAAAATATGTATAATAAGCTAGGGCCTACAGTAAGAGTAACTTAAACACAGAAAAGCGTACACTCAAGAGTACAACACCAACAACAAAAGGAAATGAATAAGAACTAGCGATTTGTAAAATAAAATAAACAAGTACTTAACTTTTATTTGCAGCGTTGATAAGGAGCGGACCGGGGTTTCACAGGTATGCGAGGAGAATCACCAGACAAGCACACAGAGAACGCTATAAGCGTCTCCACTCGAACACCACTCCACGACTCCTCGCATTCCGTTTCAACCCTCTTTTATGTACAAACATGGCCACATTCGTCCAATGAGAAGGCGTGGGAGATCAGTTCACTTATCAAATAAACAACATTCTTCCACATAACTGAGAAGATTAAAACTGCTATGTTTGTCAAATAATTTGACAGGGCAAGCCTTTCTTCAGCTAACTAAAAGGTATGTCGTATCTTTTACGTTTTTGTTGAAGAAAGGCTTGCCCGAAAGCTTCCTTTGATCAGGTGAATAAAAAATAGTTATGGCATTATATGATTTTGTAACTATATGTCCAACTGGGAGCGCCCCGCGCCGTCAAAATCGTCACGCGTTCTAGAGGGCGCTGCTCCGGCCGTCAGCCGGGAGATCTCATTTACTCGGCGGGGGGGGGGGGGGGGGGGCAGGGGGGAGGGAAGTCACGTGCTGCGCCGGCAGCCAATCGTCGCGCGCCGCCATCGCCCGCCTGAGTGTTCTAGAGGGCGCTGCTCGTGAGCTAAGTTGAATAATTTGAATATATAGTTTTAATAAATGATTTATATATATTTTAAAATAGCCTATCGTCATCCTCGTTATTTTTTACCTATGTATGGAAATTTTGGTTTGAATTACTGATCTACTGCGAATTTGTATAGGAGTCATACAAACAAAGACACAGACAAACAAACATACAAACATACAAACATTCATTTTTATATATATAGAAGAAGATATCACATTTCCTTCACATATTACTCATTAAAAATAAAAAAGGCATATCCTGACCAGGAACACATGTGCTTTTCAGAAGGCAGAACGCCACCTGGTGGAACAGAAATCAACTAAACATTGATTTAGCCTGTTCCCTGATATTTGGCCAACCCAACTTCTTGATAAATCAAGAAAAGCCATCCACGAACGCGTTTCGCGCTGTTGGCGCTCGTCAACGTGGAGTAGGCTGTACCACTGCGACCAAAAATATTTTTGGTCCCAGTGACTTCTTGAGAAACCAAGAAATGGATATTTAAGGCCAAACTTGCGTAAATACGCTTAACACATGAAAAAAACACACTTATTGTTGCAAATATCATAAACTAAGTTACTCTTGTTGAGCGCTATCTAATAAAGTGATTTTGGAACCGAACCGAGTAACTATATGCTATGTAAAGATGCTCTCACTCAAATAAACCTAATGTAGTCCGACAGTTCTGTAGAATCCCCGGCTATCACACAATACTTATTTACGAAGGCCATAAATGTCTTCATTAACACGGCGTGAAGAATTAATGATGACTTGAAGCCTACCATTAATGAAATCATTATGAAATCATCATCAGGATGTACATTATCTATCACGTAATTTTCCGGGTTTTCCTGACGAGGTGTTTATCAACAAGTTTTAATGCGTAGTTTTATCCCCTGAAGATAAAGGGAAGACTTTAGAAACACTTTCAGAGATATAACCATATTGGAAAAACACCATGTTGATGTTATCACATGAATTCCTGAATACCTTTAAAGCGAATCATCCAGATGATATCAATAGCCATAAAAATGATTCCATCATGAATAATGGATTTCAGGCATTCAGTCTTTATTGCCTTTAAGAACGATGTCTTCGTAAACTCCACGGAGCTGTTGCCAACTCGATAATCATTTGAACCACCAAGTTGGCCAACCCTTAGTACAGGTTCTGAATTACAACGATCATTTGTCCATATATGTCCATCCGCCTATAATAGGAAATTTATTTAAATGTGTTAAATAACTTATATATACTGATGCTTAGGTTAACTTTATATAAGCACTTTTAGTATAGAATGGACAAAAACTATAGAGTGGCGCAACTTATCAACTTATATAGAACTAGAAATAATGGTTTAAAAAGTGATTGAGGTTTATCATAGCACATTACAGGTACCAACACTTGGTTGAATCAATGCAAAATCAGAAAAAAAAGGTCTACAAAGTAATTTGCGCATAAGACAACACATTTCATGTATTACTATCAATGCAGAAGCAGTTACATTAGTCTACTAACCAATATTGGCCTAATACAACACATTTCAAGTCTCACTACCTGGCTTAATCAATGAGAACCAGAAACACTAGTCTACAAAGCAATTTGGCCTAATACAACACATTTTCAGGTACCATTAACCAGCTTAATCAATGCAGAACCAGGAAAATTAGTCTACAAAGTAATTTGAGCTTAATACAACACATTTATAGTACAACTACCTTGCTAAACCACTTTAAAACGCTTGCAATGGCTTTTATGCAATCATTATATATTTATTTAATACATATATTTGAACAAATTTTGATATATATATTTAATTAAATAATTTCAGTGTGTATTATTTGTGTACTTCATTGTGGAATAAATAGCCTTTACATGAATTAAATATAAAATAATGCTGCGTGTTTAAAGATATTTTATATGTAGCTGTATAGACTTTGCAAATAACATGCTACTACTTGAATCAATTAAGAAATACTTACATAAAAGAGGTCTATCAGAAACACCAAATTGTTCCAGCGAAGAAAATGAATAAACTGCTCTTCACCTCATCTATGACTGTCCGAACTTTACAGAAGTGAGACATCGATTGTTCCCTGATCTAAACCCTGATCTTACATCAGCCACTTTATCTATATAAATTTTATGAACTCTGTCGATTAATTCATGTAAATTTGTAATTTTTTAATTCTAAGTTTTAATTTATTTGTTGTTTTGTTTATTTACTCTCTCTCTCTGTGTGTGTGTGTGTGTAATAGGCATAAATATATCAATATTTCGCCTGGTTGATTAATAAATTTTAAAAAGTAAATACACGAAAATTACGGAAATAAGAAGCAAATTGTTCATAATGAAATTCTTGGTTAATGTGGTTGCTTTGTTACTAAGGCAATGAAGGTACAGCTTAACCGTTAGTATTTTTAACATCTTGGCATGGAATGGGGAATTAGTTGCCAATAAGCGTGAGTAATCACTACTCTCTTGTAAGAGGTTGTTTTGAGAGTGCAGTGAAGTACTTATGACTCCTTTTAACGACCAATCCAGTTTAGCGACCACTTTTAGAAGTCACAATTCCTGAAGAGAATAATGTCCTAGATAGCGATGTCTCATCAAACACGACAATTATTTATTTAAATTGTTGCCTGATGTTACAATTGATTTTATAAATAATCTCAAATGGCAACTATTATTTTTGAAACTAATGATATCGTGTTTTTATAATAAAATATAATGCGGTTTATGATTGTAGAACGACGTTTGACAAGTTTTACCGTAAATGTTTCTTTTAAACGAAAAATTGTAATTTATTTTAAGGAGAAATAACGACTATTTCTATCCTTAGGGATGAAGTATGAAAGGATGAATTGTGAAGAGTAATGATGAACGGAAAAATGGTCACTTTTCTCTTTAAATTGCATTGAAACTATTCCTTTCTAAATCTTGTCTGCACAAGGAGCTCTTAGATATATCTCTCTTTTCGCACATGGATATCATATTTCTTCAAATTTGAATTATACTGGTGAGTATTGTGTGAATTATGAAGTATAAAAACAAATTAAAATATTACGATTGACTTCAAATGATATGCGTTTCTTCATTTTGGAATGACTAGCTTTCGATAAATGGATCCTAGCTAGCTAAACAGTTAGCTAGCTAGATTCTCTAGCCTATTCTAGCCTTCTTCTTCTTTCTTATCTCCACTCAATCATATCAGGATATCAAGTTGTGACCCTTGATGGTGTCTGTTTGACAACCATCATGACTGGGTGAAGTAGAATGCGTCTGCCTTTATCATTAAGACTGGGAGCACTACTCAGTGGCAGGCTGACTTAGCTCCAAAAGAAATGGCCGCCTCTGACATGAGGAACAGACGCCATGTACAGCCGCTCCTAACATGGAGTACAAACGCTGCTCATCCTGTATCCCTGGATCAGGAGCCCTTACAGGGTACTATCAGCCGGGCCAGCTGAACTCAGGTTTTTTAGCGAGCTTGTTATTGCTCCCCCTCCTCCTTTTTCTAGTTATATTGACCAGTTAAAAGATCCATCAATCAAAATATAGCCATTTCAAATTGAATAAAAGAATTTCGTCTGCAGTTTGTTATAATCTTTTGGTTATTTTATATTATTATATAGATTTGAGTGATTTATAATATGTACTATTATGAATTGTATCAGTAATTTTTCAAGTCTTAATTGGAGGCCATGCCTCATTTAAGACCACTATTTTTGGTGTCAGTATGGGGATCAAATGATTCAGTTTACGGTATTTAAAAATATATCTGATATTTAAAGCGATATTTAAAGCGATATTTAAAGTGATATTTAAAGCGATACAGACAATGGTGGCTGTGACGATGCAAATTTATTTTTAACAAGCGAAGTTGAGAAATGCATATTATTTGCATAATTAAACAATAGAGTTTATTTATTTTTCAGTAAGAAACGGTTCTATAAAAATGGTGAAGATTTTAGAAGAAGTATGTGTATTAAAAATTAATTTCGTTGTCATCCTAATGTATGCTTTCGCTCATATATATATACATAAATATGTTTTTTTTTCCTAGGTGAGAATAATATATATATACAAATTAGCATGTTTGAGAAATAGCTGTTCTAAACGCATTTTAAAGTACAAAATTAAAAGAAATCAACATCTAATTACTATATAGTGTGTGTGATAAACTGGCAGATTCGATATTGCAGGAAAAAGCTACAGTGTTATGGAATGAGCAATCTACATACAATGTTCACATTGCTCCTTCTGGTGATGCATTTTAAACAGCTTCAAATTCAACCTGGTTATATCCAACATACTAAAAGTTTTCCGAATGGTCCAAAAAGCTGTAAACAACTAAAAAATATCAAGATAGAGAGAGAAAAAAAAAAGACCTCGATGCTAAGAACCATAGAGCTGTCAAGGGCAAGGGCACTGGGAAATGATAATGCAGAAATCCTTGAAGCTGTCATTTAAGAACCCGTTCATCTTGACATAAGTTATCTGCAGGAGCCACTTAGACACCTGACATTGGATGCAGCATTGAAGATGATCTCTTCATAAGATGGAACATATGCAAAGTGAGAGACTTTCCAATCAGAATACACAAGCAAAATAAAATTCTTCTTTAAAATGAAAACATCAGGCTTCACATCATGTTTTAATCATAATATTGTAACAAGGGGTTATTAAATTGAAAATTCTTCTTCAATAGACATTTTAAGGTATTAACTACAATGTTTCAAACCTTCCCTTTCAAAAAATAATGCCCTTCCAAATCCAAAGGACTATACTTGGAATCCCTAATATTAGTGCGTAACATAGCAACATGTATACAGCATTTATACTTGAATGAAATAACTTTAATCTTATAAATAATTTAGTATTTTATGATGCATTAACGCACCATCTGTTATCAAAATTCGAAACTATCACAGACGTGTATGATTCTTTTTGAAAATAAATAATTTCTACTGTCCTTACTGCAATGGAAAGGCCAGGCCCTCCCATTAATTTTTCCATTGCAGTAAGGACAGTAGAAATTGTTTATTTTTAAAAAGAATCATACGCGTCTATAATAGTTTCGAATTTTGAATTTAGTATTTACACAACATGTGTTGAACGACAATGTCTCTGAAAGGTTGTCATTTTAAACATTAATAATTTAAAAAATCTTGGCTTTGAAATTCTAAATGATCTGATAATTATCCTATATGCAAAATAAAACTGGTATAATTAATCTATTAACATACTATTTTGTTGTTTGCCAGTTAAAAATACCCTTAAGTACTAAAATAAAAACTATAATCCAGCAAAAAACATCTGTTAATAAAAATTATGATAATTTTAGCGCTTCCTTCTTTCACTGAAATATATTCATGGACAAAACTTAAGGAAATGGAATGCATTTGACATCACTGGTCGTCTGTTTTTTTTTTCAGAGACAGAGGCAATTTTGTTCACACTTGGTTATCTCGTGTGTCTTCAATAAAGTTCACTATGAAAATTCGAAACTATTATAGACGCGTATGATTCTTTTTAAAAAAATAAACAATATCTACTGCCCTTACTGCAATGGAAACATTAATGGGAGAGCCTGGCTCATCAGTGGTGAACCCTCCCAGCGGTTTCGCCAGTTTAATTTACGTTACCGCTGTTATATTGCATTTTTCGGGTTTCCTTTTATAGTGATACTGATGCTAGACTCTTGGAATGGGTATTTTATATGAACTATGGACATAAGCTTTGAGGACAGTAAAAATACATAAAATTATAAATATATAATACTAGCCGAATGACCCGGGCAATGCCCGGGTTTTACCCGATTAAATGCTTTTATTCAAATACTATTCGTTACAATTATAAATTGGCGCCGTGGATGTCATTCTTGTGAAACGTCCCGCCCCAAACTTTGTGTCTGAGAAGCGATATTTTTATAAAGAGATGATCTGGCTTTGTGTCTTCTGCTCGAATGAATTTTTTTCTGTTAGAATTTTGTTCCTGCATACTAAAAATGAACTGGCTTCACCCGTGGTCTCTGCTTTTTGGAATTTTTCCGGATATAATTTTGTATCTGATAATCAAATATGATACAGCAATATTGTCATCATCATTTTCTGAATAAAAAACAACTACTTTTTTTCCCAGAACCTGTCAATTTATTTTTCTTGACTAAAAATCCGAAAAATATATTTTCCAGATTTTTCTCTATGTCCTGTTAAAACACGTTTTACATGTCCATTAGGTCAGCTGATATTACCTCCCATCTTCACCGCTAGAGGCGCTGCTTGCGAGCGAAAGGGCAAATTTGCCACGCAATTTGCAAATAACTTGTATACATACTTGTATACTTGTGTACATAGAACATAAATCTGTACATAGACAGGAAAAGCACATTTATTTTAATAATATAAATGAGTTTTAAAAATTGTAAAAAAAAAAAGGCATCAGCCGGGAATCGAACCCTGGGCGCCCGCGTGGCAGGCGAGCATTCTACCACTGAACCAAAAGCAAACGGTGACAGAATTAAGAAAGAATTGTGTATGACGCTGATAACTGTATATATTAATGCTCGAGTAATCGCTTTTCCGCAAAATTTAAATTGAGTCTTTTATTACAATATTTATATTATGATGCATTAGCGCGCCATCTGTTATGAAAGAGTTATTATCTGAAACCCGATAAACATCTAAAAGGTACAACTTCCTTAAGTTTTGTCCACGAAAGTAAACATTTCTGCTACAGTATAAATTCTCTCTAAAGGATACATAGCTGCAGGGCAGAGTCAAAAGTTCTTTAACAAGAGGTGTCCTTCTATACCAGAGAGTTACTAATTAGTAAAATAGAAGTGCTTTCTAGCGAGAGTGTCATGGAGGTTCTACTGTATCCCTATGTCTACTATTCCTACCGCGACATTAGAGAGTTTGTGTCACCAATGGTGAATCCTTCAGAGAGTTCCCCCAATTTAATTCTTCCAGATAAACATGCCCCAGACATCACGCATCGTAATTGTTGGCAACGCCCGATGGTACCGTGTGAAAAGATGCTTCCATTTTAGGAAGTCAGCATTAAAATCCAAAAGTTGCCTAATTAATTTTGGCAGAGGAAAAATTTGGCTCCTTCTTTTTTTACAATTTGCAAGTGTTTCTCTTGAGAACTAACGTTAAGACCTATGTTGATATTTTTTTAAGATACTGAAGATTTACGAAGAAAATAGGGAGTTTAAGTACTGGATGAAGTTAAAGAAAGGTTTATCGTCGTAGAGAAGTGGATTCAGAGAGACGTGGCGAGAAGGACCTGGCTCGAGGCGATGCGCTGGAAGTGGGACGGTCAGTCTGTCCGTCCTAGATTACGACAAAGTTGCAGGACCGGTGTCTAGCCAGCTTCATCCTTGGGGCGCTATCTATGTCCACCGTGTTTAAAACCTCTTTATCATTACAAATAAGAAATACTCATTAAGATAAGGAATTCTAATATAGTAGAACCTCCTTGTAAAGGACACATAATTGCAGAGCCAAAGTGTCCTTTATGGAGAAGTGTCCTCTTACCGGAGAGTTGCTAAATTGTAAAAATTGTAATTTTGTAAATGAAAACTGTCCTTTGTGGAGAGGTGTCCGCTAAAGGGAGGTTCTACTGTACTACAAAAAAAAAGGCAAAATGTCGCAACTCTTTTTATTATTTGTATAAAGAACCTTTCGGACAAGCTCTTCCTCAGCAAACTAAAACATAAAGGTAATAGAGAGAGATTATATAGAATTTTAAAGATATGCAAAATATAGAACATAAGAATTTAAGAATTAACATAATTGACAATTTTTGAAGAACAAACTATGAAAAGATTGATCAACTTAGTGAATAGATAAATGGACAGATTATAATCAGTCTGTTCCATAGCCTTACAATTTACAAAGTTTCAAAATTTTTAAAGAACCACAAAATGTTTTTAGTGCCAACAATAAATAGTACTCGCATAAATAATATTTGAGTATGGAACTATATAAAGAGCCGCAGCTTCACATTCAAAGAGCTGCATGTGGCTCGCGAGCCTCATTTTGCCGACCCTTGATCTAGACGATATCACGTTTGTGTCCTTTTATTTAAATTAAATCTATGAATAGCAATTCCAATGTATTATGATATTATGATGCATAGCGCGCCATCTTTTATGAATATTCGAAACTATTATAGACTCGTATTTGAAATTTTCCATTGCAGTAAGGGCAGTAGAAATTGTTTAATTTTCAAAAGAATCATACGCGTCTATAATAGTTTCGAATATTCAATTCCATTGTATGTTTAATAAATCCAATGTATGCTTTATATATAAATTAAATTCATGTTCAGTTAAATACTACACGTTCACACATCCACTGTATCCACTCGTCAAGTCGTGCCTACCACACATGCCGCCACTGACAGCAACGATGTGACGTCCCCCCGCTGACCCGCCCCAGTTGCTCGAGAGGCCATTGTCTTCTCATCCATCAGCTCGGGGTCATCTGACGTTTGTCGCGTACATTGGGTCATGTAGACACCGGCATTCAAACAATTTTACTCTCTCTCTCTTTATGTTGTTATGTGCTTTCAAGTAGTAGACGATTTAGAGTCATCTAATAAACCATCTTTCTCCAAGATTCCTAGTGTCACGCTAGCTAGTAGTGCACTGAGAATCCTGTTGTATCTCCTAGATAGTGTTAAACCATCTAGTTCTTTGGCCAATTCTGGAATAATTAAAAATCAAGGAGAATAGTTGTTATTTGTTCCGATAGATGGCGCAAGCCATCAGCAACTTTCAGTTGCACGATAAGGAGATTTCTTTTTCATAATATAGTTCTAGGTTGTTGTTGACTGTCTTCGATCTTTCTTAGTAAACTGACCTTCTCGAGCTTCTTTAAGACGATTGAGGACTTCATTCTGATCTATTGATTTTATCGTCGAAGACAAAGAGATTGATAGGTATTGAACAATACGATATTATATATTCCATTACGATATTAATGATATTCTAAAATTCGCGATAATAGAAGAGTATATATGGAGAACAACAATTTTGCAAAAGGATGATCCTTTACAGTTGATTGTAAGGGGTGAAGTAATGAATGCTCCAAATTGGAGCAGTACTAGAAATATGGTTGCCAGAAATGCACACACTATTTTATTATATTGAATCGGTTATATGAGTATATTAGTATAACTTTAATTGATACATTCAGACCGCAATGACGAATTGCGAGAGAGAAAAAGAATAGACGCGTATTGTAATTAAACAATTAATTAGTTGATTATGATTAATTGTAAACTATTCGCGAATTTTATATATACAACAGAACCTCTCTTTAGCGGACACCCCACTAGCGGACACCTCTCCACAAAGGACAGTTTTCATTTGCAAAATTAGCATTTTTAGTATTTAGCAACTCTCCTGTAAGAGGACACATCTACGTAAAGGACACTTTGGCCCTTCAATTAG
Source organism: Cordylochernes scorpioides (assembly GCA_030710605.1). Lineage (NCBI taxonomy): Eukaryota > Metazoa > Arthropoda > Arachnida > Pseudoscorpiones > Chernetidae > Cordylochernes > Cordylochernes scorpioides. The sequence goes on from CP092879.1 coordinate 33,357,831, forward strand.
GTGTTTTTTACAGGGAGGTTCTACTGTATATATATATATATTTTAAATAGAGATAAATATTTTTTTGAATTTTAAATGAGTAAAAAGTATTAAGTGAGACTGTTTCATCGCTGTGATGAATCATCTATAATGATTAAGGTACTTCCATTATCCTAATTTTGAAATAGGGACTTTCATTTGGAAGAAGGCGATTGGGGTAAATAGTTTCTATTTCTAACTGTCTTTCTATCTGGAGATAAACTCGAAGTACTCGAAGTATTTAGCAACTCTCCGGTTAGAGGACACCTCTTCATAAAGGACACTTTGGCTCTGCAATTATGTGTTGTCCTTTACAGGGAGGTTCTACTGTATATGCTATTCCCCATCTGACGGTCCAACCAACCAAAGATCAACGACAAAGTGAGCCACGACAAAGAGTTCATCATTCAAACATTACAGATTATAATTACCTTACGTTCTTGTATCCCATATCAATTTATTCAAATTACACACAAAAAAGTGATCTCTATAAAAAGTTGACCTCACTATAAGGAAATTTTTCGGAAGTTGATTTCGGAATAGCTCCAATAAGTAGAGGAAGGGTGATGAAAGGTGGACTATCCTTTGGTGCTGCGGGTCACCTTCCCGTCACCTCTCGCCGCCTGGGGAGGGGCTGGTTCCCGCCCTCTCTCTACCTGGAATTGCTTCCATTGTCCCCGCCACTCTCTTTCTGCTTTTTATCTGGCCGCTTTCCACGTCTACATTCTCGGGGACTCTCACTAAACACTGCGCGCTTTACAATTTAATAAAAGAACATATTACAAAATTATAAAATAAATTATTATATAATTAATTTTGTTAACGTGATAATTCTGTTGAAGGACTGACAAGTCCGAAAGCTTGAAAAAAAAAAGTTGCACAAGATACTTAACCCTGGAAGCTTCATTTATTTTATAATATTACAAAATTGTTTTTTAAATCAGATAATCTCTCTTCTCTCTTCTATATTTTGAAATACTTCTGCTATATGCTTACGAACATCGAACAAAGAACAAAAAAAGCATCTCCTTATCGTGTAACTGAAAGTTGCTGATGGCTTACGCCATCTATCGGAATAAATATCAACCATTTGTTGATTTTTAAATTATTCAAGAATTTGCTAAGTACTCATTCTTGATTAATCAAGAAAAGCTAACCACATATATGTTTCGGGCTGTTGACCTTGTAATCATGGTGCAAGCTGTACTTCAACGACCAATTAATGTATGCGCCTTATTCCAGTACACATTTGTACTATTTTTTCACATGAAAATAACTGTTGAAATAATGACTCTGATGATCCAGTGACTAGCCTAGTCTTTAGGATGGAATGGTTCCATAAAGATATTTCTATAATAGGAACCATTTGTATATCCTGCTAATATTGCTCTTTAGCAGGTTGTTTGGTGAATTTTTTTCATTATAATTTCGTTTGGCTCTTATACAAGTCCATGCCATATCGATCGCTGCCTCCAACGATTCCGTTCCACCGAAATGTCCAGTGATGGTATAGTCTTTAGTATAGAATGGTCCCTTAAAGATATTTCTATAATAGGAACCATTTGTGTATCCTGATAATATTGCTTTTTAGCAGGTTATTTTTGTGAATTTGTTCATGATGATTTCGGTTGGCTTTTATACAAGTCCAAACTATATCGAACGCTACCTCTAACGATTCCGTTCCACCGAGATATCCAGTAACTAGCTTTGTCTTTAGTATAGAATGGTTCCTTATATACATTTCTCTAATAGGAATAATTTATATATCCTGCTAATATTGATCTTTAGAAGGTTATTTTTGTGAATTTGTTCATGATGATTTCATTTGACATTTATACAAGTCCAAACCATATAGATCGCTGCCCCTAATGATTCCGTTCCACCGAGATATTCAGTGTCTAGCCTTTTCTTTAGTATAGAATGGTCCCTTAAAGACATCTCTCTAATATGAACCATTTGTATATTCTGCTAATATTGCTCTTTAGCGGATTATTTGGTGAATTTGTTCATGATAATTTCGTTTGGCTTTTATACAAGTCTAAAACATATCGAACGCTACCTCTAATGATTCCGTTCCACCGATATGTCCAGTGACTAGCTTAGTTTTTAAGATAGAATGGTCTCTTAAAGATATTTCTATAATATGAACCATTTGTATATTCTGCTAATATTCCTCTTCAGCAGTTTTATTTTGTGAATTTCATGATGATTTCGTTTAGATCTTATACAAGTCCAAACCATATCGATCCAACGATTCCGTTCTATCGAGAAGATGTCCAGAGACTAGCCTAGTCTTTAGGATCCGATGTCTTGGTGTGAAGCCAGGATGGCTCTGCCCATTGTCCGTCATTTTTTCCAAGCAGACAAGGAAGCTCTAATTGGCCAGCATGTCCTCTGCGCATCCTGCAGGCAAGAGCACCTCTACCTGGCCTTCACGGGTCACTTGGCTCTTTTGTACGTCGTACTCTTTACAGCGGTACAGTCTGAGGATGACTATTCTGCTCTTTACATCTTCCTGTGAATGGGGTAGGATTATCCTGCTTATTCCATCTGTACAGTCTGAGAAAAGAAGCTGGCCTGACATGACTTTTATATGGGAAGAGTTTGAGAACGAATGTTGGCCTAGCACGTACTTTGCACTGATGCAATAGGAAGTTAATGTAGTATTTTAAATAATTACAACTCTCTTTAAAGCAACAAAAGAATTATTTATTGCATTTAGCAAGACAAGAAAACAAAAGACAAACTCGGGATGCCAAACAAAAACTTTTAGGTTAGTTCCTATTCCAAATCTAGCTTTCACACAGAGTATTGAAAAATAAAATACGACAATCCCTCCCCTGTGTGGAAGCTTCTATCAAACAAGTCCGAGAGAGTTTATACAGTTTTTAAGTTTCTCCTTGGGAAGACTCTTTGTTAATAGGTCCGCTTCCATTTCGTCACTCCTAACAAATTCAAGGTCGATTGTTCCTTCTTCCACAGCATCTTTTATAAAATACAATTTCCGGTTTATATGTTTCGTCCGGGAAGTTATTTTTTTAGATTTAATCCACTTGATAGCAGATTGACTATCTGTTTTAAGCGTTGTAGGAAAGCTCGCATCCTTACATAGTTCTACTAAAAGTCCTTTAATCCATTTTACTTCGCAGATCCCTTCGCATATCGAAATCAGTTCGGCTTCGCATGTAGACAGAGCCACCAAACTTTGTTTCTTGCTTCTCCAACTGATCAGGTTGTTTCCCAGTTTAACTGTGTATCCGGAATAGGACTTTGCGTCACTTGTTGAACACCAGCTTGCATCTGTGCTGACAAGAATGCTATTTTCTGATGGCTTGTATCTTAACATTTTATCTCTGGTGCCCTTCAGGTATCTATATATTCTCTTAACTCCTGTTAAATGTACTTCTCTTGCATCATTGCAAAATCGGGATAAATTGCTCACATTAAAAGAAATATCTGGACGAGTTCCGGTTGCCAAATACATCAGGGATCCGTTCATCTCTTGATACAATGTCCTGTCTACTGGTTTGGAGTCTTGACATTCATCAAAACTTTGGTCTCGATCTCCCGGAGTTTGTACAATGTTACATTCTTCGAGTGCAAATTTCTTCAAGATTTTATCGATATAATGGGCTTGTGATAGATCAAAACCGTATTCTGTTTTCTTTATCTCTATACCAATGAAAGGTTCATTCTCCCCTTTTTCTTTTAAAGCAACAAATCTTCCTATCTCTGATGCTAGTTTTTCATTAAAGGTTTTATCCGTTCCGGCTATTATTAGATCATCCACGTATAAACCCAATATTCCATATTCCTTTCCTTTTCTAAAAGTGTACACACATGGATCATATTGCGATCTTTCCATTCCCAGTTGTATCAGTATCTCGTTGTGATCTTTTTATTCCAACAATGTCCCGATTGTGGAAGTCCATATATACTTTTTAACAATTTGCAAACTTTGTCTTCTTCACCTTTTTCAACAAATCCTTCCGGCTGTTTCATAATAATAGTTTCCTTCAATTCTCCGTAAAGGTAGGCGGTCTTCACATCATATGATGTTATAACCAAATTCAACTGAGCTGCTAGGGCTACAATTGCACGAAGACTTTCTTTTCTGATCACTGGTGAAAATGATTCCTCATATTCTACGCCATATTTTTTATTACAACCAATAGCAACTAATCTAGCTTTTCTTCTATAAACCCCCTCACCAGGCGTACTCTTTATGCTAAAGATCCATTTGCTGTTTATGATCTTCATATTCTTTTCTCTTTGAACGAGAGTCCATACCTTATGCTTGTCAATAGAGTAAAGTTCTTCTTTCATTGCTTCGAGCCATTCATATTTATTCTCGCAGTTAATCGCCTCATAATTTTCGGGAATACGTTCTTCTGGTTCTAATATAAAATTCACGTTATTTCTTTCTTTTATTCTTTGCGAACGTCGAACGCCTTGTTCAAGCAATTTCATTTCTCCTTCTCTCAGTTTTGCTCTGTGTTTTTCCTCTAAAACTTTTTGTGCATCTCCCTTTTTGCGACCTGACCTTACAATTCTTTCCTCGTTAGGTTCGTTTAGCGTGAGAATCGTTTCTTCATTTAGTTCTGAGGTTTCTGGACGCGTCCGAAGGTCGATTTCAATATCATTTTCCTCTTCCTTTTTATATGAAAAATGGTCGTAATTTGTGTCTTCTTGAAGATTTTTTGCATAATCAATTCCTTTCTCATTTTCGACAAATTTTACTGATCTTACTTCTTCTATTTTCTTAGTGATTATGTCATACACTCGATAAGCTTTTCTTTTCGGAGAATAGCCTACAAAAATACCTTTTCGACTTTTAGGCATAAATTTACTTCTATGTTGTTGTGTAATGGGCCAAAACGCCAAACAACCGAATATTCTGAAATGTCGAATGGAGGGTTTTCTTCCTTTCCATTTCTCCATTGGTGTATCAAGCTTGATTGACCTATGTGGAGTACAGTTTTTGACATATGATGCTGTAGCGACTGCCTCCGCCCAGAAAGCCATGGGTAATCCTGAATCAAACAATAATGTCCTTGCTGTTTCAATTAGGGTTCGGTTTACTCTCTCCGCAACTCCGTTACTTTGTGGCGAGTAGGTGGTGTATTCCATTTTTAATTAAGAAATTCTTGAATCTGTGATTAGTGAACTCTGTGCCATTATCAGTTCGCACATCCTTTATTTTCAGGTTTAGCTCATTTTCCACTCTTGCCTTAAATTTTTCAAACTTCCCCAAAGTTTCATCTTTGTTTTTCAGAAAGTAGATAAAGGTTCTTCGGCTGAAGTCATCAACCAGAACAAAAAGGTATTTTGATCCACCTAGAGATTGGTATGGCATTGGACCACATAAATCCATATGCACCAATTCAAGGGGTTTGGTTGTACAGTTGGTGGTAACGGGATGGTAAGGTTGTCGAGTCAATATTTCCCCATTATACAAGCTTCACATTCTGGCAAGTTCTTAAATTTAACATTAAACCTAAATACCACATTCCGTTGAATTATCTCTTTCATGTACGCTTCGTTCAAATGATTCAGTCTTCTATGCCACAAGCTGATATTGTCATTTGAGAAATCATCTTTTGTGGTCATGACATTCTCCGTCTTTTCCGAGTATTCATCTCTGGACCTTGTTTCCATTACATACATCCTATCCTGGATTTGAGCCTCTGCAATTAAATCATCCTGTTCATTGTAAATCTTTGCTCCAGCTCTATTGAAAATTACAGTATTTCCTTTGTTAGTTAATTCGTATATTGATAAAAGATTAGACCTTAAGTTAGGTACATGCAGAACTCCTTTAATTTGAACATTCTCAATTCCGTTTTCGGTACAAGTAGAAACCTTGATATCACCTTTAGCTGTAGCATGTGTAACTTTACCTTCTTCTGCCAAATTTATCTCACTTTCATAAGGCATTACATTTTCCATCCAGTCCAAGTGTGAAGATAAGTGCGTAGTACACCCTGAGTCAAGACACCAGGTTTGTATCTGACTATAATTATTTGAGGAGTTTTCAAAAAGTCGATCTGTGCTGGTATTGAAAGTTTGTTCCGCAGGCTTGCTTGAGACGGTATTCGCATTATTTCTGAAATTTTGTTTGTTATAATTCGTATTTGAATTTGCATTTATTCTCCCATGTTGTTCTTGAGTTCGCTTATTTTTGAACCAGCAATCTTTAGCTAAATGTCCTTTTTTATGGCAAACAAAACACTCCTTTTGTCGATTCTGTGGATAGTGATTTCTTCTGTCTTTACTTCTGTAGGCCTGTTCATTTTCATCAGAATGACTCCCATTCATTCCTCTCTAAGTGACTGCCGAATTATGGATTCATTATTTTTCATCTTGATATTCTTAAGTTCAAGTCCAATATCAATGATCTTATCTTCTAGGTTGCCCGTGTAGATTTTCTTTAATTCATCCCATACTTTCTTTGCTTTAGTTTCATCTAGAAACATTCCTGCTTGTTCATCTGATAGAGAGTTGTAACTATAATTCCAAAGGCTTCGTCATTCTTTTCACTCCATATTTGCCAAGCGACTTCATCTTTTATATCAGGCTCGGGATCCGAAATTACGCATTTAAATATTTTCTTTCCACGTAAAAGTGCTCCGACTTTTAAAGCCCAAATCGGATAATTTGTTCCTTTTAAAGGTTCAATTTTTGTCGTTGGCGAAAAATTGCAATCCATTTTTGCCTTGTTTTTCAACTTTTTAAAATTAAACAATATAGTTTAAAGGTAGTTTATAATTCAAAAAATGTTTTTTTTTCAATCCTTCTATTTAAAACTTTCTTTTATCAATATAATTCAAATTTATTGAAATATATTTCAAAATTTACATACGTTGATGCAGAAGAGATCTTTGTTTACCGATTAGAATAAACGTATCAAACTTCTGATAAAATATTTTCGCTTTTTCTCAAGTTTTAAATTGAACCGCGCTCTGCTACCATAAATTGTAGTATTTTAAATAATTACAACTCTCTTTAAAGCAACAAAAGAATTATTTATTGCATTTAGCAAGACAAGAAAACAAAAGACAAACTCGGGATGCCAAACAAAAACTTTTAGGTTAGTTCCTATTCCAAATCTAGCTTTCACACAGATTATTGAAAAATAAAATACGACAGTTAATCTAGCGAGCGCTTTATACAACTATAGTACAAATTTGGTATTGATTCTCGTGCACTTTCCACCTGTACAGATTTGAAGGTTTTTTGTTGAAGAGACTCTTTTAAGAACTGTTCTACGTTACGCTGCGTTCGAAGTGGATTTTGCCTCGTAGAATAGAAGACGCAATGCGAACTCTGCGTATGAATTATATTCATGTCGGTGCTCAACTTGAAATTTTAATGGATTCAAGGATGTGTATAGACTATTTTCCAATTGTTGAGGAATCCTTATTCAAATAGAAATAAAATAATCTCTAGATATCAATTGGAGGGTTCCGCTACACCGCAGTTGAAGATACCCAGTCCAGATCTCACACAATCACATGGAGCTTCTTCAGCAAGTGTAGTGACTATCTAAACGAGGGCTAATATCTTATTCACTTTTATATAGAAAGAGATAAAATTCTTACATTAATAAGGTAGTGATTGAATCTAGACAATTCGCGTTTATTTATTTATATATTTAACAATATTGTGGCGAAGAAACAATTTATATTTTATTATTTAATTATTCAATGAAAATATTTAAAACAGATTTATTACTTTATATTTGTGAAATCATCATAAACGTTCCTTAGCTTGCTTGTTCAATATTCTCTACCTGTAGATAGTTTGGTTGATAATTGTCGACTAGTCGCGGTTACGTCATCAATAAATACTTTGACATCTTAAGATATTCTAAGACTCGAATTCTACGCTACAATATATAATCATATATGAACAATGTAATAAAATTAGTCCTAATTTAAACCTCACACAAATAACTCTTTAGTTAGGTTCTGTCTCGCTTCTTTACCAGTTGCTAGAGGTTTAACTTTCTGAGTGAGACAAAAACTTTAGGCCTAGCAGGGTGGAGGATCCTACTGTTTTTTTTAGTACCAATTAAAAGTGTCGTAAAACACACTTCACATTCCCATACCATATTCTTTACTTTAGCCGAGGCATCCTCAATACTGTGAGTCTTGTTAGAAAACATAGAAAGGAAGTTAATCTTACAGAAAAATCTCCAATGAGCGACTCAAATCATGTAATCACTTTGATGAGTGACCAAAATATTGTGGCCAAAATAAAATGTTCTCCCATAGCTTGGCCTTTCAAAGTTATCACACAAGCTATAAACAATTGGTCTTCTTTCTTATCTCCACTCAATCATATTAGGGTATGAAATTGGGACCCATGATGGTGTCTGTTTGACAACCATCAAGACTGGGAGCACTACTCGGTGGCAGGCCGACTTAGCTCCAAAAGAAATGGCCGCCTCTGACATGAGGAACAGACGCCATGTGCAGCCGCTCCTAACATGGAGTACAAACACTGCTCATCCTGTATCCCTGGATTAGGGGCCTTTACAGGGTACTATCAGCCGGGCCATCAGAGCCTAGATTTTTTAGCGAGCTTGTTACTGCTCTCCCTCCTCCTTTTTCATCCGGGCCTTGGGCCGGCAAAGGCGGAGTTATTAACAATTGGTTAATAATTGTCGTTTAGACAATCACTTTTGATAATTTAATTGTCGTCTAGATGTGCCGAAATCATTAATAATTCTTCTTTTATATTTGAATAATCGACTCTATTTTCTACATTACATTATTATAATAAGCATTTTCCCGGACACCTGGAATAAGCAAATTGGTACATTAATGAGCAGAGTTTTGAAAAATCAAAGTGACGTTTCATTATCGAATACAAACTCTGAACGACCAGGAGTGTCTAGGTTTATGGGAGGTTTCTCATGATAACTTCTACGTTACAACTTCGGGTCTCTCTGATTATGATATTGCTCAAGGCCATCAAAAACAATATTGAGCATGGGCATGTTTTTAAGTAACTTAAGATGGAGACTAAAAAAGCTTTCCTCTCTATCTCCCTTCAAAATGGACATAGAAACTATGCCCCGTCTTTGCAATATAGCTGAGTCGGGTTAGTGACAAAGCCACACACACACACGAACCAGATTTATAGAAATATCAAAACGCTCACTAGGAGATCATAGTTTTGGGCTATGGCCCTCGTCAAGTACAGGAAGGGTTGTTTTGATGTCACGAGATCTTCAAAGGCTTCGTGATATTATCATAATTTTATGTGTCCATCTTGACAGGAATAAACACCTTTTTCTTTTTTTAGATATAAATCACAACAAAATTTCCATCTTACGATGTAGATGCATGTAGACAGTGTCATCATCTCCTGTAGGGACATCTGTCACGGCCCTAGGACACCGGTACCACGGGCTGTACCCACGTATGGCCCTCAGGGTCCAAGTGACTCACACTTCCTTCCGCTAAGTACGAGAGAATTCCCAGATTGGAAATATCCTGTGTGTATGCCAGGTGTCCCACTCGCTTTTTTCCTTTCCTTACACACATTTAATTACAGAGAGTAGCTTACAATTTGCGCAAAACATTTCTCTTTTAAAATATTCAATAAACATCTAACTTTTAGTTTCGATTTCAATTTGAACCGCTCTCAGTTCAATGTTTATATAATGCTTATAGAGACACGCCTTGTCATTAGATAGATTTAACTCTCTACTAGACTCGATGATATCGTTTCAGTATAACTATCGTTATTCACAATTATTTAAATTGCTCTTTCAATCGTTATTTTGACGAACCGATAAATATTGAGATTATTACACGAAAAAGATTTCCTCTCTCGATTCCAGTATATTTTATAGATTACTTTACATACACACATTTAATTACAGATAGTAGCTTACAATCAGCGCAAAACTTTCCTCTTTTAAAATATTCAATAAACATCTAACTTTTAGTTTGAACTACTCTTTTACAAGTATAGCCAAAATAGATGCCTCTTTCCCTTTAAAAATGCATCAAAGCAATGCATCTCTCTTGATGTAACCCGGATTCCTGAAGCTTAATACGCTTTATAAAATCGTCAACTATCCAGAAAACAATGCATCTGGTTTATAACTCCAGTACAAAACGTAAATGTGGTGATAAAGAATGAGTCACAACAGCAGAGTTTTGACACAAGTTCTGACAAAAAGTATCTAGCCATTGACTATCTACACAAGTAGATATATAAAAACATTATACATTTTATTGACACTTAGTCAATTTTTACAAAATCAAAGATAAATTAAACAAAGATAAATGTGATTATTTACAATTTGTGGTGATAAAATATAAAAAAAAAAACTGTTCTCAGGAAGGAAGGCTCCTCCATCTTGAGAGAGTTCTCCTCCAGATAAGGACAGGATCAACCGCTCTCGGTTCAATTCTATATATAGTTACGAGCGTCATGCGTTCTTAATAATTTTTCATCTCTGTCACTGTTTGCTTTTTTTTTTTTTTTTGGAATGGCGCTCTCCTATTGGTTGGCTACGATCACGCCACCTTTGCCCCCCCCCCCCCCCCCCATCATGCCCCCCCCCCCCCCCCCCCCCCACTCGCTTCTTCGTTTTTGTAACTATTGTGTTGGAGCGGGTCGCTCCTTAAATAAATGCATACATTAGTTAATAACTAAATGGAATCCTCTCTTTCTTTTTCCCAGTAAGAGACGCCTACGGAAGCCAACAGTACATAGACAGATAAAGCACATAGGCTATAGGTATTAACTAATGTATGCATTTATATAAGGCGCCAATTTATAATTGTAACAAATAGTATTTGAATAAAAACATTCAATCGGGGGTAAAACACGGGCGTTGCCCGGGTCATTCGGCTAGTGCTTATATAATGCTTATAGAGACACGCCTTGGCATTAGATAGATTTGAAAAACTTTGAACTCTACTGGATTCTATGATATTGTAACGTAGTATTTATTAATTTTATTTATGTAACATAGTATTTCTTAATTTTATTATTTTTTATTTAACAGAGTGGTCATTTTTATGTTTTATATCTTGCGACTCTGTAAATTTCCCTAGTGGCTTATCTTTTGTTTACTTTTGATAGTTTGTCCTTGCCTGAAATAAATTTTGTTTCCTCCTTAAGTTTTTGTCTTCCCTAATTTTCCACGTGGCATTTTGGTGGAGATGCTGGGTAAGTTAGGGAAGACAAACTGAAGATCGCCGAGAAGACCTTGAAGCCATGGGTGCTGTGACTACATTTTCGGAGACTGACATCAGGATTCCACCGCCGTGCTAAAGCCAAGACTTCCCTCGAAGATGACGATGTCCCTATAGACGATACGACGACAAAGCCGCTCTTCACGCCGCAAGAAAATGGACGCAAAGGTACTAGGGACAAAGTTCCAAGACTTCGATGGAATCCTTGGCAGAAGCACGTCAAATCCACGTCAGTATCTACAATAATTGCTAGCTGTGGGTCACAGCTCCCATAGGGAAGAAGCTATGTAACGTAGTATTTATTAATTTTATTTATGTAACATAGTATTTCTTAATTTTATTATTTTTTATTTAACAGAGTGGTCATTTTTATGTTTTATATCTTGCGACTCTGTAAATTTCCCTAGTGGCTTATCTTTTGTTTACCGTTCTTAGTTTTGTCTTCCCTAATTTTCCACGTGTCATTTTGGTGGAGATGCTGGGTAAGTTAGGGAAGACAAACTGAAGATCGCCGAGAAGACCTTGAAGCCATGGGTGCTGTGACTACATTTTCGGAGACTGACATCAGGATTCCACCGCCGTGCTAAAGCCAAGACTTCCCTCGAAGATGACGATGTCCCTATAGACGATACGACGACAAAGCCGCTCTTCACGCCGCAAGAAAATGGACGCAAAGGTACTAGGGACAAAGTTCCAAGACTTCGATGGAATCCTTGGCAGAAGCACGTCAAATCCACGTCAGTATCTACAATAATTGCTAGCTGTGGGTCACAGCTCCCATAGGGAAGAAGCTATGTAACGTAGTATTTATTAATTTTATTTATGTAACATAGTATTTCTTAATTTTATTATTTTTTATTTAACAGAGTGGTCATTTTTATGTTTTATATCTTGCGACTCTGTAAATTTCCCTAGTGGCTTATCTTTTGTTTACTTTTGATAGTTTGTCCTTGCCTGAAATAAATTTTGTTTCCTCCTTAAGTTTTTGTCTTCCCTAATTTTCCAGTGGCATCTTCAGTATAACTATCGTTATTTACAATTATTTAAATTACTCTTTCAATCGTTATTTTGAGGAATAAAAATAAATATAGAGATTATTACACGGAAAAGATATCCTCAAGTTCATTATAATTTTATAGATTACTCATTGTAAATAACCATTGTTATTTATCAGTTAGCGCGGATTGTTCACTTTAACAATGTATTGATGTAAAAAAAAATCATTATTAATTGTCATTGTCTAGTTAATTAATAGAACTATGCCTCTATAGGTATAGTTGTATTTACAGACTCTCTCTTCTACAATAGAGTACCATTACTCGAAAATTCGCTGTTTGACGAATATTTTATTAAATAACTGATTTTTACTTAGAACATCAGGTACTCTCTACACTCATGGACAAAACATAAGAGAGTTGAACCTTTCAGTATTTATATCGGAATTCAGACAATAACTCTTAAAGATATTTGATACAAAGTGACCTTTATTGAAAACACGAGATAATCAAGAGTGAAAAAATTGCCTCTGTCTTCTTAAAAAAAAAAAAGACAACCGGCGATATAAAGCGTGAAAAGAATATATTCAAAAATAGTGTCAAGTTTTCAAAGTTAAGTAATTTGAAATGCCAATGATCACCCAGAACTGGTTGCGAATATTTTGAGAAATATTATAGATTTCATTTCACTGATATATAGAGAAGAGATTTTCTAATTGGGTAAGATATAACTATTGCGCGTGCACATAAAACAACACGTGTTCACGGGACGATACTTGCAGCGGCATCATATTTGCATAATCTGGTGACGGTTCAAACCGTTCGACCTCGTGGCGACCTTGACGGAATGAAGGTACTTTTTCTCTTGACCTACTTCCGCAGTCGGCTGTCACGCTTTCTTGGTTCTCCTCGCCATCGTTACCCCGGTCCGGCACTCGGGCGTGTGTGTGTGAGCTCGTACGTTGACTTCTCCTGTTGTTCCCGTGCGTTATAGCCATATTCTTATTGTCAGCATGCACCCAAACCATGCGTTCACGACTCTTGTTGTTTTCTCCATGCGTTGAGTTCAGCCTCCTTCTATTGTCCCCGTGTGCTCGAACCATGCGTTGATTGAGTCTCATCCAGTTGTCCCTGTGTGCTCGAACCATGCGCTAATTGAGACTTATCCAGTTGTCCCTGTGTGCTCGAACCATGAGTTTATTGAGCCTTATCCACTTGTCCCTGTGTGCTCGAACCATGCGCTAATTGAGCTTTATCCAGTTGTGCCGGTGTGCTCGGACTGTACATTGATTGAGCCTCATCCAGTTGTCCCTGTGGCTCGAACCATACGTTGAATGAGCCTTATCTAGTTGTGACGATGTGCTCGGACTGTACATTGATTGAGCCTTATCCAGTTTTTCTTATTAAGTATGCACATTTTGTTTACTTCTTAACTTCTTTAAAGATGATATGCAGATGCTATTGAATATATACCGCCCATTTTGACATGCTCCAGTCGTTTAGCAAAGATTATATGTTGGGATATATAATTTTATAAAAACGTGCTTTGCCTTAAGGTAATTTGCAATGTTGAAAAGCTCATTGGCATCTCATAGAATCACCCCTCCCCTGTAGACGCCGTTAATGATGGGTATTTTAGGTCCGGATTATAACACAGCGCTCTCTTGATGGCTTTTGTGTCTATGATGATGTTATCTTTACTTCTAAAGAATACAATTAGAGCGGCATCTACAGGACATTTATACAAACAGCAACAGCCAAAATCTTCATAAATACCTTTCATTTCTGTGAAAATTATAGACACTTCGGCCAGTTAGAATTTTAAAATTTTAAACAAAGGGTTTTGTTGAAACGTTGAAAAAATTAAAAACTCTAACTGGCCGAAGTGTCTATTTTTCACAGAAATATAAATGCTGGCCAGACAACCCCTATCTTCAGGATAAGACCTTTTGGTCATATACAGATTCACCGAAGCATAAATGTAGAGTACGTGCAAGAATAATAGTAATAGTACCGGTAATAATGTGTTGATATTAAAAACAAAGATGTCATATCCTGACCACGAGCACATGAGCTTTTTAGATGGCAGAGCGCCATCTAATGGAACAGAAATCAACTAAACCTTGATTTAGCTAGTTCCCTGATATTTAGCCAAACCATTTTCTTGATAAATCAAGAAAAACCATCCACGAACGCGTTTCGGGCTGTTGGCGCTCGTCAGCGTGGAGTAGGCTATACCACTGCGACCAAAAATGTTTTGGTCTCAGAGGCTACTTGAGAAACCAAGAAATGGGTATTTAAGGCCAAACTTGCGTAAATACGCTTAACATGTGAAAATATAATAGAAAATAAAAGGGTCAGGTGTTGATATTAAAAACAAAGAAGGCATATTCTGACCACAAGTACATGAAATGCGTTCGTGGATGGCTTTTCTTGACTTATCAAAAAAATGGGTTGGCAAAATATCAGGGAACGAGCTAAATCAACGTTTAGTTGATTTATTTTCCACTAGATGGCGCTCTCTCTCTCTGACATCTAAAAAACTCATGTTCTCATGCTCAGGAATTGCCTTCTTTGTTTTTAATATCAACACCTGATCTTTTTATTTTCTATTGTTTTTTCATATATACTACCCCGCGCTATTTTTGCATTTTGTCATATATCTTGTAGCAAAATATTTCTTATTTTACGTATATAGAGACTAAAAATTTTGATCAATATATATATTTTTAATGCTCTTTAAACTTCTTTCATTACCAATCTGGGATTCTATCAATTTGAATTTGTGTTTGGATTAAATAAATTGCCGTGTCACTCTGAAGTTTACTTATTTTATGAGTAAAACTATTATGTCAAAATAATCATAGCTATGTATATAGCATATTTTTCCCACTTTTACTACTTATTTACTGTATATTTATCAGGATAATCTGTATATAAGACTAAAGGTCTTACTAAATGTATTGATTGATTGATTGAATCTTCTATTTCAGTAGTTTTGTGTGGAAATATTGTTGTAAATGTGTTGTGTGGAGCCCGTGAAGTCAGTACGTGAGGTATTATAGGGGGAACTGAGGGAACCAAATTGGAGGAAAGCTCAGTGTCACGTGGATTATTTAAACATTTCTACGAAGAATAAAGGAAACTTAGGGGAAAATAATCATTCACAGGTTGAGCTGCTTAACATGAAAAATAACCGCAACATTTCCTTGTTGGGAGATTGTCGTTACGTTTCTCGAGTTCCACATTGTACAACAGGGGGTCGGTGGAAGTGTGATATACACCGTTGGTTTTCGTCCGCTTCGACTCGTGATCAAATCCCCCATTGGACATTTTTATAATTTAAAAAAATGCTCAAATGGCCCCCGATTCTTGAAAAAGTTCAACCCCACCAGCGAGTTCAAGTAACTAAACAGGGCTCTGTCATATTTGTAAGTGAAAAAGTCGAACTGCTTTTCATTTATGTAGACATGTGATGCACTTACAGTGAAAGCAGTCGCTAACTACTACCCACCATGATTATCAGGGCCTGTACCACGTGTACTGGGGATAAAGAACATTGTACAACAGTCAACTACCATACACACAAGGTAATGGCTTCTAAGTGACCCGAGTCAAACAATTGTCAAATTAACATTCTTGCCCATATAGTCACCTCCCAGTTTACCTTTTAAAAAAAGAGGAAAACCTCTAAAAATTGCCTCCCTAGTCACAAGGACAACCTAATGTTCCTAATGGCCTGAGTGACAGGTCACAGAGATCTTTTGTGTCAAATGTATCCTTCACCCTTTGAAAAAAAAATGTATTTTGCAACAGTTGATGTAAAAGTGGTCGTTGTTCAGTAATGCCTAAGTCTTTCAAGTTTTCTTTGTTGGAATGTGGTCACTTTGGCCGTTGTATAACAGTATTCTTCATCCATTCCTAGGTATTCTATTTCTCTTTGTTGGGATGGTCACCTTGTATAACAGCGGTCTTCATCCATTCCTAGGTCTTCCATTTCACTTTGTTGGGATGGTCACCTTGTATAACAGCGGTCTTCATCCATTCCTAGGTCTTCCATTTCCCTTTGTTGGGATGGTCACCTTGTATAACATTATTCTTCATACATGCCTAGGTCTTCCATTTCCCTTTGTTGGGATGGTCACCTTATATAACAGTATTCTTCATACATGCCTAGGTCTTCCATTTCCCTTTGTTTGGATGGTCACCTTGTATAACAGCGGTCTTCATCCATTCCTAGGTCTTCTATTTCCCTTTGTTGGGATGGTCACCTTGGCCGCGCTGCATAACAATTTTCTTCATTCATGCATAGGTCTTTTACACACGTTTGTAGGGGTGGTTACCCTGGCCAATATGTATAACAGTAGCCTTCACCTATGCCTAGGTCACCTTAGTCGCGCGCACTGTGTAAGAACGGTATTCCTTTAGCCATGCCTAAGTCATTCGCCCTCCATGTTGGGATGATCATCTGTCAGTTTGGTAATATCAGTATTTCTTTAGTCATACCTAAGTATCTCATCTCTGCATTATTTGGATGATCCTATTGGCAGTTGTGTAACAATGCCTTCACTCATGCCTAAGTCTTTCACTTACCATTGATAGAATGGTTGGTTAACTTTACCGCTATGTAAAGTTATCGTTTTTAAGCCATGCCCATTTTTGGGATAATCATTTAGTCTGTTTTGTGAAAACATAGTTTTTCCTTCAGTCATGCTTAGGTCTTTCCTCCTCTTAATGTTGTGGTGGTCAACTGAACAGTTGTGTAACATACACTTCCGATATGCCTAGTATTCCGCTTCCTTTTGTTAGAATGATCGCTTTGGTCGTTGTGTGAAAACATTGATCTTCTTTAGCCATGTTCACTTACCATCGTGAGAAGGCAATTCGCTTTCCGTGATCTTCCATTAGTCTTCAGCGGGCCTTCCATCGCCCATTGTCAAAGAGGTCTCCATGGCTGAATCGAATTGTCTATTTTCTTTAAATCTTTCTTTCCTTCCGCCATTATTTTCTGTCCTGAAAACGGGGACATTTCCCTACTTTCCTTTCCAAATCGAGACCACCATTTTTTGTCTCCGTCATGCTACAATGACTCTTTGTCAACGTTCTCGTTCACATTTGGAATTTTAGATATGGGGGATTGTAAAAAAATGGAGGTCTCGTCTTGGATTTAATATGTTTGGGGCAACAAACATTTTGTGTGTAAATATATTAGGCGGTCTCTTTGCCCTAAATTATATTTTTTCCTGCGTTTTTCCGAACCCCATTACAAATTCGCAATAAAACTTTTGTAATTCAGACGACCATTTGTTACCATTTTGCCCCGCTAGTGAATTTCAATATTTTGAGGCGTAGTAACCAAAACTTTATATTTACCTCTGGAGTAATGTGAATTCGGGTAGGTCTTGCCTGTGTGTCATTCAGAACAAAAACTTAAAAACATATAACTAATTCTATAATATTCTAAAATTGGTTCTATTCTTCTCTCCAGTCCAAGTGCAGATAAACAATTTTCCAACAGCTATCTGTTGGGTGTTATCGAACAAATGGACCTTAGCTTTCCTCTACCAAATATAGACGCCATGCCCCAGGCTAACGTGTTTGGGACGCTAACTAGGGCGGTGCTTTCGGTTATTCTCAGGTTCTTCCAACCAGAGTAGACCTCCTTGCCCAACTTTGACGGGAGTTTTATCGGAATATATAGAGCCCTGTCTTGTACGTTGTTTTGTTTTAGGTAAATGATTTATAGAGGTAGTATTTGAGTCTGTGATCGCATGTTACCATGATCTTGAGTAATTTGACTTGGGAAACTTTGGAGTTATTGACAAGAGGAGGCTCTCATCTGAATTCTTTGTCGACAATTGGTCTAGAGCATATCACAATAGTTTTTTACAAATATTTTCAAAAATTTTGGATATCTCAAAATTATATTATTTTTATCTCTCCATCCTTATTTTTAGGTAGTCTTTTCTCAAAAATTTGTGCTGAATGGACAATACAGGTTGAATATAGTGCGAATAACAATATAATACGAATAGAATGTTGATATATTATTTATTCCTTCAAGTATTCTTTACCCATATTTCACTACCCTATTATATATAGGACAAGTCTAGTTTTTGCACATTGGTCTACCATTGCTGTCGGGATTGTCTGAATTGCTATAAGAGCTGGTGGTTTGGATAGAAAGAGTAACGAGCTCTCGGGAGACGACGAATGTATCAATGTTGAAGAACACCTTTGAACACGAACAAATTATCAATCCAAAGACAAGCGACTGTGGGTTCTATCTCTAGCAATATCCCCGCGCGGGTGGATGCAAATCACCAAGAGAAGGACAACGTGGCCTTGTCGCACGCCAGCGGACTATACTTAGAGCGGTGATGTCACCTGCTCTACGGGGACTTGGGATGGTCAGGACGTGTGGTTTAACTGTGGGTCAGTACTGGAACATTGGCATATCACCCTTTATGTACCTAACATCGAGCTGGACAAACTGTGGTGTTACAAGACTGGTATAAGACTTCTAGCAAGCCCTTCCTCAGCAAACTAAAACATATGAAAATATAATGAATAGAGATTATATAGCATTTTGAAGATATATCTATGTAAAAGTAGAACATAAGAATTTAACAATTCATATAATTGAAAATCTTTTGAAGAATTAACAATATAAAAAACTTGATGAACTTAGTGAATATAAAGATGTAGTGAATATGAAGAAATTCTTAATAAATTAATAAAAATAGTTGCAGCGTCTCTTATGCCTTTTTTTTTGTAATGTGTCGAAATTCGTAAACCTGTGATAAATAAGACTGTGGAGTACTGATCCTAGCACATCTATTCCCGTGGAGCTAACATTGGACTGGTCCAACTGTGGAGTACCTTACAGTACTGACCCATCAGCTTCCTGTATTACTCTGACCTAACATTGGACTGATACAATCGTATAGTATCTTACAGTGCTGTCACTCTGGACATGGTAGTCCGCAGTTTCTTACCTAGAATAAATAGACAAATGATATATATAATGATATAATCGATTCAAAGGGTATTACCATGTTGCTGATGGAAAGGGAGGCCTGAGTTGAAGTCAAGTTCTTGGAGATGCCGTGATTTATTCTCCCATATCAATCTCTAGAAAAATTCTAGATTTGTGTTTTTTGGACCACTGAATTTATATATCGAAGAAATAAGCGTCTATTTAGTAGTATAAAAATATAAACAAACGTCATAGCAATAGACGAAAAGAGCTTTCACCCACTGCTCATCAAAAATAGAATACAATAAAGAACTTAAATCTATCGAAAACCAGCTTCTTAAATCTGGATACCCGCTTCCTTTCATTAAAAGAAATAGATATAAACCAGGGACTCCCAGAAATAACTCCAATCAGTACATCTCCACCTGTTACTTACCATATACAGAATCTACAATTACAATAGCCCGCAAACTCAAAAGTTTTGGCATAAAAACCATCTTCAGAGGTTCACCTTCCATGGCCTCGATTCTAAGAAACCCAATCACCAAAAGCACCGACCAGAAACAGAAAAAAAAATTAGTTTACCAAATTCCCTGCCTCAACTGCAATAGTGTCTACATCGGCGAGACATCAAGAGACCTTTCAATCAGAATCAAAGAGCACCAAAGAAACATCTCTAAACTAAACCCAAACTCCTTAATAGTTGACCATGTCAGGGAAACCAGACACACTCCAGACTTCAATAATACCAGAATCCTCCATACAAATGCCAAAACTAAAACCCAAAGACTCATTCTTGAAGCAATAGAAACCATGAAGCACCCTAAACCATTAAATAAAAGTATACAGTTGCCATCACAGTACGTTCCCCTTCTATCCTAAAAATCTTCAAAAGTCTCCACTAAATCCTTTGAACTGTATATAGTTGATTCTTTATATTTATTCAATTACGTAAATTTCTTTTAAGATATCTTTGTACTATATTATATTTGAAGTTAGGATCAGAGACATGACGTGGCCACGCGGTGCTATTTAAACGAGGGCGATAGGGGCGTGGTAATTTTCTTTTCTTTTATTTTGTTTATATTAAAAACGATATATAATCTCTCCTTGTTTGTACACTATAATTAGCTGAAGAAGGGCTTGCCCGAAAGCTTCTTTTATCGCGTTAATAAAAAAGAGTTGCGGCGATATATGATTCCTTCTTTCTAATGCGAATATGTGTTAAAATGTTCTAATCGACGTTATGCACACGCACACACACATATATGCACATGCAAACATTTTTCAAAAATTTGAAACACTCAGTCTTAGCCTCCACGTTATAAATAAATAAATTGCTGCGTGAACTATATAAAACACACTAATAACATTTGAGTTTATAAGAAACTTACGGAAGACTAAGAAATCCTAAGAACAATTTAAACAAATATTTGTCACTCTTTTTTATTCTTCCTATTTTATTATGATAATACAATTCCTTACATGTTTTTAAAATTTCTCAACTGATAAGAAAGCTATATGACAGTTTTTCAATTTTAAAGGTTATTGCTACCTATTTTAATTAAATAAATTATATGCAGATCTTACTGCGCTAGTCAAATATATCCATTTCTTGCATCAGAGGTGAAAACTTTCCAAACGCTCTCGTCAGTTTAATCTTCAGACGTCTTGTATTGAACTGTTCATCCTCTATAGCAAGCAATTTGCGAAGGAATTCATTAGAAATGTATATATAAAAAGGAAAATTACTTTTACCGTCAAAATAGATACAAAAACTAAGCCTCATCTCTTCACCGTTTCAGAAAACTCAGATTCGAATCGGTAACGAAGCCACAGAAACAGATTTGTCCACTTCAGAACGTTTAAATATTCACATACTTACAAAGATTATTTCCAAGTATAAACAACGATCAAGGTATATAAATATACTATAGATATACAAATACAATTTCGGGACTGAATAAATATCGAAAAGTCAAATCATCCGCAATAAATATAATAATAAACAAAACCGCTTCTGAGGATGGTATCTTGCTTTATTTTATATCATCTCAAGCTTTCGGGTGTTACAAACACTTATACAGGAGGAGTGTATGCTCATGTGTAGAAGGGTTTGTAATACTCGAAAGCTTGAGATAATATAGAGCAAGATACTCATCCTCAGAAGCCGTTTTGTTTATTATTTATACTGAATAAATATAAGCATATATATTGATAAATGATGATAGTTGATGATGCTAGTTTGTTTAAAAGAAAGATTCGTGCTTTAGCGCTTTCATTTCTTGTATATAGATGGCGCGGTATAATTAATAGTTGAAGATATTTTAATGGAAATCTCTGCGATTGAGTGGGGCTGGCTGCCTACAATGGCTGCCAATAGGATGGATGTAGGGAAGAGACTGTCTGACTGGGGTTAAGTTCCCGACCACTCCCGGGCCTCCTTCCGTGTTGACTGCGGTGCCCCAGCCGGTTTGTTGAAGGAGGGTGAACGTCCGGACGCCGTCTCCGTCCGTGTTCTACGCAGTCTATCCCGCGTAATTACACGGTGTCGCGTACGTCGTGTAAGGCCATGCTTACATCCTGTCAGCTATCCTTATAATACACATGGCAGAAACCATGGAAGATTGCAACTTATTTTACCGTTAAGTATGTCACAAGTCTACACATGGTATAGATCATAATGGGAAGGGATTTGGCTGTAAATGCACACGGGTCTACATATAGAATTGACCATTATAATTATAGTGAGTAGGGATATTTGGGAATGCTTTGCCTGTCAATGCACACAGGTCTACATATGGGGTACTGACTATTATAATTATAGTGGGTAGGGATTTGGTAATTCTTTGACTGTGAATGAATATATGTCTACATATGGTACATACTGTTGCACCAAGTTGCGGCTTGGCAGACTCTTCAGCCTTGATTCTCTCCTGTGCTGGGTCTTGCATCTTACCAGAGCGTGTTTCAACCATCCTACAACTTTATAAAAGGGAATAACGAGATAAGTCTTCTTTAAGTAGCCTCCAGAATCCTTTATTTATCTTCTCACATCAAAGAGAGCAGTGAAGTCACACGTGTACCTAAATACAAATGATGATAATCTGTTTTAAATAAATATCACAGAATATTAAAATAAATAAATATATAATTTAAATTTCAAATATATTAAAAATAATATAAGAAATACGCCATTAATCATGATGTAACACTTCCCCCTCTCCAGAGGTCGTCACGTCCTCGTGAGTTACCTCATCAATTCTCTCAAAATAGGGTTTGAGTCTTGAGACATGGACAATCAATGGGTCTTGGCCAGGATTATCTTTCGGCTCAATTAAGTAATTTACGTTAGACAGCTTCTTTAATATTCGATATGGGCCAAAATATTTTCTCAATAGTTTTTCACATTTTCCGATTTTCCTGACTGGTGTCCAAACTGCCACTAAATGTCCTGGTTCATAGATTCTCTCGTTGTGTTTTTTGTCATAGTTTCTCTTCATTCTTTCCTGAGTCTTCTCTGTGTTGTTAATGACTACCTGTCTCGTCCTTGCTATTTTATCTAATTTTCTATATATTCGTCATAATCGTTCATGTTATTGTCAATTGGGATATTATCGTCGTCTAAGAGGGACATGGGTTCCCTCCCAAATAACAGGAAAAATGGAGAGTAGCCTGTGGTTTCTTGAATCGTGGTATTGTACGCGTGGGTGACGAAAGGGAGGATTTCGTCCCAGTTCTTCTGGTCTGTATTTACATACATGCTTATCATGTTGATTAGAGTTCTATTTAGCCGTTCCGTTAGTCCGTTAGTCTGGGGATGGTAGCTCGTCGTGAAGCAGTGTTCAACTTTGCACATTTTCATAACCTCCTTCATCAAATTGCTAGTGAACTGTGAACCTCTGTCACTAATAAGAAACCTTGGGGCCCCGTGACGTAAAAAGATTTGTTCGATTAAAATGTAGAGACTTCTTTCACTGTTGCTTCTGAGATTGCCTTTGTTTCAGCGTACCTGGTATAATAATCAGTCAACACAATTATCCACTTCCTTCTTCTTTTCGTTGATGGCAAGGGACCAACAAAGTCAATCCCGATTCTTTCAAAAGGGTAGTTAGCTGGGGGAATGGGTTGCAAAAGTCCAGAGGGCGACTGATTTGAACCTTTCCGACTTTGGCAAAGATGGCACGTCTTTACAAATTCTGAAACATCTTTCAGCATGGAAGGCCAATGATATTTATTCTTCAAACGGTATGTGGTTCTGGCGACGCCTAGATGGCCATTCAGCATATGGTTGTGGAATTCACTCATGATTTCTTTCCTTCTCTTCTTCGGCACTACCAGCAACCATGCTCTGCCTTCAGGGTTTGGGTTCTTCTTATATAGACATCCATTTTCCTCTTTAAAATTCTGTGTGATTGCTCGTTTGCTTCCTTTAAGGCTTTTCTTAACATTGTCTATGAATTCATCCTCTTCATTTATTATCTGATTCAAAAATAGTCGTTCATAATCTTCGACCCAATCCGTTTCAGGTAGGGGTCCTCTAGATAAGCCATCAGCATCCATATGTTTTTTACCCGATTTGTGTATTATGTCAAAATCGTATTCCTGAATTTTCAGTGCCCACCTTGCAAGTCTACCTGTTGGATCTTTAAGATTTTTCAGCCAGCACAATGCGTGATGGTCTGTAATTATCTTGAAGTGTCTTCCATATAGGTAGGGTCGTAGTTTTGATATCGCCCACACCACAGCCAAACATCCCTTTTCGGTGGTTGAGTAATTTTGCTCAGCTTTACTTAGAGTTCGACTCAAATATGATATCACCTTCTCTTCCCCACAGATAATTTGGACCAGTGTTGCACCTAAGCCGATGTTAGAGGCGTCTGTGTGAATGTAGGTGGCTGCATTTGGATCAAAGTGACCTAAGATTGGCGGATTTATCAGAGCTTTTTTAAGGTTTTGAAATGCTTCCTCTTGTTTTTCTGTCCAGGTAAATTGCGCATTTTTCCTGATGAGTCCTGTCAATGGGTCAGCAATTAATGAGAAATCTTTAATGAATTTTCTATAATAGGAACACATTCCTAGGAACGATTGTACTTCTTTGACCTTCTTGGGCTGAGGAAAATCCCTAACGGCTTTGATATTATATTCGGCCGGTTTTATACCCTGTTGGTTGGTTATATGACCAAGGATCTCAAGTTCTTCAAAAGCAAATCTGCATTTCCTGTCGTTCAGTTTCAAATTAGATTCACTAAAACATTTTAAGACAGCTTCAAGTCTTTTAAGGTGGGTTGGAAAGTCTGAGCTGTATATAATAACGTCGTCCAGATAACAAAGGCAAATCTGCCATCTTAGATTTCCAAGCACATTGTCCATATTCCTCTCAAAAGTAGCAGGGGCGTTGCATAGTCCAAAGGGCATGACGTTGAATTCATATAAACCGTGGGTCGTAGTGAAAGCTGTCTTCTCCTTGTCTTTCTCTTCAATTTCGACTTGCCAATATCCCGATCTAAGGTCTATTGCTGAGAAGTACTTCGATCCTTGGAGAGTATCCATTACGTCATCAATTCTTGGGATTGGATAAACATCCTTTACTGTTACCTCATTCAATTTTCTATAGTCTACACAAAATCTGAACTTACCATCTCTCTTCTTGACCAGTACTACAGGGAAAGACCAGGGACTTGAAGATGGTCTAATTATGCCTTCTTTGAGCATTTCATCAATTTGATCTTTTATAATGTCCCGTTCTTTGGGGCTCACCCTATATGGCTTGTGCTTTATCGGTTTTGCATCTTCTGTATCGATCCGGTGTTTTGCCAAATTGGTCCTGCCTAACCTCGGCGAAAACAAATCAGCATACTTACTCAAAATTTGTTTCAAATCCTCTTGTTCTTTAGGTGATAGATTTTTGTTTATCTGAAATTGGATTTCGTCATTATTAATTTGCTCTAACTTCTCTATGAACTTTACCTCTGCAGGAAGGCTTCCATGAGCCAATGTTTGGTCTTTCATGATTTTTAAAGGTCGAGGATAAGGGTTCGTTATCCAGATATGAGTTTTCCTATCCGTGACAGTAAGCAAACTTCTTGCCAATCGAAGGCCATTTGTTTGAATCATTCTGTTGTTCTCTTCGATGACATATTCGCCATCCTCTGCTTCTATTGAGGCCTTAATTAATCT
Source organism: Cordylochernes scorpioides (assembly GCA_030710605.1). Classification (NCBI taxonomy): domain Eukaryota; kingdom Metazoa; phylum Arthropoda; class Arachnida; order Pseudoscorpiones; family Chernetidae; genus Cordylochernes; species Cordylochernes scorpioides. The sequence goes on from CP092879.1 coordinate 33,383,225, forward strand.
AATAGACAGTTCAGGTATAACAGTATCTTCAACGCTTTTTATTTTTTTCAGTTCATAATTGCTTATGTCATGATTATTTGTCAGATCGTATTTTATTGTTTCTTGCTTACAATCTATTTTTGCGTTCATTTTCTTAAGGAAATCTCTCCCAAGAATTAATGTCCGTAAATGCGTTTTCAATATCACAAAGTTGTGTGATAATGTTTCGTCATCAATTTTTATATTTAAAAATATACTTCCTACCACGTCCAATTTTTTTCCATCGGGTCCTGCACAAATTTTTGCGAGTTTACTTATACCATGGCCTGTATCGAGGGCCGTTCTGAGGTCGACCACTGAGAGGTCAGCACCTGTATCAACCAAAGCTTCAAAAGTCCCTATCTTGTCCACATTAATTTTTAATTTGTATTTAGGGTCCAACTTTTTGATTCCATTTATGGTCGACTTGCTTTGATTGACATATTCAGGCGCGACGCTTAGTTTAAATCTTCCAACACGGAATATCTATTCCGGGTAGGAATATTTGTCTGTGTGCTATGACATACATCAGCATAAAGCCGAGGTCCTGATTTATCTGATATTTCATTCATTTGGCATTTCTCTTCGATCTTCTCTTGGGTAGCTGTTGGATCCTCTTCTAGGATTCTTATAAACTTGACCCTACAATAACGGGCCACGTGCCCTGGCTTGTTACACTTGAAGCAGATTGGTCTTCCATCTTCCGTCCTATTTTTGCTCACTTCTTGACTTTTATTGTAGGTGTTTCTCTGGAGGTTTGGTTTAGGCACAAAGTTTGGATTATAAGGACGTCTCGGGGTAAAGGGCTGGGTCAAGTTGTTTCGATACTGCCTGAGAGTAGGAGGGAAGTCGTTCTTGTAATTATTGGAAACAGGGGCTTGGGGCCTGGAAGGGGTCTGGTAGTTTCGTGTGGCAGTCGGCGGCACGTACCTCGATTGTTGTTGGGGTCTAGAATAGCGTGGGCCGTTATATAGGTTTCTGGATTTCTCCACACGTTCCCGATACTTCTTTTCAAAAGAATCCATTTTCTTGCACACGACAAGAAGTTCATCGGTCGTTTTAGGAGGGTTCAGGTAGAGCGCGAATGAGTACTCTTTTTTCAGTCCTCCAATAACATGATCGATTTTTGTTTCTTCTTCCATTGCGGGGTCAACCTTGTTGCACAACACTAGGATGTCTTCCGCGAACCTGATTGCTGGTTCATTCCAGTGTTGCATTCTGTTGAGCTTCATTCTTAGTTCTTCTTTATTGGCGTCCAGAGAAAAATCTTGAATGAGGCGGATTTTAATATTTTCCCAGCTCGTGAAACTCGCTTTGTGTAAATTCAACCAGGTTTTAGCGCTTCCCGTCATGTTCATGGCGGCATAACGGGCAATTATGTAGTCTGCCCAATGATAGAGGAAACCAATCTCTTCGAGGGATTCTATCCATGGGCGAGGGTCTTCTGTTCCATCATACTTGGGGATGTCGATGTTGGGATTCAGGACAACTGGGTCGGAACTAGCATCTCCACCAATTGTTGCACCAAGTTGCGGCTTGGCAGACTCTTCAGCCTTGATTCTTTCCTGTGCTGGGTCTTGCATCTTACCAGAGCGTGTTTCAACCATCCTACAACTTTATAAAAGGGAATAACGAGATAAGTCTTCTTTAAGTAGCCTCCAGAATCCTTTATTTATCTTCTCACATCAAAGAGAGCAGTGAAGTCACACGTGTACCTAAATACAAATGATGATAATCTGTTTTAAATAAATATCACAGAATATTAAAATAAATAAATATATAATTTAAATTTCAAATATATTAAAAATAATATAAGAAATACGCCATTAATCATGATGTAACAATACCATTATAATTATAGTAAGTAGAAATTTAGATATTATTTGATTCTGTAAATGCACACAGGTCTACATATGGTACTGACTATTATAATTATAGAGGGTAGGGATTTGGTAATTCTTTGACTGTGAATGCATATATGTCTACATATGGTACATACCATTATAATTATAATAAGTAGAAATTTAGATATTATTTGATTCTGTAAATGCACACAGGTCTTCATATGGTACTGACTATTATAATTATAGAGGGTAGGGATTTGATAATTCTTTGACTGTGAATGCATATATGTCTACATATGGTACATACCATTATAATTATAGTAAGTAGAAATTTAGATATTATTTGATTCTGTAAATGCACACAGGTCTACATATGGTACTGACTATTATAATTATAGAGGGTAGGGATTTGGTAATTCTTTGACTGTGAATGCATATATGTCTACATATGGTACATACCATTATAATTATAGTAAGTAGAAATTTAGATATTATTTGATTCTGTAAATGCACACAGGTCTACATATGGTACTGACTATTATAATTATAGAGGGTAGGGATTTGGTAATTCTTTGACTGTGAATGCATATATGTCTACATATGGTACATACCATTATAATTATAGTAAGTAGAAATTTAGATATTATTTGATTCTGTAAATGCACACAGGTCTACATATGGTACTGACTATTATAATTATAGAGGGTAGGGATTTGGTAATTCTTTGACTGTGAATGCATATATGTCTACATATGGTTCATACCATTATAATTATAGTAAGTAGAAATTTAGATATTATTTGATTCTGTAAATGCTCACAGGTCTACATATGGTACTGACTATTATAATTATAGAGGGTAGGGATTTGGTAATTCTTTGACTGTGAATGCATATATGTCTACATATGGTACATACCATTATAATTATAGTAAGTAGAAATTTAGATATTATTTGATTCTGTAAATGCACACAGGTCTACATATGGTACTGACTATTATAATTATAGAGGGTAGGGATTTGGTAATTCTTTGACTGTGAATGCATATATGTCTACATATGGTACATACCATTATAATTATAGTAAGTAGAAATTTAAATATTATTTGATTCTGTAAATGCACACAGGTCTTCATATGGTACTGACTATTATAATTATAGAGGGTAGGGATTTGGTAATTCTTTGACTGTGAATGCATATATGTCTACATATGGTACATACCATTATAATTATAATAAGTAGAAATTTAGATATTATTTGATTCTGTAAATGCACACAGGTCTTCATATGGTACTGACTATTATAATTATAGAGGGTAGGGATTTGATAATTCTTTGACTGTGAATGCATATATGTCTACATATGGTACATACCATTATAATTATAATAAGTAGAAATTTAGATATTATTTGATTCTGTAAATGCACACAGGTCTATATATGGTACTGACCATTATAATTTTAGTAGATAGGGATTTGATAATGCTTTGACTGTCAATGCATACATGTCTACATATGGTACAAGTCATGATTGGTTTGCATATGCTTAATGGTTCAAATAATGGTTAAAGCCACGATAATCATGATGAGTAGATGTTTGCGAATACTTTTATTGAATATGCACGTGTCTACATATGCCGAAAGCAGTTTGACATTGTACTTACATGGTACCAGACCCCTTTTGCATGTACTCAAACTATAGACATTCTTTATTGTGGTTCGTAAATAATCAAAGTACAATAAAGATCCATAAACGTGATCGGAGAGAGACTTTTCAACTCCTTAATATTCATCTCAGTTGTGTAATGATAATCATAAGAGTGAACAGAGGAAGAGAAAGGTATTTTGTTTTATCCTCTATGGCATGTAGGATTTAGGAAAGGCCAGTAGGTGACATAAGATGATAGTTCTTTATTTGGTCTGACTTATATACATGTATGATGATGATAAATAACATTGCCAGTGACAACATTACCTATTGCCAATACACAATATTGCCAGGTGAAAAATTAGAAAAGACAAATTTCGGGATGACACAGCAATTTATTTAAAGCAAGCACAAACTATAAATGATAAAAGAAAGATAAGCAAAGAGGGAAGTTTCCAGAGTAGAAAAATATAAACATTAAAAAAATGATACTCTGTTAATAAAATAATAAATACTTTGCGACAATGCTCCTTCCATATGGGAGCTGTGACTCACAGCTTGCAATTATGGTAGTTACTGATATGAATCTGACGTGCTTCTGCCAAGGATTCCATCGAAGTCTTGGAAATTTGTCCCTAGTACCTTTGCGTCCTTTTTCTTGCGGCGTGAAGAGCGGCTTTGTCTATAGGAATATCGTCTTCTTGGAGGGAAGTCTTGGCTTTGTCACTGCGGTGGAATCCTGGTGTCAGCCTCTGAAAATATAGATTACAGCACCCATGACCTCAAGGTTTTCTCGGAGAACTTCAGTTTGTCTTCCCTAATTAACCCAGCATCTTCACCAAAATGCCACGTGGAAAATTAGAGAAGACAAACTTCTGGATGACACAGCAATTTATTTAAGGCAAGAACAAACTATGAATGATAAAAGAAAGATAGCAAAGAAGGAATTTTATAGAGTATCAAAAAATAAACTTAAAAAAATGATACTCTGTTAATAAAATAATACATACTTTGCGACAATATCTTTCTTTACGAAATTACGAAAACCTAATAATACAAGTACTTGTAAAAAGAAGCGTTTTTCTTTTGCTCTTATGATTTTGGTTATAGAGAGACTTCATGGTAAAAATTAAAGATACTGGGGGTTATTAAGAGGAATCCAATCCCTTTCAAGTGAAGCCTTCGTCCTACTTCCACGGAGACAGTTACCTAGCAAGGTCGGGGACTTGTGAGTCACACATCGTAGACATGGATTGCTTCACCGCTGGGTGGGGCCTTCAATTAAATACACGTCCCGTTACTCTGTTCCCACCTCCTCTCTCACTCTTTATTTTTTCTAAAAGAACCTCTAGGTGGTGAAATATAAAGCAATTTGTTATCTACTCGCTGTATCTCATTATAATTATGTACCATAGTTTAAGAGCTCTTTCTGTTTTTGGATAATCACCTTTCTTTAAAATATGATTTTAAAAAGTTTTGTTGCCAAAGAGTTAATTTTTAGGCAGTGTGTGTGTGTGTGTGACAATTGAAACAAATTGTATTGACTTCTTGTCAATAATTTACAATAAAAATTGAAATAATGAATAAACTAATATACAGATGATCTTGCGGGGGATGTGCCCCGGCGGGTGAGCCCTCTTTCCCAGGCGATGAGCGGGTCCTCCGGTCAGCCCAACCTTGTTCGAAGTACCGGTAGATGATGGATTTGGATGATGGTGTGTGTGTGTGAGTGAGTGGATAAAAGTCAAAGTTGTGTTTGCTGCTTTTCCAAGAATGAACATCCTTTTAATTACAGTAGAACTTGGATAATTCAAACGTATTTAATTCGAAAAGTCTTTAATTTGAATATTTATCTTGTTCCCTAGAATTTCCTATAAATAGAATTTCCGTTTTAATTCGAATTTTTAGATAATTCGATTTTTTTTTGTCATTTGGGCTTCGAATTATCCAAATTTAACTGCGTTATTATTTTTTAAAATTAAATCTGATAATATCCCAGAAATATCTTGATTAATAAATCGAATGTACGGCAACGGGCTTACTATTATATACAACTTATTCTTTCAATTCATACAAGTGACATCGTTCTTGTATACCTGTAGAAGATCGATATGGCAGATTGTGAGGATTCCATTTGATCCCTTGTGGATCTCATGGAATAAAGTCCGTCCTAGGCTGACGAGGGCCATTAGCCCGAAACCATGGTCTCTAGATGCACGCCTCTCAGTTTGCCAAAGCTGGTGTTGTGGCTTTGTCACCGCTAGACCACTAGTTTGCGGCGAAGGTCAATAGATGGCGTCTAGTTTTGACGTCATTTTGACGGGAGATGCGACCATTATCTTTATAGAATAAGCTTCTATTACAAAAGAAACTCTTTATCCTTAAGTAAGACAATCGTTTATTGAGATGCTTAGTCAAAATAACTTCGTGTAATGGAGGTTAACTAACTGGAGGTGTACTCACTCCTGTTTCCACTGGAGGTAATATCTCATTAGAGGTTAGGTCAAGTCATTTTTAAATTTTATAAAGCGATAATCGTGCACTAGATGGGCTGCTACTGGGGGATTTTATTGCTAAGCTATCTGATAGTTACACCATAAGGAAGTCGAGCCTAATATTTAAAGCTGGTTTGGAACTTCCTGGAGACATTTTATTTTATCTTTATTTTCTATATAAGCTCTCTCTCTCTGGGAATGTGTGTTTTTTTTATGTTGAGAGGTGTTATAATGGAGGGAGTTTCTCCTTCGAGTTTCTGCAATGGCAAAGTAACTAAGTCCAGATTAACTACCTTTTGCTACTGCTTGCACTTTTGCAAAAACTGTGTGATCAGCAATTTTGTTTTAAAAGTTGTTTAAAGATTGAACTCGAGAATGTTTTAATATTATAAAAAACGATTTGTTTGGGAGTGATCGATTCAAACATTGATGAAATAAATACAAGAAAACATTTTCAGAGTATGCAATTCTAGATTCATTTTTATACAGTGATTTTCCGCATTTTCATAGTAGGTAAGCCGAAATAAGTCAGAGTGCAACTTTAAATCTTTTAAAAAAGTTTTCGAAAAGTATGATGAGCCGAATGATGAAACTATCATTTACTGCTAAACTAATATCTCCTAAAAATGGTCAAGGAGAGATATGGACTACTGAAGACGATTGAGAGGGGAAGAATCAGCATGTTTGGATATCTTGTTTGACCATCAGAGTGGATGAAGATATTGCTGGAGGGATTTATGCAAAAAGGACTTTGGTAAAAAAAGAAGGCAGCTGAGAATGGAATTCAGGAGAAGACTCTACAATATCATCACCAAGTAGGCTGAGAACTTTGAGAGGACAGGAACGCTTCCAACCAATAAAATCTATAGATTGAGAAGAAATATATTGTCACTGAAAAATATATATGCAATTATTATACAGTGACATTGAGAGAAGAGCAAGTAGACCTTTCTCCGGCGTAAAACATAAAATAGACACTTTAGACAACCGCCCTATCAAGCAACGACCGTACCGTGTGTCACCTACTGAAAGGCGATCAATACAGAGTGAGTCGACAAAATGATCAAAATGGGAGTCGCACAACCATCTGAGAGCCCCTGGGTTTCTCCAGTGGTCCTAGTAAAATAGAAATATAGAAAAAAACTTAACTTTCTCTGATAGCAAAATTTTAATCGCTCCCATAAATGGGCTCGGAATTTGTCCAATGCAGAAAGAAAACCCTGAACATAGACAGTTCTACAAAGTTTTGAAAAAGAAGCAGAACACCGCTCAACTTCTAAGTTTATATATATACGTAGGATAATTTAATACTGTCCTGGTTCAAATTCACATAAATAGGTACCGCTGAGCAAGAGCAACCTAGTTCATGATAATTGAACAATGAATAATATGTGAAGGTTATTCACATATTAAACAAATTTAAACGCGGGATTTAATCCCTGTTCATGACTGTCGGGAATCGAGCGTGTTACCCTCTCATCCACCGACTTATTGTCGGGAATCGAGCGTGTTACCCTCTCATCCACCGACTTTTTTATTTAATACTGTCTGGTTCAAATCACATAAATAGGTACCGCTCATCAAGACCAACCTAGTTCATGATAATTGAAAAATGAATAATATGTGAAGGTTATTCACATATTATACAAATTTTAACGCGGGATTCAATCCCGGTTCATGACTGTCGGGAATCGAGGGTTTTACCCACTCGTCCACCGACTTATTTTATTTAATTCTGTATTTTTTAAAATACTTCATGCGCATTTATTTATTACAGTAAAATAACGTGTAGAAACAGATTAATGTCAATTGAGTTTTCAACAATGAATATTAACCTAATTTTAGAAATACATGAAGTTTTCAAAAAAAAAAAAAAAGAAATTATAGGTGAATTTTCAAAATTCCATGTAGGGGATTGGTAGAGGAATGTTGCTTGTCGACAACCACGACCTGGGATCGAATCCTGCATTGAATACTTTTTCTGCCTATTGGTCCCCGATTCTTTCATAAGTCCAACCCCACTAGTAAGTGCAAGTAACCAAATAGGGCCCTAAATATAAGTATAAAATTCGAACTGCTTTCTAAATGTATAGACAAGCCGAGCAATACGAAACACGTTCGTGGTTGGCTTTTCTTGATTTATCAAGAAAATAGGTTGTCCAAATATCGGGTAACGTTTAGTTGATTTCTGTTCCACTAGATAACGCTCTACTATCTAAAAACGCTCATGTTGATGTTCAGGATATATCTAATTTGTTTTTAATGTATAGACAAGTAAGGACGCATTCTTCTAAAATTCTAACGTGGTCACTGGCATTATATGATGGGGTTAGGCTTACGTAAGATCCTATGTCGGTACTCATAAATACACTTTTTTTGTTTTAAATAAAACCTTCTCTCCGCTGATCTTGAATGTCGCAGACCGTAAATCAAAGGACGTGACCAACTTCTCAACAACTGTGACACGTTAATGGGAGTAAGGTGACGGGAAGATTAAAACAAGTTGTGCAAATTTCTTAGTCATTATCAGTTTCAACACACTCGGGCTCTTTCTCATACATCGACTGTTCACCTAGCTGCCAGTTATTATACAAAAGGAAACACTATCAATATATATATATATATTCCTTATGTTAAAATTGATATAAATTTCACACTCACATTTTGTAAAATTTGTAAATAAAATTCTTTAAAAAAAAAAAGATGTTTTTTTTTTTGCTTATCCTTAGTACACGTGGTACAGGCCATGATAATCATGGTGGATAGAGGTAGGCGACTTCTTTTACTCTAAGTGCACCACATGTCTATACACGTGAAAAGCAGGTAGACTTTGCACTTACAAATGTGCCAGAGCTCTGTTTAGTTACTTGCATTCGCTGGTGCGGTTGAACTTTTGCAAGAATCAGGGGCCATTGCAGCATTTTTTTTTTAATCAGAAAAAGTGCCCAATGCGGGAATCGAACCCGGATCGTAGCGGTCGAAAACCAACGGTTTAAACCATCCTTCCAACGATCCCCATGCTTTTCAAATGAAACTGTTAATTTAACTTCTCGTAGCTTGTATATAACGTGTTTGGATTACTAAATTTGAATGCCAAACGTCTAAAACGGGCTCATTTTCTAATCATACGGTCCATGTTATAGCCTTAAAATCCATACCAAGTTTCATTATAATCTACCAGTTTCTTCTCTGGGTGTGTAACTTTATATTTTCATTAGTTTATGAAGCCATTTTCTATATATGATATCCCTAAAATAAAAATTTAAAATATGAATATTCACTGAGACTAAACGATCAAATATTGCCTATCTATGTAAAACATCGTTTAATATAACAATTATAGCTGCCTGGAAAGTTAAACTGGGAAAATCACAGAAAGGACTTTCCACTGATGAGAGTCAGTTCCGTTTAAAATTTTAAATTTCAGATTTATAACATGGTTGAATAAATTCTATCGCCTCATCTATTTATATATATAAATAAATCTATGTGTGTCTGTCTGTCCTTTATGCCTGACCAAACAACTCATTGGAACGCCATGAAACTTTGGGAAGTTATTTAGTATAGTACTGGGAAGGTTTCTAGCAAATAAAATTTTTGAAATAACTTTTCGCCTAAAAATAATCAAGATAAATATTCTAATTTATCTGTTATAATTCAACAATCTGCTCTAAATAATATCATGATGATACGATGATTTTGTAATGTAGAAAATTAGGAAAGACAAAATTCAGGATGACACGGCAATTTATTTGAGACAAGAATAATGATACAATTTCAAGGCAAGATACTAATCCTTTAACTTCCAATTACCGAGGAAACCAATTAATATTGATTTTATTAAACTTATCGGGTATTTTTCAAGGGACCGGGAAAAAATGTTCACTTTATCGAGAGATTCGTTAGACAAACCTCTACTCGGGTAAAACCCGGGGGAAGCCGGGTACGTCCGCTAGTGTTTTATATATATGAAATTTGACACAAAACGATTTCAACTTTAATATAGTATCTATGTTTATTATGTAATTATAATTATATTTTTATGTAATTCTACTATCCTAGAAGCTTATGTCCATAATTTGCCTAAATACCACAACCAAGATTCCAAACTTCATTGTCGCCTATACAAGCAGAATCGTACAACATAGTATTAGAGCTCTATAAAGCGGTATGGTGGATTAAATTGGCGAAACCATTGGGATGATTCACCATTGATGAGCCTAACCTTCTCAATATTTTTCCTTGCAGTAAGAAGGGTAGAAAAAGAGTGTCTGTGTAGTGTAGTCTTGAAAAATATTTGACTGCATCAACCAATTTTTTATTAAATTCACGTCGTTTCAGTGACTCGCTGTTACTCTCCTCAAGGGAATGATTGTAGAAAGTGTTTTATTTTAGAACTAAAATTTTGCGCTTAATAGTTTTATTTATTATGTATAGATGAAGGCTGTTTCGCTTTTTTAGAGAGATAAAGAAAGAGAGATTGAAACGACTTTATTACAATGTTCATATAGGATTATATATGGTTAAATGCAATATATTGAATAAATATGAATAAATAATGATGAATATATGAATAAAATAAATATATATATATATAATAATTGATAAATATACATATATAAAATATATACAGTCTTTATTGGTGGCGCCCACCGCGGGAAAGACTCCGCCACCGATGGACTGCGAGAGGTTTTTCCCACAGAGTGGGCAGGTCGATGAAGTAGCTGGCGTTACCCACCTCAAGACCAAGATGGTACTTGTAGATGGTAGCCTTCGCCACACTGGTCAGCTTCATTGCCTCGGGATGGAGGCCGACGCCGAAGAGCCATGCCTGCAAAACCAGGGGAAAATCACAGGAGGTGAACACTTCCCGGGGCAGGGGTCGCACGGCTCGGCAACTCCAATACCTAGAGAAAGATACTCTATTATAACGTTCAAATAAGGTTAGATATAAAATAAATATGAATAAATACAATTAAATAGGGATAGATAGATAGATAGATACAAATATGTAAATATACATATATACAGTTACGAGCGTCATTCCTCATCTCCTAATCAATCAACTCTGTCACCGTTTGCTTTTTTTTTTTTGGAATGGCGCCCTCCTATTGGTTGGCTACGATCACGCCACCTTTGCCCCCCCCCCCCATCCTCTCTTTCTTTTTCCCAGTATGAAACGCCTACGGAAGCCAACAGTACATAGACAGATAAAGCACATAGGCTATAGTTATTAACTAATATAGGCATTTATTTAAGGCGCCAATTTATAATCGTAACAAATAGTATTTGAATAAAAACATTCAATCGGGTAAAACACGGGCGTTGCCCGGGTCATTCGGCTAGTACATATATATACACAGTCTTCATTTGTTGCGCCCTCCGCGGGGAAGACTCCGCCACCGATGGACCGCCAGAGTTCTTCCCCACAAAGTGGAACAAAGACAAAGAGAGAACAGCACCGATCTCTGCATGGCTTCAACGACATAATACCACATGGAAGTCCAGCCATTGGTTCCGGGAATGACTCAGTCCATGTGTCGTCATCTGGAAGGAAGCGGTTACAGCGTTTCTTTGTTTCTAGGTGAACACGTATGTGTTCTGTCCTCTCACACTATCTGCCTACACAACAACAGGAAACTGTAGGAACTTTCTGGTCAACACTACTAGCATCCCTAGCCAGAATTACTTAAAACCCAGCAAAATATTCTCTCAGTTAAGAAATATGTGGTTCTTTCAAAAATCAACAATTAGTTGATATTTATTCCGGTAAATGGCACATGCCTTCAACAGCTTCCAATTGCGCGATAAGGAAATTCCTTTTTTCTTTAATTTGTACACACGAATATATTTAGTGAATACCTTTTTATATATTTACTTGATTCTTACTGTATATATTATCTTTATTATACTGCATACGTATTTTAAACTCAGATTTATAATTTTTGGAAACATTCCTAAGTCTTTTTATTATTGATAATTAGCATAATGAAAACATTTAGACACGAGTGTTTCTTTTACACATCAATCAAAATTCTACTGCTCTTACTTGGCTCATGAGCCAACCCCTCCCAATATATTTTTTCATCTCAATAAGGACAGTAAAAAGTTTGATTTAAGTGTAAAAGAAACACTCGTGTCTTAAAGCAAAATATAATGTCACACAAGAAAGAAAGTAGAGTCACAGTTGTGATAGAGAGAGATTGTAGAAGAGAAGAATGGACACACATACATCTACGAGTCAGATGTTGAAGAGAGGCGCGGGTCAACGGGTAGATAAAGAATGCGGAAGGCAGAAGTTACACACCTGCAGGACAAGATGGCGGCCTTTATCTGGACTCGACGGGACTGGATCCTGGACTTTTTACTTCAGGACCACTTCGTAAAAACTTACTTTGGTCAGATTATAACCAGAAACTCTTCTCTATGCACTGTTTTGAGATTCAATTCATTAAGTCCATACTTCCCATAAATCCAGTTTTATTTATTTTTTTAAAACTGTTTAACTCTTGTCTAACACTAGCCGATTTACTTTGTTCATCCCATTTAATAATCTAGCAAGTTTTGTGTGTCTTGTGTGGGAACATTTACCACAACTACAATATTTTATATTAGGGAGTTTTATACTATTTCTTTTTAATGGAGTTTTTAGTAAGTGTATCCAACGTAATTACGTTTAAACGTAATGCGTTTTCGTACTAACATAGTTTTAATATAATAAGTTATTAATAACACACGCACATATATATAAATAATATTAAAAATTATATATTTACTTCCATAACCCCGAATTCTTTTACAAATTCTCAAACCTAAGTACAAGCGACCAAATGGGTCTACAAAAACAAAAGTTGAACTGTTTTTACATATGTAGACTGGAACATTCACTGCATCAGTAGTTGCAAAACGTTTCCCACTATAATCATCATTTTTATTGTTTATTCTTTATATATGTGACACTAATACTCAGCAAGTGAGTGAAAATCCATCCAAAAGTTTAGGAGAGAGGACGACCTGACATGCGCTCTGTATAAAATGAAGACCAAGTGCGAAATAGCTCACCTTATGACTGCTGCATGTAAATCACTTTAAGAATAAATATATTTTATTTATAATATACTGGAATACTCTTATGCTTTACTATATGTTCTCTTTGTGTCAAATTAACAGAAAACGAATTTCTATGCCATATAAAGGGTGGCCTATAAGTCCCAAACTCTTTTATTTTTTTAATTAAAAATTAAAAGCAAAAACTAGAATAAAATAGTTATAGTTTTTTTTAATTCTAGTTTGCCTTTTAATTTTTAATAAAAAATAAAAGTGTGACTAATGGGCACCCGGTATTATATAATTTCTACAAATCTCAGCTGACAGCGTCAAACTCAACTCAACAGGCGGCAAAGCATTTTAAAAACAAGGCGCTAAATGCTATTAATGCGGTCTGGGCAATATCGACTAAAACAAGAATCAATTCTATCAGATTCTCACTCAAGCTCCTAGACTCAATGGCTCTGTCAACCTTGCTCTACGCAGCTCCAATTTGGGCAAACAACCAAAAAAAAAAAAGTTGGTTGACAGGGTACAAGACAATTTTTTACGGAGACTTTTAAATTTACCCAGATATACTCCTGGTTTTATTCTACGTATGGAGTGCGGAAGAACGTCACTGGGAGTTACGGTGCTGAAACTTACACTCGGGTTCTGGCTTAGAATTCTAAAAATGAACAGCAGCCGACTCCCCCATATATGCTTAGCTCAACTATATGAGATATCAAGAAATAGAAATATATATATTGGACTTGCGGAAAGTTTGGCCAACATACTCAACTCAACAGGATTTTCTTGGTTAATTAACTGCAGCGATGCAAGGATTATCCGGCAAGAAATACCATTAATAACTAAAATTGCAATAGAACAATCTATTCAAAGTGACCAGGCAAAAATAGAGAATTCTAAATTCTACCCTCACTATAAGTATTTACTCAGTTCATTCCGAATTGAAAACTATTTACTTAGCAACTTTCCATTCCCAGTAAAACGCTATATCGCACAACAGAGAATACTATATTCGTTTTTCAAGGAAAACCATACAAAAATTTTCAGGGAGGGTGATAAGATTTGTGATCTCTGCAAAGAAAATATGGAAACTGAACTATCTCATTATATCTATGAATGCCAAGATATTAGCGAGAAGAGAAGGACATTCTTTTCAACGGTAGACACCAGCCAACTTAGGTCAATCCAAACGATGTTAACCAGTGCCCAAACAAGTATACTAGTTGCTCAGGCCCTATATATTTTTTAAAAGGCAGTAGGTGTAAAGAGGGAGAAAAGAGAACTTGGAAGCTATTGTTCTTACACCTCAGAATGATGACGAAACATCGAGGGTCCATCGTGTTGGTCGACGATGAGATTGCAGAGCTGGTGATATGGATGGCTGTGCTGGAGTAAACCTCCTTTTTGTGTCTGGATGCTATATTTATGGCGAACTAAATAACTTAGTCCCTATTTCTGCGCCGCGCTTATGGAATTGAAGACTTGAGGCGATGGCGTCGACCTTTCATATTAAATCTTACTTTTCCTTATTACTAATAATTGTATATAGTTGCGGAACTACTAGTTTCCTGTGCTGCTCTTTTCCTGTTATCGCACCTTGTACGGAGAATCTGTATAAGACTAACGTCTTAATAAAGGCTTTGTGTGTGTGTGTAATTTCTACAAATCTGTGAAGAAAGAACTAAACAGAACGCTACCCAATATGATAAATAAGCTCCATATCCTTCGATTATTATTAACCTTTGAAGTGAAATGTGCTCTAATAAATACTTTGTTATAGTTGAACTTATTAGATATCGTTACCTTTGATTCTTCAAATCATTATTCCACCATTGAGAAGTGATTGTCCGGGATGGTTCTGATGGCCAGGGTGTGTGGCAGTGCTGGAGAGACGGCACCGATCCCCTCCTGCAGCTCCCCCGTCTCCTGTCCCGTTGTGTTGGGGCCACCAAATACACCTGCCCCACTGAACAGGACTGTGCCAGGGTGTTGATACCTCCGGGAGAGTCCGCCGAGACTGCCCTGGATTCCATCTTGCGGCTGTTGGATACGGTGTACCAGCCCGTGAGCCGCACTGAGCCCGTGAGTACTGTGTTGTCATCCTGTAACTCAGTGTTTACAAAGTCCTGACATACACAACATCAATATTTTAATGTTGGTGAACTGGGGGCTTGGAGAAAGCATTCCAAATTGTCTTAAATAAGGTTTATTAGAAACAGTAAATTATTTCAGAAGCCTGAGCTATGATCGTGCTTTAAGTAAACTACTAAAGCGCGAAAACCCTGGCACATACACAACAACAATTTTTTGGCGAAACCTGCTGTGAGCATTGATGAGCCAAGCCCTTTCATATAATTATTTTTATATCCTTACAGCAAGGTCAGTAGAGAGAAAGAGAGATAGATAATATATACCACTAGACGAATGACCCGGGCAACGCCCGGGATCACCCGATTAAATGTTTTATTCAAACACTCTATGCGTTATAATTATAAATTAGGCGCCGTGGATGTCACTCTTGTGAAACGTCTCGTCCAAACTTTGCATGTATATTAGGTCAGCTGATATTACCTCCCATCTTCACCGATAGAGGCGCTTCTCGCGAGCAAAAGGGCAAACTCGACGAATATTCGGGAAAGAGACCTGAAAATTTCACTATAAGTTTTTCCAGATTCTACTCTATATACTGTTAAAATTTCAGTCAGATTAGTTACGATATAAATCTTCAAATCGAGCGAGCGTCTATAAATATTTCGATTTAGATCAACTATTCTAAATATTAAGCGAACTATTATTAAGAAACTTTTTTAGAAGATATCAATTTTAAACGTATTTATAACCTTGATAGAAGGCGCTGTTCGTGAGCTAAGTAGAATAATTTGAATATACAGTTTTAATATTTAATTTATATATAATTTAAAATAGCCTATCGTTTTCCTCGTATTTTTTTTTTACCTATGTATGGAAATTTAGGTACTGTAAAAAAAAAAAAAAAAAAAAAACTTTGCTTCAATAATATATATATATAAAAAAAAACACCCAGGCTAAGTTTCGAACCAAGGTTGCAGAAATACGAAGCCGTACACCTAACCATTAAGCTACGCTTGGCATCAAAAATATTCGCATGTAAAGCTATTTCAGGCCTTACATATTTCTAACGACCTTTTTGAAATAGGTTTTTGAAACATGGAAATTATAATACTTCAAATAAATAGAAATAGAGTGAACACAAATAAAAAATACCAAATATTTCGAATTAGAGCAGGCATTTTAAACGGCGAATTAGATAAGTTATATCTAAAAATGAAAATATATAAATAAATAAAACATACCAAATATTGCAAGAGAAGTTATTTTAAACGGCGAATTAGATCAGTTATAGCTAAAAATGAAAATATATGCGTAAATAAAACCTACCAAATATTTCAAATTAGAGCAGTTATTATATAAATATTTATATTATATGTGTTATTAAGCGAACTATTATTAGTTATTTTAAAAGGCGAATTAGATCAGTTATATCTAAAAATGAAAATATATAAATAAATAAAACCTACCAAATATTTCAAATTAGAGCAGTTATTATATAAATATTTATATTATATGTGTTATTAAGCGAACTATAATTAGTTATTTTAAACGGCGAATTAGATCAGTTATATCTAAAATTGAAAATATATAAATAAATAAAACCTACCAAATATTTCAAATTAGAGCAGTTATTATATAAATATTAATATTATATGTGTTATTAAGCGAACTATTTTAAACGGCGAATTAGATCAGTTATATCTAAAAATGAAAATATATAAATAAATAAAACCTACCAAATATTTAAAATTAGAGCGGTTATTATATAAATATTTATATTATATGTGTTTTATTAAGCGAACTATTATTAATAAAATATTGAGAAGATTTAGATTTTAAACGTATTTATAACCTTTTAATACTTGATAGAGGGCGCTGCTCGTGAGCTAAGTAGAATAATTTGAATATATAGTTTTAATAATTGATTTATATATTTTTTAAAATAGCCTATCGTCATCCTCGTTTTTTTTTTTTACCTATGTATGGAAATTTTGGTTTGAATTAGTGAACTACTGCGAATTTGTATACCGGACATACAGACCAACAAACAAACATACAAACATTCATTTTTATATATATAGATAGATATACCAAAGATTCAAGAAAGCCATCCTTCTAACGTAACTGAGCCCAGAATCTCTAGAAAAATCTTCCAATAAACAATTGACGCCACAATAACACTATTGTCATGTTGTTGAACTGGGGGCTTGCAGTAAATTAGAAACAGTAAAATTGTTTAGAAGCATGAACTATGATCGTGTTTTAAGCAGTCGACCAAAGCACTAAAACAAGCGTGCAAAAATAATTCTATACACATAAAAGGTTAATAAAACAAACAAATTAAAGATACTTCGGTCAGTGAATATTTTTTATTGTCTCGACGTTTCGACAAAAATCTTTTGTCCTCGTCTTGACGATTTTTGTCGAAACGTTGAGACAATAAAAAAAGATTTACTGGCCGAAGTATCTTTAATTTGAAGAACTATGAATTCCGGCCAGGCAGCCTCTATCTTTACGAAAACAAAGATGTGTAAAACCAACAGACAAAGCCTATGATTACGGATGTCGACAGAACAAGTGTGTTGAAGAGATGCAATGAAAACAAAGGTTTCTAGACCCGTAGCTCTCCTAACAATAAAGTCATTAATAGAATAATTGGTCTATAAAAATAAATAGAGGTCGCCTCTATAATTGGTCTATTAAATCAAATACATAGTCTGTAATAAATTTGGACACAATCATTCCGAAAAAAACGTACTTAATTAGAACACAAATTGATAAAAAGCTGAGAACCCCTACCAAAACAACTGTAGGGTGATGAACGTCTTTTAGAATCTCTCTAGATTGTTATGTAAAAGGCATTTTTCTACAATGTAATAGGTTCAATTCTATTACCTTTGAGAACAAACAAATCAATTTGATTACTTTCAGTATGCATATTATAGCAGTATCATTCAAAGTGATACAATCTGAAATGTAACAGGTAAAAATATTTCGCCTTTTCTAAAAAGGTTGCATAAATGTGTGTGTATATATAATGCTGTACCATATACAGTGAAACCTCCATGAGAGACCACGTCCATGAGCAACTACTCCCTTGAACGACCATTTTCGAAAAAAAAAGAGACCTGATCTAATCTAGTTTTTAATGACTGATTACCTACAGGAGAGAGATTAGAGGTATTTCGGATAGAATCTAACGGGGAGAGCTATTATTACTGTAGGACGTGATGCTGTTGACACGTTGTATCTACGGTGGTTTACAGCCAGCGATGTGATGGCAGTCAGCAGTAGACTCCTATGTCCGCTGTAATGTGCTACCAACAGCTTGATGCTGCATTGAAGTAGTTGTTGTTGTGGTGTCCAATGAAGAGCCTCAGATGTTTCCATGCATCTCTATCAGAGCAGTCGCAATGTTTTCTATCTTGGGTATGTAAAGCTGCTGCTCTGGGTCCATTTTCATTTTTCTGGAAGGCTGCAGCCATTGATGGGCATGAGAATATGTAAGTAGGTTACAGTTCCACCCCAGGACAATTGTTTCATGTCCTATTGAAGTAGTGAATGCCAGCGTGTAGCACACACACGTCTAGCCACCTACTATTACATATCGTGGTATCAACATAATGTGCCGTAACCCATATGTATTGCCGCAGTGTGCGACAAGCCTGTCCCTCGCTGAGACGGTGACCAACAGTTCTTCTGCCGTCGACACCGCCCGGAGTCTGGCTGCCGTGGTAATCGACACCCTCACCCGAGGTGAGAGACTCTAGCTCTACCGACCCTATTAAGGGTCTCTGTGATGACAGTTGTTAGATGTGTGCTTTGAATCTCCGAATAAATAAAAATATTGTTGCAGATCCACTGCCCCTTTTACGTTGTTGTCGTCGAGTGGAAATGGCTCGCATCATGAGCCTCTAAAAAACTCTATCTCTCTCATTTAAATAATTGCATTTAGTTTCTTTCTTTTTTCTAAATTTAAATAATTCTTTTTCTCTGAAATTTTGTATTAATTACATTAAATTTTCTCTCTTCCCAACAAACAAAAGATTTAGCTTTTTTCTACGCTGCGTTGCGCCGTCCCGTGATTCGAATATTGTTACACAGCACGACAAATATTGTAAAAACAATAATATTAATAATGCTACTATATTAAATGAACCAAGGCAACATCAGACTAAGACTATAAATCGACCGCCTTGGAAGAGCCTGATTGTAATGGCCCACTAATCTTAGGATTGTTTCACATATAATAATATATATAAAAAGGCATAGGGCTCCTATCTCGTCAAATTTAACGTCAAAACTAGACGCCAATAATTAAACAGGAAAAGAGCCCTATGATTTTTTATATCAATTTTCTCCTGGCAAAATTTTCATCTATAATAATATATATATATGTCGTAAACCCGGGTTAGACAACAAGTGAGTTGGAAGCAGTCGGGGTTGAGTGGCAAGGCGTGCAGAGTGGGAAGTCCGCACGGGACAGTAAGGACAAAGTTTGGGTTCAAAAGACGCTCTCCTAGTACGTATCACGTGGCACCAGGACCAGGGGAAAGTTGAGGATTAACTGAGGAAAGCTCGGCGTCCTGCATGAAGCCGCGGGGGCAGAGAGGAGCCAAAACGGCGGCCACGAGGGCCGCCGTGAGACCTAGCACTGAGCGGGCCTCTCCGAAAATATCCACTGTAACCTAACTAACTGTCAACATCCGGACCAACGCCCATTCTTTGTCCCTCTCTGGATCCCCCGGTTTGTGTGGGGGCAAGCTGGTGTCACTTTGAGACGACTAGGAAAGACGTCATACTTTATTACTTACATATCACATTGTTTAAATTACGATATATGTATATTTATCCCTGCCTTTACAATTCAACATAGTCAACAAGCAATCCAGGGTCAAGTTTCTTTACTTTTTATTTCTCTAGCTTTCGGATCAACATGCCCTTTAACGGGAGAACTATAAGTATAACTTCCAGCCAACTACACACGCCTGGCTGGAAGTCATACTTCTAGTTATCCTATTGAAGGGTATGTAGACCTGAAAGCTAGAGAAATAAAAAATAAAACTTGGCCCTGGATTTATTGTTGATTTTATTGATTTATATATATGTTAACGCTCGGAATGTTTGAAAACAAGGCCCATAAATTCCTTTAAAAAACTCTACAGGACCCGTCTGTGATACTGTTTCCGTTGATAACCTCCCATAACATGTTCCAAATGTTAATATGTTTAGAATAGACCCCCGAACATTCTCTGGAATCTATTAAATCTCTCCCAAGAGTACAGTGCCATAGTAACGTACGGTTCCATTGTAACGTGGTGGTGGGCACATAGAACTTCCGCCCATTCAATAACTCATGGTCAACCCTATTACCGCTGTTCGTTATCTCTGAGTGACCGAAATAACTATGGCAGTTCTGGAGGCAATTTATAGAACTTTATCTCGACGTTAGTTTATATTTATATATTCGATACACAAACGTTAAAAGATGCCGCGTTGAGACCTTTATAAATCCAGCATTCAAGGGACCGAGAAAAACGAGCTTTGTACTAGCCGAGATGACAGGATTATTCTATTGGCCCCGGTTACTACTCTACTTACACACTGCAGGTGGTGGTGCACTGCAGGCCAATGTCTGAAGCTGGAAGCGGGACCTTCTAACCCTGTATGATGGTGCAGTGCAGCCCAATGTCTGAAGCTGAAAGAGGGACCTTCTAACCCTGTATGATGGTGCACTGCAGGCCAATGTCTGAAGCTGAAAGAAGGACCGTCTAACCCTGTATGGTGGTGCACTGCAGGCCAATGTCTGAAGCTGAAAGAGGGACCTTCTAACCCTGTATGGTGGTGCACTGCAGGCCAATGTCTGAAGCTGAAAGAGGGACCTTCTAACCCTGTATGGTGGTGCACTGCAGGCCAATGTATGAATCTGAAAGAGGGACCTTCTAACCCTGTATGGTGGTGCACTACAGCCCAATGTCTAAAGCTGGAAGAGGGACCTTCTAACCCTGTATGGTGGTGCACTGCAGGCTAATGTCTGAAGCTGAAATACGGACATTCTAACCCTGTATGGGGGTGCACTGTAGGCCAATGTCTGAAACTGGAAGAAAGACCTTCTAACTCTGTATAGTGGTGCACTGCAGGCCAATGTCTGAAGCTGAAAGAGGGACCTTCTAACCCTGTATGGTGGTGCACTGCAGGCCAATGTCTGAAGCTGAAAGAAGGACCGTCTAACCCTGTATGGTGGTGCACTGCAGGCCAATGTCTGAAGCTGAAAGATGGACCGTCTAATCCTGTATGGTGGTGCACTGCAGGCCAATGTCTGAAGCTGAAAGATGGACCGTCTAACCCTGTATGGTGGTGCACTGCAGGCCAATGTCTGAAGCTGAAAGAGGGACCTTCTTACCCTGTATGATGGTGCACTGCAGGCCAATGTCTGAAGCTGGAAGAGGGACCTTCTAACCCTGTATGATGGTGCACTGCATGCCAATGTCTGAAGCTGAAAAAGGGACCTTCTAACCCTGTATGATGGTCCACTGCAGGCCAATGTCTGGAGCTGGAAGAGGGACCTTCTAACCCTGTATGGTGTGCACTGTAGGCCAATGTCTGAAGCTGAAATACGGACCTTCTAACCCTGTATGGTGGTGCACTGCAGGCCAATGTCTGAAGCTGAAAGAGGGACCGTCTAACCCTGTATGGTGGTGCACTGCAGGCCAATGTCTGAAGCTGAAAGAGGGACCGTCTAACCCTGTATGGTGGTGCACTGCAGGCCAATGTCTGAAGCTGAAAGAGGGACCTTCTAACCCTGTATGGTGGTGCACTGCAGGCCAATGTCTGAAGCTGAAAGAGGGACCTTCTAACCCTGTATGGTGGTGCACTGCAGGCCAATGTCTGAAGCTGAAAGAAGTGATCGCGGACTTCCGCCAAGATCTACTGTACCACTATGGCGATCCCTGCACCAAAATGTTTACCAAGACAGGTGAGTCTATAAAAGAGTTATCTTTGACTATTCCTCTAATTACTTTCAATATTCACACTAGAATAAAACTAAGAAATTTTCAGATTCCATCCAACAGTGTGAAAAATAGAGATATGCGCGTTACTGCAATATTGAACAAATGCTTTTGAAAGTGTTTAGCGCGGTTAACCGCGGTTCAACATTGTATTGTAACACTTTTTCTGTTTCAATAACTCGATTCAAGCACATGTCTAACCACACTAGTGTTTTCAAGTAACAAAACGGGGCTCTGTAACTTTATATATGCAAAAGTCGGACTGTTTACTACATCTGTAGACATTTGATGTTTTCACAGTAAAAGGCAGTCGCTATAAATAACCCGTGATTATCAAGGCCTGTATTACATGAACATAGAATCAGTAAGAAAAATTATTTCAAGATTTTTTCTCGACACAGTTTGAGTTGCAAAATATCATTTTCGATAGAAAAAGTAGAATTAAGAAAAAGTTTTGATCACCAATTAGTAGGGTAATATGTCGGACTCTACTGTTTGGAGAAGTGATGTCTCAAATTCAGAGTACAGGGAGGCCGAAGAGGTTCCGGAATGGATGTTATGTGTACTGTTATATACGTATAATGATGACATCGATGCCAGGTTTCGAACGACTGCTGAACGACCTGAAGACGCCCGAGGCAGAGAAGACTCCTGAGGAAGGAGCTGTCCCTGTAGACTGTACCTCGGAGAGCGAGTCGCGCTTGAAGCGAGCGGCCGTGTCCCCACATGTTCACTACAACCTGGCTAACGAGGTAGGTAACCCGGCCTCTGCTCGCGGACGGTCTGTGAAATGGCGAGGGTATCAGTGCTTCAGCCCCGATGCCTTGCTGCTGAGGTTCGGACAAGGTGGCCGTAACGTGACCTGGCCGGAGTTCGTGGCCATCTGCCCCGCGCTGGTGCAGCAGGTGGTGAGCGGCGTGTGCGAGAGCCCGGACGTACGAGCGGAACCTGCGGGCACTGAGCCGCCATTGTCAACTTTGGAATGTAAGTCTGTCAAGTGTCCTGTCAAACGGGACTTAACAATGGGATGTCCAGTGTACGGCTATAGCTCGGCAGTGGTCTTCATCATCAGTCTCTGCTCGCTGGCTGGTGTGCTTCTCATCCCTCTGGTCAGCCGCTCGGCGTACAATTACGTCATGGTGTTGCTGGTCGGGGTGGCCTTCGGGACGATGGCTGGGGATGCTATCCTGCACCTCCTGCCGCAGGTAACTGGAGGACTTCTCTTTGTCAATTGCTCTTTTCTACAACAGCAAAACTTTTATTAAGACATTTCGTCTTACAGAGACTCGCCCCGAATTCCAAGAAGATTAAAAAGCATCAACAAGAAAATTGTCCATAAGCTATATGCAGTCTTGGTGAAGTAACATAAAAAATATTGCGCGTCTTTTAGGCATCCTTTTAATCTTCTAACGATATTCCCAGTTTTTTTTTTCCTAACGAACTGTAGAACTGGTGGTATACAAAGTTGTCATCGGTCAATGACTCAGAGTGAAGTTTGTAAATATTTGAATTGGTTCTGTGATAGGCATGTGTGAAGCTGCTAATTTTTGTCTTTCTTCCTGAAGTCGGGGACGTTGAATAATGGCACGCTTGTGCTCTTCTTATTATTTAATACAACACAACAACAACAAGCCTTTTATTGGGAACCTATGTCCTACATAGGATTCGCCCTGGTGATACAGCCCATAAAGGATTAGTTATTTACAGGTGATCGTGCATTTATAAATCTATTTATATAGGCTCTTAATACTATATTAGCAGCTTCCCGGTCAACAACCTCTTATATAAATAATTCATTGTGCAAATAGTTGCTAGCAAAACAACTGGTAATATGTAAATATTAAGAGAAAAGCATCGTATGATTATGCAACTAAAAGTTGCCGATGGCTTGCGCCATCTGTTAAAATAAATATCAACTAATCGTTGATTTAAAAAAAAATATATTCCAGAATTGGCAAGTTAATCAAGATTACAGATTATTCAATAAAAGCAAACCAAAAGCTAATCAATAAAGTGTATTTGGTCAATTCTGGAATTATTCAGACAGATTGCGCAAGCCATTCGCAACTTTATTTACGCGATTAGGAGATGCCTTTCTCTTAATTTATTAACCTGATACAAGTACAATTTCACTTTTACACTATTTTCAAATATGTAAATATGTTTCTTATGCTTATGCCTCTCTCAATAAAACCCGTAGAAGGAGAACCTGTAGACGCTCGAAATCTTACCTAAGCCTTTTAAAAATGAAGAAAAGTGTCGTATTATAACTTTTATTTTGAACTTATATGTGATGTAATTTTAATAACCTATATGCAAACAATGTTTATATGTACCCTTGATTTGTTTGATGATTATTAAAACAATTTTTGCCTTTAACTTTTGTTTTGATCAACTTAGCTTTAAATATATTTACTCTTCTGAATTAGTATAAATGAATTATATTTATACTCAGATGTATTTCTATAAACAAAGTTTATTTGTGCGTTACTCTTTAGTGGAAACCAGTTTATTTAACGAGTGAAGATATAAACACAGGATACTATTTTGCGCTAGACCAGGGGTCGGCAAACTGCGGCTCGCGAGCCATATGCGGCTCTTTGGATGTGAAGCTGTGGTTCTTTATATAGTTCCATACGTACATATTATTTTTGCGAGTACTATTAATTGTTGGCATGAAAGATTGTTGTGGCTCTTCGAAAACTTTGATAATTTTGCCCGTTGAAGAGCGAGTGCTCTAAGTTTTTTATAAATAATAAACAAACTTATTACAAAAGGGTTTTGATCTTATTTTACAACAATTTAAGGATTTTGCCACTATTTGTGAAAAAAATAACAACAACATACTATCCTCAATGTAGCTAGAAAGGTTTCACCAACGAGACCAACATCTCGACCCTGGACCTATGTCTCGGCTACAGAGATGTCGCGCTACAAGCAGTCGCCATGATATTCGGCCTTGACTGTCTTCGCGCTGGGCGTCTCCATCAACCTTTGAGATCTTTTAAAACTTTGAAATTTTGTAAATTGTAATTTTTGACTCTTCAGATTCAAAAGTTTGCCGACCCCTGCGTTAGGCAAATATTTAACATAAGTTGGACAATCCTCTGGAGCAGTATATTATCAAAAGGACAAAATTGTGAGACGAAGAGTTTCTTGTAAGTTTTTTTTATTATTTATCGTAAAGATAGAGACTGCCTGGTCGACATTCATGTTTCTTGAAAATAAAGATACTTCGGCCAGTAAATCTTTTTATTACCTCGACGTTTCGACAAAAATCTTTTGTTTTCGTCAGGAGCAAACAAAAATTAAAACATTTAGCAAGGCGTTAAAAATTATTCTAAGGTTCCAAGGGCGTTTACTGGCCGAAGTATCTTTATTTAAAATAAGTTTTTTATTTAACCAAGCTTTGGAGCAAATTTCTGGCCTTTTACATACCATGAACACCAAATTCCCTGTGAATAAATCAAAGTGTCTTAACTACCAAGTTGTACTTAAAGTCTCTGACATTCTGTGACAGATCCTTGGACTTCACAGCCACGCGGAGGACTCTGAAGAGGCCGTCCCTGGGTACTTGTTGCGGCTGATGTGGTTCTTGGGGGCGGTGTACGCCATGTTTTTTATACCTACCACCATCCGGTTACTGCGGGGGAACAAGGTATGTTCTTCTCTGGGAGACACTGAAACACCTCTAGTGTCTGAATATCAACACTAAATATATACACTCATTGACAAAATTAAAGGAAGCGGAAATTCTTTAATATCGCTTGTCGTCTATATATATATACTAGCCGAATGACCCGGGCAACGCCCGTGTTTTACCCGATTGAATGTTTTTATTCAAATACTATTTGTTACAATTATAAATTGGCGCCTTAAATAAATGCATATATTAGTTAATAACTATAGCCTATGTGCTTTATCTGTCTATGTACTGTTGGCTTCCGTAGGCGTCTCTTACTGGGGAAAAGAAAGAGAGGATACCATTTAGTTATTAACTAATATATGCATTTATTTAAGGAGCGACCCGCTCCAACACAATAGTTACAAAAACCAAAAAGCGAGTGGGGGGGGGGGGGGGGGGGCAAAGTCAAAAACAAAGTGTCTCGCGTAGTGGTGGCGTGATCGTAGTCAACCAATAGGAGAGCGCCATTCAAAAAAAAAAAAAGCAAACGGTGACAGAGATGACGCATGACGCTCGTAACTGTATATAGAATATATATATACAGTTAAACCTGTCTATAGCGCCCCCTCTAAATAGCGCCCTATTTTAAACAATAAAATGTAAACATTTTACATTAAAAGTGGCCTGTCTATAGCACCCTATTTTGGTGAGTCCCAAGAGGGGGCGCTATAGACAGGTTTAACTGTATATATATATATATATATATATATATATAATAATAAATAGTTATTTAATTTTATAGTCCAGTTTTGTATTAAGATTATCTTCACTATTATGATCATTTAAATTCAAATTATAAAATTTGTAAAATGTTATTAATTTGTAGATAGAGAGAAAAAAAATCCTTTACTTCTAATACATCATCAAGTTAATTATATATTTATAATTAATAACAATAAAAATTAACAACGTAACGTCTATTGCATCGGCTTTTACACGTCATTTAGACATACTCTATCCTATATATAGAATAATAGAAGTGATAATATATTTAATATTATAAATTTTAGTAGTTAGAGAAAAGAGAGAAAGACAGAACCATGCACTTTTAATCAAACTAATAATAAGGAAAAAAAAGGTTTGTAAAGAAGGTAGATAAGATTGTTAGTATATATATATATTATATTTTATATTTTATCCTTTTTTTAAAAAGATTTTTAAGGTTTTTTTTATTTTATAATATGATTATAAATAGTTGTATTTAGTAATATATCTATAGTATGAATTAACATTTGTTATAAGTTTGGTTACTATGTTTTGAAACCCTAATGGTAGACCAGACATACACAAAAAAATTTAAATTGAAATAAATTGGAAAAAGAGATCTGCTGGACCGGGGATCTTCAGATAAAAGCCCAGCTGACATTTCACCCCTTCTTTATTATGTCATAGACCTCTTTTAAACCGGATTTTATGTGTTAATATTAAGTTATTTCAGTGAAATATATAAATGAACATATATAACAGATACAATTGTTAACAAATTCCAACTGTAAACCTACCTCGACCGCGGCGTCCTCCATTGTGAATATCTATTTCTGGCTGACACATGTTGCGGGGGGGACATTTCAAATTTAGACCATTTATTCTGAATTTTTTGAACAACAAGACAATTAAAGAAGAAAGGAAAAATAGTTAAGGGAAGAAAGCTAAATTTCATAATCTTTACAGCTAGTTATATCAAAATAACTGATTCAACACTTATTCATCTTTTAATATTCCTTTAAAAAGGCAAATTATAAGAGTTTAATAAAGCTATTAATTGTGCAAATTCACCTTTATTTAACTTCCATTTTCCTCCCCAGAAATTGGAGATTAAACAAAATGAACTCTATACTACAACACTTTAAAAATCTTGTGAAAAAATCTTTTAATCAGTTATTTAATCAAAGTTTAATTAACTGTTAAAGATTATAAATTTGTATTAGTTATTATTAAGAGAGAAATTATAGAAAGTTGATTTCATAAATGGATATTTCCATTTATTTTTTTTTTAATATTTTATAATTGATATACTGTTGAAATATTTTACTTGTCTGATACTAAATTTGTTTTTAATAAATTCCATGTTTAAATTTTTAACATCTTCTATGAAATTATCTAATATATTATTTATTCTATAAAATCTTAGAAACTGACCAAAATATATACCCTTACAGCAATTTAATGATATATTAGAATTCATATTACAGTATTTTATAATATTGAAATTATAATTACTCTTTTTATTATAAACTCTAACAGCACTATTTGTAAGGTCTATATTCAAGTCTAAAAAGTAAACTTTTTTGTTTCTATAAATTTTTTCATTGTTCTTAAGTTTCAAGTATTTAGGATATATTTCAGGTATTAATTTTTTAAACTGTGGATTATTAAATATTATTATATCATCTACATATCGGAATATTTGCCAATTAATATTATTTTGTAGAAAGTATTCTCTTTCGTACCAGAACAATATTAGATTGGCTAATAAAGGACTAGAAGAAGTTCCCATGGGAACGCCTTCTGATTGAATATATATTTTATTTTTAAATTCTATATAGTTAAAATTTAAAAATGTTTCCAGTAGAGTTTTTGCTGTTTTAAGATCTAATTTAATTGTTTTATATCTGTTATGAATAATTTTAATGTAGAAAGTTTTGTCATTAATGAATTCATTAAATAAATTGGTTATTTTATTATTTAGATCTCTTAAATTTATTTTAGAATATAGGTCCTCAAAGTCAAATGTGTGTACTGTTTCAATGTTTGTCCAATTGTGTTTATTAAATAATTAATGATTTTTTTATTTGAGTCGATAAATTTATAATTATATTTATTAGTTAATTTATTTATAATAAATTGTAGTGTTGAAGCTAATTGTATATCAATGTTTTTTATGACTGAATTTATACCAGATGTGATTGTTCTGAAAGAAATAGGTTTTTTTGTGTAGTTTAGAAATTATATAGAACTTTGGTATGTTTGGATTTTTGTGGTTATTATAAATTTTTAGTGAATTTTCAACGTTTTTGATGTCTTTTTTGATTTTTGTGGCTGTAGTTCTAGCAAAAGTGTATTTATGATTATTATCAATTTCCTTTTTTAGTATATCGTGGTATAGATTTTTACAAATTAAAGATAAGTTATTGGAACATTTATCTATAGGAGTGATAATATAGTCCTTCTGTAAATTAATTATATTTTCTTTAAAAGAAGGAATGTCTGAATTAGGTTTTGTGTATTTAAGTGTATTATTATAATAATTTATAATTTCCTTTTTAATATTATGTTTCCATTCCAGAAAAGTAAATTCTGGAATACTGTATTTTATACTAGTTTTATTTATGAAAATATCTATATCTTTTAATATAGATTTAATTGTATTATTATAATTGTGTTTAATTTGAGGTATATATTTATACCCTTTATTTAAAATTTCCTGATATTCTGGATTTAAAAAAGAAAAATTGCTAGTTAATATATGACCTGAGAACTTATATTTATCAATATAGTTGTTGCAATTACATTTAATTTTTTTAAAATTTGCCAAATTATTAATAAATTGGTTATAATTGCAAACTAAATTACCTATATTTTTGTTGTATCTCCAGATTGTTTTGAAATTTAATTTTTTTATAGGGAAAAGATTATTGATGATTTGGTTATTAAAAATATCATTAAATTTAATATGATTAAATAAATTGTTATTAAATTTAATGATAATATTAATGTTATTAGTAGATTGTTTAATTTTTCTGTATTTAAAGATGTCGTGTGTGATATCTATTAATCTGTTAGTCAGATTATGAATTTTAATATATTCTATGAGTTTGATAAATTTATTATTATTTAGTGTAAATAATGTTTTAATAAATTTATCGACGAAGTTGTTAGTGTACATTTGTTTTGGGTCCAGTAATTCTTCAAATTCAATGTAACCTAATTTATTGGTAGTTTTCACCTCTAGTTTTATTAGGTTTAGTTTTAAATTCTTTTTTTTTTTTGTATTTGCAGCTGATTTCATAGGTTGAAATTTCTTCTGTTTGTGGTTTGTATGTGTAGTTTAATTCGTCGTTAAGTCCATAAGGGAATAATGTGTTGTGTTTATAAATGTAGTTGTTTTCTAATAATAGTCGTTGTTTTTTGTTTTGACATATGTCTAGTATTTCTATCTTAAAGTTGTTAAAAGTATGTAATTGATTGTGTTCTTTCATATATATATTACCAATTGATTTTTTAGCGTGGTTTCTATGTAGGTTTATTCGTATATTTAATGGATTACAAGTTTGTCCTATATATGATAGTTGACAAATTTGGCATGTTAATTTATAAATAGTATTCACTAATTTACAACTAGTTGTTTGAAAAGTGTCATGGTTCTTAAGAGAGGGACAAGTTTGACAATTTTTTCTTAGGCAATTCTTAGCGAGTTTAAATTAACATAAAAGAGGTGCTAACACTAATATGTTTGTAGTTTTTTTTTAAGTTTTTTATTTTGTTATTCTTATGAATTTTTAAATATATTTTTCTTAATTGTTTTTGTGGTGATTAAATTTGTAATAAATTGAATAATTAATCTATAAATATATAGATATTACTGTTTGTTATCTGTTATATTTTAAGAATAACTAATAAAAAACATCTTTAAACTAACTAAACACTGAAAAAAACAAAAGTTCTGAAGTTATTTTTTCTAAAATTACTTTTATAATTTACTTTTTAATAATCAAACAATGAAAGATAATTAAAATTTGTATGGAGATTTATTTATATTAGAATATCTAATATAATTTAATTTGTATATTATATTATATATAAAAAATATATCATAGAGCAAGCTCATATGAATTAATATAGTGTAGAAACTATATAACAAAATTATAACAGTGATTCTACTTTTAAAACTTAAGGAGCAAACTGATAAGAATGATAACTCATATCAATTAGATTTGATTAGATTAGCAAGCTAAATCTAAATTAATTATAATAATAAATAGTTATTTAATTTTATAGTCCAGTTTTGTATTAAGATTATCTTCACTATTATGATCATTTAAATTCAAATTATAAAATTTGTAAAATGTTATTAATTTGTAGATAGAGAGAAAAAAAAATCCTTTACTTCTAATACATCATCAAGTTAATTATATATTTATAATTAATAACAATAAAAATTAACAACGTAACGTCTATTGCATCGGCTTTTACACGTCATTTAGACATACTCTATCCTATATATAGAATAATAGAAGTGATAATATATTTAATATTATAAATTTTAGTAGTTAGAGAAAAGAGAGAAAGACAGAACCATTAACTTTTAATCAAACTAATAATAAGGGAAAAAAAGGTTTGTAAAGAAGGTAGATAAGATTGTTAGTATATATATATATATTTTTATAATTTTATATTTTATCCTTTTTTTTTAAAAGATTTTTTAAGGTTTTTTTTTTATAATATGATTATAAATAGTTGTATTTAGTAATATATCTATAGTATGAATTAACATTTGTTATAAGTTTGGTTATTATGTTTTGAAACCCTAATGGTAGACCAGACATACACAAAAAAATTTAAATTTAAATAAATTGGAAAAAGAGATCTGCTGGACCGGGGATCTTCAGATAAAAGCCCAGCTGACATTTCACCCCTTCTTTATTATGTCATAGACCTCTTTTAAACCGGATTTTATGTGTTAATATTAAGTTATTTCAGTGAAATATTTAAATGAACATATATAACAGATACAATTGTTAACAAATTCCAACTGTAAACCTACCTCGACCGCGGCGTCCTCCATTGTGAATATCTATTTCTGGCTGACACATGTTGCGGGGGGGACATTTCAAATTTAGACCATTTATTCTGAATTTTTTGAACAACAAGACAATTAAAGAAGAAAGGAAAAATAGTTAAGGGAAGAAAGCTAAATATGTTATATATGTTCATTTAAATATTTCACTGAAATAACTTAATATTAACACATAAAATCCGGTTTAAAAGAGGTGTTTGACATAATAAAGAAGGGGTGAAATGTCAGCTGGGCTTTTATCTGAAGATCCCCGGTCCAGCAGATCTCTTTTTCCAATTTATTTCAATTTAAATTTTTTTGTGTATGTCTGGTCTACCATTAGGGTTTCAAAACATAATAACCAAACTTATAACAAATGTTAATTCATACTATAGATATATTACTAAATACAACTATTTATAATCATATTATAAAAAAAAAACCTTAAAAAATCTTTAAAAAAAAAAAGGATAAAATATAAAATTATAAAAATATATATATATACTAACAATCTTATCTACCTTCTTTACAAACCTTTTTTTTTCCTTATTATTAGTTTGATTAAAAGTGCATGGTTCTGTCTTTCTCTCTTTTCTCTAACTACTAAAATTTATAATATTAAATATATTATCACTTCTATTATTCTATATATAGGATAGAGTATGTCTAAATGACGTGTAAAAGCCGATGCAATAGACGTTACATTGTTAATTTTTATTGTTATTAATTATAAATATATAATTAACTTGATGATGTATTAGAAGTAAAGGATTTTTTTTCTCTCTATCTACAAATTAATAACATTTTACAAATTTTATAATTTGAATTTAAATGATCATAATAGTGAAGATAATCTTAATACAAAACTGGACTATAAAATTAAATAACTATTTATTATTATAATTAATTTAGATTTAGCTTGCTAATCTAATCAAATCTAATTGATATGAGTTATCATTCTTATCAGTTTGCTCCTTAAGTTTTAAAAGTAGAATCACTGTTATAATTTTGTTATATAGTTTCTACACTATATTAATTCATATGAGCTTGCTCTATGATATATTTTTTATATATAATATAATATACAAATTAAATTATATTAGATATTCTAATATAAATAATTCTCTATACAAATTTTAATTATCTTTCATTGTTTGATTATTAAAAAGTAAATTATAAAAGTAATTTTAGAAAAAATAACTTCAGAACTTTTGTTTTTTTCAGTGTTTAGTTAGTTTAAAGATGTTTTTTATTAGTTATTCTTAAAATATAACAGATAACAAACAGTAATATCTATATATTTATAGATTAATTATTCAATTTATTACAAATTTAATCACCACAAAAACAATTAAGAAAAATATATTTAAAAATTCATAAGAATAACAAAATAAAAAAACTTAAAAAAAACTACAAACATATTAGTGTTAGCACCTCTTTTATGTTAATTTAAACTCGCTAAGAATTGCCTAAGAAAAAATTGTCAAACTTGTCCCTCTCTTAAGAACCATGACACTTTTCAAACAACTAGTTGTAAATTAGTGAATACTATTTATAAATTAACATGCCAAATTTGTCAACTATCATATATAGGACAAACTTGTAATCCATTAAATATACGAATAAACCTACATAGAAACCACGCTATAAAATCAATTGGTAATATATATATGAAAGAACACAATCAATTACATACTTTTAACAACTTTAAGATAGAAATACTAGACATATGTCAAAACAAAAAACAACGACTATTATTAGAAAACAACTACATTTATAAACACAACACATTATTCCCTTATGGACTTAACGACGAATTAAACTACACATACAAACCACAAACAGAAGAAAATTCAACCTATGAAATCAGCTGCAAATACAAAAAAAAAATGAATTTAAAACTAAACCTAATAAAACTAGAGGTGAAACTACCAATAAATTAGGTTACATTGAATTTGAAGAATTACTGGACCCAAAACAAATGTACACTAACAACTTCGTCGATAAATTTATTAAAACATTATTTAAACTAAATAATAATAAATTTATCAAACTCATAGAATATATTAAAATTCATAATCTGACTAACAGATTAATAGATATCACACACGACATCTTTAAATACAGAAAAATTAAACAATCTACTAATAACATTAATATTATCATTAAATTTAATAACAATTTATTTAATCATATTAAATTTAATGATATTTTTAATAACTAAATCATCAATAATCTTTTCCCTATAAAAAATTTAAATTTCAAAACAATCTGGAGATACAACAAAAATATAGGTAATTTAGTTTGCAATTATAACCAATTTATTAATAATTTGACAAATTTTAAAAAAATTAAATGTAATTGCAACAACTATATTGATAAATATAAGTTCTCAGGTCATATATTAACTAGCAATTTTTCTTTTTTAAATCCAGAATATCAGGAAATTTTAAATAAAGGGTATAAATATATACCTCAAATTAAACACAATTATAATAATACAATTAAATCTATATTAAAAGATATAGATATTTTCATAAATAAAACTAGTATAAAATACAGTATTCCAGAATTTACTTTTCTGGAATGGAAACATAATATTAAAAAGAAAATTATAAATTATTATAATAATACACTTAAATACACAAAACCTAATTCAGACATTCCTTCTTTTAAAAAAAATATAATTAATTTACAGAAGGACTATATTATCATTCCTATAGATAAATGTTCCAATAACTTATCTTTAATTTGTAAAAATCTATACCACGATATACTAAAAAAGGAAATTGATAATAATCATAAATACACTTTTGCTAGAACTACAGCCACAAAAATCAAAAAAGACATCAAAAACGTTGAAAATTCACTAAAAATTTATAATAACCACAAAAATCCAAACATACCAAAGTTCTATATAATTCCTAAACTACACAAAAAACCTATTTCTTTCAGAACAATCACATCTGGTATAAATTCAGTCATAAAAAACATTGATATACAATTAGCTTCAACACTACAATTTATTATAAATAAATTAACTAATAAATATAATTATAAATTTATCGACTCAAATAAAAAAATCATTAATTATTTAATAAACACAATTGGACAAACATTGAAACAGTACACACATTTGACTTTGAGGACCTATATTCTAAAATAAATTTAAGAGATCTAAATAATAAAATAACCAATTTATTTAATGAATTCATTAATGACAAAACTTTCTACATTAAAATTATTCATAACAGATATAAAACAATTAAATTAGATCTTAAAACAGCAAAAACTCTACTGGAAACATTTTTAAATTTTAACTATATAGAATTTAAAAATAAAATATATATTCAATCAGAAGGCGTTCCCATGGGAACTTCTTCTAGTCCTTTATTAGCCAATCTAATATTTTTCTGGTACGAAAGAGAATACTTTCTACAAAATAATATTAATTGGCAAATATTCCGATATGTAGATGATATAATAATATTTAATAATCCACAGTTTAAAAAATTAATACCTGAAATATATCCTAAATACTTGAAACTTAAGAACAATGAAAAAATTTATAGAAACAAAAAAGTTTACTTTTTAGACTTGAATATAGACCTTACAAATAGTGCTGTTAGAGTTTATAATAAAAAGAGTAATTATAATATCAATATTATAAAATACTGTAATATGAATTCTAATATATCATTAAATTGCTGTAATGGTATATATTTTGGTCAGTTTCTAAGATTTTATAGAATAAATAATATATTAGATAATTTCATAGAAGATGTTAAAAATTTAAACATGGAATTTATTAAAAACAAATTTAGTATCAGACAAGTAAAATATTTCAACAGTATATCAATTATAAAATATTAAAAAAAAAATAAATGGAAATATCCATTTATGAAATCAACTTTCTATAATTTCTCTCTTAATAATAACTAATACAAATTTATAATCTTTAACAGTTAATTAAACTTTGATTAAATAACTGATTAAAAGATTTTTCACAAGATTTTTAAAGTGTTGTAGTATAGAGTTCATTTTGTTTAATCTCCAATTTCTGGGGAGGAAAATGGAAGTTAAATAAAGGTGAATTTGCACAATTAATAGCTTTATTAAACTCTTATAATTTGCCTTTTTAAAGGAATATTAAAAGATGAATAAGTGTTGAATCAGTTATTTTGATATAACTAGCTGTAAAGATTATGAAATTTAGCTTTCTTCCCTTAACTATTTTTCCTTTCTTCTTTAATTGTCTTGTTGTTCAAAAAATTCAGAATAAATGGTCTAAATTTGAAATGTCCCCCCCGCAACATGTGTCAGCCAGAAATAGATATTCACAATGGAGGACGCCGCGGTCGAGGTAGGTTTACAGTTGGAATTTGTTAACAATTGTATCTGTTATATATGTTCATTTAAATATTTCACTGAAATAACTTAATATTAACACATAAAATCCGGTTTAAAAGAGGTCTATGACATAATAAAGAAGGGGTGAAATGTCAGCTGGGCTTTTATCTGAAGATCCCCGGTCCAGCAGATCTCTTTTTCCAATTTATTTAAATTTAAATTTTTTTGTGTATGTCTGGTCTACCATTAGGGTTTCAAAACATAATAACCAAACTTATAACAAATGTTAATTCATACTATAGATATATTACTAAATACAACTATTTATAATCATATTATAAAATAAAAAAAAACTTAAAAAATCTTTTAAAAAAAAAAGGATAAAATATAAAATTATAAAAATATATATATATATACTAACAATCTTATCTACCTTCTTTACAAACCTTTTTTTCCCTTATTATTAGTTTGATTAAAAGTGCATGGTTCTGTCTTTCTCTCTTTTCTCTAACTACTAAAATTTATAATATTAAATATATTATCACTTCTATTATTCTATATATAGGATAGAGTATGTCTAAATGACGTGTAAAAGCCGATGCAATAGACGTTACGTTGTTAATTTTTATTGTTATTAATTATAAATATATAATTAACTTGATGATGTATTAGAAGTAAAGGATTTTTTTTCTCTCTATCTACAAATTAATAACATTTTACAAATTTTATAATTTGAATTTAAATGATCATAATAGTGAAGATAATCTTAATACAAAACTGGACTATAAAATTAAATAACTATTTATTATTATAATTAATTTAGATTTAGCTTGCTAATCTAATCAAATCAAATCTAATTGATATGAGTTATCATTCTTATCAGTTTGCTCCTTAAGTTTTAAAAGTAGAATCACTGTTATAATTTTGTTATATAGTTTCTACACTATATATATATATATATATTGTTACGTCGTACCCAGACGCTATTCGTGTACTTTGTCTACTCAGGATGCCACAAAGGTACACATGTGAATTCGAAAATATTGCAGCTAAAGTTAGCGCTTTATTGAATAATATCTCACTTAACAGAAGGAATACAATGAGTTGGACTTGCCTTCAACCTCCCCGTCAGAAGTATCCTTGGCGCCGCGGATGTCACTCTTGTGAAGCTTCCCGCTCCACACTATTCAAGTCCAGCCTGGACTTACACCGCTTTGTAGGCCGCTCCAATGTCAGGCTCTCCTGGCACCGCTTTACAGGATCATCCAGGCGCCCGGAGGCAAATCGCCACGTCCTCTTCTCACCGCAGATGTAACCACATTCTGTCCTCCCCCACACCGGAGTGCTGTTTTTAGCGCCAGCCACATGGCAGCGGGGGCCGCTCGAGTCCACCCCTCTTTCCCCAACTTTACTCTGGTATCTTGGTCTTGTCGTCCACGTTACAATATATTTAAGGAGACATAGGCAATTTTGAGTAAAAATATCAGGCCTCCAGGAAAAGTATCTTTTCAAAAATATTTTTAATCTCTAGCTTTCAGGCAAGAACGATCTTCTACAGGAGAAAACATGGTACATTATACCCTGTAGAAGGGCGTTCGTGTCCGAAAGCTAGAAAATAAAAAGTTTTTGAAAATATACTTATCCCTAGAGGCCTGATATTTTTACTTAATATTGATACAAGGGATTATTTTATTGAATTGAGAGACAATTTTATTCATACTTGGTTATCTCGTGTGTCTTCAATAAAGGTCACTGTGTACCAAATATCTTTCTGAGTTATTAAATCCTTATTTACATGATGAAAGGTACAACTTCTTTAAGTTTTGTCCATGATTGTATATATGTAACATTTTTAGCATTTAGGTTTTCTTATTTGAAGAAACTCTCTATCTAAAAATGATAAATGGTGGACCTCATATGCCATATATTATATTGTACCATACACTGATTTACATTCATATCACCATTAAAGGTTTTATAAAGCGACTATAGAGTGAGGCAAAGATAAACTAAAATGAATTAGGCTCAGAAGCTAAAGCCTAAACGCACTTCCTTAGTCTCCGTGGAAAAGCAGTTCTGGGCTACAGGAACTCGGGATAAATAACAAATGGTCAACTCATATAAAAATGACCGCTGAAATTATATATATATATATATATAGGTAACTAAACTAATTAATTTCAATTATAAACTAGGGAACTCAAGATTCCTGGGTATGAAGGTAGCAAGTGATCAACTCTTATCTTGAAATCTAAGGACCGAGATACCTTCAATATCCTCAGCGGCCCAACCAGATTACAGGGTTGGACTGGAGAACGATGCCAACTCCATGTTCTTCTCAACCAAAGCATCTATTTATTCCCCTGGAGAGATTGAAACTACTTTATTTCAATGTTCATATAAGGTATATAAGGTTAAATACAGAATAAATATGAATATATAATGATAAATATAGGAAAATAGATATCCCTATATATATAAAAGTCAGTGTATGTATGTATGTATGTATGTGGGTATCTATGTCGGCTATACACGTCCACAATACGTAACTAATCTGACTGAAATTTCAACAGTATATTGAGTAGAATCTGGAAAAACTTATAGTGAAAATTTCAGGTCTCTATCCCGAATATTCTTCGAATTATTTGCAAATTGCATTGCAAATTTGCCTTTTCGCTCGCAAGCAGCGCCTCTAGCGGTGAAGATGGGAGGTAATATCAGCTGACCTAATGTACATGTAAAACGTGCTTTGACAGGACATAGAGAAAAATCTGGAAAATATATTTATCGGATTTTTAGCCAATAAAAAATAAAATTGACAGGTTCTGGGCAAATATAGTTGTTTTTTTTAGTCAGAAAATGATGATGACAATATCGCTGTATCATGTTTGATTATCAGATACAAAATTATATCGGGAAAAATTCCAAAAAGCTGAGACCACGGGTGTAGCCAGTTCATTTTTAGTGTGCAGGAACAAAATTCTAACAGAAAAACATTCATTCGAGCAGAAGACACAAAGCCAGATCATCTCTTTATAAAAATATCGCTTCTCAGACACAAATTTGGAGCGGGACGTTTCACAAGAGTGTCATCCACGGCGCCAATTTATAATTGTAACGAATAGTATTTGAATAAAAACATTTAATCGGGTAAAACCTGGGCGTTGCCCGGGTCATTCGGCTAGTCTATCTATATATATAAAATTGAATGTCTGTCTGTCCGTCTGTCTGTCCTCTATAGATTTAAAAACCATACATCCAATCGCCGTGAAATTTTGGGATATTATTAGGTATATCCCCGGGAAGGTTTTCGAAAATAATTTCTTGAATATCTTGAATATCCTTAGAGTTATTTGCAGATTTGTAGATTTAACTCGCAAGCAGCGCCCCCTAGCGGGGATAACAAGTTTTTTTATCTATAAGTTTTATTATCACTAAGTTTATTATCTTAAAGATTATTTATCAAAAGTAAGATTTTCTACCTATTAATTACGCACAAGTCAAAGTTAGTTTTATCATTTATCTACAATATATATATTGGGAGAATAGATAAAATGATGATTTTGTAATGTAGAAAATTTGGAAAGACAAAATTCAGGATGACACGGCAATTTATTTGAGACAAGAATAATGATACAATTCCAAGGCATGATACTATTCCTTTAACTTCCAATTACCGAGGGAACCAATTAATATTGATTTTATTCAACTTATCGAGTATTTTTCAAGGGACCGGGAAAAAATGTTCACTTTATCGAGATATTCAAATTTACGATTTTCAAATTATCAAAATATATCTTTTTTTTTATAAGTTTATAGAGAATTGTTTTAACAAATGTTCGTTAGACAAACCTTTACTCGGGTAAAAACCGGGCGAAGCCGGGTACATCCGCTAGTAAATAGATAAAAATAATTGATAAAAATATACACATATTTATAAAAATATATACAAGGTCTTCATTGG
This sequence comes from Cordylochernes scorpioides, assembly GCA_030710605.1. Classification (NCBI taxonomy): domain Eukaryota; kingdom Metazoa; phylum Arthropoda; class Arachnida; order Pseudoscorpiones; family Chernetidae; genus Cordylochernes; species Cordylochernes scorpioides. The sequence continues at coordinate 33,423,159 of CP092879.1, forward strand.
TGGCGACCACCGCGGGAAAGACTCTGCCACCGGTGGACTGCGAGAGTTCTTTCCCACAGAGTGGGCAGGTCGATGAAGTAGCTGGTGTTACCCACCTCAAGACCAAGATGGTAATTGTAGATGGTAGACTTCGCCACACTTGCTATTTTCACTGCCTCGGGATGGAGGCCGACGCCGAAGAGCCAGGCCTGCAGATCCCCTGAAGAGAATGACAGGAAGTCACTGAAACGTCGGGAGTTGAAGTAAACTATTGGTTGATGTGGCTGTGTTTTTTCTGAATCAACTTCCAACCAAACAAATGATATTCAGAACTATCTATATATTGTTACTGAAAAGCCTTGAGATGAGGAAGTCAACGAAATTCTCTGATTGCCTAAAAGAAGACTCTTCGTTGTTGGGGGAGCTTATTCGTATGTACAGGTGTTTATATTCTTTTAAATGTATGTGTTTTGACCATTGACGGATATAAGATGTAACTGAGGTAAGGTGTGATGAAGGACTGTAATAATAGCGGGAACTGTGCAGGGCCATTCTCACGGCGAGGGGCACGGTCACAGTCACATCCCGGACCCCGTCCAGCTTAAGTCCATCCGTGGAGTGACGGAGTCCTCGGCCAACCTGGTGAGAGTCCCATGTCCCCCTCCCTACCCCAGCTCACCTGTCTGGCCCCAGACTTCCAGCTCCTCCGTGGAGCTCGCAGCCTCCTCCTCAGACCTCAAGAAATCTCCACCGCCACTTATACACTCCGAAGTTCTCTGCTGCGGTATGTTGATTTCTGAGACTTCACCACTTGCTGACTTCACAACTCTCGTTAATCTTTTTATATAATACAATATAATGCGGCTACAAGACAATAGTGTCTTAATAAATGTTGTTGTTGTATAATGCCGCTATGATTACAGAACGACGTTTAACAAGATTTACCGCAAATGTTTCTTTCAACAGAACGAAAAATCGTAATTTTAAATATTTTAAGAAGAAATAACGCTATTCCTATCCTTAGGGATGAAGTATGAAAGGATGAATTGTGAAGAGTAATGATGAACGGAAAAATTAATTCCCATCCCTGGACACTTTTATTTTTTCGTTCATTTCTCATCACAATTCATCCTTTCATACTTCTTCCCTAAGGATAGGAATAGTCGTTATTTCTCTTTAAAATAATTAAAATAGCGATTTTTCGTTATGTGTGTGTGTTAAAAGAAACATTTGCGGTAAAACTTGTTAAACGTCTTTCTATAATTCTTATATATATTGGCCACAAATACCAGGAAACAGGCTAAATCAACGTTTGGTTGATTTTTGTTTCACTAGATGGCGCTCTGCCATCTAAAATTCTCATGTGAGCTGTCAAGAGATGCCAAATTTGTTTTTAATATACAGTTAAACCTGTCTATAGCGAACCTTCTAAATAGCGCCTCCCTCTCTATAGCGCCCGATTTTAAATGCGTAGTACGATGCGATTTACATTAAAAGTGACCTGTCTATAGCACCCCCTCTCTATAGCACCCTATTTTGGTGAGTCCCAAGAGGGGGCGCTATAGACAGGTTTAACTATATATATATATATGTGTGTGTGTGTATGTGTGTATCATCATATACATGTATCAAAAGTGTCACCTCTCTCTTTTAAAATGCATCAAATTTATAAAACAATATATATTAAAAGGGATAGGGGACACTATTGGTTACATGAATATCATCCTCCCGAACTTTTACTTATATTTTTTTTCTTCGATTTATATTGTAAAAAAAATATGCTGTCAACATAAAAAGCATACCTGAACTAAAAAAAAAATCAATAGATCCATTTATTAGGTGAAAAAGATGTGAAGAGAGTTAAGAAAAATCGAACCAAAGCATTTTTCAATAAATATTTAGAAATTATAAACAATCCCTATATATATAAAAGTCAGTGTATGTGAGGTAGATGTTTTGAAGAAATAGCCTTAGCCTTTTAAAATCAAATTAATTATTTTTTATTTAAAATACAAACTGATAAATTAAAATGGTGGCTAATATTTACATCTACCAGCAACGAACTAACTATGTATCTATATCACTTCTATATTTTCAGGTCACAGAGTTATCAAAAATATACAAATTATTATTCATTTTAAAATAAAACATCGTGAAGTATTATTATTTTGCATATTCATTATTTAATAAAATTATAGTTTTTTAAACACTTTTAAAATATTACATATTTTTTTTTAAATTATAAACATGTTTAAAATAGTCAAAATGAAGAGTACGACTACATATGTATGTATGTATGTGTGTTTGTTCCTATGTCGGCTATACACGTCCACAATACGTAACTAATCTAACTGAATTTTTAACAGTATATAGAGTAAAATCTGGAAAAACTTATAGTGAAAAGTTCAGGTCTCTATCCCGAATATTCTTCGAGTTATTTGCAAATTGCGTTTCAAATTTGCTTTTTCGCTCGCAAGCAGCGCCTCTAGCGGTGAAGATGTAAAACGTGTTTTGACAGGACATAGAGAAAAATCTGGAAATGATATTTATCGGATTTTTAGCCAATAAAAAATAAAATTGACAGGTTCTGGGCAAAAATAGTTGTTTTTTTAGTCAGAAAATGATGATGACAATATTGCTGTATCATGTTTGATTATCAGATACAAAATTATATCGGGAAAAATTCCAAAAAGCTGAGACCACGGGTGAAGCCAGTTCATTCTTAATGTGCAGGAACAAAATTCTAACAGAAAAACATTCATTCGAGCAGAAGACACAAAGCCAGATCATCTCTTTATAAAAATATCGCTTCTCTGACACAAAGTTTGGACCGCACGTTTCACAAGAATGACATCCACGGCGCCAATTTATAATTGTAACGAATAGTATTTGAATAAAAACATTTAATCGGGTAAAACCTGGGCGTTGCCCGGGTCATTCGGCTAGTTATATATAAATATACAGATCCAGGTACGCCCTTTTATATAATCTTAATTTATGGAACGCCTTTTGACTCAAAATAGTTTTTGTTTGATCATATCATAGGTTTCTGCTTTAGCTGTTCTCTACCCAAACATATTTTTTTATTTTCCATGTTTAGCATTTAAGAAACATTAAAATATATAAATTAATGAAATTCTAAATTGTAATTTGTTACTCTTCTCTTACCCCAAACTACGGAATCAATCATCAAAAGGTATTTCACACATAAAGATAGTTACTGTTATAATTTAACATATAGGCGTTTTTAAAACTAAAACCTATCATATGGTAATTTTAATAAATCGAAAACCAAATTTCTGTTGTTCTGTATTTTACCATTAGAGTCAGCACTGGAGGGTTATAAAACATTTAATTGGTTGCTATTTTTGCCTAATGTTTTGAAACTAAACTTATTTAACTGTGATTGAGTGCCCTAACACAAAACTTTGCTTAAATGTACTTGAATATATATAATAATACCCGGGCGAATCCTTTCGACTTGTTAACTTTAGGCTTCAATAAAGTATACACTCATGGACAAAACTTAAGTAAGTTGTACCTTTTTTGCATGTATATCGAGATTCAGTCAATAACTCTGAAAGATATTTGATACACGGTGACCTTTTTTGAAGACAAACGAGATAACCAAGTGTGAACAACCTCTTTCTTCTTAAAAAAAAAAAACAGAAGACTGGGTATATTAAAGACTTTCAACTTCCTTAAGTTTTGTTCATTAGTGTAATTGGTTACCTTTCTCGCCTAATGCTTTGAAACAAAAATTATTTAACTGTGATTAAGCGCCCTCTAACTGAACGAGGTTTAAGATCCACCTTGATTATAATACCAGGACGAAATCTCTCGACTTGTTAACTATAGATTTCAATTGAGTATTTTCTGAATTCTTTTTCTAAACGTTTCTTGTTTAAAATGTGAACTGCTGTTGAATCAGGACTGAGCTCCCTGGCCGCCTTTGTCATCACGGGAGACACTCTACACAACCTGGCGGATGGACTGGCTGTGGGGGCTGCCTTCCACTCTGGACTAAGGGGGGGCCTGGCGACTGCCTTGGCCGTCCTGTGCCACGAGCTGCCTCACGAATTCGGTGCGTCTCGCTCAATCCTTCTGTATGCTTCAAATTTACATGTTTGTCAATCCTCTTTGTCAAATTTAGACAAAGCCTAACCTGTTTATCATGGTTTCGGGCTATAGCACTCATCAGTTATAGGAATTCCTTCAAATTCATGATGTCCTAAGTGAATAATCATGAAATCGACAGAATTTTCTAAATAGGTGTTTCAACTGCAGCAGTAAACTGGAGGTCCATATAGGTATGGTGTAAAACCGATCTTAAGCTATAATATTGTAACATTTAATTTATGCGCCGAGGCACGCGCACGCGAGGAAAAGAACTTTTGTATGTTTTGTTTTGGTAAATGAATGTGATTAGCCTTTCTTTCAGATTTTGATCTTTCAGATTTATAAATAAAATATTCTATCTTATCCATAAATTTAATTTGTCTAATTAATTACCCAGCATCTTCACCAGAATGTAAGGATTGTAAGGTACGCGAGGCACGCGATGAAAAAATTAAATATTACAATGTAATTATATAATGCAGTAAAATCATATATTGGGAGATAATGGAACACAGACCTCTTCTCTGAATCATATCCACCGGTCGTGTAATGTCTGTAGCTATGATACCCTGAGTGAAAGCATGTATGTGACACAGGGGACTTCGCCATCCTGGTATCCACGGGCATGTCTACGAAACGAGCTCTACTCCTCAACTTCGCCTCTTCACTCTCCTCCTTCATCGGTCTATACATCGGCATCCCCCTGAGCAGCTTCCCCGTGGTGCGGGACATTGCTATCATTCTCACCGCTGCCATGTTCCTCTACGTGGCCTTCGCTGAGATGGTGAGAGCTCTTTCTTCTATGTCTTCAACCTCTGTCATTGGCTTACATACCCTATATCTATAACAGAATATATCTAATTCTACATAATTCTTCTGTGCTCTATTTATGTTTTCTCTCCTTTGTACAGTTTTGTTCTTCAATCCCAAGTTTTCTCCCCCTTTCTAAATACTTTTCTCTGCCATATTCCTTTCCCAGTTATAATTCCTCTTTCTTTCAAATATACACACCTATACGATGATTACTACCATTGTTTAACTGACATCCCCAACAATAAAAAGGCTATACCTATTCTACATATATAAATACAGTAGAGCACTTCTAGTGAGAAACAAGACAAACCAGATGTTTTGATCTATCCTAGAAATGGTAGTTTAACTGAATTTAGGATAAGAGCAAACTTTATTTTACAAAAGTGATCGCTTTAGAAAAGTTTTAAATATTCTTTATTGAAATAATAGATCAAAATATATGTTTAACATTTTTAAAACTATCAGCATTTATAAATTAAATAATGTTTATTTAATTTTATAATTATATATTATTTTAAATATCATTTTTGTATTTTTAAAATTGTGGGTGAAGCATTTTATTCTTTAGAGATATGGTCTAACACGTAGGATATTTTGCCTTTCTTTAGAAACCTGCTAAATTAGTTACAAAATGCGACGATAAATGGAGATAGGTGTACAATTTATAATATATTTCCATCTTTTGTTCAATAACCACTTTTTATTATTTAAAAAAAATCGTCTTTTAATATATTGAATTTATCATAATTTTTATGAACACGGAATGTATTTTTATATAGAAATATTTTCATTCATATTTTGTTGGATTTATTAAAACTAGACTATTACAAATGACCTAGAAATTGGCTTTCTCTAAATATAATTTTTTAATCTATATTAATAAAATGGAAATTTCATAAGTGGACATCACTAAAAACTTTCGTTACAATGCATCAATTTCAACCAAATTTTCAACATTTATGTAAAACGAGATGGAGCAGGTTTTGCTTAACATCAAAATATATTTCCTAACATTAACATGCGTAACTTCGCTGTTATCGATTAAATACAAAAAAAAATCAACAGAGTTAATTTTATTTATATATAAATACAAAATTAAATTTCAATAGAGTTAATTTTTTTACATACTAGCTAATAATCTCAATCTAAAAAATATTCAAAACAAGCAATTTTAAGATAACACCATATGTAAAACAGTCGGCCAAGAAAACAACAACGATATTACATCTTTCTCACATATTCACACACAATCTTGATTAATAATTAAAACTAATCTTTAACATTGTTTATTATACTTCAACTTTTATTTCTACATTTGTTTTTAAATACCCAATTGATTTATCATGTTTCTAATTTCGCCTAACAAATATACAAATTTATAGTGACCAACATATGCAAATTTAATCTTTGTTTTTATTTAACTTGATATCGTAAACATAACATCCATTGTAAGCATTTTTCTGTTCACCTTCCGTGGTTTCTCTTTTCTCTGATAGTTTTTAGGTGTAGTATATTTTCTTATTACTAGACTACAAACATTCCCTCGAGAAAAACCTGGGCGAAGCCGGGTACATCCGCTAGTACATATGATAAAATGCTTGGATTTAGGTTTAGTTTGAATTTAAATAAAATCAGCAATCATTTGATATCGACATTTATCAATTTGAATAAAGTTTAAATGTTTAATTAAAAAAACAAGGCATATATCGAGAGGAGATCAAAAATAATTAATTTTATCACTATTTCATTTGAAGTTTTGACATACCAAATATTGGTAAAAATAACAGTTTTTGCTATAATTCATTATATACATTCTATATATAAATATTTAATTTATTATATAATTCTTTGCCAGGGGAATATGTTCATGTATACAAGGTATTAAAACAAAGAATTTTGTTTTTTCGACTACACGACATCGCCAGTTGAAATACCTCGGTGCAGTAACGTCCTACTGTTTGTTTTGAAATTAGGTAGAAAGAAGTTAATGTGTATTTTGAAAGAAAAACTATTTATTTCAGTTTTTTTTTTGACTAACGCTGCACCACGCTGAAGAGAGCCAACAGCCTGAAATGCATACGTGGTTGGCTTTTCTTGATTGCTCATTGGTCAATATTCTGGAGTAATTAAAATTCAGCGATTAATTTATAATATATTCCGGCAGATGGCGCAAGCCATCAACCACTCTCAGTTTCAAGAACAAGAGATGACATTTTCTTGATTCAATATAATTTTGAAAGTGAGGCGTTTCTTTATTCATATATGTATTCCCTGTTGACGACCTGAAATCCCATCAAAATAGACTTTAAAACATTACTACCATACATATTTGAGGTTTGATTTCATATACTTTGTGTGCTGACTATCTTGTGGTTGGATTTTCTCGATTGCTTATTGCTTAATGTTCTAGATAATTAAAAATCAGCGTTTAGTTTATATTTTATTCCTACAGGTAGCGCAAGCCATGAACAACTCTCAGTTTCAAGAACAAGAGATGACTTTTTCTTGATTCAATATACAAGTACCTTATACTTGTATCTTTGAAAACAATGCGTTTCTTTATTGATATATGTATTGCCTGCTGACGACCTGAAATCCAATCAAAATGAAATGGCTAGATTTGATACTTTGTGCTGACTATCTTGTGGTTGACTTTAATCGATTGCTCATATCACTGCTACCATACATATCAGTGGTTAAATTTGCTACTTTGTGGTGACTATCTTGTATCAATGACAGTTTGGCTTGTGCAGTTGCCTGAACTGAAGCAGCCAAAGGATATGAAGATCTGGTTATCAGCAAATGTGGGAATCCTTGCTGGTTTCGCCGTACTGGGCGTCATTGCTGTCTTCGAGGACAAAATCCGTTTCTGAAGAACTTCAAGAATTCTTAATTCTTGAGAGACACCGAGATGCCTATTTATTTATTCTATTTATTATAACGTCTACACCCAACACCAAATTTCTGTAACGCGCCTCTCTCCTCGATATCCCCCCAACATGTGATATTTTGTAAATAGAATTGTGTTTTGTATTATAGATTCTATAAACTACTTTATACACATTCCTCCACTCTCCTTCTTTATAAACTTCAGAGATTTTTTGAAACAAAATCTTTAAATTGAGAATAATAAAACAAAAAGGGAAAGACTTTCTTTTAACAGTAGAATCCTCGTTGTAAAAGACATCTAGTTACAAAGCCAAAATGCCCTTTAAAGAAAAGTATTCTCTTACCAGAGAGTGGCTAATTATCAAAAAAGACAATTTGGCGATGAAAACTGTTATTTGTAAAGAGAAGTGTCCTCTATCGAGAGTATCGTCTCACATAGAGGTTGTACTGTATTTGAATTTCGTATAGTACAGCCTTTCGTATATCTTCTATAGATATTCAAACTTTAGACGAAGAATGATCGAAATGCTGTGCTATACGAAACATAAATAAAATAAAATCTTCATCTTTATCTTTAAAGTTTATATTACCTCGGATACCATCGTTAGAAAACATCTTTATCGTCATTTTTATGCAATTTGTGTGCAATTATATAAAAAAAATAGTATTATTCGCTTTTGAAAATGAATATAATTCTAAAATAATCTAGTCTATTGGATTCGAGATAATTATAAAAATGTTGGCTCTAAAAATGACCATATTCTAAGTGAAGTCCCCTTATATAGTTCGTCTACTCAGTATTGTAATCTATATGTTTCTTCTAGAGCCACTCAAGACCTCTCAAATTCTGTTTGAGGACTTACATTAATCCCACGGTTATAAGTTTTTTTCCCTTCATTTTACACACAATCACTCTAATTTTCTCTTATCTCTAATTCTATGTAATATATCTTGTAATAAATATACACTGTTGATGAGAATCAGATTTATTTATTTCGTATTACACTTTACATGCGTTAGATTCAAGTAATTCTTTCGTGGTTAGGTATACATGGCAAATTGTTGAGTAGAAGTGGACATCTTCGTTTCTTGTACATGGGCAGGTATTGAATGATAAATTTTCAGAGGAGTCGGTAATTAAGCTCATCTTAGTTTGAATAACTTCCTGAAAAGTGTTGTTGTTGTTATTTCTTAATAACTTCGATCTTAATTAGGTTCCATTGTCTCAGATTTTCTATTAAAGTCTTGGGGTTTTCCCAGAGGTATTTTTTGGATGATTTGATACAATTCAATAGATGTTTCGGACTGGCTGGTTGGGAATCGCATTTGGGGCATTTCAGGAATGTTTTGATTTTTCCATTGAATTTGAGCATTCTAAGATGTCCTGTTCGTAATCTACGCAACGGACGATGCAGCATAAACTGATGTAGACATCATAGAGAAGGAAAGAGGGGTGCTGTTGGTCTGAAGACCTGGAAGTACAACTCAGTGTGACTTTGCAATTGGTTGGGAATCGTATTTAGGGCATTTCGGGAATTCCTGAATAGTAATCGGGTAAATCACAACTACTGTACCATTTAGGGCTCTGATTCTTCTGATTCCGTTTCCCTATCTTAAATTCTCTTATTACTAGCTAAGAATACTAATCATATTCATACAAGTACTTGTACTAGTATGTATATGTATGTAAGTACTACTTGTAGTAGGCTATCGATGATGGTTTGCAATTTGAATGAGAAGTATTAAGAACGATTAAGTGAACATACACGCACACACATGATGATGATGTACTGTGATTGGTGGAGGATGATGATTGAAGGTCTTCCATAATGATTGTAATTTATTCACGTGTTGATGAATCAAACTCAATCAAAATTTTCCCGGTTTTGGTCCCACGAAAACAAAATAATTGAGTTATTCCCTGTACTCCGTCACATTTATTGACAACCTCTTACAAGAGTTTTACTTTTTACAATGAAATAATTCGAATTGTGAGTACTTAAAGGATTTAAAATGTTTAATACGTTGATTTATAGAGAAACAAACAGGAATGAAGATAAAATACTTATAAAGCGACTGTTTTTAAACAATATGAGAGTAGAGAATTTTATTAATATTTTGCTGAAGAGAACGTATATATCATCAAATTTTCATCTAATACATTCCGCAACAGAATGGAAAGTTGCTGAAAGAACCAAATTTCAACAAGATTTTTAACAAGTATTTAGCAGACCCAGTACTCGCATTTTTGGAGAAAAGCAATCGAAAAAGGTGTATGAATCTCTGTTGAAGGATAAAATTTAGTACGCGTTGATTCTCTAAGAACAGAAAAATCCTAAGGAATAAACAGGTATTTAAAAGAAAATACAATCCCTACGGTTCCATCGAGCGTTATAAGGCTCTACGTTTAGAGAAAGACTATTGGCAGAAATATGTAAATATATCTATACAAGGAAACTAATACTCCATAATAAAATTAGAACAATTTTGGTGATGTCTATGTCAAACATAAATTTAGTATTACGTCAAATGGATGTTCAGTCTGTTTATTAAAACGGCTAAGTTAAAGATCAAATTTTCATAATGCAACCAGAAAATTTTAAATCTAGAAAATATCTTAGAAAAGGCCTGTGCCACCTTAGAATATGCCTATATGGTCCCTCAAATAAGCTGGAATGACTTGGTATGCAAATTTAGACTCAAATTTTATCAACTTGGATCTAAGGCAGATTTAATCTGATAATCGTGTTGTGTGAATACATCAGAATTGAAGCTGTTCTTATAGTGGCACAATATATCTATAACACAATATAATACGGCTATGATTATAGAACGACGTTTAACCAGTTTTACTGCAAATGTTTCTTGTTTTACAGAATGAAAAATCATTATTTTAAATTATTTTAAGGAGAAATAACCACTATTATTATCCTTAGGGATGAAGTATGAAAGGATGAATTGTGAAGAGTAATGATGAAAGGAAAAATAAAAGTATCCAGGGATGAGAACCGAACCCACAGTGTTCCACTTACCGGGCAGATGTCCATTTCTGTTTATCATTACTCTTCATACTTCATCCCTAAGGATAGGAATAGTCGTTATTTATACTTAAAATAATTAAAATTACGATTTTTCGTTCTGTAAAAAGAAACATTTGCGGTAAAACTTGTTAAACGTCGTTCTACAATATATCTATGTGAGTAATAGTTGTTGAGGATGCGGAAGACAAATATATTGTAATTGATTGCAAATGGCTTAGCTGGTGGTCTAGATAAATTTAAATGGAATGAAAGGATGTCTGCTGTAGGGGGAACAATGTTAATAATAATAATAAAAAGAAAAAGTGGAGCTCACCTGTATGTGAGAGTGTTGTGGCAGGGGAGGCATGAGTCCCTGAGGACCAATTCTGACAGCCAACTGACTACTGTAGCATGCAGTCTGGACTACAAGGCAACCCTACTCCAGGTCCAGAACCCCATGGACACCTTCAAGGAGGTGGCATGCTACAGGAGCTCACCACTAACCAGAAAGTGTGCGTGAGGAACTACACCAAGCCTGGTGTGGGAGCTGGAAAGTGTGGCTGAAGGAAGATTTTAAAAGGCCTATACACCTCCCTGGCCTTCCTACGGTCTAAACTCCCCATGTGACCTGCTACACCCCGATGCCAAGAGTCTCTCAGTGAGATGTCAAGAGCCCCTCAGTGAGATGCCAAAAGTCCCTCAGTGATGGAGGCCGACCCGCTCAGCAGCCTGGAGATGACCAAACAATGGATAAGCCTGTGGGCCCCCCACCACCACCAACAACCTCGGCCTTCAACTGAGAAGAGGACCCAGATCCCATCACCCATGGAGACAGGCATGAAATTGTCTTTTGCTCTTTGTTTTTTTTTTATTAAATATTTAGAGTTAAAATAAAAAAATGAACGTAATATTGTTACATCATGATTAATGGCGTATTTCTTATATTATTTTTAATATATTTGAAATTTAAATTATATATTTATTTATTTTTATATTCTATGATATTTATTTAAAACACAGATTATTTAGATTGTCATCATTTGTATTTAGGTACACGTGACTTCACTGCTCTCTTTGATGTGAGAAAATAAATAAAGGATTCTGGTGGCTACTTAAAGAAGACTTATCTCGTTATTCCCTTTTATAAATTTGCAGGATGGTTGAAACACGCTCTGGTAAGATGCAAGACCCAGCACAGGAGAGAATCCAGGCTGAAGAGTCTGCCAAGCCGCAACCTGGTGCAACAATTGGTAGAGATGCTAGTTCCGACCCAGTTGTCCTGAATCCCAACATCGACATCCCCAAGTATGATGGAACGGAAGACCCTCGCCCATGGATTGAATCTCTTGAAGAAATTGGCTTCTTGTACCATTGGGCAGACTACATTATCTCTCGTTATGCCGCCATGAACATGACGGGAAGCGCTAAAACCTGGTTGAATTTACACAAGGCTAGTTTCACGAGCTGGGAAAATATTAAAATCCGCCTCATTCAGGATTTTTCTTTGGACGCGAATAAAGAAGAACTTAGAATGAAGCTCAACAGAATGCAACACTGGAATGAACCAGCAATCAGGTTCGCGGAAGACATTCTAGTGTTGTGCAACAAGGTTGACCCCGCAATGGAAGAAGAAACAAAAATTGAACATGTTATTGGAGGACTGAAAAAAGAGTACTCATTCGCGCTCTACCTGAACCCTCCTAAAACGACCGATGACCTTCTTGTCGTGTGCAAGAAAATGGATTCTTTTGAAAAGAAGTATCGGGAACGTGTGGAGAAATCCAGAAACCTATATAACGGTCCACGCTATTCTAGACCCCAACAACAATCGAGGTACGTGCCGCCGACTGCCGCACGAAACTACCAGACCACTTCCAGGCCCCAAGCCCCTGTTTCCAATAATTACAAGAACGACTCCCCTCCTACCCCCAGACAGTATCGAAACAACTTTCCCCAGCCCTCTACCCCTAGACGTCCTTATAATCCTAACTTTGTGCCGAAACCAAACCTTCAGAGAAACACTTACAATAAAAGCCAAGAAGTGAGCAAAAATAGGACGGAAGATGGAAGACCAATCTGCTTTAAATGTAACAAGCCAGGGCACGTGGCCCGTCATTGTAGGATCAAGTTTATAAGAATCCTAGAAGAGGATCCAGCAGATACCCAAGAGAAGGTCGAAGAAAAATGCCAAATGAATGAAATATCAGAGAAATCAGGACCTCGGCTTTATGCTGATGTATGTCATAGCACACAGACAAATATTCCTACCCAGAATAGATATTCCGTGTTGGAAGATTTAAACTAAGCGTCGCGCCTGAATCTGTCAATCAAAGCAAGTCGACCATAAACGGAATCAAGAAGTTGGACCCTAAATACAAATTAAAAATTAATGTGGACAAGATAGGGACTTTTGAAGCTTTGGTTGATACAGGTGCTGACCTCTCAGTGGTCGACCTCAGAACGGCCCTCGATACAGGCCATGGTATAAGTAAACTCGCAAAAATTTGTGCAGGACCCGATGGAAAAAAATTGGACATGGTAGGAAGTATATTTTTAAATATAAAAATTGATGACGAAACATTATCACACAACTTTGTGATATTGAAAACGCATTTACGGACATTAATTCTTGGGAGAGATTTCCTTAAGAAAATGAACGCAAAAATAGATTGTAAGAAAGAAACTATAAAATATGATTTGACGAATAATCATGACGAAATCAAATTTGAAATGTTGAAAATAAAGAGTGCCAAGGATTCCATTGTACCGGAATGTTCCATGAAATTGATCAAGGCATTGGTAGAAACAGAGGATGGAGAATATATTATCGAGGAGAGCAGCAAAATGTTTCAAACAAATGGACTTCGTCTAGCAAGAAGCTTGATCAATGTTATAAATAGGGAAACACACATCTGGATAACTAATCCGTATCCTCGACCGTTAAAAATAATGAAAAACCAAACATTGGCTTTTGGAAGTAGTCCAGCGAAAATAAATGTGAGTCGAGAAAGAGAGGTAGAAAAGAACGAAGAACCTAGATTCCAAATAAACGAAAATCTTTCACCAAAGGAACAGAAGGAGTTAAAACAAGTTTTAGAAAGGTATGGAGATCTTTTTTCATCCAGATTAGGGAGAACCAATTTGGCAAAACATCGGATAGACACAGAAGACGCGAAGCCAATTAAACACAAGCCTTACCGGGTAAGTGCTAAAGAACGAGATATTATAAAAGAGCAAATTGACGAGATGCTTACAGAAGGCATAATTAGGCCATCTTCTAGCCCCTGGTCTTTTCCAGTAATATTGGTCAAGAAGCGAGATGGTAAATACAGATTTTGTGTGGACTACAGAAAACTGAATAATGTGACAGTAAAAGATGTCTATCCGATCCCTAGAATAGACGAAGTTATGGATACTCTCCAAGGATCTACACACTTCTCAGCAATAGACCTCAGATCTGGATATTGGCAAGTTGAAGTCGAAGAAAGAGACAAAGAGAAAACAGCTTTCACTACAGCGCATGGATTATATGAATTCAACGTGATGCCTTTTGGACTTTGTAACGCGCCTGCTACCTTTGAGAGAAATATGGAGAATATGCTTGGAAATCTGAGATGGCAAATTTGTTTGTGTTATCTGGATGATGTTATCATATATAGCCCGGATTTTCCAACGCACCTCAAAAGACTTGAAGCTGTTTTTAGATGTTTTCGTGAATCTAATTTAAGGTTAAACGACAAAAAATGCCGATTTGCTTTTGAAGAATTGGAGATTCTCGGCTATATAACGAGCAAACATGGTATAAAACCCGCGGAACATAACATCAAAGCTGTCAGAAATTTTCCTCGGCCCAAAAAGGTCAAAGAAGTACAATCCTTTTTGGGAATGTGTTCATATTATAGAAAATTTATCAAAGACTTTTCAAAAATTGCTGACCCTTTGACCAACCTTATAAAAAAAAGTGTATCATTTACCTGGACAGAAAGACAAGAGGAAGCGTTTCAAACCCTAAAAACAGCACTATTAAGTCCACCAATTTTAGGCCACTTCAATCCAAATGCACCTACCTATGTTCATACTGATGCGTCCAACATCGGCATAGGTGCAACACTTGTCCAAGACATCGGTGGTGAAGAGAAGGTGATCTCATATTTGAGTCGTACCCTAAGTAAAGCGGAGCAAAATTATTCAACCACTGAAAAAGAATGTCTGGCCGTTGTCTGGTCAATGTCAAAATTACGACCCTACCTTTATGGAAGACACTTTAAAATAGTAACAGACCATCACGCCTTATGCTGGCTCAAAAACTTGAAGGATCCAACAGGTCGATTGGCAAGATGGGCATTGAAAATTCAAGAATATGACTTCGATATAATACATAAATCGGGAAAGAAGCATCTGGACGCCGATGGCTTATCTAGGGGGCCCTTACCAGAAACTGATTGGGATGAGGATTTTGAAAGGCTATTTTTAAATCAAATAACAGACGAAGAGGATAAATTTATCGAAAGTGTTAAGAAAAACTTTAATGGAAGCAGGCGATCAATTGCGCAAAACTTTAAAGAAGAAGATGGATGCCTCTTTAAGAAAAACCCGAACCCTGAAGGCAGGGCGTGGTTGCTTGTGGTTCCAGAGAATAAAAAGAGAGAAATTATGAAAGAATATCACAATCATATGTCGAATGGCCATCTGGGCGTCGCCAGAACCATGTACCGAATAAAGAGTAAATACTTTTGGCCATCCATGCTAAAGGATGTCTCAGAATTCGTTAAGACGTGTCACCTTTGCCAAAGTAGGAAAGGCTCAAACCAATTACCTTCTGGACTACTACAGCCCATCCCCCCAGCCAACTTTCCTTTCGAAAGAATTGGAATTGACTTTGTTGGTCCACTACCATCTACGAAAAACAGGAAAAAATGGATAATCGTGCTGACGGACTACTACACTAGATATGCAGAAACAAGAGCAGTCTCGGAAGCAACAGTGAAAGAAGTTTCTAAATTTCTAGTAGAGGATATTTTTCTTCGGCACGGAGCCCCACAATATCTTATTAGTGACAGAGGCTCTCAATTTACCAGTAATTTAATGAAAGAGGTGATGAAAACGTGCAAGATTAAACATTGCTTCACAACGAGCTATCATCCCCAGACTAATGGATTGACAGAGCGGTTAAATAGAACATTGATCAATATGCTCAGTATGTATGTGAACACTGATCAGAAAAATTGGGACGAAATACTCCCATTCATCACTCACGCTTACAATACTACAATTCAGGAAACCACAGGATATTCTCCCTTTTTCCTGATGTTTGGAAGAGAACCCACGTCTCTTTTGGACGACAGGAATATCTCGGTGGACATTGACAAAGATGATTATGATGAATACATAAAACATCACTTAGACAAAATAAACAGAACAAGAAAATTAGTTATTAACAACACAATAAAGACTCAAGAAAGAATGAAAAAGAACTATGACAAGAAACACATGGAAAGAAGCTACGAACCAGGAGAATTAGTAGCAGTTTGGACACCAATTAGGAAAATAGGAAAGTGTGAGAAACTACTGAGAAAATATTTTGGACCATATAGAATATTAAAGAAGCTGTCTAACGTAAATTACTTAATTGAGCCAAAAGATAATCCTGGCCAAGACCCATTGATTGTCCATGTCTCAAGACTCAAACCCTATTTTGAGAGAATTGATGAGGTAACTCACGAGGACGTGACGACCTCTGGAGAGGGGGAAGTGTTACATCATGATTAATGGCGTATTTCTTATATTATTTTTAATATATTTGAAATTTAAATTATATATTTATTTATTTTTATATTCTATGATATTTATTTAAAACACAGATTATTTAGATTGTCATCATTTGTATTTAGGTACACGTGACTTCACTGCTCTCTTTGATGTGAGAAAATAAATAAAGGATTCTGGTGGCTACTTAAAGAAGACTTATCTCGTTATTCCCTTTTATAAATTTGCAGGATGGTTGAAACACGCTCTGGTAAGATGCAAGACCCAGCACAGGAGAGAATCCAGGCTGAAGAGTCTGCCAAGCCGCAACCTGGTGCAACAATATATATTCATTGTAAAACCGAAATAATATTAAGCATTTAAAAAAAAAAAATTTATTAAAAGGCTCTCAGAGTTCGCTCATAGGGGGCAGCATGGTTTGAACGGTAGCGGTAACGGTTATTTATAAACCAGTTGATAGTTTAATCCAATTAGCTCATTTATTTTTAGGCCTAAATGTCTTTTTTTCATCTTTATTGGTTGAAACAATTTTCTAAGGCAATTTATTGAATAAAAAGGCATGTTTTCTTTTTAAGTGTTTGAAATAACAAAAGCAATAATTGTTATTATTTTAATAAGGTATTTCAGGAATATTGCAAATGAGTGTATAAAAAAATACATTTCTTAGACATTCCTTTTGGTTTATAATGATTTTCTTACAGAAGTGTTAGCATGTTCATGGACTGCCCTTGAAGTACATGCTGGCCTACATGAAGTCTTAGCTTTTCATAATATGAAAGTTATTTACATGGTATGAACAGCATACTTTAAGCAAAGTTGTTTACCAGTAAAGGGCTTTCAAGGTTAAATTTAGGATCTCCCCTAAGACATGATTGACATGACAAATGGCAGCCTCTTCCCCCCAGCTTCAACAACAAGGAAGAAGCCTAAAATATCTCACCAACATGCATGGTGTCCCAACTCCCTCTTGGTTCCTTTGCCAAACTTTTCTTTGATTATTTGCCAATCCTATTTTTTAGGCCAATTTATCAGTCTCCATTTTATATTTATAATTTATTTATTATATATACTTTTATGTTGATAAATAATTTAATAATTAAAATATATATATATAGTTTAGATATAGAAGAATATTTTGTTCATAAAAGCTCAATTTTGATATGTTATAAAGTCATTTTTATTGACTATTATCTTATATATGTTTAATTTTTTTCTCCTCGCATGCATGTTATCCAAACATTTTAGTATGTGTTTTACCAGAACTGCACTTCCCCATCATAGTTAATTGGGTTTATATAGTGGACCTTTACATATTACAGAGTTGAATACAGACACCAGTGTTTTCACACACTGTATTATATGAACCATATCCACATAGGTAACAAGGAAATCACAACTTAGAGGGGGGCTATGTCTAAAACAACAAACCTAATAGGCATCCTATGGCTTGTGTTGGGTAATTTAGAAAGGAAACCCTATAATCCCTGGCTTTCAGGTAGTAGCTTTGAAATAGGTTTCTAATGAGGACATGAAAGGTCAATCTCTCAGAGTGAAGTTGTGAAGTATAGGGACCCTAAGCCAGGGGTAGAAGTTAAGTAGGCCCAGACCGTAGTTGATCCTCGGAAAGCACTTGAGAATGTTAGTGTTGGGTAGTGAATCGTAAACCCTATAAATCCATCTTTCAATAGAGTGCTGAGGTCGGACTACTGCAAAGGGGGCAGACGCACGAGGAAGTAAGAAGAAAGTGACTTCACCCACGGTGGCTAGGGGAATGACTCAATCCGCTTTTATGAGGTGTCACGTTTAATGGTCCTTTATCCGCCATTATAATTTGTGTATGTCTTTATAGAATTGTTGTGAAAAGTCGCTTAGTGTCAAGGCAAGGGCAGTTTTTGAAGTTACACTGATTCTTTTTTTTTTTTTGGTAGGTTAGCTTCCAGGTTATTTAGACTTGTCAACAATTATTGTTAACAATCATTTAGTGAGTATAATGAATTAATATATATATAGAGCTTGTACAGAGGCATTTTCTTTTGAGTATTATAGGGCTTTAGTTCCCAATTTGTTTTAAGTATTATTTTATTTGATTTCACATTGTGTCCTGAAAGATGTTATTATTTATTAGGATCTATTGATATTGATAAATGAGTATTTTGGCCTTTGTAGCAGCTTTTAACTTTAGTTTGTATGCACACCGTGAATGATAGGGGGGAGGGTGTATGAATGAATTGGTGTAATGAATGTGTAAGAAGGTTAAAAACTATTATATTGTGAGCCCAAAACACATTAGAATAGGGTTAAGGACTTTAATAGGATCGATTTTTATTTTATTTTATTTTTTATTTCGAATTTTGTTAGGACCGAGAAGCCTCAAACAGGACAACTACAACTCTATCTAGTTAGAAAATATTCGCTCCCTTTTGTTAGGTCCCTCGTTAGGGGGTATAATTTCCCTTTGATTTTCTTTTATCTTAGTTTAGCTTGAATTCTAAGGATTGTGGATAAATGATCCCTATCCCGACCCTCAGACTTGGAGATAGTGGGAGGCAAGGATCAAGCCGAAATGCCCACTCATCTCCTCCTCGCAAGAGGAAACGAAGAGGTATAGATTGAATTTTATGCAGGATGGGGGATTTGTTTTAGCCATGCCATATAGCCTGGGGCATAACGGCGCGACCTTGAGTAACTGATCTGACACCGTAGTTTTCGACGCTTTTAGCGTGGCTGGAGCGAGGGTGTTTCAGACGGGAGGTCCTGTAAGATTGGCATGTAGGCAGAGATTGCCCAGTTATTCTAGACGAAGTAGTTTCCGTCTATTGATTTTTTTTTTGGTACCAGTTTGATCCCCCATAGCTAGCGGAAGTTTCTTCTAATAAAGGATTCGCCCTGCCATACGTTTTGTTGGAATGAATTCGAGCATAAGACCGATTCGAGAGGCAGAATGAGTAATTAATAGGACCTTCAACGAGTTTAAACTCGTTCCATGTTAGGATAAGACTTTAAAGTATTAGTTAACTTTAAGAACCACGAACGAGACGCCAGAACGATCCAATGGGTCAGATTCGAAATTAGGAAGAATAGGCCAAGAGTAGACATTTATAAACACCTTAAGTAGAGTAAATATTGAGGTTCTAATTCTATTCAATTTCTTCCCCCTCATGTATAGGGATGATGTCGCACTTAGTGTAACAAGTCACACTAGGTATAACATACTAAGATTTTCTCCAAATACTACAATCTAGAGTGAATTAGGATGACTGGCACAGATAAACTTTGATATAGGTGGAAAGAAGGAAATATAGTGGCAATGAATTACTGTCAAATAATGCTTTAATGCCTTGTTTGGGCTTGAATTATTAGTGAATGACTGTAGACAATCCAGGCAGTCCACAATGTAGTCAACATCTCTATCATATATATAACATGAAGTCTGTATTATTCAATTAGTATATCCATTCATTAAAAAAAAAAGGTGAATGTTATGGCTTATTTGTTTATATGTATATGAATGCAAGTGTTTTTGCAATTTCACTAAAGGTTTAAATATCACCATTACCTTGTTTAAAAAAAAAATTGCATGGCGCCCCATTTATTTATGCAATAGGCAATGTGAATCGACCTTTTAGCAATTGTCAATACTAGGAAAATAATAGGTTGTCTAAAGAATTTTTTTTTTCCATTCAATAGTTTTTTTTTTTTTTTTTGAAAGACTCAACCAATTCTGGACATCTGAAAACTTGAGCTCAGTTTATTAGTAATTTAATTTTATTTATTTTTCTTTAGGAGACAATTTTTAAATTGTTTAAATGGGATCATTAAATTTTGATGGGAAGCGGATGTAGTCCCTGTTCTTTGGTTAAGTTTTATTTTAATCAGTCTATGGAGGTTGGGGAGGGTGTCTAAAGTAGCAATGATTTCCTTCTGGTCCCATATTTGAATGGGTATGAAGAAGCAGTCAAGGTGTTTAATAGGATGCGTAGGGAGTGAAGAACTACAGGTTGTTTCTCAAAAACTATATTCATAGCCTCTAGAGAGTTGTTCATGTGTAAGGTTCGGCAACGACTCCATCAGCCACTTTGAGAAGTTAGGTGGCTCAGAGTTAGAGAAGACTTGAACTGCGAGTAGAAATGTTCAAAGTAGTGTAATTGAGAGAGAGAGAGAGGAATCAGAGTTAGACAACCAACTCCTCAGAGGAATGAAACCACCTCACCTAGACTTGTATCATTCAGATTGATCATCAACATAGTCATATTGATATTTTAAATTTTGCCAATCTGGTTGTCACAATTTGTACAATTATCACTATTTCTGTAGAGGTTGTGTAAAATAGGCTAGATAGTTTTAGTTATCATTAACCCATGTTTATTTTCTTGTTATATTTTGGATTTGTGCTCTAATACATTTATAAAGAGGATATCTAGTAGAATATTTGTTCATAATACTCTATGTTGTGTATAATGATGTCATGAACTTGTGAAGCAATTTAAGATATAAGTGGCTAATTTTTTTTTATATATACCTTTTTTTTTTTAGCATTTTGAGTCATTTATTTATTGTTTGGTTCTTTAAGGTGTGATGCTTAAGAATCCATAAATTTGTCTTCCGCATTGGGAGCACCAAAAACTTTTCTTCAATAATCCTCCCCAAGTTTTTGATGCTTGTGGCAGGGGAGGATTGTTGAGGATGCGGAAGACAAATATATTGTAATTGATTGCAAATGGCTTAGCTGGTGGTCTAGATAAATTTAAATGGAATGAAAGGATGTCTGCTGTAGGGGGAACAATGTTAATAATAATAATAAAAAGAAAAAGTGGAGCTCACCTGTATGTGAGAGTGTTGTGGCAGGGGAGGCATGAGTCCCTGAGGACCAATTCTGACAGCCAACTGACTACTGTAGCATGCAGTCTGGACTACAAGGCAACCCTACTCCAGGTCCAGAACCCCATGGACACCTTCAAGGAGGTGGCATGCTACAGGAGCTCACCACTAACCAGAAAGTGTGCGTGAGGAACTACACCAAGCCTGGTGTGGGAGCTGGAAAGTGTGGCTGATGGAAGATTTTAAAAGGCCTATACACCTCCCTGGCCTTCCTACGGTCTAAACTCCCCATGTGACCTGCTACACCCCGATGCCAAGAGTCTCTCAGTGAGATGTCAAGAGCCCCTCAGTGAGATGCCAAAAGTCCCTCAGTGATGGAGGCCGACCCGCTCAGCAGCCTGGAGATGACCAAACAATGGATAAGCCTGTGGGCCCCCCACCACCACCAACAACCTCGGCCTTCAACTGAGAAGAGGACCCAGATCCCATCACCCATGGAGACAGGCATGAAATTGTCTTTTGCTCTTTGTTTTTTTTATTAAATATTTAGAGTTAAAATAAAAAAAATGAACGTAATATATATTCATTGTAAAACCGAAATAATATTAAGCATTTAAAAAAAAAAATTATTAAAAGGCTCTCAGAGTTCGCTCATAGGGGGCAGCATGGTTTGAACGGTAGATGGCGCCAAAAATTTAAAAAGGAACGAGGCAGCTGACCGTACCGCGGCCATCTTTTTCTTGGTCGATGGTTTTCCCCCTACAGTAAGTCATTCTTTCTATTACATTTATATTTTTTAGGCCACCAGTAATAGTCCTTCATAGGTTTTATGTATATATATTATTATTTTTTTTTTATTATTGAATATATTTCAATATTATTCCCCTTTTTTATTTTTCTTACATCAATTTTGTTAATAAATTTTGTCAGATCAAATAAATGCTAGCCTATTCAATGCACAACCTTGACACCTAATGGGTACAAAATGTAATAAATATTGTGACAATTAGCTTCAAAGGTTGGCTTTCTGCAGCCAAAAAAAAAAAAGGGACAGCCGGGCAATAAAATAGATAAATACACGTCCCAACATAGTTACCTAGAAATTATTCGAAAAAGAAAAATATACAATATTAAGGTAAATGGTTTCTTTTAATTTTGATTTTGGCAAGCTTTCGAGCAAAATTTCTGCTCTTCAACGGGCATATACTTCTATATACAATATCAAGATGAACTTTGTACAGTTATAATTGAAAATGTTTATCTATGTTGATAATTTAATAAATGAAAGTAAAAGAGGAGAGACGTTGATATCCTTCAGAGGATTTATAAAGAATTGGCTCGAATGAATCTCTTCAAAACATGTTTCTGAATCTTCAGCTCATTTAAGATATCCGGATTTCTTCTCCTTGAAATTCTAGAGATCCACATCTTAAAGACATTAATTCTTTATTTCGTGGATTTGGTCCTATATTTACTTTCATATTCGGGATACTAGTGCCTTAATCTGCAAAATTTGGAAGAATTTGTGAAGAATATAAAGCATCAATTTCTGATTTTCATATCCTCCGCCTTTGCCGGTCCCAAGCCCGGATGAAAAAGGAGGAGGGGATACAGGATGAGCAGTGTATGTACTCCATGTTAGAAGCGGCTGCACATGGCATCTGTTTCTAATGTCAGAGGCGGTCATTTCTTTTGGTGCTAAGTCGGCTGGGAGCACTCTTAATGACAAAAGCAGGCGCATTCTACTTCACCCAGACATGATCTCAAACATTACAAGCTTGATACCCTAATATGATTGAGTGGAGATAAAAAAAAAAATAAGAAGAATATATCCTCTCAAAAATTTATATTTTTTTATTATTTTCATATTTCTTGAGGAATATACCAATATGCCTATAAGTAGCTATTAAGTTAGGGAATCCATGCATTAGAATTAAACGTCTACTGTAGTACTTCCAATAGAAGACCGCCTAAAATCTGAATGCTATCTAGGTCCTTTTTTCTCTAGAGATAGGTCTCATAGAAGCTTCTATCAATCCAAGTCATTTTGAGTTTATAAAAGGTGGTCGCTCAAAGAGGCTATCACTTATTGAATGAGTTGACTATAGACATTAATTGGTAAGAAAAGGGTATCTCCTGATTGTGCAACTAATTGTGCGTCATCTTTCGTAATAAATATCAACTAATCGTTGATTTTTAAATTTTACAGAATTGTCCAAGTACCCTTTTTTATTAATAAAAAAGAGGATTTCGTCAATTCGGAATTTATCAAAAATCAACGATAGTTGATATTTATTCCGACAGATTGCGCAAGCCATCAGCAACACTTAGTTGTACGATTAGGAAATGCCTTTTTCTTAATTTAATAACCTGATCCCAGTACAATTTCACTTTTATACTATTTTTACATGGTAGTTATATTGTACTAGACGAATGGCCCGGGCAACGCCCGGGGTTTACCCGAGTGCGAATATATTTTAAAAACGTTGTCTTGGGTGGTCGCTATTGACAGGGTGGTCTGTATAGACAGGTGGATGTATCACACAGCTGATAACAGGGTTGTCTAGAGTGGTCGCTATAGACTGGGTGGTCTGTATAGACAGGTGAATGTAACACACTGATGATAACAGGGTTGCCTAAAGTGACCGCTATAGACAGGCAGCTGATAACAGGGTTGTCTAGAGTGGTCGCTATAGACAGGGTGGTCTGTATAGACAGGTGTATGTATCACACTGCTGATAACAGGGTTGCCTAAAGTGACCGCTATAGACAGGGTGGTCTGTATAGACAGGTGAATGTAACACACTGATGATAACAGGGTTGTCTAGAGTGGCCGCTATAGACAGGTGTATATATCACACAGCTGATAACAGGGTTGTCTAGAATGGCCGCTATATACAGGGTGGTCTGTATAGACAGGTGGATGTATCACACAGCTGATAACAGGGTTGCCTAAAGTGACCGCTATAGACAGGGTGGTCTGTATAGACAGGTGGATGTATCACACAGCTGATAACAGGGTTGTCTAGAGTGGCCGCTATAGACAGGTGTATATATCACACAGCTGATAACAGGGTTGTCTAGAATGGCCGCTATATACAGGGTGGTCTGTATAGACAGGTGGATGTATCACACAGCTGATAAAAGGGTTGCCTAAAGTGACCGCTATAGACAGGGTGGTCTGTATAGACAGGTGGATGTATCACACAGCTGATAACAGGGTTGTCTAGAGTGGCCGCTATAGACAGAGTGGTCTGTATAGACAGGGGGATGTAGCACACTGCTGATAACAGGGTTGTCTAGAGTGGCCGCTATAGACAGGTGTATGTATCGCACAGCTGATAACAGGGTTGTCTAGAGGGGGGCAGGGAGGCCACGTGTTTGCTGGCAGCCAATGGGCGCGCATTCTATCCGTGAGCTTCAGACATACAGACAGACAGAATAAGGCAATTATTTAAATAGACTAGACGAATGGCCCGGGCAACGCCCGGGGTTTACCCGAGTGCGAATATATATTAAAAACGTTGTCTTGGGTGGTCGCTATTGACAGGGTGGTCTGTATAGACAGGTGGATGTATCACACAGCTGATAACAGGGTTGTCTAGAGTGGTCGCTATAGACAGGGTGGTCTGTATAGACAGGTGGATGTATCACACTGCTGATAACAGGGTTGCCTAAAGTGACCGCTATAGACAGGGTGGTCTGTATAGACAGGCAGCTGATAACAGGGTTGTCTAGAGTGGTCGCTATAGTCAGGGTGGTCTGTATAGACAGGTGTATGTATCACACTGCTGATAACAGGGTTGCCTAAGGTGACCGCTATAGACAGGGTGGTCTGTATAGACAGGTGGATGTAACACACTGATGATAACAGGGTTGCCTAAAGTGACCGCTATAGACAGGGTGGTCTGTATAGACAGGCAGCTGATAACAGGGTTGTCTAGAGTGGTCGCTATAGTCAGGGTGGTCTGTATAGACAGGTGGATGTATCACACAGCTGATAACAGGGTTGCCTAAAGTGACCGCTATAGACAGGGTGGTCTGTATAGACAGGTGGATGTATCACACAGCTGATAACAGGGTTGTCTAGAGTGGCCGCTATAGACAGAGTGGTCTGTATAGACAGGTGGATGTAGCACACTGCTGATAACAGGGGTGTCCAGAGTGGCCGCTATAGACAGGGTGGTCTGTATAGACAGGTGGATGTAGCACACTGCTGATAACAGGGTTGTCTAGAGTGGCCGCTATAGACAGGTGTATGTATCGCACAGCTGATAACAGGGTTGTCTAGAGGGGGGCAGGGAGGCCACGTGTTCGCTGGCAGCCAATGGGCGCGCATTCTATCCGTGAGCTTCAGACATACAGACAAACAGACAGAATAAGGCAATTATTTAAGTAGATTCTTTTGGGGGCCGATACGGTCTCAATGATGTGGTTAGGGGTTGTTGGATGTGGTTGGAAGCTAAACTTGTTATCTAGTGGCAAACCTTTACAACCACTAGGTATTGATCTGATATGATTGTCTAGTATATCTCAAGGTCCCTTGGTTATTGTTTTATTCAAAGAGAAGTAAACAGAGAAAAGATCGGCAAGAGCAGCACTAACAACAACAACTTTATTGCCTGGCCGTCCACAGCCCCAACACCACCACAGCCCAGCTGAGGCTCACGTAGGATCCCGAGCTTTCCACGGACTGGACCTCGATTTTCTTGGCCCCTGGAAAACACACAAGATAGGTCAAACTCAATACCACTTTAGAATGAGAAGGTAATTTGTCTTGTTTTCTTTTTTTTTTTTTAATTCAACAATCTCTAGAATTCAATAAAATATTCTCTTTTATCAATATTTTTACTCGATGGTATAAACCGTTGGTTTTCGACCGCTACGACCCGGGTTCGATTCCCGCATTGGACACTTTTTTCTGATAAAAAAAAAATGCTCCAATGGCCCCCGATTCTTGTAAAAGTCCAACCCCACCAGCGAGTGCAAGTAACCAAACGGGGCTCTGGCACAATTGTAAGTGATAAGTCGAACTGCTTTTCACATGTGTAGACATGTGGTGTACTTACAGTAAAAGCAGTCGCCATGATTATCATGGCCTGTACTACGTGTACTAGGGATAAGAAAAAATAATATATATATATTTTACCTAATCTCTAGAACAATTTGGTAGAATTGCTAGCACAGTGTGGAGAACCTATCGCGAGTAAAACGTGGATACTCTCTCCTTTCTCTTTCGGAAATGGTGTCCCATTTGAGTTTATAAAATGAGGCACTATATATATTATGGCTGTTGTGAAGACGAGAGAAATCGTTAAAATTAAAAATATATATATGTCATAAGAGACAAGGGTCCCTTCTCACGTCAAAATAGACGTCAAAACCTGACGCCATCTATTGACCGTCGCCACAAACTAGCGGCCTCGGGTCGGTGACAAAGCCACAACACCAGCTTTGGCAAACTGAACGGGAGAGGCGATCCTTATCTCTTTAGATCATTATCCTTCCGGCAAAATTTCCATCTATATATGTCATAATATATATTCTTCCAGGAATAATAAAGCCAGCCTACAGACAACCCAGAGATAGACGGGATGTAAAGTCCGGTCACTTGAGACACCAGCGAAATTCCAAGGGGCGACCACTGGGGCCCGGTCAGTTAACACCTTGGGAATTTTAAGACAGTTGGGGATTGTGTGCGACACGAACGGCCGCCCGGCTGTGTCAGTCCCGTCTCTCTCTTGTTGCCTGGGTATTTCTTTCAACTTGTGATGTCCTTATTTATTATCCCCACCTCTTATTACCACATATCTTTAGGAATTTACTGATAAAATAAAAGTATTGAAAATTAACATTAAAAATGTATTTACAATCAAGACTATAGCAAAGTAATTCACATCGTAGCAGATTAAATTAAATGATAAAAGAAAATCATCTCCAGAAACCTATGGTATTGTTTGATAAATATAAGTATTGATCTGTTTCTATTTATCGTGAAGATAGAGGTTGCCTGGCCGGCATTCATATTTCTGAATAAGTTTTAATTTTCTCAACGTTTCGATAAAAATATTTTGTCTTCGTCAGGAGAAATAAATAAAAATACAGCATTTGGCAAGGCGTTAAAAATTGTTCAATTCAACAATTTTTAACGCCTTACAAAATGCTGTATTTTTATTTATTTCTCCTGACGAAGACAAAATTTTTTTTGTCGAAACGTTGAGAAAAAAAAAAAAACTCTAAATGGCCGTAGTGTCTGTTTCTATTTATTATTTGATTAATTACTCTACGAGTACATGACATTAAAACATCTCGTGTTCAGTGGTTGTTGGATGTCACATCTCGCGCGTGTTTAGGGATTACTGAATGCCTTTGAGAGGAACACAAGATCTCCGCTCACACAATCCAATATAGTCAGAATACTCGAAGTTAATCTCTAGTTAGCGACTGGTTTTACTGTAAGTGCACCACATATCTACACATGTGAAAAGCAGTTCGACTTTGCACTTACAATTGTGCCAGAGCCCCATTTGATTACTTGCACTCGCTGGTGGGGTTGGACTTTTGCAAGAATCGGAGGCCATTGGAGCTTTTTTTTTTTCAAATCGGAAAAAAAGTGCCCAATGCGGGAATCGAACCCGGATCATAGCGGTCGGAAACCAATATAGTCATATTGCTCGAAGTGAATCTACTCTGAACTTCAAGTATTCTGTCAAAATAGAATAAAAATGAACAACACCAATACATTTCGAATATCAAATTTATAATTCTCTCATCGATCCTTTTCCAATTTTAAAAAATATTACATAAACAGCTATCTGAAAAATCTGTTTTTTATAAAATGTTTAAGAGGCACGCACATTGAAGGTGTTAAGGATTTTAATTAGATAATTCCTAGATTGCAATGAACAATTTTCCATACATTCGATAAATAACAATTGAAATTATAATTGTGAATTGCTAATATATCTTTGATATGAAATAATATTTTCGTAAGAGCCTTGCTCGGTGTAATTTCCTTAGAATTATATGGGGATTTATTGGCCCTTGCAAGCTGCAAACATCCTCCTATATTACAGTGGCCCGTAGCTCAAACAGTCTATGCAGGGGCCAAGCTCAAACTACCCTGTCAGGCTGACAATAGATTCTATATAGGATCCAGATGGACTAAAGGACGACATAAGCTTATAGTTGATCCCAGAATCTCTGTTCTTATTGATGGAACACTTCATTTCCGATCATTGAGACCTGAAGACTCTGAAACATATATTTGTCATCCACTACCACCAGCGCTTGAAGTTGCTCACAAGATTAAAGGTAAGTTTTTGTTAATAATTACTCATGAGTAGGTTAGACAAACATTTTTGTTAATTTTTTTTGTATGCACCTCTGCAGATCTATAAGTTTTTATGTCCATGGGTTCCCTAAAAAACCCTAAGCTGTCTTCCATAGTAAATGCAGGGTATATAAGAAAAACAATCCAATACAATAGTAGAGTGGTCTGGAGATTAATTTGGCGAAACTGCTGAGAGGGTTCACCACTATTGAGCCAAGCCCTCTCATCAATAATATTATCGTGTCAGTAATATCTGTAGACATAATATTTAATAAAAAATATTAAAAGAAACACATTGCCAAAAAGTATTACAAATGTGCCACTCTTTTTCCTTTTTCTCTCTAGCTGTATAGGACGTGACATCTTTTATTTCACATCTTTATGTATAGCCAGGCCATTAGGAAATGCAGTCACTTCAGTTATAAATATATAACTTTTTATTATCCCTAGTACACGTGGTACAGGCCATGCTAATCATGGTGGGTAGTTAGCGACTGCTTTTACTGTAAGTGCACCACATGTCTACACATGTGAAAATCAGTTCGACTTTGCACTTATAAAGGTGCCAGAGCCCCGTTTAGTTACTTGCACTCGCTGGTGGGGTTGAACTTTTGCAAGAATCGGGGGTCATTGGAGCTTCTTTTTTAATCAGAAAAAAAGTGCTCAATGCGGGGATCGAACCCGGGTCTTAGCGGTCGAAAACCAATGGTTTAGACCATCCGTCCACCGACCCCCCCCCCCCCCCCCTTCCCCCAGATATAAATCTGAGCTTGGTGAGGCCACTGAAAGTTTCCAGGCAATCAACAATGGGTTTAAGCCAAGAATGACGGACTTGCGGACCTACCTCTAAGTCCAGGACTATCTTCGACCTGCAGTACCGTGGAGAACTCCACCTGGAACAGCCTGCTGTCCGGACTACGTCTCCGCCGACCAAATCCAGCCAGTCCCGCGTCGTTGCAGATAACCTGCGACCCGCCGTCTCAACTTCACAGAGTACAACAGAGATTTCTTTCAATTTGATAGTATAGTTCCAATGGTGGTCTCTCGAATAATTATATATATATTCTACTTAGAATTGTTTGTTATTTATCCCAAACACACATAATACAGGTCATGATAATTATGATGGGTAGGATTTGTGAATAGCTATCTATACTCATGGTTAAGTATTGCTACATTACCATCATGATCATTGTCAGGATTTCTTCCTCTTACACGGCTTCAAAATGCTGATCATCGATATTTGATGATCGATCTCTTCATCTGCAAGGTTTATATCGCCCGAGTTGATAATTTGACTTTTGATTATTGTTCCTTCACCAAAAGTTCGTTGAAGCCATGAAATGATTGTGACACATTCCAATCCTTCTCTGACTGGTAGAGCATACTATGATGAATATTGATATAAATTTGATAAATATTAGCATTATAAAAAGAGAGGTTTATATCACCTTAAATATTAAAATGCCAAAATTATTTTTTTTTAAAGCTGTTATAATTATGTAACGACCCTACATATCGTTTTATCTGTTGACAAATTGAATGAATTTTATAAAGAAAGTATTTTTAAGTGAGAAAGAGCTTCGATTCTGAGTTCTGTAGAGAGTTATTCGACGTACCCCAGGACATCTCTGCAGACAGATGTTGACTGTCCCCACAAACTGCACGAAGTTGGAGTTGGGGAATTTGAAAGCCTTGAAGAGCGCTGAGAGAGTCTTGCCACCATCCCGGGATGTGAATTGTCCGAATACCAAGTCATCCACTGAACATCTGCACAGCAATACACTTCGTTAAATCCATGTAGAACCATCATAGGGCTCATGTACCATCATATGTACATGTACGACATATGGTACCATCCTACCAGCTTGTGTGCTCGGATATCTTCTCTATGGTCTAATAACAAAAGATAGATTTCTACCATCTGGGGCATATGTACCCGTGACAACTCTACAATGAAGAAAGGTCATTACACTTTTACATTATAAATATACACTCATGGATAAAACTTAAGGAAGTGGAAAGTCTTTAATATTCTATTGAAAGAGACACAAAGGGAATTTTGCTCACTTGGTTATCTCATGTATCTTCAATAAAGGTTACTATGTGTCAAATATATTTCAGAGTTATTGTCTGAATCTCGATATACATGCTAAAAGATAGAAATTCCTTAAGTTTTTCTATGAGTGTATACATTTCGAAAAATCTCCCACACGAAAATTGACGCTAGTGCGTGTATATAACAAAATAATTTTCAAAACAAAATTCAGCCGTAATGTTTGACGTATAGCGAAAAACAATATATTAGTAGATACATTTAACGCATAACTTTATCTAGTGTTATGTGTTAGAAAGAAACGCTTTATCCTAAAGTAGTATTGATCCTTTATTAAGCTCAGTCAAAATATCCCTGGGTATTATATTGCTACGTGGAAAATTAGGGAAGACCAACTTCAGGATGAGACAACAATTTATTTCAGGCAAGAACTAACTATGAGTGATAAAGAAAAGATAAGCAAAAGAGGGAAGTTTACAGAGAGAGAGAGTAGCAAAATATAAACATAAAAAAATCACTCTGCTAATAAAATAATAAATACTTTGTTACAATATACCTCATACTACTTTAATACTCTATTATTCAATATATTGACACAGGGTTTCCTTTTTAAAACTGGCATTCAATTATTATCTTTTTAGCTATTGTGAGAGAGATAACTTAATAGCTGGTGTTTACATATTGTCACGGCAGAGAAAACAAGTATTCCAAAAGTTCAATTTAAAAATAATTTATTAATAAAATCTCTGTGGAATAAAAAACGTGGTAATCTTTTACAAGTGATAATCTACCAGAATGGCAAGAGGTAGTGACGTATTGTTGGAATAACGATCAAAATATTAATATAACATTAAAGGCATGATTGACCAATCAACAGCCACGGCGGCGCTGCAGTCGACGTCTTTGTATATTGTAGTTTTTATCTCTCGTCTTTCCAACATCCGGGCAGTTGGCGTTTCTTGCGCTCCAGGGGCCCGGGTTATCCTTATTTTCTCTCTTTCCAACACCCACATTTTTATATTGCCATGCTAACATCTTGTTTTTGTAGTACAGTTAAACCTGTCTATAACGCCCCCTCTAAATAGCGCCTTCCTCTCTATAGCGCCCGATTTTAAATAGTAGTACGATGCGATTTACATTAAAAGTGACCTGTCTATAGCACCCACTCTCTATAGCACCCTATTTTGGTGAGTCCCAAGAGGGGGCGCTATAGACAGGTTTAACTGTACTTTGTTTAATAAATCACTTTTTCCTTGATTCAATCTTCAATCTACAACACAAATAATTTAGTTGATGAAATAACTACATAGTATTTACAATAATTATTCAGTAACAATATACACTAAATACTAAATATAACACTCTCTTATTTAATATATTGGCACATGTTTTTTTTTATTTGAAACTGGAATTCAATTATGATATTTTAGATACTATGACTTAGTTGCTTGTATTTGCATATTTTCAAGAAACAAACGATTAACCAACTCACTAACAGATACATGTTTACCCAAATTTGCATGTTAATAAATAAAGGTTTAGTTCCAGTAGATTAAAAGATTACAGAATCAATTTTCGATAGTAAATAATCTCTTTCAGTTTCCAACCTACTAAAACCAGCCCTGCTAACCAAAGCCTTTCATCAATCTAAAGCCTGAAAACTTTAACTATACTATGGAAAAACTGATATAGTTAATTATGGAATATCTGTGACACATGTGCATCTAGGTATGTAAATATAATAATAATAAATTCAATACTAATTATAATTATGCGCAAAGAGAAAAAAAATGCCTGTATAGTAGTGTCCATATTGATAACAAGAGATCAAATTGTCAAATGATATAATAAACCAAATATGAAGGAAATATATAAAAAAGCATTCTCCTACATTCAAAATTCTTTATTCTTAATGAAAACACGGAACTTATTTTAACAGAAAAGAAGAATGAACAAGTCCCTGAAAATAAGAAAACATGGATCGATTGCTGGAACGATGTAACGAATTGGCGCTGAGAGTGAACATGGAAAATCGGAATGATCATAGGGTATAGGACTATGGAGACAATAGGAGAGATCCAGAGGAATAACCTAGACTTGATGGTAGGAGAACTGACAACCAAGGATAAAGGTGGATCAAAGTCAGGGGACCATTTTATCGACAAGCCACCAGGAGAAGCCATGGACCCAGAACAGCAACTTTACACACCCAAGAGAGAGAACATTGCGACTGCTGTGATATAAGTGCATGGCGACATCTGAGGCTCTTCATTGAACACGACAACAACAATATTAACCAGGAGAGGTCATAGGAAGACAGTTGGAGAGCCGCAGACTTTTGACATCGGAAAAACCATATCTGCGAATGCCAGGAAAACAGACTGACAAGGAATCAGGGTGCCATTTGTAAATATATCGAATTTAAAATATATATATATTAGTATATTGATATCTTTCTCTCTCTCGCGTAAATATGAATACATAAATATAGAAAAAACTGGTAAACTTTTTGAAATTAAAATTTCATTAAAATAAAAGTGTACTTGTGTATGTAAAAACCTTTGGAAAAGGTTCACATTATCCGATAATGTTTATACAGTGGACCCTCGGTTTGCGAGCATAATCCGTTCCAGAGCCATGCTCGTACTCCAAAACGCTCGTAGTGCGAAACTAATTTCTTATTTTTAATAATTGAAACTCGGGCAATTCTTCCATGAATTTTAGTTTAATTAGAGTCGGTAAACACTTCGTGATAAGTATAAGAGAAGCTTGTACTCCATTCAATATTTGAAATCATAGCTATCATATTTTTAATGAAAGATTCGAAAGAAAAATTTTACACGTGATAGTTACTGAATTTCAAACCTAGTGATAAGTAAATAAAAAGATAATGCATAAATAAATGTATAAAAAAAGATAAAATAAACAAAAATAAAAGATAATGTTGGGATGGCTGATGCAATTGCGTTAAAAAACCACTATTTGAGGGAAAAATGGCATAAAAGGGTTATTTTATAACATTTTATTTTTTTCTTTCAATTTTATCGAAGAACTGGTCCAATGACTGTTGCTTCTGCCTCTTTTTGAGAATTTCACGGAAATGCGACATCGCATTATCGTTGAACTGATCCGTCGCTCGCAAAGCAGCCGGCTTATTCGGGTGGTGCTTTGCTACGAACAATTGCACAGTTTCCCACATTTTACATATTTCCCGAATCTGATCTGAAGGGAGGGATCCCAGTGAATTTTCATCCTCCTCTTCCCCAGACGAGATCACCTCCTTAACCTCTTGGTGTTGCTCGCGATGAAGATCGATCAGTTCATTTGTGGTAAGCTCCTGAATGATTGGCTCATTCACCTCCAGTCCTAAAGTTTTCCCCAGAGACACAATAACATCGATAATTGGTGGCTCCTGTTCACCAGACAACCCCTTAAAATCATATGCATGGACGATGTGAGGCCACAATTTTGTCCAAGCAGAAACGAGAGTTCTCTGGGAGACTCCATTCCATGCTTTATCAATTGTCTTAAGGCAGTGGATAATGTTGAAATGATTCTGCCAAAACTCTCGGAGAGTAAGGTTTGTTTCTTCAGTTAATTCGAAGCATCTCTGAAAAAAGTTCTTTGATATATATTTTCTTAAAGTTGGAAATGACCTGCTGATCCATAGGCTGCAGTAGTGGGGTGGTGTTAGGAGGGAGGAACCTGACCTCAATAAACTTGAATTCATCCAGTAAGTGATCCTTAAGGCTTGGTGGATGAGCAGGAGCATTGTCCATAACCAGCAACGCTCTGAGTGGCAGTTTTTTTTTCCGAAAGGTATTTCTTCACTGCAGGACCGAATGCTTCGTTCATCCACTCAACAAACAACAAACGAGTGACCCAAGCCTTAGTATTCGACTTCCACAAAACGTTCAATTGGCTCTTTTGCACTTTGTGTTTCTTGAAAGCCCGTGGATTCTCAGAATGATACACGAGCAGTGGCTTTACTTTCAAATCTCCACTTGCATTAGCACACAGCAAGAGGGTGAGACGGTCTTTCATGGGCTTGTGACCGGGCATTGTATTCGCTTCGGCTGTAATGTAGGTTCTCTTCGGCATCTTTTTCCAAAAAAGTCCTGTTTCATCACAGTTAAAAACTTGCTGTGGGAGGTAACACTCGGTAACAACGAGCTTCTCGAACTCGGCAGTGAATGTCTCAGCTGCTTTAGCATCCGAACTTGCACCCTCTCCATGCCTCGTGACACTATGGATACCACTTCTCCTCTTAAAGTTTTCGAACCACCCCTTGCTGGCTTTGAAGTCTGCATGTACTTCGTTCTCTATTGATGTACATGGTATTTTACTCCCGAGTTCGGCGTACAAGGCCTTTGCCTTTTCACATATTAAATTTTGGGTTATGGTATCACCTGCTAATTGCTTCTCGTTTATCCATACAAGAATCAATTTTTCAACTTCTTCTAGAAGACGTGGACGCTGTTTTGATAGTCTTGTGACTCCTTTTGCTGCATCTAACTCCCTTAATTCCTTTTTCTTCTTCAATATTGTGCAAATCGTTGATGTCGACTTCTTATAAAATCTCGCTATTTCTGTCACCCGCATGCCACGTTCGTGCTTTTCAATCATTTCCCTCTTTGCCTCCATTGTGATAATATCCTCCTTCTTACCCAATTTTTCCGTTCGCCATTACTCTTCATGTTTCACCTTTCCATACCTCATCCTCAAAGTTAGAAATGTCGCTATTTCTCTTTGAAAATAAATTTCGATTTTTATAAAAGAAACATTCGCGGTATAATTTCAATTTTCGTTTTACCCAATTCTCTTTCAACATATTTCTTCACGGGGCCCATTTTGCAGTGGTTATAGGATTTTTATAGCAAGAGAGGTAGAAATTGTCACCAATTTTTGAAAATACATATATAATCTAAAAAATAAATAAGAAATTAAAAAAAGCTATTCCTTTATCATTGAGAGATAATTTTATCTTTGAATTAAAATTAGTCAAAATGATATACAGAGTATTTTAAGATTAAAGAAAACTTTTTAACTTTAATAGCAACTTTTTAAATTTTAATAACACCTTCGAGCCTTTGTTTACAAATGGAGAAAGTTATCTTAAAAATTAAAAAGGTTTTCTTTAATTTTAAAATACTATATACATGTATATATATATATATGTATCGATTTGAATATATACATTATAGTATGTATTAAATATATATACTGTACTTATATTATAATGATTAATAACAATCCATAAATAAAATAATATTTAATATAAAAATATGCCCTCATCCCGCCGCTAAAGGTGGAAATGGAGAAGAGGGGCAACCATCACGAGTTGCTCGTAATGCGAAATTTCACTCGTAATCCGAGGTAAAATTTTTCAAAAAATTTTGCTCGTACTGCGAAAAGCTCGTACTCCAAGGTGCTCGTAAACCGAGGTTCCACTGTATATGATATTAGCGCGCCATCTATTATCAGAAGATTAAACTATTTTTGAAGCGTATGTTTATTTTTAAAATAAAACAATTTTTTACTGCTCTTACTGCAATTATTAAATAATGCGATTCAATAATGTGTTATTTATATTAAAAGATAAAAAGATCAGGTGTTGAAATCAATATTAAAAATGGCATATCCTGACCAGGAGCACATGTGCTTTTCAGAAGGCAGAGCGCCATCTGGTGGAACAGAAATCAACTATTCATTGATTTAGCCTGTTCCCTGATATTTGGCCAACCCAATTTCTTGATAAATCAAGAAAAGCCATCCACGAACGCGTTTCGCGCTTTTGGCGCTCGTCAGCGTGGAGTAGGCTGAACCATTGTGACCAAAAAATAATTTTTGATCCCAATGGCTTCCTGAAAAACCAAGAAATGGGTATTTAAGGCCAAACTTGCGTAAATACGCTTAGCACATTAAAAAACGAAAGAAAAAAATAAAAGATAAAAAGATCAGGTGTTGAAATCAATATTAAAAATGGCATATCCTGACCAGGAGCACATGTGCTTTTCAGAAGGCAGAGCGCCATCTGGTGGAACAGAAATCAACTATTCATTGATTTAGCCTGTTCCCTGATATTTGGCCAACCCAATTTCTTGATAAATCAAGAAAAGCCATCCACGAACGCGTTTCGCGCTTTTGGCGCTCGTCAGCGTGGAGTAGGCTGAACCATTGTGACCAAAAATTTTATATTACTTTATATTACTATAAAGTATATTTTTATTACATTTGTAGTAGTTTATATGTAGCCTAAGTAATAAAGATTTTGCTTCGTACATTAAGGTACCTTACTCTTGCAGGTCATAAGAAGTACATAACCAGAAAAGTCTATTTTTTAAGATACCTATTTAGGCGAATGCAGCTGCCCCATGTTAGTAGTTTGAAGATTGAGCGAAGAAATTTTTCATAAGGAATCTTATGGATAATAAAATATTCTTTTTTTTTTTTTAAGCTTAGTGTTTACTGCCTAGTTGCATAGTCTGTCTATTATGATTCCATTCCGTCAACAGGTTAGTTGAAGAAAAGTATTTTCCACTAATTTTCTGTTTTTGTCCTATATAGCTACCTTTCCTTATTGTGCATTCATATCATTGAGGGATAATTATTTTGTTATACAAGTATACTTGTATGTACACGTATAGATACATTAGACCTTACTAATCCTGTCCACTTCATCACAGCTTGATGGTGAGTATATAACAGCTCATTTGCATAATACATAATTGTATATTGTTCCTTTCTGTCTAATATGTAAAATTGGAACGATGTAGAAATATAACTGTCTAGTAGCATATGCAAAGTGTGAAGCGTGTATAATCTATATACAGAGTGGCCATAAGTCCTGAAAACTTTTAATTAAATAAAAAATTTAAAGTAAAACTAGAATAAAATAACTATAACTATTATCAAAATTCGAAACTATTATAGACGCGTATGATTCTTTTTAAAATAAATAATTTCTAATGTCTACTAGGTAGATTAAACTAGCGAAACCGCTGGAAGGGTTCACCACTGATGAACCAGGCCTTCCCATTAATTTTTCCATTGCAGTAAGGACTGTAGAAATTGTTTATTTTTAAAAATAATCATAAGCGTCTATAATAGTTTCGAATTTTGATAACAGATGGCGTGCTAATGCATCATAATATAACTATTTTATCCTAGTTTGCCTTTTATTTTTTAATTAAAAATAAAAGGGTTCGGAACTTATAGGCTTTCTGTACTAAGTACACCTATCCCCCGATTTACACGGTAGATACGCTCCTGAGAAAAACGTGTAAATCGAAAATTAAAAATTTTCAAGTCAAAACCGTGTAAATCGAAAAGCTTGCAGAAATGCAGAATTTTGCTATTTAACAGTTGTGATTTTTTTCAATATTTTTAGGTGTACACAGAAATAAAAATAAAATACATTGACAGGTTAAAATATGTAATATATTACGGAAACACTGTTTTATATATATATATATATATATAAATACAGTACATACATAAACAGAAGAACAAAAAATAAAACCAAAGGTGTTTTATAATCCTTCATCACTGTCAGAAATTACTCTCATTCTTTTTTTCGGAATCGAAGGTTCGAATTCACTTTCATCACTCGAAGTTATTTGTGCCGATTCGATGTTTGAAGCAGAAATATTTACATTATGAGAGATGGTAATAAAGTCGGTTATTAACAATTGCTTCGAATTTTTTGTAAGATCTTTGTAAACTTCTTCATATTGAGCCAAGCAGCGATTTATGTCACGTTGGAATCGTAAAGCCCTTTCAACGTTTGTGTTGTCATTTTGCATAAAATGATTACCCAGCTTTCATCCCAATGCGAGTCCTTCGCGGATGACTTTAGCAGTGAATGTTACTGGTACTAATTCCTCTTCATCAGATTTGTCAGATTCACTTTTGCAAACTAAGTTAACTAAATCACCCTCACTTAGTTCTTTATCAGCCATTAACTCTGCGATATCACCATCAGTAAAATGATCAAAACCTTCTCCGCCCAATGAATGCGCCATCTGTACTATCTGCGAATATTCATTTAACGTTGAAATGGAATGTTCATTTTTGACAACATTTGGCCACAATTTTTTCCAACAGCTATTGAGCGTTGTTTGCTTAATCGCAGTGTATGATAAGGCGATATGCTTTACACAGTCTAACATTGTAAAATTTTTCCAAGCGCTAATAACTGTTAAAGATTCATTGTTCTCCATTTGTTCCAAAATATATGTAAAGGCTCGTTTTATGAACAAAGCTTTGAAAGTAGAAATTATGCCTTGATCCAATGGTTGTAATAATGAAGTTGTATTTTTTGGTAAAAATTTTATTTTAACGTTCTCATATTCTAGATCTTGTGGGTGACCCGGCGCATTGTCAATTAACAAAAGCACTTTAAAAGGCAATTCCTTTGAACTTAAATATTTTTTGGCATATGGGATAAAACATTCATGAAACCATTCATTAAACATTGCAGCAGTAACCCACGCTTTCTTATTAGCCTTCCAATAAACGGGAAGATTATTGATATTTACTCCTTTAAAGGCACGGGGCATTTTTGATTTGCTAATCACTAATGGTTTCATAATATAATCTCCTGAAGCATTGCTACAGAAAATAATTGTTATGCGATATTTTGCTGCTTTATGACCACTAGCCGATTCATAAAATTTTGAGACATAAGTCCTTTCAGGCATTTTTTCCAGAATAACCCTGACTCGTCAGCATTGAAAACCTGATCAGGGGTGTATGAATTGTCGTTAATAATTTCTGCAAAATTTTCTGGATATTCTTGGGCTGCATCTATGTCGCCAGAAGCCAGTTCACCTTTTAATTTTAAGCTGTGTAAAGATGTCTTATTTTAAATCTTTCAAACCAGCCATGACTTGCCAAAAAATTTGGCTTCTTTTCAGTTGAAGAAGATGGCAAACGCTCTACAATTTTTTCGTAAATTCGTAATGATTTATTTGTTATAGCGCCCGTATCAATGGGTACTCTTTTTTATGTTTGATCTTCTATCCAAAGCATTAACGCTTGCTCCATTTTTTCCATTGCGATATTTCTGGTGTATAATGTTGTGCCCATACTCGTTGTATTGCTAGCTGCAACACTCTTTCTAATTGTGTTTTCATTTGTTCTAATAGTTCTTATTGTAGCTTCGTTCATGCTATATGATTTTGCAACATCTACTACTCTATCTCCCTTTCGTAAGCGATCCAAAATTTCGATTTTAGTTTCTAAAGAAATAACCTTTCTTTTAACTTCTTTCTTCATTATAAGCCTATAATTTTTTTTAAATGTATGTTAATTTGGCGGTGATTAAAGTAAAATTCAGAGGGAAAAAATACGGGAAATTTTGGAGGGAAGATTAAAAACTTTTATTTTTTTTCAAATATTTTATATTATAATTTTTATTCAAATTAAAATGTTTTAATTTTTTCATTTTAATTAAACCTATTTGGTAAATTGCCAT
Organism: Cordylochernes scorpioides; assembly: GCA_030710605.1. Lineage (NCBI taxonomy): Eukaryota > Metazoa > Arthropoda > Arachnida > Pseudoscorpiones > Chernetidae > Cordylochernes > Cordylochernes scorpioides. The sequence goes on from CP092879.1 coordinate 33,463,430, forward strand.
CATTTCCCTTCAAAATTTCCCGCATTTTTTCCCGCGATAAAAATTGCGATAAAAAAAATAAAAAACATATTTGGAAAACCGTGTAAAAGCGAAAACGTGTAAAACAAGTACCGTTTAAATCGGGGGATAAGTGTAGTTTTAAAGAATCATAGCTGTAGCTGAAATACTGAATTAACTGACTTTTTCTTAGGTTTACCTTTGTAATGCAAGTGTCCCTAAGGGAACATAGCGCTCTAAGTCGAAATAAAATCTTAGGTTTTGATTCTTCCTCTCTCTACTCAATTGAGAGAACATGGTTATAATCTTAGGACACCGACTAGAATGAATGACATAAGAAATGAAAGGAAGTTACCCGTTGATGATAAGAATCTCGTCCAGACGAGGTGGGACATCTGTCACCTTGAGGTGGCTCACCTGCAGACCGTAGATATCTGAACACACCACCGACATGTCAGAATTGAGACAGACTACCTGCTTCTGTCTTCAAGTTACTAGGGTATCAGCCAACACATGCCTGAATACTAAAATTTTAAGGTAAAAATTCATAATAGTTCATAACACTTATTTGCATACAACACATAGCCCTACTTATCTGTAAAATTTGGAACTATCATCTCTTTCTGACACTAGAGTAAAGGCTATGAAAGATTTAATTTTCTTTTAATGAGAGAGTTATTGGATGCTTGGAGGACTGATTTTTGTCTTCTCTGGCACGGCCCTGATAACCTGTGCTCGTATGGCCACACATTTGATGATATCCAATAGAGAAGAGATACTGTACAAAGAACTAGATGTTTCGCCCCACACGAAGGAGAACGGACTTACCTCGGCTGGATCGGTCCAGTCCCACCACCAACTCCACCACGCTGCCTGTCTTGATGACATCCCGGCGTCCCACCTCCCGGCCGTCGTGCCGTAGCGACAGCTCGATGAAGGCCTCGGGGGCCCGTGCACTCACATTCGTGTACTCCAGTAGCTCCGTCTCCACGAACCCCTCCGGCAACACGTTCCTGCGACGCCGGAGTCCAGGGGGCGGAGGGCACTCTGCCCACCGTACCTGTTTGCCGGTGGGGGACTGCAGAGCTACTTGTATGTGGTAGCTGGTTCGGTTCTGCTCCACACGGGGCGTCGAACTTGTGGCTTAGTAGAAATGTTGTACTCAGGAACATAGTAAAGTATTAATATACAGCAATAACACGCCATCTATATACAGCTAATGAAAACATTAATATGCGAAAGTTTCTTTCACACATCATTCAATCTTCTACATGTCTATTTTAACCTTGTCCGTATTATCGTAAAGAGAGAGGCTGCCTGGCCGGCATTCATAATTATTCAAATTAAAGAGGACAAAAGATTTTTGTCGAAACGTCGAGACAATAAAAAATATTTATTGGCCGTGGTATCTATAATTTGAAGAACTTGTCCTTATTGTTTGCGGAAAAGCATTGCTCGATGCAAATATTTATACTTAATTATACTGTCCTAAAAGCTTATTTTCATAGTTTGCTTAAATACCATTTCTGAGATTCCACCCTTCAGTATAGCATATATAAGCAGAATAATCCGATAGAGTATAATACTCCAAAGAAGCTGCCTGGTAGATTAAATTGGCGAAAACGCTGTGAGGGTTCACCACTAATGAGCCAAGCCCTCCCAATAGGTTTACATTGCAGTAAGGACAGTAGAAGATTGAATGATGTGTGAAAGAAACTTTCGCGTCTTAGGATCCTTTGGGTCATAAGATGTTCACACATAGCTTATCTAGTTAATTGATTCATTTAGCATTCAAACATGAGAAAATCTATTGTATTTAGATATATTTTCAAATAATAGCTAATGTGGAATAAGAGAGCACAAAATAATTCTTCAAAATTGCGAAACGGATAAATGGCTCATCCTGTACATCTTGTGTATAGATGTTGAACGACTTGATCTGTGCTTCCCCATATAAATAAACTTATTATATTGTTACGATGTACTAGAGCGCCATCTGTTATCAAATTATAAAACTATTTTTGAGGCGTATTATTCTTTTTAAAATAAAACAATTTCTACTGTCCTTACTGCGATGAAAAAATTAAAGGGAGGGCCTGGCTCATCAGTGGTGAACCCTCCCAGCGGTTTCGCCAGTTTATATATTAACCACATTTTTCTGAAATATATATATATTTGATTCATGATAATAGTTTTTGACCTTCACCCTAAAATTTAAGTTTTTGCGTGTGTACTATGTGTGTTGTGTATAAAAAGAAATATCTTTAATTTATTACATCATTAATGCATCAAAATTACGAATATACACATGTAATAACAAAAGAAACTTCATATATATTTATATTATTATGTCAAATCAACTCATCAACCAATAGTTTATTTTATTTCCCGACGTTTCATTGACTCGCCGTCACTCTCTTCAGGGGAATGATTATTTTTTAATCCTATCTTCTACTTATATATACACACAGCTTTATTAAGACCGCCTGTCTTATGCAGATTCACCACAGGAATAAAGGAAGCATATGTGGAACTCCTGTTTCTAATATTATGTATACACGGAAGAAAATCTCTCTTAGTGAACTTGACATACATATTCAATTCTCCTAATCAGCAAAATAAAAGAAAGTTTATGTTATGAAAATTCCCATGGAATTACGTCTATATTCCTTATCAGAACATTACGACGACTCTGTCGCGCACTCTTGTCAAGGTTTATGTCAGGTCCCAAGGACATTTCTCTTAATGCAAGCGGTAAAGAGTCGTTCTGAAACGTTTAGACCAAAATTAATTCCACATTGTAATAATGATATATTGACTAAGGATCAATATAAATCATAATTGCATAAAAACAAAGAGCTTCTTTAAAACAACGTATTCGTACAAGCTTTCACAAACTTTATCGTTCTTCTACAGTAACATTTTTTAGTATGATGCATTTCAATGGAGTCACTACTGTTTAACACTTGATCGCAGGCGTTCTGCCAACCAATCGCAGCAGACATTTCAACTTGCCGTTAGCGGTTGTCGGACCAACTTCCATAAGTACATATAGAAGAACGAATGAGATCGAAGGCCTGTACGTTATTTTGATGAAACTCGCATTGACTTAATGTAATGACGATCGTTCATTAATCCTTAGTAAATAGGTAATGTGATAGTTGCTGTGGAGATATCTTCATTATATAGAAATTTCCTAATCACAAAATCTGATATATTGGTGATTTGTTCAATGTTATTTTATGTGTGTTTGAAGATGTGACCCATCTGAAAGGCCATAAGTATATAAAAAAACACCTCCTTTTCTGTGTCTGGATGCTATATTTATGGCGAACTAAATAACTTAGTCCCTATTTCTGCTCCGCGCTTATGGAATTGAAGACTTGGGGCGATGGCGTCGACCTTCCATATTAAATCTAACTTTTTCTTATTACTAATAATTGTATATAGTTGCGGAACTACTGGTTTCCTGTGCTGCTCTTTTCCTGATTTTGCACCTTGCACGGAGAATCTGTATAAGACTAATGTCTTAATAAAGGCTTTGTGCGTGTGTGTGTATAAAAAACGTGAATTGAACAACCTAAATGTCAATTTAAGATTTAAATATATCGAAAAATTACTTTTAAAACATTTATGCTTCTTTTAAATTCCGCTGATATGCCTAACTCTCCTAATATAGTTTTTCTAACATCGCGGCATGGTTTGTAGAAGTAGTTTTGGGTGATTTATTCGAAAAAAGAAACATTAATGTAAAAAAAATGTTAAATTTACTAAATTTCAAAGTGAGCTGTTCTGATTAACCCACCGTGGCTTGGTCATTGATGGTTCGTAGGCCACAGTGGCCGGCTGGAGGTGTGAGAGGCACGGTGAAGTCAGCCGTGCCCGGGGCGGCAAGCGAGGCCCTGCACTCTGTGAACACGGTGGTGTCAGCAAAGACTGGAGTCCGGTGGGTCGGTACACTCACCCGGCAGTGGAGCCCGGGCACCATCCGGCAGGTAGGCCCGACTGGACTCTGAGGGTAGGGCCACGGCGATCTTCATCACGTCCGGGCTGCATGTAATCTTCCATACTGACACACCACCATTGTCGCTCTTCCGTTCAACTTGAATAACACCTACCAACTACCTATTATTTATATTCATATCATCTCTTTCTAAAGTGAAAAAACGCTTTCTACAATTTATTTTTTAATTGCATTAAAGTCAATATAAACAATTTTCAGTGTATATACAAGAATTCTTGTAGATGACGCGCTAATGCATTATCTTTGAAAATTCAATATACAGCAACCCTTTTTATAAGTTTGTCCCAAAAGTTCGTGTTTTTCTTAAAACGTTGTTTTTTTATTACTTGGCGAATAATATTATTACGGCGAATACATAATAATACACACATCATACAAAGACATTATACATGACGGCGAAAAATATTGGTATTTCAATTTTTTGCAAGTGTTTACGAACTTTTGGGACAACTTTTGTGTATTAACACAAAATGGGAGGTCGGTAAACCATTATTTCCATTTTTATTGGCGGCTGATATCACGATTTTTGTGACTACTTAACTAAAAATAAATTATGTTTATATAGCCTTTCTCTTAGGCTCCCCAGGCGATCTTCCATCATACTATGCAGCGGTGGCCTTGTACATATTCCTTGTGTACATAGCCATCATCTAATGATCTTCAATAACATTATAATCGTTGTAAATTACTCATTATAGTAAATTGTGAGAATTTTGAACTTATTCATCGATAAGTGTTAGCAATTAACGTATTTAATCTATAAAAACATAGGTCGCCACTCCTGTCAAACTGAAGGTCAAAACTATACGCCATTTATTGACCGTTGCCACAAACTAGAGGCCTCGGGTCGGTGACAAAGCCACAACACCAGCTTTGGCAAACTGAGAAGCGTCCTCCTAAAGACCACGGTTTCGGGCTAATGTCCCTTGTCAGCCCAGGGCGGAATTTATCCCATGAGAACCCCAAGGGATCTAATGGAATCTTCACAATCCATCAAAGAGGTGTATAGCTGGCAAAGTGGCTAGGCCAAATCTATGGCCAAAATATAGATGGAAATTTTGCCGGGAGGAAATTGATCTAATAAAGCATAGGACGCCTCTCCCTTCAAAATAGATGGCGTCTATTTTTTGACCTTCATTTTAACGAGAGAGGAGCCCTGTGTTTTTATAGATTAATTTCCTCCCGGTAAAATTTTCATCTCCGCATTTAATTGTGTCAATTGTCTCTCTCTCTCTCTCTTTAACCTTAGTCCATTTATCATTTATTTAAATAAATAATAAGGGACTGTCCTGTAGGGTAAAGTACGGTGTCGTGAGTCCCGAGCCGCTACGGTAACCGTGAACAGCTAACTCTGAAATGTGGCTGACTAACGGGGCAATGGCACCCCCCCCCCCCCCCCCCCCCTTTCCATGAAGCATGGATAAGACACCACCCACAATAAATACTTTTAAAAATCGGTAAGAAATGGAAGGTAACAGTGTACTGTGCTACTTGCAAAAAAAATTACCCTGTTCATATTTACCCTAAAACTTCAGTTAAACAAATTACACTTTTAAAAAGAAACAACGAACCTAATTATTATTCGGATCTATATGGCTCTTTTTTACCTTTTTATTCTTATGATATAGATACCTGAAAAAAAAGATGGCTCAAATGTAACCTTCAATTTTTTGAAGAGTTGCGATGTAATTTTTGTATTATTCATATAATAGTTGACCTAGATATAAAGGGTGGTTCTTAGTGGACTTCAGGGTCGCATGCATACCTTGGGTTCTACAATGTCTTTGTGTTGACTTGGAATTCTTCGTCATTCTGAAATGTTTATTGTTGTTATTTCTCAATCTGTATTTTTGATAAAATTGTGAAAACGTTTAAAAATACAAAAATATTTTACCACAATGAGTTTCTTTTTATTTTAAAATGCTAGCTTTCAAGCGATACTCGCTTCTCAACGGGCTTAATAAAACAATATCGACTCTATCTTACAAGAAATATAATATCCTCAATCTATCCTCTCATCCCAGCTGCCACTTTAAATATATATAAATTAAAATGTCACGTTTTTCACTTCTAACATAGGACTGTCTTTCAAAAATATTAGCCTTTTCATCACCCTTTTTTCATTTTTTATATGGGGGTATATTCTGAGGGGAATTAATTAATCTTTATCCACCCCAAGACACCAAGGGGAAAAAAACTATCTCTCCACACCTCTCTGAACCGAATCTGAGCAACTTTATCGTATTTTTCTTGAGAGTCTATATATATAGTCTTTATAACTCTTTCTATATGCACTCTTACTACCTAGGCCTCCTGTTTTTTAGTCTAGACCAGGGGTCGGCAAACTGCGGCTCGAGAGCCACATGCGGCTCTTTGGATGTTAAGCTGCGGCTCTTTATATAGTTCCATACGTAAATATTATTTATGTGAGTACTATTTATTGTTGGCAAGAAAAAATTTTTGTGGCTCTTTAAAAATTTTGTAAATTGCAATTTTTGACTCTTCCGACTCAAAAGGTCTAGGATTCAGTTTTCACTTCTTTAATACATGCTTCTGACAGCATTTTACTAATTGCGTACACTTACATCGCCCTTTTTGCTATTTATAGCTATGCTATATAGAATAGAAAAGCTGAGAAAATGAAACCTAATGGAAATCGTTTAAAGGACTTGAGGAATAAGTAACAAAAACAACATTTTGTTCGATTTAGTATTGTGGCTTTTATATATATATTTAATTAAAAGTAAATAGCAAACAATATATCTTCTAGATGTTTCTTCAAATATAACCCAGATTATATTCTATTCCATAAGATCTGGAATTTATCTTCTAGAGACCGTTATGTTTTATAGCAAAAACTGTAATGTGTGGCAAAGTAGGTTAACCACATTAAAAATGAAATAGAGAAAATAAATTATAGATTCGTTATGGCGCGCAAGAAACAATTGCAAATTTATTTTAAAGAACAAGATACAAAAGAAGAAACGGTCAAAAGATGAACATTAAAACGAGAAGAGTTGAAGAGATAGAGAAGAAATCCCCCTTGTGAATAATATAAAATAAATTAAATAGGAGAACAATGGTGAATTAATGTTAGACATTACGTTCATATTGGCCATTGTTATAATATAGGCGATTTTTTAGCATGTGAAATGTTGGCACTGGCGCAGACATTTGAGCACGAGAGCTGTTGGATCTAGGAATAGTTGACCTACATTCCCTAGCTTGCTATTCTGAGGCACTCCGGACGCGCCCAATACTCCGCCGTGGAAGTAGATCGGACTCCCACGACCAGGAAGAACGGCTGAAGACACGCGAGCCGAGTGGAACAATGCCCGCTGCTGCTCGTTAGCCGGTTCAGATCTGGGGCGATGGCGTGGGCGCCAGGGTGTCTGGGGTAGCGGTGGAGCTTCCGGCACCCAGTCTATAGTAAGGACCTTGGTGTCTCGCCCATTGATCTGGAACATCGCTGGAGTCTAGAATAGAGATGAGGCTTCCGGCACCCAGTCTATAGTAGGGACCTTGGTGTCTCACCCATTGATCTGGAACGTCGCTGGAGTCTAGGGTAGCGATGGGGGTTCCGGCACCCAGTCTATAGTAGGGACCTTGGTGTCTCACCCATTGATCTGGAACGTCGCTGGAGTCTAGAATAGAGATGAGGCTTCCGGCACCCAGTCTATAGTAGGGACCTTGGTGTCTCTCACCCACTGATCTGAAACGTCGCTGGAGTCTAGGGTAGCGATGGGGGTTCCGGCACCCAGTCTATAGTAGGGACCTTGGCGTCTCTCACCCATTGATCTGGAACATTGCTAGAGTCTAGGGTAGCGGTGGGGGTTCCGGCACCCAGTCTATAGTAGGGACTTTGGTGTCTCACCCACTGATCTGAAACGTCGCTGGAGTCTAGGGTAGCGATGGGGGTTCCGGCACCCAGTCTATAGTAGGGACCTTGGCGTCTCTCACCCATTGATCTGGAACATTGCTGGTGTCTAGGGTAGCGATGGGGGTTCCGGCACCCAGTCTATAGTAGGGACCTTGGCGTCTCTCGCCCATTGATCTGGAACATTGCTGGAGTCTAGGGTAGCGGTGGGGGTTCCGGCACCCAGTCTATAGTAGGGACCTTGGCGTCTCTCACCCATTGATCTGGAACATTGCTGGAGTCTAGGGTAGCGGTGGGGGTTCCGGCACCCAGTCTATAGTAGGGACTTTGGTGTCTCACCCACTGATCTGGAACGTCGCTGGAGTCTAGAGTGCCAGTAAAGCTTACAGTACACCGTATTCGTACCAGTAGTAGAGACCTTGGAGTCTCGCTTGTTTACTTGAGGCCACGCTGGAGTCTAGAGCGATCGTGGGGCTTCCTGCCTCCAGTACTTGTGACCATATATGAACCCACGGATCTGGAAAGATTTCATGGAAGACATTGGGGCAGTTTTGGAGCTCATTCATGTTTGAACTCCACATTTATTAACATAGCTCCAGACCAATGAGCCACCACGTGTTCCGCAGTTGATTTCCAGAGTATATTGATGAATTGGACAATTTTCTTTTATATATTTACATCTACAAATGAACGTTAATACATAATAACTACAATTGGATTCAAATTACCTATTTATACCCCACAGTTAAGTCCGTTCACTCCACACAACAACAATGAACCTTGAGAAGTCGTCAAGAGGAAGAAGGAAGCAGTGGTCATTGTACACCCACGTGGAATTCAATATGTCGAAAGCATAGCAGGTTGTCTTTGTGTGCGAGGCCATTGTTCTAAATGGCGAAACGTCTGCGGAGCAGGAATTCCTCCACGTCCAGTAGTTTACATTCCTACAGTACATCAGCCTCTGAGATCCATCAACGACACACGCTCTGAAATCGTGAATATAATTGTTCAATTAGGAATACAAAATCTATTTACAATAGTTTCACATAACTTGCACAGAAGTGATCAAATTGGTCGATCAGAATGATTGAGCGTTGAATATTATTTTCGTTTAAATTTCAATAAAACTCAGCTTCCGAGGATGAATTTCTTACTTTAAATTTCAGAGGATTCTTCCAATATTATTTTCGTCTCAATTTTTACAACACACAAGTCATTACAAATCATTTAAATTTTGAAGAATTTTTGACGAAAATCGGGCCAATAGATGATCCTAGCTGCATCTATGGAAAAGAAAACCAGGACTCAATATATGTATCGATAGAATGCCCAATCTTTCACAGCTGCAGAAGTAAAGTTTTTTTCTCATCGAAGAAATGTACGAATTTGTATTATAGCAATATATTGCAAAGACACGTATGAAAAATCAATAATTTTTATAGATTCGTTTTATATATATTTTTTTCTGTTTGAGAAAAGAAACCTTTTAGTTTCAATATATATTGATTTATATTTAGGTTTGTTCGTTAAATGTATTTTGTAATTGTAAATGCCAAGTATCCCAAACTGGAATATCGCGTCCGATATGTCAAATAAATAATAATAGAAAATAGAATAGTTGAGTTTAAATCAATATCGCGCCATCTATATATAAGAAATGAAAGTATTTAATCACGAATGTTTCTTTTCACACAAATCAAACTTCTACTGTCCTTACTGCAATAAAAAAATCATCGTAGTAAGGAGAGTAGAAGTTTGATTTGTGTGAAAAAGAAACAATCGTGCTTAAATACTTTCACCTCTTATATACAGAGATCCAATGATACAGTGATTTATTTAATTCAGTGATTTGTTTAAATAAATTATTTGATTGGTTGATTCAATAATTTATTTAGAGCACTTTTGTGATTATTAGATTTTTAACTTGGCTTTAACTCTTATATACAGTGGAGTTTGGGAAATAAATACTTCACCTAGTATTTGCCTGTAGCCCTTACGTATCGATATTCTAAAAATATATTTTTTGTCTATCTCCTTTTGTTCCAATTTTAATGATAGAAATCTCCAAATTGATGAAAACAATAAGAATCTCTTCTTAATGATTTTTGATGCTTTTATGTATGTAAAGAAATCAAATTAAAACAAGTTCAACAAGCTGTAAGTATGGCAGAAAGACAAGAAGAACAAGGGTGATTAGAAAGATAAATAAGAAACATGAAATATGATGCGGAAATGGAGAAAGAGCATCCTTGCTGAAGAGGATTGGAACCCTCAGTAATTTAGGGATCCACCATCAGAGGAATTTCCTACATTCTATCGGATTATAGATCTTGTCGCAGTTCCTCTCGTCGAAGATTCCAATCTTCTTTTCCCGTTCTTAGTCGTCCGTCAACACGATCGGCGATGTCAACGAATCATTTTTTCTTTAGATTGAATTTCAACAAGATCATTATTAGAATGAAGATATCAAGCTTCCAGGGATAAGTTTTTAATTTTTAAAATAAACTTTTATCCCTGGTCACCTAATATTTTTTCATCATAAAAATCTTAAAATATATACGCGCGCGCGATCCTATATGGTATATAATTAAGGATAAAAGGTTTAAATGCATTTTTTAATTCTTTAAAAAGTATGAGAACTTTCAGAAGATCTCCTTCATCTACATAATTACAAAATATATTCAAAGATTACATTCTTATTTGATACTTAATATACCTAACTATGAGTTTAGTATTTCAAAATATATATGTTCGCAATAATGCAGGTGTTTCTCCGAATTTGGTTGTTTTAAAAGAAATCATTTGGAAATTTTAGGTCTTTAATTAGAAATATATTTTAAATATTTTCACGTACCACATATACATAGAATATTATATTTTTAAAAAGGTATATTAAGTATTAAATAAGAATGTAATTTTTCAATATATTTTGTAATGATGTAGATGAAGGAGATCTTCTGAAAGTTCTCATACTTTTTAAAGAATTAAAAAATGCATTTAAACCTTTTATCCTTAATTATATACCATATAGGATCGCGCGCGCGTATATATTTTAAGATTTTTATGATGAAAAAATATTAGGTGACCTGGGATAAAGTTTATTTTAAAAATAAAAAACTTATCCCCGGAAGCTTGATATCTTCATTCTAATAATAATCTTGTTGAAATTCAATCTAAAGAAAAATACATATATTGGATTTATAATTATTTTATTGTTCCAATATTTCGAGGGGTAACTCGCCTCTCTTTATCGAGGATGTTTGTGGTTTTTACGAAAACATATGAGTACGCGTACACCACTCTCGTTCTACAAGGCCAATGAAAGAATTGTATCTTTGATTTGAATATTGCATTCAGTATATATACAGCTAATAATTATATTTAATATTATAGATTATTATTTTATCTATGAAAGAGAATATGAATAAAAAAGATTTCTTATTATAAAAATCTTTTTTTTTTTAAGAAACAATATCCCAGAGCAGAATATTTACACACCCAAGATAGAGGACACTGCTGTGATAGAGATACATGGAGACATCTGAGACTTTCCATTGGACACGACAGCAACAACAAGAAACAATATTTATACACTTATCATTGAAAAGATAAAAGATTTTGTCCAACCTTGTAGTCCTGAATTGCACCATCCTCATTGCATCCTTTCGATTAAACAATTTCGTGGTAAAATAATAAACCTAAAATCGACGATTTCCAATTCATTTCTTTGGTCACCACAATGGATCTGTAAACGATCTAATCCAACCTCGCTCGTTCAAGTAAGGTATTGAATATCATCCCCCAAACACAATAGGGTTTTCTTTATCTACCAGAATCTTGGAATTTTTCTTAATTCCGGAAATATAAGAGAGAGGTCATGCTAAGAAGAAAGAAGCAAAAGAGAGAAGGAAGTAACGAATCAGGTCAGCTTACAGAAACAAAGGAAAACTCTTCATCACGCAAGATTCAACCTGATTTGAAGGATGCAGCAGCACTTGTGGAATTATAGATCCTTACGAAATCACCTATGAAAGAGAAAGACAATTTCATAATAGGTATTGTGATCGTCTTTCAAGTCAATTGCATAGTTCGATTCAAAGAAAAAATAACCTAGAATCACAAATTTAAAGATGTGAATGAATTCTTTATAATTAGATAAATTTTATAATAATAATATTTTTTAAAATAAGAGATGGATGAGAGATATTTAAAGGATAGTATGTGATTATTTCAGCCCTAATGTTGAAGAATTCGACAGGCTGGACAATTCAAATTTGAGGATAGAGTGAAGATCTTCCCAACTTGTTCCATCTGCAAGAGGAAGGATGCAACCCTGGAACATCTCTCGTGGATGGAGTCCACTAGACAAGATTTATATCATAATCCTTAACAATTCTTAACCAAAATCAAATTATAGAGTCTCCATAATATCGTATTAATAATACATGAAATAATAATAATATAAATTATATTGCCATCCTTTCATAATTGATATTGATACCTTTTTTTGCAATGGGTTTCTTATGATTAACATTATCATATAATATCTCTACAGACCTTACTGTAATAATGAAAGTTATTAAATGAGAGGGTTTGGATCATATCAGTGGTAAACCCTCTCAGCAGTTTGGCCAAATTAATCTCCATTGTATTGGATTGTTTCTCTATACGAGGTGTGTTCAAAAAGTATCGCGACTTTTGAATTTTCGCGGGTTACGTATATTCGAATTTCGATCTTTTTGTGCCTTTATGTTGGTACTCATGTCTCTCACTTATGCCGAAAAGCTCGGCCATTTTGAATGTTCACTTAATTGTTGACAGCTGCTTTGCTTGCAGGTGTTTTGGATCGTCTTCGATTTTTACCTTTAAAAAAAAAATGGATCAAAGAACCTGTATCAAATTTTGTGTGAAAAACGAAATTAAGTGCGCGGATGCATTCCGAATGTTGACTGTGGCATACGGAGAAGCTACCTTGGACCGAAGCAACGTTTATCGGTGGTACAAAATGTTCTCAGAAGGCCGAGAAGATGTGAACGACGAAGAGCGTGCCGGACACCCGAGCACTTCAACAACAGACGAAAAAATTAATGAAGTGGAGAAAATGATATTGGCCAATCGTCGAATCACCGTTAGAGAAGTTGCTGAGGACCTAAACATATCGATTGGCTCGTGCCATTCGATTTTTATCAATAATTTGGGCATGAGACGGTTTGCCGCGAAATTCGTACCAAAATTACTCAATTGCGACCAAAAACAGCATCGCATGAACATTGCTAATGAGATGTTGGACTCTGTCCGCGACGACCCAAATTTGCTCCAGAGGGTCATAACTGGTGACGAAGCGTGGGATTATAGTTATGACGTGGAAACCAAAGCTCAATCATCTCAATGGAAGCTGCCGCACGAACCAAGACCGAAAAAAGCGCGCCAAGTTCGGTCGAATGTGAAAGTTTTGCTGACAGTTTTCTTCGATTGCAGGGGCGTGGTGCATCATGAGTTCTTGCCACAGGGTAGAACGGTCAATAAGGAATATTACCTGCAAGTTATGCGCAATTTGCGCGAAGCAATTCGCCAGAAAGGCCCGGATTTGTGGAAGAACAAAAATTGGCTTTTGCACCACGATAACGCCCCTGCTCACACATCGTTGCTTGTGCGCGACTTTTTGGCCAAAAACAACATACTAATGATGCCGCAGCCACCGTATTCCCCAGATCTGACCCCCTGTGACTTTTTATTGTTCCCTAAACTGAAGAGGACCATGAAAGGACGACGTTACGCTACGCTTGACGAGATAAAGACGGCATCGAGAAGGAGGAGCTGAAAAAGATTTTTAAAAATGATTTTTTGAAGTGCTTCGAAGATTGGAAAAACCGTTGGCACAAGTGTATAATATCTCATGGGGATTACTTTGAAGGGGACAAAATAGGTATTCATGAATAAATGAATAATTTTTGAAAAACACAAAAGTCGCGATACTTTTTGAACACACCTCGTATACCCAGCATTTATTAAGGAAGGAAGCTTAGGAATGTTTAGGGAACCTATGGACACAATAATAATAATAAAGAGTTCGTCTAGAGAGGGTTATCACATCTAAGCGTGTATCGTTAGACCGACTTCGTTCGTATACGGGATACAACAATGATGGGAGGGTGGGTGAGTTTTCAAGCTCAGCGCGGAGCTCCAGAACATATGATGGAAAGAACAGGAAATGTGAAGCACCCCGTTACGTAAATAACAGATGTGACTTGTTTCCTAATGTGACAATCCGCTTCGCTACCTAACGGGGCTAACAAGCAAGGGCGAAAGACTACCCCTTCAGGACACCCAATTACCACGGCCATCACACAGGGAAACAATGGATATATAACGCCAAGATGGCGACCAAGGACAGCTGAATCTAGGACGCCGCGCCCTATTTGGTGTTGGCGGATCAGTGGCAACTGGTTCCGGATCAAGGCCGGGATTGTAGCAGGCGGGGGCGGTGGTTGAGGGCCGACCACGGGTGGACGGATTAACTGGAGTACATGTCAGCTCTGGAGGGTGAGACCTCTAGCTGACCACTGTCCAATATGGTAGACGACTTAGCATGAATGTTGATAGTTAAAGAGCATGAATGTTGATAGTTAAAGAGCATGAATGTTGATAGTTGAGGAGCAAACATCAGGCTTCGGAGAATAAGTTTCTTATTGAAATATCCAATACGAATCTCTAGTTTTCAAGCCGGAAAGTAAGAAACTCGTATTAGACATATTTAAACGAAACTTCTCACAGAGCTCTGATGTTTGCTCCTTAATTTGATAGACGATTTCAATGTATTGAACAAATTTCGATAGTTTTTTAAAAACTAAAATCGTGAAGCAAACTAACTAGTTGGTAGATTGTGATCTCTTGTAGGTCTAGTCTCACCGAATTCACTAGCTCACTTTCCCATGATGTAGACTTAGTTTTACACTATCTATAGTCTAAGAAATAAAACCATAGAAGGCGGACCAAGGGGGGAAAATGCCTTGTTCATTACAGGGGCAGTTTCAATTTTTATCATTCTACGAGAGAAGTTATGAAATCAGTTGAGCAGCGTTTGTACTCCATGTTAGGAGTGGCTGCACATGGCGTCTGTTCCTCATGTCAGAGGCGGCCATTTCTTTTGGAGCTAAGTCGGCCTGCCACTGAGTAGTGCTCCCAGTCTTAATGACAAAGGCAGACGCATTCTACTTCACCCAATCATGATGGTTTTCAACAGACACCATCAAAAGTCTCAAGCTTTACAAGCTTGACACCCTAATATTATTGAATGGCGATAAGAAAGAAGAAAAAGAAGATGAAATCAGTCAAATATGTCAAAAAAGGTTAAAAATCTATATTTTTCCCATAAGAAGAAAAATATGAGCAGTCCATATACTCCATCAGTCTATCTCTAAAAAAATATATTGAAGAAAAATCGATAATTCCGAGCCATCACTCCAAATCTAACCAACAAGCCCAAACAAGTCTCAAATAATAACCACGTCTCGGCTATTGAACACGGCGTAGTTTGTGAAGGCCTTGTTGATATTCTAGATTGTTTGGAAGGCACGATTTTATCCACTTGGCAGCTTGTTTAGAACGGTGCCAGCCTCGTTGGAATTGTGAAATCTTTCCCATATATCACTTTAAATCGTGAATGTAGACTGCATCCTGATCAGTTGCTCGATCCTGGGTATTTCATCCTAGTCAGCATCTATTGCTCGATCTTAAATATTTAGAATAATAGAACAACAACAACAACAACAAAAAAGATTTCTATTCTTTTGAAATCATCTATGAATATTTAGAAATCATTCTGCTTAATATTCAAAAATTCAAATTTCCTGCTAAAGATATTTTCACACAGTGAGCCCCTTGTTCGGTAATCAATCTCATACGTGGCTCTGTCTCCACGCTTGAATCGAGCAATTAAGTTTTTCTGATTTAGAAAGGATTTAATATAGTTGACACAGATATTCAAATTTGTGTGTAAGACTTTAATGCATTTTTGAGCTTCCATCAGATATAAGCAGGGGAAGTCACTATTCTGCAGGCGAACATCTATCATTTTTATCATTTCTAATGAAAAACTGAAAAATTAAGATCGTTATATATATAAATACACTCATAGATAACACACACATAAAACTTAAGGAATTTGTACCTCTTTTAGCATGTATATCATAATTCAGACAATAACTATAAAAGATATTTGATACACAGTGACCTTTATTGAAGACACACGAGATTACCAAGTGAGAACATATTGCCTTTGACTCCTTCAAAAATATATATATATACTACCGGCGATATTAAATACTTTCTACTTCCTTAAGTTTTGTCTATGAGTTCATTTATAAAACATTGTGCTTAATATTAAAATCTAAAAAAAGTCAATTTTCACACTAAAGATATTTTCACAGAGAGCCTCTTATTCGGGATTCAATCTCATGCATGGGTCTCCACCCTTGAATCGAACAATTAAGTTTTTCAGATTTCGAAAGAGTGTAATCTAGTTGACACAGATATCAAATCTGTGTGTAAGACTTTGATACATTTCCTGCCCCCTTGTCAATTATCGTAGACATTACTAACGAAATCTAATCTACATTTATTACTTTTTGAAAATAGAGCAATCCATAATTAATTCATTAGATAATAAAAATAGGAATATATTGGATTTAATAAAAGATTTATTTGCCAATATTTCGGTTGGCTGAACGCCAAACCTTTATCGAGGCGTTACATTTTTATCTTTTATTAAATCCAATATATGCCTTTTTATTATCTAATTTGAGTACTTTCAATAACAAATGAAAACATTAAGACACGAATGTTTCACAAATAAATCAAGCTTCTACTGTACTTACTGAGATGAAAAAGATATTGAGAGGGTTTGGCTCATCAGTAGTGAACCCTCCCAGCGGTTTCGCCAATTTAATCTACCAATTAGTTTTAATGTTTTCATAGTAGATTAAATTGGCGAAACCGCTAGGAGGATTCACCCCTGATGAGCCAAACCCTCCCAATATTTTTTCATCGCAGTAAGGACAGTAGAAGTTTGATTTATTTGTGAAAAGAAACATTCGCGTTTTAATGTTTTAATTTGTTATATATAGATGGCACGTTATAGCTTTGTATTAATAAGTAGTGTACGTTAAACGTTTTGGTTTACCATATTATAGTGTTTGTCTCTTCACAAAATATCAATATAATTTGTATTTATCGAATCACCCCTCAATTTTTTCTACTTTTAATAGAATACAGAAAGAAAATTCGAAGTGCTAGATAATTTTTAGAGAGTAGTAAAAAAATTCACTTAAATTTTCGTATGCTATTGCCCTTCTTACAGAAGAATTTCTAAACTATGTATTTGTATGGAATTTCTAAACTATGTATTTGTATTTATTTCATTGGTTGTTCCTAAGTAAGATGTAAAACCAAGCATGATTATGATGTCCTTTTTCTTTATTTTCTTCTTTAAACTTCTACTCAAACCTTGTAATTCACCAATTGTTCATGTAAAATAGTTCTTTGAATTCATTGTTGTTGCTTGACGCAAGCATCCCTTGTGGAGATATCGCGTCTGATTTGATGATAATAAATAAATTAATTAAACACAGAAGGAGAATACGAATAAAAACATTGAATAGGATACAAGAGAGGATATTCTACATAAAGATTAATAAATGGAAGATCAAGATAATGGAAAATACTAAAGGCAAAGAAGGGCTGAAAATTGTTTGGAGGATGTAAAAGGTAGCTTCAGTTACATAATATAAGTATCTCGACAGCCTAATCATCTCAGTTGGAAAAGTCAAGGTGACGTAGAGACAAGAATAGCCCAAGGGAAAATGGCAGTTGACTGCAATAATAATTTTAACATAAAACTAATGTCGTTTGAAACTAAAAGGAGGTTTAGCAAATATTTCATTCAGAATGTGTGCATTAGAGGTGGGCAAGTGAATCGAGAATCGATTCTTTTGATTCACTCATTCGAAAGAGCGCTCTTCGATTCGATTCCCGAAGAAGAATCACGGTTCTTCTGACTCCCACTCCTTTCAATTCTCGGGAATCGAAGAATCGAAAGAATCGAAGAATCGAAAGAATCGAAGAATCGAAAGAATCGAAGAATCGAAAGAATCGAAGATTGGAAGACGATTCATTCGGGAATCGAATCGGTAGCAAGTTCCCGATCTGATTCTGAACTGATTCTTTTCGTTCTTTGATTCTTTTAACTCCTCGATTCTCCTGTTCACGAGTCACGCATGTTATCAATATAAATAATTGGATATTTTAAACATTAAATTTATTTGATGCGTGTTATTTATTGATAGTATATATATATACATTAACACAAATATATAACACGCCATCTATACATATAAAATAAAAGGATTTAAAAGCGCGAATGTTTCTTTTATACATAAAACGAACTTCTACTGTCCTTACTGCGATGAAAAATATATTGGGAGGGCTTGGCTCATCAGTGGTGAACCCTCCCAGCGGTTTCGCCAATTTAATCCACCAGACCGCTTCTCAGAGCTCTATTACTGTATCGGATCATTCTGCTTTTATATGCTACACTGAAGGATGGAATCTTAGAAATGGTTTTCAAGTAAACTATGGACATAAGCTTATAGGACAGTAGAATTACATTCAAACATTTGCTTCGAGCAATGCTCTTCAGCAAACTATAAAGACAAGGCCAGTTAGGAATAAATTAACACAAAGCAATAACGCGCCATCTATACATATAAAATAAAAGGATTTAAAAGCGCGAATGTTTCTTTTATACATAAAACGAACTTCTACTGTCCTTACTGAGATGAAAAATATATTGGGAGGGCTTGGCTCATCATCAAATTGGCGAAACCGCTGGGAGGGTTCACCACTGATGAGCCAAGCCCTCCCAATATATTTTTCATCGCAGTAAGGACAGTAGAAGTTCGTTTTATGTATAAAAGAAACATTCGCGCTTTTAAATCCTTTTATTTTATATGTATAGATGGCGTGTTATATATTTGTGTTAATTTATTCCTAACTGACATTGTCTTTATAGTTTGCTGAAGAGCATTGCTCGAAGCAAATGTTTGAATGTAATTCTACTGTCCTATAAGCTTATGTCCATAGTTTACTTGAAAACCATTTCTAAGATTCCATCCTTCAGTGTAGCATATAAAAGCAGAATGATCCAATACAGTAATAGAGCTCTGAGAAGCGGTCTGGTGGATTAAATTGGCGAAACCGCTGGGAGGGTTCACCACTGATGAGCCAAGCCCTCCCAATATATTTTTCATCGCAGTAAGGACAGTAGAAGTTCGTTTTATGTATAAAAGAAACATTCGCGCTTTTAAATCCTTTTATTATATATATATATATATACATTTTACTTACAAAACATTAAAAACAATAATTGAACATTTAAAAAAAATCCATTTTAACTTTTCGAATTTGTAGATTGTATAGGAAATATATTCTTTAATATTATAATATATTTCCTATACAATCTACAAATTCGAAAAATTAAAATGAATTTTTTTTTAAATATATATATATTCTTTATATTCTGAATATATTTGTTATATATATATTTAAATATCTTATTATTTTTTAAAGCTCAATACTCAATTTTAAACGCCAATCTTTTGTATACATATTACATTTTGTACCGGAATTATTCAATTATCCTCAAAAATATATTAAAAAAACGAAAAATAGCGCAATTAGCTCGACGTTAGTGTCATGCTCGGCCATTAATTAAATTATTTTAAAAAGCAATTTTTCAATTTATATTTATATTAGACGCTCAAATTTGAAGTTTTATATTTCGAAATATATGTGAGGCAATATATTAGCCACATAATTTGATAATATAAATATACATAATTTACTTTCGAATTTGGTTATTTATATATTTTTCTCTCTCTCTCTACTCTGGTCGCCATCTTTATTAATCCACACACATTTTTACAATTAAATGGTACATTGTGTAAACATACATTATTAATAAAGGGTTGGATGGATTGCGCCTTACAAATCACATTATTCTATATACAGTGTACTGGAAAAATAGTGGATGGGTATTGTCCTTTGCAAATTACATCACTTTTTATACAGTATTCTAGAAGAATGGTGGATGGGTATTGTCCTTTGCAATTTACATCACTTTTTATACAGTATTCTACTAGTGTGGTGAGGGGATATAGTTCTTTATATTATTACATATATATTTCTACACTAAAGATTTTAATGGGCTATATAAAAACATTCATTTGTACATTGTGGATATAAGACCAAACTAAACAATGTATAGTATATATATACCTTAATACATATTTTGAATCCTGAGCATCATAGCTAAGTGGCTGCATTATATATATTTTTTATTTTAAAAGACTTTCCTAATTATAAGGAAACAAAATCGGCAAAATTTACATTAATAACGGACTACTCGATGAGGGAAGAGTATCTTAAGATACTCTTCCCTCATCGAGTAGTCCGTTATTAAAGTTTAGTGAAGGGATTATCGATTCAAAATTTACATTGTCTTTTGTAGCCCTAGTCGATGAAAAGTTGCAACGGTCGGTGGATAACCCTATACATATATAAAAAATGATTTTATTTAAGTCAGTAAATATTTCTATATAAATATCTAGATTAATTGATTTATCGATCGGTGCATATTTCCTTTAAATCGATTTATTTGGTTATTTAGCTGTACAAGCGTAAAAGGAAATAAAATCCTATTTATTCAATACACAAATAAAACACTATTTTTGGAATGGAAATTTTTGTTTTTTCCTTTTTTTTTATGATTAAACCCTTCTCATAAATTAACAAAAATAGGTAAAAGGATAGCATTTTGTCAATTAATATATAATGAAGTGTAAAAAAACGTTGTACACATTGGGACTATTTTAATACCGTGCATAACTGGAGTACACAAAGGGACTATTTTTTTGGCGGAGGCATACACAATCCGGTCGAGTTCCGGTAGTTGAGTATCTCACCCAAACGAATTATAATGTATTGAATATATAGATATTGTATAAACATAACTCATTAAACATTTTTAATATTAATTTTACACCTGACCCGCGAGCATATCACGCTACATTATCCAACTGGTAAGTATTGCAGATTAATATTTTTGTTTATTAATTATATAATTATTTGAATAAGTAAAATTAATGGTAATATTCCTTAATTGTAAAGCATTTCAACAATTCAAACAAGCGAGATTATGACTCGAGTTTTAAACTTTAGTTTAACTTTTTGGGCAAATCAACATCACCGTGGCCCCAGATTTGTTAAATTGAATGTTTGATATTGTGTTAAATTTGTTCGGTTAGCGTAAAAAGTAAATATGTTAAAACATTATTATTATGTTTACAGAAATGGCAAGTCCTTCCACTTCACGGTCAGATATATGGTATCATTTTGAGAAGGTTAAAACTAAAACGGGTACCAAAGGAAAATGTCGTTATTGCCAGAACGAAATAGCAATTACAGGTGGAGCAACGAGTAACTTGAAGAGGCACCTATCCAAGAAGCACGTTACGGTTCCTATAGAGCGTCACGAAGCCCAACAAGAAAACAGGTCTTGATCTCGCTCGGTATTCGCATCCATTTCAGAAGAGGAAGTAGATAATACTTTTAAACAACCACTCGTGCATGATTCGCCTTCTCTTGCCAGTACCTCATCATTGTCAAGCTCTCCAACTATTTCTCTGTCACCTTCTGCACTTTCTACTCCAGTCCCTCAGAGGCAGAACTCTCAAGCCTCTATGACAAGTTTTGTGGATGTATCAAGGCCCATACCACTAAATAGGAGCCGACAAATAGATATTCAACTATTGAAAATGATTTGTTCGGAATATCATCCTTTTAGTTTAGTTGAAGATAAAGAATTTAAAGCCTTTGTAAATATGCTATGCCCAACATACAAATTACCCAGCCGGAAATCTCTATCAAACGGACTTCTGATTTCGATTCACGACTCCCTTGTCGTAAAAATTACAGGAATGTTGGAAGAAGCATATGCTGTATGCCTGACATGTGATGGCTGGACTAACATAAATACCACCAGTTTTTATGCCATTACTGCACACTTCATAGACTACACAACAAAATTAAATTCCATTCTTCTCGAATGTTCAGAGTTTCCTCAAAAACATACTGCAGAAAATATATCATCGTGGATTCTTGGTGTAACCAAAAAATTCAAACTTGATTTTAAAACGGTCGCTGTGGTGACTGACAATGCCCCTAATATCAAAGCTGCAATAAAAACCTTGGGGCTACCTCACCTATCTTGTTTTGCCCACAGTCTTAACTTGGTGGTTCAGAGGTCCATTAATGAGAGTATAAAATCCGCGGTAGATAAGGTAAAATCTATCGTCCAATTTTTTAAACAGAGTTCCCACGCAATGGCCAAATTAAGAGAAATGCAAGCTAATCTCTCCACAAAAACCATTGAAGTTAAAACAGGACGTTCCAACACGTTGGAATTCAACGTATGAGATGTTAGACCGCATCATGAAAAATCGAGAGCCAGTGATATCCGTCTTGGCTTTGCTCAATCCTAAAATTTTGCTGGGGGATAGTGACTGGAAAGTGATAGAGGAATCTATTTCCATTTTAAATTTTTTTTTTGAAGTCACTGAGGAAGTTTCCTCAGAACAGAAAATTTCCTTGTCAAAAACATGTATTCTGGCCCAGGGACTGGCAAGGTCTGTGAGGCGGACTATTGAAAATGTACCTACCCGAGGAAACAACCTCTCCGAAGAAGTCCTACGATTAGGAAAAAATCTATTAGAAGCCTTATCGAATAGATTTTGGGATAGGTTAAATGTTGAGTTAATCAATCAGGCTATCTTCTTGGATCCACGCTTCAAAAAGCACGGCTTTGGAGAGAACACCAGTCGTTTCTTGGAAGTAAAAAATAAAATTATAGAAAAGATACAGTCCTCTATTCTCGCAACCACAGTCGGCCCTGTGGCACCTGAAGTTCGACCAGTATCAGCTTCATCAATTTGGGAAGACTTCGATGCTGCTGTAAATCAATTTACAGCAGCACAAGATCCAAAAGCAAATGCGACAATACAAGTGGACAAGTACCTAGCCGAGCCAATAATCGATAGAAGAATGGACCCCCTAGTTTGGTGGCATGAAAGAAAGACAATTTTCCCCGATTTGTTTCTTTTGATGCAAAAGCGGCTCTGTATTCCGGCCACATCTGTTCCTTGTGAGAGGTTGTTTTCTAAAGCAGGCAATATTTGCACCCAGAAACGGTTTTGCCTAACTTCGTCTAAGATATCAAAAATTTTTTTTTTAATCCACAATTTCGTGTAATGTGAATTTTTTGTATTTTTTTGTATAATTTTTGAATTTTTTTTTTTTTTGGCAATTATATTTCATTCATTTTGTAAGCTTTTTGGTTCATTTTGTTTATTTTCCTTATTAATAAACTGTTATTTTAAGATAATGTTATGTGTATGTTACTTTTAAAATATCCGAAGTTCAATAAAATTTGTGTTAGGTAAATGAACCTTTTTTTTTTTCCTTGCTACTATTATTGTTTATTGTGTTTATGAAACAACTGATTTGGTGATTTTAATTTTGTTTAGAATAATTTATTCTTCCGGATGCACAAACACCATACAAACGTTAATCTTTTTTAATTTTTATTTATAAAGAATCGAAGAATCGATAATAAGAATCGATTCTTTTTGCGGAGTGAATCGATTCTGAATCATTCACTTAAAAGAATCGTTTTTCCCACCTCTAGTGTGCATACACATTCATGAACAAAACTTAAGGAAGTTAAGGAGACAGAAGCAATTTTTTTCACACTTGGTTATCTCGTGAGCCGTCAATAAAGGTCACAATGTAGCAAAACTTAAGAAAGTTGTACCTTTTAGCATGTGTATCGAGATTCAGACAATAACTCTTAAAGATCAGAGTTATTGTTTAGGGGATCGGTGGAAAGGTGGTCTAAACCGTTGGTTTTCGACCGCTACGACCCGGGATCGAATCCCGCGTTGGGCACTTTTTTCTGATTAAAAAAAATGCTTCAATGGCCCCTAATTCTTGAAAAAGGTCAACACCACCAGCGAGTGCAAGTAACCAAACAGGTCTCTGCACATTTGTAAGTGCAAAGTCGAACTGCTTTTTACATGTGTAGACATGTGGTGCACTTACAGTAAAAGCAGTCGCCAACTTCTACCCATCATGATTATGATTATTATGACCTGTACTACGTGTACTTGGGATAATAATAAAGATAGTTATTGTCTGAATCCCAATATACATACTAGAAGGTACAACTTCCTTAAATTTTGTTCATGAGTGTAGATGCCTCTGAGATATGGACTTTTAGAAAGACAGAAATGGTAACGTTTTTCGAGAGATGGTGCTAGCATTGAATAATGAGTATATCCTGGGGAACATGCTAAGTAATGAAGATGTTCTAAAATGATCAAGAAGGGATAAGACCTTCTAGAGACTATCGAGAGGAGAATCAGCATGTTTGGACATCTTGTCAAACACCTGGAGTGGTGTTAACGGTATTACTTGAAGGACATAGGGAGGGAAGGCCGAGAATGGCGTTAATAGACAATTTCTTGAGAATACGATATCATTAAATGACAAGCCCTAGAATGGAATCTCTGAGAGATTAAAGATTGGAAGGAGCATTAGAACTCCTATGCATGTATTCAAAAACAGCCAAATCTATAAATTATTAGGAAAGTCGATATACAGTTAAACCTGTCTATAGCGCCCCTTCTTGGGACTCACCAAAATAGGGTGCTATAGACAGGTCACTTTTAATGTAAAATGTTTACATTTTAATGTTTAAAACCGGGCGCTATAGAGAGGAAGGCGCTATTTAGAGGGGGCGCTATAGACAGGTTTAACTGTATATACGATCAAAGATACAAAAAATGGAGGTAAGAAACATTCAGAAATAAAACATCTTTCTAATCTCAATAGTTTTCTCTCTTAATTTGATATGTAATCTATCTGTTCCTTGAAATAGATAGACAATCTATCCACCGAAATATTTGAATAATAAACCAGTTTACTACGATGTATGTTCTATTTGTTCTCTATGAGATAATTTTCAATATTTGAAGATGTTATCTATCAAGGCAGTATGTGTGGGTATAGGCGGATGTGGGTCAGAAGGGCCACAATCGGCTGACTGGATCCTGTTTAAGATGCAGACGACGGCATGCAGTCCCACCTGGCGGCTGCACGACACCAGGTGGTCGTCTGATCAGCTTCTACACCAAACAACCAATATAGGTCTTCTCCTTAGTCAAGGCACTATGGACTTCCAATATCCCTAGCACCATTCCCTAGAAATGTGAAGCATTCTTCAGCAGTAATATGTTCCGGTGAAAGACTAAAACAAACCTGATAACTAAGGGAAGTTATCATAAGAGATAATAAAGAAATGTGATCAAATTCCATCAGCAAAAAGTGAAATGCTTTGTACCTCCATAAGTTTCATTATTTTTTGTGACATTGCTGAGATGAAGTCTCCATGAAGTCTGAAGTTCCACGAAGCGACTCCTTCCTACTTGAAGCATGTCTTCCACAGTGGAATCCTGAGGAAATAAAAGACATCCTTTCTTCTTGTCATATTGCTTTATCTGCTTTTGAATCGTTAAATCCCGGCGTCCTAATTTTTTTCATCCTATCGGCTTTGCATGTCTTTCCCATCAGATTTCAAATATTTCTATTTTTTTTCTTCAGTCTGTAAATTCAGCAATAGGTATTGGAGCTGTCGATCTACTCGGCTTCTTCCTCTTCGGGAGATGTTTGACTCTTTAGGGATAACTCTTGATCGTAAAACTTTGGTCCCTTCCCGAAACATTGAAATCGATAGCAATGATATGGTGAATGGTGACTATTTATAAATTCACACATAATTTTTCCATAAAATATACTTGGCAATTTGTCGTGAATCACCATAATTGTAATCAAAAATTGAATAAAATAAAAGATGAAATTCAATTCAACCTTTTCCATCTTTTCCCCAGCGTTTTCAACTGTCGCCCTCCTTTTCAAGGTTAAAAAAAAAAAAACTTTACTATGATGCTATTGTTTATTTATCAAGGTAACTTCGACATAAATGACAAAAACTTGATATTAAGCGTATTAAAGTTTTTTTTTTTTTTACCTTGAAAAAACAGACGACATCGGATCGCTAAACATAGGGAAAATTAAGTTATCAAAGGTTGTACTCTTATTTAGTTGATATACACTAATAGACAAAACTTTAGGAAGTAGCATCGAGATTCAGACAATAACTCTGGAAGATATTTAATAAACAGTCACCTTTATTGAAGACACACGAGATAACCAATTGTGATCAAATTGCCTTTGTCTCCTTAAAAAAAAAAAAAAAAAAAAAAACGGCGACAACAAAGACTTAACACTTTCTAAAATTTTGTCCATGAGTTTAAATCCAACCCCTACAATAATGTTTTTTTTTTTTTCTATAAATATTGGTTAAACACAAAGGTTTATTATATACTATATTGTTGATACTCTTGTTATTAATAGTAATAATAATGGTGATAGAAAGTAAATAACAAGACTTCAAATGATCCTAAATAGACGTTATTAAGTTAATTTGCATATATTCCGGTTTAGAAACTATGATAGCGACTCCATATAGAACTATTTAGTTTTACGTAGAGGCGATATCGTAGCCAATGAAGATCTTCAGAGGCGCAATTATTGCTAGTCGAAACTTTATCATACCTCGCCTTGTCGACGTGCAATACTATCGGCTAACGGCAATTTTTTGGTGTCTCTATTCGATAGTATCCAATACTGTTAAATCAAATATTGTAGAAACAAAAATAGACAAACATTTTTTGTATAGCTTTTAAACTAAGAAGTAGAACAACACACGTATGGTGTCGATGGCCGTAGACCACGCCCAGTAATGTATTTCCTTCCGGCGGGGAGATGGTGCGGCACGACTGAGTGCCCTACATCTTGGCCAGCCTGTTGGGTGGTGGTTAATCCAGTTCCTACATGGCTGCACGGCCGGGTTTCCTTCCGACCAATCTGACCTTATACAGTAGGACGTACTCCTTGAGAGGACACCTCTCTCGCTGAGGACGCCTTTAGGAAGACAGTTTTCAACACCAATATTACCATTTTTACTAATTAGAAACTCTCTGCTAAGAGCACACCTGTGGGGCATACTCCATGAGAGGATACTCTCGCTAGAGGACACCTATAAGAAGACAGTTTTCATTACCATAATTACCATTTTTATTAATTAGCAACTCTCTGGTAAGATGACATATCTTTATAAGATGTATGTAGGACATACTCCAAGAGAGGACACTCTCTCTCGTTAGAGGATACCTCTACAAAGGACAGTTGTTATTACCAAAATTATCATTTTTATTAATTAGCAACTCTCTGGTAAGATGTATGTAGGACATACTCCAAGAGAGGACACTCTCTCGCTAGAGAACACCTCTCTGCAAAGGAAGTCATTTTTCATCACCATAATTACCATTTTTACTAATTAGAAACTCTCTGGTAAGAGCACACCTGTGGAACATACTCCATGAGAAGACACTCTCGCTAAAGGACACCTCTAAAAAGGACAGTTTTTATTACCAAAATTATCATTTTTACTAATTGTTAACCCTCTGGTAAGAAGAGCACACCTGTGGGACATACTCCATGAGAGTACACCCTCGCTAGAGAACACCTCTTGGAAGACAGTTTTAATTGCCAAAATTACCATTTTTATTAATTAGCAATTCTCTGATAAGAGCACACCTGTAGGACATACTCCATGAGAGGACACTCTCGCTAGAGGACAACTCTCTACAAAGGATTGTTTTCATCACCAAAATTACCAATTTTACTAATTAGCAACTCTCTGGTAAGAGAATACCTCTTTATAAAAGACACTTTGACTATGTAACTAGGTGTCATTTACAAAGAGGTTCTATTATAATATGGAGGTCTAACCTACATTCTATTTAAGAAAACTACTTGATTAAAGATTAAATTGCATCTAAGATTCTCCAGATCCTAATACGCACAATTCCACTACTATAAAAATAAAATCAAATTCACCTCTCCCACAAATATATTATAAATATAAAAGATATAAGAATTAGCTGCCATCTCTCGACCATTTTGTTAACTAACAAACACGCTTCGTTGACAAAGACACAACACCAGCTTTGAGAATTCAAAACACTCACCTAGAGACTATGGAATTACAACAATGACATTGAAATATATTTTTCATAAGCAGTTTAAGAGTCACACTTTATACAACAAAACATGTTTTATCAATATTCTCACATAACAAGTTCTATAATTTTATCAATTAACTTTTAAAGATAACAACTTTAATTGTTTAATGAACTTATCGCTATGAATACAAATTTTCTTCAAGGAATTTTTCCCAACAAATTTGTTGGAAGCTTTTTAAATGTTGATTCGCAATATGATGGCATAATATTCAAACCGGTATGTTTTTTTTTTTTCAATCTTAACAATTAAAAACAACAACAAAAGGTTTTATTAAGACCTTTCAGTCTTATACAGATTCTCCGAGTAGAGATATAGGGTACATGCAGTATTAACAGTAATAGTACCAGTTTTTCTTAACAAATAGCTTCCTAAATTTGTAGTAGAAGAGGTAAAAAAATATATCATTTAAAAAATTACTAAATCATTCCCACTATGTATTATAAATAGCTTTAAAATTTCTAAACATAAAAATGATAAAGCATTTTTTCTTATTTGAAATGCGTTTGAATAATAGGATGATTTTCCATTCAGTTGAACATTTATAAGTTTACAGTTTATATTTCTAGCGTCTCTCTCTCTCTCTCTCCGCTACAAAGGCAAAGGTTAGTATTTGGCGAAAAATATTATTCTGAAAAAAAAAAGGGGGGGGGGGGGGTTGTTGTTCTGGAGAGGTCGCTCTTAGAGGTCAAAAAATGGTAAATAGAATCAACTACTACTATATGTCAGTCTTTATCCTTATTTTCTGTTTTATTTCTTGCTTTTGGACCTTATATAGAGAGAATCTGTATAAGACTGAGGTCTCAAGAATGGCTTTTTTGAGTATGATATTTGGCCAATTTTTAATTTTTTTTTAACCAAAATAGTGCACAACAGCATTAATTTTCTTTTAAAGAAGAAGAAACACAAGTTAGTCCTTTTATAAAAGAAGCTCTTTCCCCCGACTTGTGTTTCTTCTTTTATAGCAAATAGGGAGATTATCATTGTCTCAAGTTTCTTTTATATCAAATATCTGACAAAATTTTCCTAATATCTTCCTCTTCTATGCGTTCTATTTACAAGAGGTTTGCTTGAATGATATCTATTTCTAGAAGCATGATCTCATGAAAATCGTTTTTATTTGATTTTGAATCTTCAAATCTATATTTAGTTTATATTATGATGCATTAGCGCGCCATCTGTTATGAAAAATCGAAACTATTATAGACGCGTCTGATTCTTTTTAAAAATAAAAGAATTTCTACTGCAGTAAGGGCAATAGAAATTGTTTTATTTTTATATATATAAAAAGAATAAAACGCGTCTATAATAGTTTCGAATTTAGTTTTTATACTTCGAGATTAATAGCGTTACTCATATGTGAAACGTTCAGCAGTTGCCTTTTGTTATCCTATTTTGAATCTCCTTACTTTTCTCTTTAGAATCTAATTGAGGAAAACTCGCTAGGATTATCACACATCAAGGAACTGGAGGAGAATCTGGGTGTCACCAACTTGTACCATTACCACCTGAGGTAGTTAGCCGTCGTGAGTAGGAAATGGGTTAGTTAAACACGAGGCTGCCTTCCATCAAATTGGCCTACCTTACATAACACACGGGGGTGAGTTAGTTTTGTTTGCAACACCTTTTGATGAAAGCTCCTGATATTTATTTCAGTTGTTGTTGTTGTCGTGTCCAATGAAAAGACTCAGATGTCCCCGTGTATCTCTATCACGGCATTCGCAAAATTAATACAGTGAAATTGTCTAAAGAGAAGAGTTAAGTGACTTAGAGAAATGGGTGGATACTATAGGTTTCCATATAAGACAGGTTCAGACAGGTTGTGATGGGGAACCACGAAGCCGTGTGGCTTTAGCTGTATATAACAGAGTCCGCTAAAGTCAGGACTTATTTAAGACAGATTCGATTAAAAGAAGGATTATTAAAATCAAGAAAACATCCAGGACTAAGTTTCTTGTAAAATTTTTATTTCTCGAGCTTTCAGACTTAACTTTCTAAAAAGGAGAGTTAAGGAACTTAGAGAAAGGGTTGAATACCATAGGTTGTGTCACAGAAGACAGGTTGACGTATATGTGCTAGGGAACTACGAAGCCGTGTGGCTTTAGCTGTAAATAACAGAGTCCGCTAAAGAAAGGAACTCTTAAGACAGAGTTCGCTTCAAACAAAGTTTACTAGAAGCAATAAAGAATATCCAAGGTTCTGTACAATTTTTATTTCTCAAGATTTCGAATTAATCAGCGCTTCGAACGGGAACTAATTAATTAGGAGTAGTTAGTTAGTGTGTTACTCCCGTCGAAGGGCTGATAAGCCCGAAATATTTATAAATAAAAATTATAGAATAAACTTAGCCCTGGATGCTTTATTGATTTTATTAAATTACTAGCCGAATGACCCGGGCAACGCCCGGGTTTTACCCGATTAATTTTTTTTTATTCAAATACTATTCGTTACAATTATAAATTGGCGCCGTGGATGTCACTCTTGTGAAACGTCCCGCTCCAAACTTTGTGTCTGAGAAGCGATATTTTTATAGAAAGATGATCTGGCTTTGTATCTTCTGCTCGAATGAATGTTTTTCTGTTATAATTTTGTTCTTGCATACTAAAAATGAACTGGCTTTACCCGTGGTCTCTGCTTTTTGAAAATGTTCCCGTTATAATTTTGTATCTGATAATCAAACATGATACAGCAATATTGTCATGATCATTTTCTGAATAAAATACAGCTATTTTTGTCCAGAACCTTTCAATTTCAAATTTTCTTGGCTAAAAATCCGATAAATATCTCTTCCAGATTTTTCTCTATGTCCTGTTGAAACACGTTTTACATGTACATTAGGTCAGCTGATATTACCTCCCATTTTCACCACTAGAGGCGCTGCTTGCGAGCGAAAGGGCAAATTCGCAACGCAATTTGCAAATAACTCGAAAAATATTCGGGATAGAGACCTGAAATTTCACTATAAGTTTTTCCAGATTCTACTCTATATACTGTTAAAATTTCAGTCAGATTAGTTACGTATTGCGGACATGTATAGCCGACATAGATACCCACATACATACATACATACATACACTGACTTTTATATATATAGGGATAAGTCAAAGGAAGAACGTTTATATTAAAACAAGGTTTGCTTAAGACATAACTCGTTTAAGACAGAGTCCGTTTAAGACAGAGTTCGCTTAAGACAGAATCCGCTAAAGACAGGGTTCATTTAAGATAGGATTCGCTCAAGACAGGATCCACTTAATACAAGTTTTACTGTAGCCACATCTGAGTCTAGAGGTGTGAGTTAGAAAGGTTTCCACCAAAGAGAAGCGTGCAACAACTCAATCAACCATGGCCACCACCGCCTACGTCGCCAAGATGTCCGGTAAATCAGGACGAGCCTTGGAGATGACAGCCCGACTTTTGGAGGACACAGCATGTCAATCCTCTTAATCAGGGTCGCCCACGATGTCACTTTATTTCAAAATCACTCAGCAGATCTTTGATAACGTGAAGAGAATAATTTACCTAGCAGCTAGGTCATCTGCTTGGGAAGCATTCACAGGAAATATGGAACTGGTATATGACTTTTAACTATTGTTTTGACCACACAAATTACATCTCGACCAAGTATATCCAGGCGGTGTTGTTCAACGATGGTCTAAGCACTATACAGACCATCTAATGGAAGCATAAGCTTAGAGAAAGATTGGTTAAGAGGGTTCAAAGGTAATCAAGTAACCAACAATAATTGAATATAAAAAATTTGTAACAATTAGATTCACTAGCAATGTGTGTTTCTTTTTAATATGTCGCGGAAATAAATAAAGCAAGGGAAAATTAGGAAATAATTAAATTATTATAAGGGAGGGTGTATTTACCTTTTAGTTCTCTCCAATAAAATTATATACAAGAGGTATTTATAGGGAGAAATAGTCGAATAACAACTTATCCCAAGATAAAATAATAATAACAAGAGTTATGAAAAGGCATCTCCTTATCGTGCAACTGAAAGTTGCTGATGGCTTGCGCCATCTATCGGAATAAATATCAACTATTCTCGTTGATTTTTAATTAATCAAGAATGGGTATTTGGCCAATTCTGGAATAATTAAAAACCAGTGAGAATAGTTTATATTCATTCCGATAGATGGCGCAAGCCATCAGAAACTTTCAGTTACACGATAAGGAGATGCCTTTTTCATAATTTATGCACCTTATCCCAATACAATATCACCTTTGTACTATTTTTTCACAATAACAAGAGTGTTTAGCCACCGAGGCGTCTCGTTTTCCTTATCTGTCAATCAGATACCTAGAACCCCTCACACCTGTGGTCCCTCCCCCCCCCCCCCCCCCCCCCTGGAGTCCAATGATGATTGAGAGGTGTCCCGTGGAGCTTTCTGTAGCCGGGGTTGTAGAGGTACTAAGCAATATCATCAAATATTATACCTACAGACCTTACTGCAATGATATAAGTTATTGAATGAGAGGGCTTGACTCATCAGTAGTGAACCCTCTCAGCGGTTTCGCCAAATTGATCTCTAGACCGCTCTACTATTGTATTGAAAAAAAAACTAATACAATAGTAGAGCGGTCTAGGGATCAATTTAGCGAAACCGCTGAGAGGGTTCACTACTGATGAGCCAAGCCCTCTCATTCAATAACCTATATCATTGCAGTAAGGTCTTCTCTCTCCAAATAACTTTATTAGGTGCCGCTCAAAAAGAGCAACCTAAATAATCATATTTACAATATACTGTGGGGAATGGTTATGTACAGGGGTTCATTTACAATTATAATTTATATTGATTTATATTGATGTCGTTGGGTCCGGATTCTCAGGTCCTTGGGGATATTGTTCTTTAGAAGGCTTTGTCTGGCTTGTTTGATGCAGTAAGGTCTGTAGAGATAATGTTTGAGGGTATTATTGAAAAGAAACATATTGCTAGTAAATTCATTTGTTACAAACTCATAAGTTATAACTAGGAAATCACTTAAACTCACCTGCTATGCCTTCAAGTACAATTAACTAATATTTAAACTTCTTCCCTGATTTATAATATCATAAAATAAATAAAACTTCCAGGGCTAAGTTTCCTGTTCAACTTTTTATTTTCAAGCTTTCGGACTTGTCAGTTCTTCAACAGGAGTATCACGATAATAAATTAATGATATATACTATTTTACAATTACACAAAGAGAAGGTGATATATATTTTTCTCCCCCTTTCAATATCATAAATATTTAGAATATGTAAATATTAATTTGTATATAAAAATATGTTTATAATTTATTATCGTGATACTCCTGTTGAAGGACTGACAAGTCCGAAAGCTTGAAAATAATAAAAAAAAATTAACAAGAAACTTAGCCCTGGAAACTTTATTTATTTTATAATAATATTTAAACTACAGTTAAACCTGTCTATAGCTCCTCTAAATAGCGCCTCCCTCTCTATATCGCTCGATTTTAAAAACGTAGTGCGATGCGATTTACATTAAAAGTGACCTGTCTATAACACCTCCTCTCTATAGCACCCTATTTTGGTGAGTCCCAAGAGGGAGGCGCTATAGACAGGTTTAACTGTACTTTTGAACTATTTTTGAAAACCATCTGTTGGTTAAAAGTTGGTTTGGAAAAGACCAATTATTTAATTCCTGACATTTCAGTAACTCGCTGTCTCTCTTTAATCAGGGGAATAATAATTTTGAATCCTATTTCTACTTATATACGTACACGATTTTCTAACATACAGGTAAAGTGTCACGTATCTGTCTATATATGCATATACATGACACTTTACATGTATTTTAAACTGGCGAAACCGCTGGGAGGGTTCACCACTGATGAGCCAGGCCCAGGGCAGTAGATATTGTATAATTTTTAAAAGAATCATACGCGTCTATAATAGTTTCGGAGCTAGAAAATCGTGTATGTTTATAAGTAGAAATAGGACTCAAAATAATTATTCCCCTGAGGAAAGAATGACAGCGAATCACAGGAATGTCGGTAATTAAATAAATAATTGGTTGATATATATAGCTATATTTTTCTAAACTTTTGATTTAGTTTCTGAATTATAGACTAAATAATATTGTCCCGCCTAGAAGTCCTCCTCTACGTGGCGGGCGGGAGAAGCAGCACAAGTAAGGGATTGCCCTGTAGGGTGTAGTACGGTGTCGTGAGCCCCGAGCCGCTACGGTAACCGTGAACAGAGAACTCTGAAATGTGACTGACTAACGGGGCAATGGCACCCTCCCTTTCTATGGAGAAACAAAATCAGGATTGAGGGTCCATGCTACTGGTACAAGACACCACCAAATAATATTGTATATGAGAAAATAGAGCATATATCTTGGTTTTGAAAATAGAGAAATCCATAAATAAATCTTTAATTAAAAAATGACATATATTAGATTAAAATATCGTTTATTTTATCAATATTTCAGTTGGCTAAACGCCAACCTTTATCAAGGTATTATAACATATGGTTCAGCCAACTGAAATATTGGTAAAATAAATGATATTTTGATTTTAATTATATCTTGGTATGTTTTGCGCCTCAGGAACCCTGGCTATTACTTTATCATCGTAAGAGATGCTATAAAGATTAGTTTTCTTTGGTTGCCTTGTCTGAAGGCGATGCCAGGAAATCAGTTTTCTAAGTTAAACCGGCAACCTATCCATCACTAAAGAAATAGACAAATGAGAGTTAAAAACTTTTGATGGTCTAATAATGTATAACAATCCGAATTGAATATAAGATATACTATTAGAAGTATTAGTTCTTCAAATTAAAGATACTTCGGCCAGTAAATCTTTTTATTATCTCGACGTCATGGAGAAGGAAATCAAATGGAGAAATCAAATCCTCCAAAAAAGACCTCTGGGAAAACCCCAGGACTATAATAGAAAAGCTGAGATCATTGTCTAATGGAGATCGCTTAAACGGCTTGAGGAATAGGCAACAATAACATTACCTCGACGTTTCGACAAAAATCTTTTGTCCTCGTTTGCTCCTGACGAAGACAAAAGATTTTTGTCGAAACGTCGAGATAATAAAAAGATTTACTGGCCGAAGTATCTTCAATTTGAAGAACTATTAATGCCGGTCAGGCAGCCTCTATCTTTACGATATTATAAGTATGAATAAGTTTGTACGGTTTCTTTTTTTTTTTTTTTTCGAAAATTGAATCTTTATTGTGAAAAATTGGTTAGACATTCAATGTTCAAAGTATTGTCAGTCGCTAGCCACTACTTTTTCCAATCTTTCTGGCACAAATGCGGATCCCATCGCGGAAAAAGGCCGGCTCTTTGGCCGCTATCCATTCATCAATCCATTTTTTGACTTCATTGTAATTGGAGAAGTGCTGGTCAGCCAGGCCATGTTGCATTGATCGGAAGAGATAATAATCGGAAGGAGCAATGTCTAGGCTATACGGCCTATAAAAGGCATACAAAATAATGACGTATATGATAAAAATGATGAAACGATGATGGGTAAAAATTTTGTAATAAAAGGTAATCTGTAGTAAGTCTAAAAATCTCCTTACGAAAGAAATGACATAAAAGGAAAGATACATTTGAGGCCAAACGCTGACCAACAGGTGGGGATGAAGAAAGAAATGTGTGTTACAAGCATCTAGTAGGCGTCTGCTTCGAAAAAATGTTTAGATTCATAGCTTAGTTCTTAGAATTAAAGATACTTCTGCCAGTATATATCTTTTTATTATCTCGACGTTTCGACAAAAATCGTTTGCATTCGGCAGAAGCAAATAAAAATTAAAGCATTTGGCAAGGCGTTAAAAATTATTCAAAGAAATATGAATGCCGGCCAGACAACCTCTATCTTCTTCATAGCTTAATGATATTAATGATATTTATTTAACATATTTTCCAAACAAGGATGTATAAAGTGCCTCGTCTTATGTAATATCTTATAATCTTACAGGTAATTTCAAAATAAACAAAATTAACTGCACATTATTTTATTTTTCCGTTCATCATTACTCTTCACAATTAATCTTTTCATACTTCATCCCTAAGGATAGAAATAGTCGTATTTCTCCTTAAAATAATGTCAGGAGGACAGAGTTTCCTGGTATTCCCTCTTATCTGGACCGACCGGTCGGGGTAAACAGTGGCGTCACGTGGAAGGAGGAAATATCTCAGTTCTCCCCTCTTGCTCTAACGGCTGGGTCGATTTGGCTCATGTAAATAGTAACTCTTATTTTATATTTAAAATCTCTCATATAACTCATTAAATAAATATTTAAAGTAATTCGAAGGCCTAGTTAATTATTTTTCATCGCGACAATTGTGGTGGAGACGCCGGGTAACGAGACAGTCACCAGACGAAGTCGTCGCCTTCAAGGATTGCAACCAGAGCTATCTACTGTGCTTGCCTTTCCTGCTCGGAAGAAAATGGAAAGAGAAGAAAACCGACCATTCTGCCATCGGTGGAGAGATCCCACTGTCTTCTCGGGGGAACGTGGGGAAGATTCGCAGCGTTGGCTGAGCGACTTCCAGCGTGTGGCACGTTACAACAAGTGGGATGACTCCATGTGTCTGGCCAACGTCATCTTCTACCTCACTGGCACAGCGAAGTGCTGGTTCGAAAACTTCGAGGAAATCTTGAATTCTTGGGAGGAATTTAAGATAAAATTTTGTGAAATATTTGGGAACAAGGAAGACACGGCTAGAAAAGCCGAGAACATTCTTCGAACTAGAGCGCAGACGAGTGGGGAAAACGTCGAGAGCTACATACAAGAAGTCCTCCTTCTTTGTAAACAGAGCAACCCCAGAATGTCGGAAGGAGAAAAGGTGAGCCACCTGATTAAAGGCGTAGCGGAGGAAGTGTATCAGGCACTTGTTGGGAAGGACATCAGCACGGTGGACCAATTTGTTGCGTTCTGCCGCCGATTCGAGGCATTCAAGAGGATGCGTGTTGCACCGCCCAGGTTCAACCGACTGCCCAATGTTACCACCATCTCGACCGCTGAACCTGAGAACCTAGAAGCCCTGATTAGAAGAATAGTAAGAGAGGAGGTTCAGAAGTTTATGGCTCCTCCTTCTACATTTGCCGCCCAGGATATAGACACTCCACCTCCCGACCTACGGGATGTCATCCGTAGTGAAATCCAGCAAACATTGGCTCCTATCTCTGCCCCTCGTCAGCCCGAGAGCTTCCGCCCTCGGCGACAATACCTCCCCCAGAACGATCAAGGTTACCGACGAAGAACCGAAGGGCCACCAAATAATCAAAGGACTCAGTGGCGTACTGAAGATGACAGACCGATCTGCTTCCACTGTGGGCGCCCTGGCCACGTTGCACGTTATTGCAGAGACAGACGTCAAGCTTTTGTAGATGCCAGACTTGGAAGAGAAACAGTCGATTTCGGAAGACCAAGAACGGAAAATTACACCATGGGCGAATCAGGAAGCGAACTATCCCAAGGAAGATTTAGAAACCCGTCGCCATATCCCCACCGCGGAAGATTCCAAGCTCCCAGAAGAACCTCACAATCCCCTGCTCGCCATCCCAGCCGCTCACCCAGTCGCCGCAGTGAGGAAAACTAGATGGCGCGCCCTCTGGAGGTGTGGCCGCCACAGACGAAAATCCTTCCTGCCGTATAGCCGCTACAATGGAAAAGAACTGGATATCTGTCAACATACAAGGACGAAATGTACAAGCTCTTGTGGACTCCGGCGCTGATTACTCAGTAATTTCCGAAGCTTTCAGACGTTCTATAAAGGCTCCAGTTTTTAAAGAAAATGGACCACTTCTAAGAGCCGCGGACAAGAAGCCTATCGTGACCCTTGGTAAGTGCTCTTTAGAAGTTCAAATCAAAGGACTCGATATTATTTTTTATTTTGTAGTAGCCGCTAAATGTAGCCACGATGTTATACTGGGCTGGGATTTCTTCAGAGCCACAGATGCCATTATAGATTGTGGGAAAAACAAATTGTATTTAAGCGAAGCTGAAAAATCCTACGAATGGAAAGACCTGAAACTTTGTGCTGCTATGGACTGTGTCCTACCGCCGAAATCTTTTGGCAAGATAGTTGTCACCAACCAGGATGTATTTGGCAGCAGAGATGTAGTCGTTACAGGTTCCAAACGCCTGCAGTTGGAAAAAGGACTTTTTATTCCCTCTTCCCTCGTTAGGTTCTTACATGGCAGAGCGGTGTTGTGGGTGACTAACAGTACTCACCAGTCTCAAGTGATACCTTCGGACATGAAGATAGGAACAATGCAAGATCTAGAAGTAGGGAGCATATCTAATCTTGACGCTTGTTCTGAAATAGCTGGAAAAGACGAAGTAACTTCCCCAGATGTGAGAGAGAATGTTTAATTTCAATGATTTCTACTGATTTGGAGGAAACAAAGAAAAACAGATTACTCACGTGCCTAAATGAGTTTTCTGATATATTCGACTTTGAGAAAAAGAGCTTCCCTGTCTCTGGCGAAATAAAACATAAAATCGATACGAGTGATTATCCGCCTGTCAGACAGCGTCCTTATAGAGTGTCTCCCGCCGAAAGACGTGTCATTCAGAGTGAAGTAGAGAAAATGATGGAGACTAAAATCATCCGGCCATCATCAAGTCCATGGGCCTCTCCCGTTATATTAGTGAGGAAGAAGGACGGCTCGTTGAGATTCTGTGTCGACTATCGTCGTCTAAACAAAATTACAAAGAAAGATGTTTACCCTCTCCCTCGTATCGATGACGCGCTGGACACCCTCTCTGGATCCAGGTACTTCTCCACTATGGATATGAGATCGGGTTACTGGCAAATCGAAGTAGACGATAAGGACCGGGAGAAAACGGCATTTATCACTCCAGATGGGCTTTATGAATTTAATGTAATGCCATTTGGTCTATGCAATGCACCAGCAACTTTCGAGCGAATGATAGACAACGTCCTACGGGGATTGAAATGGGACATGTGTTTATGCTACTTAGACGACATTGTAGTCTATGGATCGACCTTTAAAGAACATTTAACACGTTTATACAAAGTTTTGAGATGCATTCAGCAGGCCGGACTGTGCCTGAATTATAAAAAGTGTCATTTCGCCTCGAGACAAATAACTATCCTCGGGCACGTCGTTAATGAATTTGGAACGCAGCCAGACCCAGAAAAGGTGAAAGCCATTGTCCACTTTCCAAAACCCCGTAATATCAGTGAGACCAGAAGTTTTCTTGGGTTAAGTTCATACTATAGACGCTTCATCAAAAGTTATGCTAACAAGTCTCGACCCTTGAATAGCCTTTTAAAGAAAGATGAAAAATTCATTTGGGGCGAAGAACAAGATGAATCTTTCCGGATTCTCAAACAGGAATTGGGATCTTCGCCTGTGTTAGGACATTTCATAGAAGGTGCAGAAACTCATGTCCATACTGATGCAAGCGGTTATGGTTTAGGGGCAGTTCTTGTTCAAATCCAGAATGACGCGGAGAGACCTATAGCCTATGCCTCACGAACACTAACCAAAGTGGAAAAGAATTATTCCACTACAGAAAAGGAATGCCTCGCAGTTGTTTGGGCCCTTGGTAAATTCCGCCCGTACACCTATATGGCAGACCCTTTACTGTGGTTACCGACCATCACTCGCTATGTTGGCTGGTAGGCTTGAAAGATCCATCCGGCCGCTTAGCCCGTTGGGCCCTCAAACTACAAGAATACGACATAAATATCGTTTACAAAAGCGGACGCAAGCATAAAGACGCTGACTGTTTGTCAAGAAGCCCCTTGGCTGACACCGCAGAGATAGAAGGGCACATTACTTCCATCCAAGACATTGCAGAAGAACAAAGTAAAGACCCTCATTTGGTTGGGATCCGTGAAAAACTTGCAAATGAAAATTTAAAAGGGTATCAGATGATTGGAGGCGTTCTCTATAAGAAAAATTACGACCCCGAGGGCAAACCATGGCTGCTAGTAGTCCCAAAACAAATGAGGCACGAAATTCTTAAAGATGTCCACGACACTCCAATGGCCGGTCATTTGGGATTTGCCAAGACCTATGACCGCGTTAGAAAGAGATTCTATTGGCCTGGACTTTATAGGACAGTTTCCCAATACATTGCTCATTGTAAAGAATGCCAGCGGAGGAAGGGCGTGCCTCAGAAACCTCCTGGACTACTAGTCCCAATACCTCCAACGACCTCGCCTTTTCAAAAGATAGGAATTGATTATCTGGGAAGATTTCCCATATCTCACACGGGAAATAGATGGATAATAGTCGCGACTGATTATCTCACCAGATTTGCGATAACAAAGGCCGCGGCAACAGCGGAAGCTACTGAATTAGCAACCTTCCTTATTGAAGACGTCATACTCAAGCACGGCGCTCCTCGGGAAATCATCACGGACAGAGGAAGAAATTTCATGTCTCAGACCATACGAGAAATTCACAGATTCACCACGGCATACCACCCTCAAACGAATGGTTTGACAGAAAGACTCAACAAGACCCTGACTGACATGATCTCGATGTATGTTGACGTTGATCAGAAAAATTGGGACAACATCCTACCATATGTGACCTTCGCCTACAATACCGCTCGACAAGAGACAACAGGATACAGCCCGTTCTTCCTCGTCCACGGCCGAGAAGTTGAAACACCGCTGGATTCTATACTGCCCCGTACCAGCCGGCAGGAACTGCAGAAGATTATGTGGGCCATCTTGTGACCAACGCTGAGGACGCACGAATGTTAGCCCGTCTTAACATCCTGCAGGCTCAGAGCAAAGACAAAGAACGCTACGACAAGAAGCATCAGGAGGTGACGTACAAGGAAGGTGATTTGGTGTGGGTGTTCACCCCAGTCCGTATCGTTGGCTTATCGGAGAAGTTATTGAAGAGATATTTCGGACCCTATCGAGTGATCAGAAAAATATCGAGTGTAAATTATCAAGTAGAGGGCGTGACGAATACTAGGAGAAGACGAAAAACCCAAGATATCGTCCATGTAGTGAGAATGAAGCCCTACCACGACCCTGAAGTCCAAGAACAGATTGCCCAGGGTCATGTGACCGACTAGTAAACAGCGGGACGCTGTTTCTCTTGTGGAGGGAGTGATGTCAGGAGGACAGAGTTTCCTGGTATTCCCTCTTATCTGGACCGACCGGTCGGGGTAAACAGTGGCGTCACGTGGAAGGAGGAAATACCTCAGTTCTCCCCTCTTGCTCTAACGGCTGGGTCGATTTGGCTCATGTAAATAGTAACTCTTATTTTATATTTAAAATCTCTCATATAACTCATTAAATAAATATTTAAAGTAATTCGAAGGCCTAGTTAATTATTTTTCATCGCGACAATAAAATTACGATTTTCGTTCAAAAGAAACATTTGAGGTAAAATTTGTCAAACATCGTTCTACATTATTGAAGTATGTATGTGACAATATCGTTGCGGAATTTCTTGTTGTTCGATGAGAATGGTGAGGCTTGATTGAAACGCAGTCGTTTGAGTGGAAGTTGAAGCATACAGTTAGGAATAATCAGGACACGTGATGGGGTTTGAAAATAAAAGGCAACTGGTTTGGAGGAAAGAAAGCTTGAGAAGGCGGAGCGGGTTTTGATTGTTAATTATCTGATCACATGGTGGTGATTGGACTTAGCTATGGGATGAGCAGAGGGAGAGAGGTCTAGAGCAGATGTCACCTCGGTGGGGGCGAGTCTAAAAATGACAAATCTAGCTTCTCGATTTAACACCAAGACTTAGCTTCTTTCCTATTGGTCGAGAGATGTCACATGACCGTTTTCTATTGGTTGACCTATTTAGGCGATACTTTCTAATTGGTCCTGCGGCTTTCTTTGGTGGAAGATACGTCCGGCCTGGTCAGGAAGTATTGGGTGTTAGCTCGACTCTTATAACTTCCGCGGTTATCAAATACGTCCGGTCCTGCTCCGGAAATATTGGGCGTCTCTCAACTTTTATAACTTCTGCGGTCACCAGATACGTCCGGCCCTGTCAGGAAGTATTGACTGTACAAGTTATTAATAATTGTGCCCGCTTTAAGCCTACTTCCTATGTCTTGTTGCTACTTTCTTTCCTCCAGTTACCTTATTCTTTATTAAATCTTTGAAAATCATACATTGTACATGCATAGTGGGTCGGGGGTGCATACAGTTATATACAAATTATGACATGTATGTGGTAGAGTGTATATTTGGAATGCTTATGTCTAAGATTTGGGCACAAGAATCGATATATGCTATATATATTTGTTTAAACTATGGCAGCACAATTATTTGTAAGATTCAGATAATAATCATGTTTAAACATGTTTTCCTATTTAATACTTTATATATAATTTTGGATATTTTTGGCGCACACACACGAGGTAGTAATCATAGGAAAGACACTTTAATTATTGTAAAAAAAAAACTTTAAAATCATAAGCATCATCGGTCATAAATATATATAAAACCCCAGAAGATTCGTTTATATCAACAACAACAAAAAGCTTTATTAAGACTTTTTAGTCTTTTACAGATTCTCCAAGCAGAAATGTAGGACACATGCAGGAATTTATAATACAATATAATACGGCTTGTGATTGTAAAACGACATTTGAAAATTATGCCGCATGTGTTTCTTTTGAACGAAAAATCAAAATTTATTTTAAGGAGAAATAACGACTATTTCTAATCTTAGGGATAAGGTATGAAAGGATGAATTGTGAAGAGTAATGATCTACTTATATATTTGTCTTATTCTGTCTGTTTGTGTGTGTGTCTGTATGTCTGAAGCTCACGGATAGAATGCGCGCCCATTGGCTGCCAGCGAACACGTGGCCTCCCTGCCCCCCTCTAGACAACCCTGTTATCAGCTGTGCGATACATACACCTGTCTATAGCAGCCACTCTAGACAACCCTGTTATCAGCAGTGTGCTACATCCACCTGTCTAAACAGACCACTCTGTCTATAGCGGCCACTCTAGACAACCCTGTTATCACCAGTGTGTTACATTCACCTGTCTATACAGACCACCCTGTCTATAGCGGTCACTCTAGGCAACCCTGTTAACAGCAGTGTGATACATACACCTGTCTATACAGACCACCCTGACTATAGCGACCACTCTAGACAACCCTGTTATCAGCTGCCTGTCTATACAGACCACCCTGTCTATAGCGGTCACCTTAGGCAACCCTGTTACCATCAGTGTGTTACATTCACCTGTCTATACAGACCACCCTGTCTATAGCGGTCACCTTAGGCGACCCTGTTATCAGCAGTGTGATACATCCACCTGTCTATACAGACCACCCTGTTTATTGCGACCACCCTAGACAACCCTGTTATCAGCTGCCTGTCTATACAGACCACCCTGTCTATAGCGGTCACCTTAGGCAACCCTGTTATCATCAGTGTGTTACATTCACCTGTCTATACAGACCACCCTGTCTATAGCGGTCACCTTAGGCGACCCTGTTATCAGCAGTGTGATACATCCACCTGTCTATACAGACCACCCTGTCTATAGCGACCACTCTAGACAACCCTGTTATCGGCTGTGTGATACATCCACCTGTCTATACAGACCACCCTGTCAATAGCGACCACCCAAGACAACGTTTTTAAAATATATTCGCACTCGGGTAAACCCCGGGCGTTGCCCGGGCCATTCGTCTAGTAAATGATAAAAAGAAGAATAACAGTAATAGTACCTTAAGGAAAAATTATATAAAGACAATCAAGTTAATAAATAGTCTGGGTAAACCGGAGGAAAATAAATTTATTATACATGGATTTATCACAGATTCTCCTCAAATGAAGATATGTGAAGAAATAAGAAATGAAGATTCGTTTATATAAACCTATCACTTTACCAGCTTTTGAAGATTCTGAAAAAAAAAACCACTTGAAGATCACGGTTATGATTTCACTCTAATAATGATAATTTCACTACAATGATGATGAATTCATTATATACAGTTAAACCTGTCTATAGCACCCCCTCTTGGGACTCACCAAAATAGGGTGCTGTAGAGAGGGGGTGCTATAGATAGGTCACTTTTAATGTAAAATGTTTACATTTTAATGTTTAAAATCGGGCGCTATAGAGAGGAAGGCGTTATTTAGAGGGGGCGCTATAGACAGATTTAAATATACACTTTCAGACAGAGATGGCTGGCGTCGCATCATGTTTGGGATGTAATACATACAATGGGCCACAACGTTCGATCGCGAATAAAATGATATTACTACTAAACACTTGCTAACTGTCCATACATAATAAGGTGTGCAATGTGTAGCTACCAGTTTATTTCAAAACTTCCTATCAAATACAAAAGGATCATTAAAATTTTAAAAATTAATTTGCAATATCTCCATTTACTTGAGAATTTTTCAAATAACTTGATCGATTTTTATCATAGTTGCCCTCCCTACATACATTTGTTATCTTTCAGATAGTGCGTGTAACACCCTACGTATAATGTTTTTGCGAGTTCCTTTAAGTGAAAATTCGAAAATATTATAGACGCGTATGATTCGTTTTAAAAATTAAATAATTTCTATTGCCCTTACTGAAAT
Organism: Cordylochernes scorpioides; assembly: GCA_030710605.1. Classification (NCBI taxonomy): domain Eukaryota; kingdom Metazoa; phylum Arthropoda; class Arachnida; order Pseudoscorpiones; family Chernetidae; genus Cordylochernes; species Cordylochernes scorpioides. The sequence goes on from CP092879.1 coordinate 33,508,194, forward strand.
GTAAAAATTAATGAGAGGGCCTGGCTCATCAGTGGTGAACCCTCCCTGCGGTTTCGCCAGTTGGAGGGTTCACCACTGATGAGCCAGGCCCTCCCATTAATTTTTCCATTGCAGTAAGGGCAATAGAAATTATTTAATTTTTAAAAAGAATCATATGTCTCTATAATAGTTTCGAATTTTCATAACAGATAGCGCGCTAATACATCATAATATAAAAAGTTACTTTTTAAAGTAACTTTTTATAGTAACTTTAAGTATTCAAACACCGCTTTCTCTATTTCTTGAGCATTTCTGAACTTCAGACATCTTTACACTAAATTTTGATAAATTCAAATAAATAATAATCATTTATCGCAAGTTCAGGGGAGTAAGCAGGATGTGATAGTACCTTAAAGCGAACGTCCACTAAAGATTGGACCGTATTTTGAGAGTAAAGAGACAAAGCGTTATTACGGATTAAAATTATTCCGTTCAACACAAACCCTCTTCCTTTAAACCTTATATTTTCGTGTTAAAAACATTTTCCCTATCACAAGAGCATAACTCTACGTTCATTGTGGTCCCTCATTCAGTATAGTCCTTAATAATTATTCCCTTTTGATCCCATAAGAGAGACAACATGAAGTTTTTCAACACTGATGAACCAAGTCCTTTCACTATTTTTCATCGAAGTAAGGACAGTAGAAAGTTTGGTTTATTTGTACAAGAAACATTCTGGCTCAATGTTCTAATTCCTATGAACTTGTCTTCTGAAACAGATGTCCTGGTTTATTTAGTATCGGTAAATCAGGATGAAACCATTCAATCGATCCTTGTTTGCTTTCTGGATGAAATGATGGACCCAGGTGTCATCTTGTCTGTAACTTTTCCCTACAGATATCCCTCTCCATCTCACATATATCTCTCTAATAATGCTTCGCGTGTTTCTTCGCGAATATTTTTTTTTAATCTGTAAAAATTGCTAAACTCTAACACTTTATTAACATTCCCCTCTATACGCAGATTCTAGATAGAATATTTAATAATAATAATATAAACGTTATAAACAACAAGCCTTTATTAAGACAATTAGATCTGGTAATAATAAATTTACACTCATGAACAAAACTTAAGGAAGTATAAAGTCTATAGGTATATACTACTTGTATAAACAGTGTATACTAAAAGAATATAACTATAGTGTAAAGTGTATGAGGTCTTTGACGTCGCCGGTCGTCTATATATATATATTTTTTAAGGAGACAGGCAATTTTGTACACACTTCGTAAGTTCGTGTCTTCAATCAATGTCACTGTTTATCAAATATATTTAAGAATTATTGTCTGAATCCGGATATACATGCTAAAATGTGCAAATTCCTTTAGTTTTGTCTATGAGTGGATATAATATAGTGCATTCTGTGCCCGGGTAGTTGTCGTTCGGCGCTCCAGAAACCCTGCCTAATTCTCCCTATATAATGCAAATTTAAGTAGTTTGCTAACTAACTTAATGGAATAGTACATTTATTTGAGCCAGTTAAATCAATATTATTCAAAATATTCACACCCTTATTTTACAAAATTTATTTTGTCAATAATATAAATTTATATGTCAATTTTTTTCTCCACATTGAATATAAGCATAAATATTTTTAAACATAATTCTATTGACGTTATGTGGCGCTGAGTTTGTTGTTGACACACTTTAAAATGTTATAATACTTTGATAAAGGTTGGCGTTCAGCAAACTGAAATATTGGTAAAATAAATGATTTTTTGATCCAATATATGTCTTTTTATTTAAAGAAAAGGGATGTTAAAAAGAGGGATTATTATTATTATTTTTTAAATAGAATATAAGAGAGTAATCGCTTTTGGGAGGGAAGAACAAGAAAGAGTTACTATAGTGTTAAAGAAGCCGTTTTTGAAATTCCAAATCTTAACAGTATCCTCTCAAAGTTTTAATTGAAAGCTTTGCTATTACATATATCCCATGGGACAGGCTAAGTTCATCATATTAGATGAATGTTTGTAAAATGTTTTGCTGTAAGCACAACCACCTGTCTACCCATGTCAACAGGTCTGCACTGCACTTATAAATTTATAGATTAATTGTCATCTATCGATAAAATTTGTAAACAAATAAATTTACTAGAAATGTGTTTATTTTTAATATCATCAAATATTATCTCTACAAACCTTACTGTAATGTTAAAAGTTATTGAATGAGAAGGCTTGACTCATCAGTAGTGAACCCTCTAAGCGGTTTCGCCAAATTAATCTCCAACTTATAAGTAGATATGTTGGATAAATGTTTGCAAATTGTTTTTCTGTAAGCACACCACATGTCTACACATGTAGAAAGCAGTTCGGCACTGCACTTATAATGTGTCAAAGCCCCGTTTGGTTCGTTGTACTTATTGCTAAGTTTGAACTTGGGTGAAAACCGAAGAGGAACATTAAAGGAATTTATTACTTTTTAAATAAAACAATTTCTATAGGCGGGATTCGATCCTGAGACCTGGTTATCAGAAATTTCCCGAAATCTCCCACAAAGTGTTTACAACCCAAGTATCTACCGCAGAACATGACCCAATCTCCACAGCAGCGATATATAAGATGGATTAAGAAGAAAAAAAAAAACTTCTCTTAATCTTGAAACTGAAAGTTACTGATATTTGCGCGCTATATATATATCGGAATAAATATCAACTAATATTTGATTTTATATTTCACAGAATATCTTGCTAATTCAAAAAGATCCAATCACGTATGCATTTAAGGCTGCTACACTTCGTCAATGCGGAGCTGGCTGTAACTATAAAATAAAAACTTGTAAACATTACTAAAACTTGTTCACATTATTAGCTTTCGCAATTTTCTTAAGAAAAAAAAACATTTAAAAATTCTGAATATGTGATACAATTGCATTTATTTCAGTACCTCAAACCAAAACAGCTGGCCCTAGAGACCTCCTGAAACATCTAGGAACGGGTATTTAAGACCCAAAATGCGTGGGAATGCAACCCTTTCTGAACGGAATTCTTTTATATATTTCTTATAAAGACGAAATTAATCTGTCTACCCGTGTGTGACGGAGGATATAGGACAAGGAAAGACCCACCTGGAATTTCCGCAGCCGCTGTCGCGGCGCAGACGACTAGAGCAACGAGCAGCAGCCGAGCGGCCATCTGACTGACCACCCACGTGACCACCTGACCGCCAGGCCGGCCTGACCAACCACAGACACAAGTGGGAGATGGGTGGAGTTAACCAGCTTTACTGACCGAGTTGACCGAGTTTATAACGAACCATGGAAATTTTAAGGGATTTGTATCAAAATTGGCGCGGTTGAAGACTAGCTGTCATTGTGGCAACGAATTCCAGGACTCGAGACACCTACTGCTGGAATGCCCACTCTTCTTCACCGCTAGACAACAGACAATAAATAATGTTGTAGTTCTATATCAATTTGTAAATAGCAGATAGAATTATCATAGATTTAACTTTTTTTGTAAATATATTTTTATGATTTTCTTTCAAATCTGAAAGGTTCAGGTTCCTAATATATATTATTGTTTCTCTTTTTATTTTTGATTACTTTTCTTGTATAATATGTTTATAACTGTTTCTGTTTTAAAAAAAAAAAAAAAAACGTAAATCAACGCAATTATCCCTAGCCGGGATATCGCGTTTTGTGTGTTGAAATAAATTGAAAAAAAAAAAAAAGAGTTGACAGAGCTTCATTAAGAACACTACTCACAAAAATAATATTTAGAACTGCAAAATTCTTTATCCTTTTAGCATCAGATTTATCATTATTATAAGGTTGTCCCAAACGTTCGTGTTTTTCTTAAAACGTTGTTTTTCTTATTACTTGGCAAATAATATTATTACGGCGAATACATAATACAATTAATTTATACATAATACAAAGACATTATACATAATGGCGAATAATATTGGTATTTCATTTTTTTGCAAGCCTTTACGAACTTTTGGGACAACCTTGTTTCATGAAATGATGCAAAGATGTACAACGAATTGACTAGTTTAAAGGAATTTTGACCCGAGACGATATCTATCTATAGATGAATTTATCATCCCAAAGAACTTCTATATAGAAACTTTGGCCGAAAACGATTGATGAGTTTTAGAGACACAGAACTATACACGCATAGTCAGATTACTCGCATCAGAGTTTAAGAAATTCTGTTTTTTTATTTTTCATTTGTGAGTCTGCATCATTTAGCATCACACACACAACCTTATCATTATCATCATGATGTGATACAAAGATGCACAACATTGATTTAACTGGCTCAAATAAATGTCCTATTCCGTTAAGTTATTTAGCAAACTACCTAAATTTTCACTAGAGAGGGAGAATTAGGCAGGTTTTTGGAGCGTCGAACGACAACTCCCCGGGCACAGAATGTACTATATTATATCCACTCATAGACAAAACTAAAGGAAGTTGCACATTTTAGCATGTATATCCGGATTCAGACAATAATTCTTAAAGATATTTGATATATAATGATCTTTATTGAAGACACGAACTAACGAAGTCTGTACAAAATTGCCTCTGTCTCCTTAAAAAAAATAAACAACCAAACTGAAAAAATATATAGACGACATTTTTCCGGAGACGACACTTATCTAGAAGAATTCGGAGACCCGCTGGTGATTCTCCAACAAACTCTTCAGCGGTGGAAGAGGCGCCATAATCATTGTACATAATATCATGCATATATATATAATTATCATTTTTGATAATTCGAAATATTTTAGACGCGTAAGATTCTTTTCAAAATTAAACAATTTCTACTGCCCTTACTGCAATGGAAAAATTAATAGGAGGGCCAGGCTCATCAGTGGTGAACCCTCCCAGTGAACCATACCGCTGTTATATTGCATTTTTGGAAATTCCTTTTATAGAGGGTTCACCACTGATGAGCCAGGCCCTCCTATTAATTTTTCCATTGCAGTAAGGGCAGTAGAAATTGTTTAATTTCGAAAAGAATCTTACGCGTCTAAAATAGTTTCTAATTTTCATAACAGATGGCGCGCTAGTGCATCGTAATAATACAAATTAAAACACCAAAACGCGAATGTTTTTTTTTTTTTCACAAATAAATCAAACTTCTACTGTTCTTACTGAGATTAAAAAATATTGAGAGGGATTGGTTCATCAGTGGTGAACCCTTCCAGCGGTTGCACCAATTTAATATACCAGACCGCTTCTTTAGAGCTCTAATACTGTATTGGATCATTCTGCTTTTATATGCAACACTGAAGGGTGGAATCTAAGAAATGGTATTTATGCAAACTATGGACATAAGCTTTTAGGACAGTAGAATTAAATTTAAATATTTGCATCGAGCAATGCTCTTCCACAAACAATAAGGACAAGCAGATTTTCTATGTAGTTTGTAACTTTTCTCGTATTCCCAGTTTCCCATAGAATCAGATCAAACCGTCTCCTGACCTTAATTTGATGGTCACAGCGCATTTCATAAGCAATATTTCGTGAGCGAACAAATAACACGGGTAAAAAAGAAAATAATGACCTGATGAATATATATAAAAACCTTGAATGTATGAACGCAGATATCCCCATTTTATGAACAAAACTTGATGAAGTTGAAAGTATTTGATGTGGCCGGTCGTCTTTTTTTGTTTTTTGTTTTTTGAAGTAGAAAGAGGCAATTTTGTTCATACTTGGTTTTCTCGTGTGTCTTCAATAAAGGTCACTGTAATATCTTACAGAGTTATTGTTTGAATCCCAATATACATGATAAAAGGTACAACTTCCTTAAGTTTTGTCTCCATGAGTGTATATGACTAAGAACATTAGCGGGTCGAATAGCAGGATCAATAGAAGGATATCTAAACCGAACTGACAAACTTAATTGACCTTCCCGTTTAGATATTTCGGAAAAATAAATAAGTATGCCGTTTTTTGAAGATAACCACTGGTGTTGGGGAGTAGACAGGTTTTAAAGAGCAAGGATATAGTATTTTATTTCAAAATCTTATCTATAATGATAACCATGGCCTTATACGATGTTTTCTTTTATGTATGATAGGTAAACTAATGTACAGATTTGATGCTTTCAATCAATATTCTCTGTTTTAGGATGTGTTATCCATACACCAATATATGGGATTTTAACACGCAATATATAAATTTTAATTAGAGCTCTGTTTAATACATGACTAGACATCACGCATGCAACACAGAGAAATTTTCGAGTACATAAAGAATTTTAGTATATATATTCGCTTAAAAACACATAACACAATAAAAAAATACGAAACAATTATAGACGCGTATGTTTATTTTTAAAAATAAAAATTGTATGTAATTCTGCTGTCCTCAAAGCTTATGTCCATAGTTGATCTAAAATACCCATTCCAAGAGTCTAGCATCAGTACCACTATAAAAGGAAGATCGAAAAATTCTATATAACAGCAGTATGGTATATTAAACTGGCAAAACTTCTGGGAGGGTTCACCACTAATGAGCCAGGCCCTCCCATTAATTTTTCCATTTCAGTATGGGCAGTAGAAATTGTTTAATTTTAAAAAGAATCATACGCGTCTATAATAGTTTCGAATTTTGATAATAGATGACGCGCTAATGCATCATTCTATATACAGTTACGAGCGTCATTCTTCATCTCTTAATCAGTCATCTCTGTCACCGTTTGCTTTTTTTTTTTTTTTTTTTGGAATGGCGCCCTCCTATTGGTTGGCTACGACCACGCCACTACGACCACGTTTTTGTAACCATTTTGTTGGAGCGGGTCGCTCCTTAAATAAATGCATATATTAGTTAATAACCAAATGGAATCCTCTCTTTCTTTTTCCCAGTAAGAGACGCCTACGGAAGCCAACAGTACATAGACAGATAAAGCACATAGGCTATAGTTATTAACTAACATATGCATTTATATAAGGCTCCAATTTATAATTGTAACAAATAGTATTTGAATAAAAACATTCAATCGGGTAAAACACGGGCGTTGCCCGGGTCATTCGGCTAGTAATACAATAAAAATAAGATAGAAATAGTGTGTACCTGAATATATCTCTAATTCTTAGAACTATGAATGCCGGCCAGACAACCTCTTTCTCTCTCGCTACCTGAATATACTCATATAAGAAAAATTAAAGATGAAATCTCTCAAAGGATTGTTCTTTCAGTTTGAGATAACTTCTTAGGAAGAAGGATAAAACCCTCGATAAATTTTGTTCGTACAAATCCAGGTACGTTTTCTTTCTTTATTATCCTTAAATCGCCAATTAACTTAACAATAAATTGTTCTTTAGTAACGACACTTGACTTTAGATTGAATTAAATATTTGTTTCCATTTAATTCTCTCTGAAAATGGTAAAACAAACTTTGCTCGACCCTATTTAAAGGTACTACATTCGCTTCACACTACTGGAAAACTTCCTCATACAAGACTAGGGGATTCCTAATTCCCCGCTTGGTGGCCAGTAACGATGGCAAAATAAAATTAAACGCGCATGCTTCGTTTAGAAAGCGCTTGGTACCAATGAGGAAGTAAATAAAACGGAGGCCTTACAAATAAACATACGTATATATTGGTTAATTTGTGAAAAGAAACATTCGCGTTTTGGTGTTTTCATTAGAATTATATAGATGGCGCGTTATTGCTATGTATTAATTTATACCTAACTTGCCTTGTTCTTATTGTTTGCGGAAGAGCATTGCTCGATGCAAACATTTATATGTAATTCTACTGTCCTAAAAGCTTATGTCCATAGTTTGCTTAAATGCCATTTCTAAGATTCCACCCTTCAGTGTTGCATATAATAGTATAATGATGATCCAATACAGATCGGTCAGTTGGCGTTTCTTGCGCTCCAGGGCCCTGGGTTATCCTTATTTCTCTCCAATACAGTATTAGAGCTCTAAAAAAAGCGGTCTGGTAGATTAAATTGGCGAAACCGCTGGGAGAATTCACCACTGATGAGCCAAGCCCTCCTAATATATTTTTTCATTACAGTAAGGACATTAAAAGTTTGATTTATTTGTGAAAAGAAATATTCGCGTTTTGGGGTTTTCATTAGTATTATATGTACATGTAGATGGCAAATTTTCCATCTATATTTTGGCCATAGAGTAGGCCTAGTTACTTTGCCAGCTAAACATCCTTTTTGAAAATTCTGAATATTTCATTTTATCTCTTGTGTATCACCTGAAATCAAATCCGCCATGGACTTATTATGCTTTCATCTTACTTTCTATCCTCCTCCATTTTTAAGATTAAGTATTTGCTAAATTTTTAGAACCTCTAATCAAGCAATGATATCTAGCTTTAAATTCGAGCTTTGTAACGTTGTCGTTTGTTTTTTATTCATAGATACAACTTCATATTTTATTTTATATTGGGCGTTGCCCGGGTTTTACCCCATTAAATATTTTTATTCAAATACTATTCGTTACAATTATAAATTGGCGCCGTGGATGTCACTCTTTTGAAACGTCCCGCTCCAAACTTTGTGGGTTTTTTTTTGTTTTTTTTTTTGTGGAACAGAAATCAACTAAACATTAATTTAGCCTGTTCCCTGATATTTGGTCAACCCAAATGGCACTGTGCCATCTGAAAAAAAAAAAAAACACATGTGCTCCTGGTCAGGATATACCTATTTCATTTTTAATATCAACATCTGATCTTTTATTTTTTATTTTTCTGTTATTTTTTCATGTATTAAGCGTATTTACGCAAGTTTGGCCTTAAAATACCCATTTCTTGGTTTCTCAAGAAGCCTCTGGGACCAAAAATCATTTTGGTCGCAGTGGTACAGCCTAGGTCCACGCTAACGAGTGCCAACAGCAAGAAACGCTTTCGTGGATGGCTTTTCTTGATTTATCAAGAAATTGGGTTGGCCAAATATCAGGGACTGGCTAAATCAATATTTAGTTGATTTCTGTTCCACCAGATGGCGCTCTGCCATCTGTAAAGCACATGTGCTCCTGGTCAGGATATGCCTTTTTTATTTTTAATATCCATTTACATAGGGCTCTCTTTTCTCAATGTTTCTTCTCTTGCGCAGCCCTGTAAAACTTGTACAGGACCAATGAATTTGATTTATTCTTTGTCGTCCTAGACAACAGAGCCTCCAGAACAAGATAATTTGATTCAATTTTATGAAAAATAAGTTCCTTTTCACCTATTAACTTTATACAGAAAATAATGTGGTAACCATCCTTAACGACTGCTGGCCATACCTAGTACCCATTGTAGAAAATTTGCCTTCTTTAAAGCATCCTAAAGTTAGTATCGTGAGATCAATCGAAGGATATACTTCTCTAAGCGTTCTGAGAAAATATCAAAAAGATAAATGATTTTTTAACAAAAAAATATATTTCTTCTCAAGATGAAAAAAAAAAGTGACACCAAAAATTTATTTTGGAAATATTGATAATATTGAAAAATATTCATTATCAAAAAGAATCATACATCGATCAAGCGCCAAAATATATAATATTTCATATCATTTTTTATTTCATTACTTTAAGAAGCATATTTATCTTGAGTGATCGAAGATGCCCTTGATAATATAAAATGACAAAACATCCAGATGGCACAGGGAGAGAACCTAAAGAACATGCAACAACTGTCCTGGTGTGGAACTTACACCTACCCACATATTCTCATGCCCAGAAATGGCCGCAGCCTTGCAGAAAATTGACATGGACTCAGAACAGTAGCTTTACGCACCCAAGGTAGAGGAGATTGCGACTGCTGTGATAGAGATGTATGGAGAAATCTGAGGCCCTTCATTGGACACGACGACAACAAAAATTTAAAATGGTCAAAATGTTGGAATTCAATTTATTTTAAAATATCCAAATTTCAAAACAGCATTTTAAATCAAATATTATCAGCCGAAAGAGCCGACAAGATGGCCGAATCTGTGGAAGAGCTTCCTGTGCACACGCAGCAACGATAAAATTTTCATGGACTTCGCATACGCCATCAGAGAATGCTGAAAAGCAGTAGGAAGTCAATAAGCAGCAAAATTCAATGAACATCACATATACATATCTACACGCTGATTAAGGTAAGTATATTATAGGATAGCTTGCATACCTTATATCGCTATTTAAAACTAGATGAATGACATCGTCTGGGTTCTGCTTGAGGGAATGCTCATCCAATCAATATTGTTTTAACAAACGTTTATGTTGCATGCGGATGATTTTTATATCTAGGAACGGAAGACTATCGTTCGTTTCTTTTTTAAATGTGAAATTAATGTCCAGATGGTAACTGTTAAAATGATCTAGAATATTGTTGGTTTGACTAGCAAATGCTAAATATGTCGTCTATGTATCTGATCCATATAGTTATGTGTAACGGGAATAAAGAGGTTATCCGCTTATCTAGGGAACGCATGGTAATTTCGGCGACTGAGGTGGAAAGAGGGCTCCCATCGGAGAACATTTAATCTGTTTATAAGGTTTTTCATATTGTATGAAAGGATAATTGTTTTGAGGCAAAAGGATATGAGTAGGTTATTTTCTGTGCGTCAATAGGATCGATTCTATTTTCTCTTAATAACTCTTCAGTTCTTTTTAGTATCAACTGATGTGGAAGATTGGGGTAAATGGATTCTACGTAGAAAGAGACCATGATATTGTTTGGTTGATACTAAGCCGCACTGAAGAGATTTATGATGCTGATTTTAATATTGACTGTAGATTTCTGGAAGTTTTACCTATGTGAGAGTATTATCAGCTCTTACAATGAATTTATATACCAGTTTTGTTTGTTTTCTTCTTTATATGGTTTAGGGATATTATTTTGTAGTTTCTTTTGACAGATTTAGATTTTGTTATATAACTCAGATATTATTTGAGTCAAAAGGCGATCCATTTTTTTTTTCTTTACAGATCCAGGTACGCCCATTTATATAATCAGATATTATTATTATATAAAGATTTATTGATCCTTGAGGAAGAGAGATGATCTAGATTTTTTTTCTTCTCGCTTTTCAAGAATAAATTTTCAGTATATCAATACTTTTAAATAAATCAATTTGTCTGGTTTTCGAGGTTTTCTTTTAAATTGTGTATTAATTATAAAGTTCACAATATCTGGAGAATACTTTCAAGAGAGATATTTAACTTTAAACAAAACATTTTGCATTAAAAAATATAACCATTAGATTCTTATACACTTTTATATATTATAGGCAATTTTTTAAAATTATTTAAACATAGTTCTGAAAGTGGTGAAATGATTTAAGGGAGCTTCAGCGTCATCTTGGTTTTAGAGCATTTCTCGCGTAAGATTTGATTGAGGTCCTTGAAGAAGTGATTTTCGGTAGGCGAAAGGTCAGGCGAGTATGATGGGTGATCATTGGTTTCAAAGTCCAAATCAAGCAGATTTTTGCATGTCATCATTGATATGGTCGTGGAAAAGAATAGTCACAATTTTTAGGAATTTCTTCAATTTACCTTCAATACATCTTGGATATGATAGTTTTGCTTAAATTCGGCAAGGTCGTGATGGATGAGACTAGCTTTAGATCACCAACTAGTCTTATTTCTTCTGGCGCAATTTTGGCTTCAGTAAGAGTTTCAGTGTTTCTAATCTACTTAAGGGTTCAATTATGCGCGGAACACCACCAGCTGTTAGAAAAAGTTCACTTCTCATCGAAAGTTTCAATACTTTCGAGAAATGTGTCATTCCTGTTGCGCAGAAGAAGCGCAAGACCAATTTTCGAATTTTCATTTAATTCGTGCGGCATACATTTGTAGAGCTTTTTCACCTTTGTAGTTTGACTTAAAAGATGAAAAACTGAATAAGGAGGACATTGAGTTCCTCCTAAACCTCGCTTGTAGTTTTTCGTATCTGCTTCGATTATCGTCTTCTGCTGATCATTATCAACCTCTAACTGAATTGTTTCCAAAGCGTTGTGTCCAAATTTGAACTCATGAAGCAAAATTTGAGTAAATTAATTTTCAAAGGATTGATTACAACCCTCTGAAATCACATATAAAGTGTAGGATCATAACAAATTAATAGGATTTAATAATAAGAAAATTACATATATTGGCTTTGATTTATATATAAACAAAATATATATATCAAATACTATAGTATTCAAATTCCAACGCTTAAATATAGTCAAAATGAAATCCAATATTTCTATGAAGATTTCTAGTTGTTATGGTACTCACGTATGTTGTAGTTACGAGGACATCCCTTTAGATATAAACAAATATATATTTATTTAAGGAACGACTTGTTCCATTACATATATTGTTAAAACAAGTTAGCGGTAAACATCAGCAAGGTTGAAAGGTAGAAGTTGGAAGTTGCGTAATCGTAGTGACGTCAGCATCGATGATGATTAAAGTCAAAGTTTGCGTAACAATTCCCTCCTTACTTTGGCTTTATTCCCACGATGCTGAGGCTCTCCAGGTGTTTCTTCATCTGGTCTCGGGATAGGTCCTTTGTGAAGATATCCGCCTCCAGGTCCTGAGATGGCTTGTACAGAAGGCAGATGTCTCTGGATTCATAACAGTCTCTCAAGAAGTGGTACTTTCTGTTGATATGTCTACAGCGACTGCTTTGTTTAGGGCTGGAGATCCAGTTGATCAATGACTGACTGTCTGTATAGATCGCAGTTGGTTTTTCCATGAAATTCCATTCTTCCAGCTCTCGTAACAGGTTTATTATCCACTTGATTTGACAGCAGCTTTCACAAGCAGCTATCATTTCCGCTTCCATTGTGGAGAGGGCGACGAGTGGTTGTTTACTACTTTTCCAGTCTATAGTTGCTTCGCCGAGCTTCAATACATATCCGCCGTAGGATTTTCCATCATGAGTGGTCGACCAGCTGGCATCGGTGTAGGACTTCAGGATCCAGTCTTCCCTCTTTCAAATTTCACTCCTAGGTCAATTGTTCCTCGTAGGTATCTCATAACTCTTTTGATTGCTGTCCAGTGCATCTGTTTTGGTTGTCTGGAGTACTGTGAAAGTTTGCTAGTGATGTAAGCAATGTCGGGTCTGGTGTTAACAGCTAGAAACATTAGCATTCCAAGGGCTTCTTGGTAAGTGTGCTGATCACAATTGTCATCTTCGATATGATTGTCCAAATTGATTTCTTTGGAACCTGGTGTTGGAACTTCCTTACAATTTTCCATTCCATATTTCTGCAATATTTGTTGTACATAGTGGCTTTGCTGTAGCGAAATTCCCTCCTTGTCTTGTATGATCTTGATTCCCAAAAACATGTCTTTACATGTTACATCCTTTATTTCCAGGTGATGTCTCAATTTATTGATGAATCTGTTTGAGGTATCTTTAGAATCTGAGACAGTGATAAAGTCATCAACATATATCCCTACATAGAAGTATTTGTCTTCATTCTTCCATTTAAATACGCAAGGATCAGATTTAAGTTTTTTCAGTCCACAGTCATGAAGTACTTGACTGAATTTCTCATACCACGATCTTCCGGATTGAGGTAGACCGTAAATACTTTTGTTGAGTTTGCAAACTTTGATTCTGTCTTGAACAAATCCAGCAGGTTGTTCCATGAATATTGTATTTTCAATGTTTCCATTTAGATAGGCTGCTTTTACATCAAATAGTTTAATGACTGAATCTTTTGTTGCTGCCATTGACAAAATAGTCCTGAGGGTGGCATTTTTAATTACAGGGCTGAAACTTTCGTTGTAATCTCTTCCTGGGATTTGGTTGTATCCCATTGCAACAAGTCTAGCTTTGTAAGTTTTGTTTTCTTGGTCTTTAGATATTTTGAACACCCATTTACTTTTGACAACTTTAGCGTTTACAGGTCTAGGTACCAGTTCCCATACTTGATGCGAGTACATGTTCTGTATTTCCTCAAGCATTGCGTTCTCCCAATGTTTCTTGTCTTCGCATGCGATGGCTTCTTCATAGTCTTTCGGAATGGTTTCATTCGTAGTAGCCAGAACGTAGTCATCGAATCTTTTAGGTATTGTTCGAGTTCTTTGTGGTCTGTCTGATTCACTTGACTCTGTCTGTCTGTTGACCATGGTATCTGGTGCTGGCTCTTCAATATCAACATCTGATAGAACATGATTGTTCAGTTGTTCATCCTCCTGAATGAAGAAATATGTGTCAGTGTCCGTATTATTATCACTTTGTTTTTCTTCCGAGATGACATTATTGTTCTCTCTGAAGTGAATGTCTGCGGTTTCAAGAATGACTCTCGCTGTGATATCAAATACTCGATAAGCTCTTCTGCATCTTGAATAGCCTACAAATATTCCTCTCTTAGATTTAGCTTCTAGTTTGTGTCTTTGATGATTCTCGAGTTTATAGAAGACTTCACAACCAAATCTCATGATGTGAGAGACGGATGGCTTTTTACCTTTCCATTTTTCCATAGGGGTAGTGTCTGGGTCATTGGTTGTGGGAGTTAGATTGTACAGATATGCAGCTGTATTCACAGCTTCTGCCCAGAAGTGTAGGGGTAATTGGGAGTCTGCCAGAAGTGTTCGGCCTTTGTCTAATAGTGTTCTGTTAGCTCTTTCAACTCTCCCATTGCTTCTTGGGGTGTACGGTGTAGTTAGTTCATGTTTAATTCCTCTGGATTCTATGAAGGTTTCAAGGTTTTTATTGATAAATTCTGTTCCGTTATCTGTTCTAAGTCGTTTTAGTTTTGAGTTTAGCTCGTTTTCTCTCTTTACAATAAACTTCTTCAAAACTTCTGCTGCCGAGAGTTTATCTTTGAGAAATTCTACAAATATTCTCCTAGAAAATCCATCTACGATGGTCAAGAAATATTTACTTCCGCCCAAGGAGTTTATTCTCATTGGACCACAGAGATCGACATAAATGGCTTCAAAGGGGTAGCTTTCCTGATTGCCATCTGTGTGAACATAGGGTACTTTGGTCATTTTTCCCAAGGAGCAAGCATCACATTGATCAAGGGACCATTTATAGAGTCCAAGCCTTTTAGAATATTGTTCTTCAAAATCAGGTCTAATTTGTTGTCACTAGGATGTCCTAACCTTCTGTGCCATGCAGTCCTAGAATTGTCCTTTGAAATCAAGCAATGTTCGCTTGGAACATGAGTTGCTTCAGGTAAACGTGATAGGTTCAATGTGTACATGTTACCATCAAAGTTGCCTGTTCCTATTAGCTTGTCATCAGAAGAGTATATGTATGCTCCTTCAGAGTTCAAAAGAACAGAGTTCCCTCTTCTTACTACGCTTGGAATGGACATTAGATTTCCTTTCAGGTGTGGTACATGGAGGACATTATGCAGGGTTACAGCGTTGTTAAGTTTGTCCTTACCTTGTACAGTAGCTTGGATTAATCCCGATGAGGTAGATTCGATGTGCCTCCCTTCTTCTGCCACTTGTATGCTTCTTCTCTCCTCCGTCTTGTGCTCGATCCAATCACCATGGGAAGTCATGTGGCTTGTGCACGCAGAATCAATTATCCACACGTCCTGAGTTGTCGGGCGTTCCTCCCTTGTGCTTGCATGTAGTGCGTATTCTGAAGTGGAGTCTCTTCGTTGGGATGGTTCCTCCGTTCGTTCTTGGATTGCTGACCTGGCTGTGTCTTTGTTTTGTTTTGGTCCTTTATGGTAGTTCCTTGTACTGGCCATGTTATTTTTGTTTGTTGTATTCTTTTGATTTCCTTTGTTGTCAGGGTTGAACCAACAGTCTTTCTTGAAATGTCCTTTTCTTTTGCAAATGAAGCATGATTTTTCTTTGAATTGGTTGCCTGATGATCTGAAAGCATTCTCAGGATTTTTGCTTCTGTCCTGTCTTTTCTTCTCGAAATCCAGTAGAGTTTGTCTCAAGTCTGGTAAGGAGATTTCTCTGTTTATTGACAGTGCTGCTGCGATCGTGTCAAAGTTAGGTGTGAGTCCTTCAACAATGTATCGTACAAGTTCTCTTTCTGTTACAGTCTTTCCTAGCTGGGTGATCTCTTGTGCCAGTTTCTGTGCTCGTACAATATACATGTTGACATTTTCATTTGGGTTCAATTTTAGTCTGGCTAGATACAACATTAGGTCTATCCTTTTATTTTCTAGAGATCCTTCAAACCTTTTCTTTATGTCGTACCAAATTCTTTTGGCTCTTTTATCGCCTCGAAAGATGATTGTTAAGTCATCTGAAAGTGACAATATTATTAGGCTGTATGCTTCCCGATTCTTTTTCTTCCAAATATCATATTCTAGTTTATTTTTTGTAAAGTCTGGCTCGTCATTAACAATTACGTCCTCGAAGAGATCTTTTGAATCTAGAATTGCTTCCATTTTCATGGACCACGTGGTATAGTTGTTTTCTGTTAACTGTTCGATTTTTGCTAAGTTATGTGTATCCATTTTTATTCAATATTTATTTTCTAAATTGGCGGTTAGTCCAATTATTTATTTTCTTTATGATTTAAATGGATCAATTGGCGGTTAGTCCAATTCGCGCGCCCAAACAACGCACTGCTACCAAATTGATATAGGCTTAGCAAAATACGATTATGCTTTATGAAGATTTCTAGTTGTTATGGTACTCACGTATGTTGTAGTTACGAGGACATCCCTTTAGATATAAACAAATATATATTTATTTAAGGAACGACTTGTTCCATTACATATATTGTTAAAACAAGTTAGCGGTAAACATCAGCAAGGTTGAAAGGTAGAAGTTGGAAGTTGCGTAATCGTAGTGACGTCAGCATCGATGATGATTAAAGTCAAAGTTTGCGTAACATATCTACTTCGATTATCGTCTTCTGCTGATCATTATCAACCTCTAACTGAATTGTTTCCAAAGCGTTGTGTCCAAATTTGAACTCATGAAGCAAAATTTGAGTAAATTAATTTTCAAAGGATTGATTACAACCCTCTGAAATCACATATAAAGTGTAGGATCATAACAAATTAATAGGATTTAATAATAAGAAAATTACATATATTGGCTTTGATTTATATATAAACAAAATATATATATCAAATACTATAGTATTCAAATTCCAACGCTTAAATATAGTCAAAATGAAATCCAATATTTCTATAAAACATTTTGAATGGAATTCATGCACTCTATAATATAGGTTATCAAGATTTTTGAAAAATAATAATGATTTACTGATTAATTTAGTGTTATATTTAATAAATTCTCTCATATATATATTTGATTTAAAAAATACATGAAAATATGTGTTTAATATAAATATAAATTATTAGTTATTATTTTTGATATCGTACATACGCACAAGTTTTAACTTTTATAAAAATGTTTAATACTTTTCTTCTCTACACAAGTAATTTTAATCCCCCCCCCCCCTTTTATTATTATTATTATTTTTATTTTTAGTAATTTGGAAAAAAAAAAAATTTATTCATGAAATATCATCATAAAGTATATAAATATATGCGTTTGGTATTTTGTTTATCATTTTATTTAAATGTTTTATATTTTGCTGTTTAAGGGATGCTATTTAATTCATAAAGCAATAAAATATTGTAATTAATTGACTTTATTATTATTATTTTTAGAATGCTTCCAAAAAAGCTGAGGTTAGTTCACTCGTAAGAATTTATCGCAAATTATATATTAAAACATTTAAAAACGAAACATAAATCAAATTTAATAATTTATATAAAGCCTTATGGATAAATAGAGAATCCAAATATATCATTTAAAAATATTTTTTCAAATGAAACCCCACATTTCTTTCAAGGTCTTTAATTCTTACAAATGACTTGACTCGCTGTAGCCATAAAAATACAAATGTTTGACATTATTTTGAACATTCGAACGTTTCTTATAATTATCTAAAAGATATAGACATTAAATCAAAAGTATTCCCAGAAATAGCTTTTATAATTGAATAATTATTTATTTTTTTTTTGTAAAAAGGTATATATATTATTTAAAAATATATTAACTTTACATTTAATTGATTTTCTTCAAGTTGAACCAAAAACTTTTTGCATGTGTTCAATGCATAACAGCATTTTGCAATTAGTTTTATCATTTTTAAAAAAATCTTCAAATGTAAATAAAATTCTTCACAATTTGTATATTGGTATAAAAACTTATATATATAAATTTGTAAAATTTCAGTAAGAATGCAAATTAAATTTAACCACTCCTTCCATTCAGTTTTTAATTTAGACATATTGTGTAAAAAAAGAGGGTACTACATTTTTTAATCCAAAATAGTTTACACATATAACACAAAAATAAGCAAATAAGTGAATTATTAACTATAATTCATGTTGATGCAAAGTGCAGTCTTTATATATAACTTTTTGGTGAGATACTCATTTCAATGGACCATTGATGATTGTATTATTATGTGCTAGGCCTACTTGTGGTAAACAAAAATAGTTCTAAATCAATTAAAACTAGCCAAACCTAACCTAATTTAGCCTATCTGAACCTAGCATGTTGATATACTCGTCTGCATCTTGCCACCAGTAGTTAGCAGAAATATCTCATCCAAGATTTTTAATTCAACACCCCAAGGGATCAGAGCTTTTGGATGAATTAAACTTGGTATTATAAGGCACAATTTGGATTATAGAATATAAACACAAGGTCATAAGACCAAATCCAATTAAATAAATAGTGTATGTCATTTCAGTAACAGTATTGTTAGCATTTTTTGTCTGAAGATGGTAACATAGCTGTTACCGAAACGTCACAAACTATTTATTTGGATTTGGTCACCTAACCGATGATTTCCCTTTACCAGTCAAACGATGTATAGCTCAATCGAGAATACCATTTACTGTCTTCAAAAAAACCATGTTTTGACGTTTGAGGCCAAAAACTTATTATGTACACTGTGTGACAAGGAAATTACTGAAGAACTCCCCCATTACCTGCTTAATTGTACAGCCCTTGATGCAGAGAGGAAAGCCCTATATCAACAAATTAAATGTACCAACACTCACCCTATGTATTGCTTTCAAAAATATCAGCAAACAAATCTAAGGCAATAGCTTACTATAAATTTTTTAGATAGTCATTATGTAAGGACCAGTCAACAAATGAATGACTTTGAGACGAAGAGTAAAGCCAGTTTAATTTCTATTTAACTACCTATGTAAATAACACAAGATGATTATTACCTTACCCAATTGGGAGAATCTGTATGGGGCAAGTCCCTAATAAAGGCTTTTGTGTGTGTGTGTGTGATTTGGTCTTATTACCTTGTGTTTAAACTTGGTATTGAATTATAGTCAGATGATTAGCTTATTATTTAACTCATTGAAATATATTTTTTAAAACTTAATAATATGGATTTATATACCATTGGGTATTTTTTATTTAAATCAACACCCCAAGGGATCAGAGCTTTCAGTTGAATTAAAGTCAGTGTTGATTTATAGTCAGTTAATTAGCAATATATCCCATCATTCACACTGCTGGTGGACATTTTTTTAAGAGACATCCAAATACAGTGGTACCTCGACATACGAGCGCCCCAACATGCGAGTTTTTCGAGATACGAGCCGACGAGCAAGTGATTTTTTGCTTTTAGTTACGAGTGAAATTCGAGATACAAGTTCGGTTCGGTAGTAACACGCAGTCTCGCCATCACGATCAGTTAGCAGCGTGCTTCCGCTGTGATAAGTTGTGTTTTGTGTTCGCGTTTTTAAAGTACAAACGTGTAATGGTACAAACGTTTTGAGGAGTCAGAGGAGGAGGTTATTTCTACAAGTGAGATAAAGGAGATCTTAGGAATGTGGGAGAGAGTTTCACAGTTCGTGGAAAAAAAAAACACCCAGAAAAAGTTGCAACAGGTGAAAAAGGTGCATCTGACCTTTTTAATGACACTTGCCTAACTCATTTCCGGAACATTCTGAGAGGGAGGAAGAAACAAACCTCCTTGGACATGTTTTTTTCTAAACGCCCTACAGGTGAAAGCGAGAAAAATGTAGCGAAAAAGGCAAAGACCAATGAAGATAACTAATTTATTTCTTTACATTCTCTTTTTTGTTTCTGTGCAATAAATATTTGATATTTATAAATACGTTTTTATTATTTAAAACCACGTAACAAAAATAACTGGGGTGACATTTTGGAGGTTGGAACGGATTAATGGTAGTTCAATTGTTTTGTATGGGGAAATTTGCTTCGAGATACGAGTAATTCAAGATACGAGCAAGGTTGCGGAACGAATTAAACTCGTATGTCGAGGTACCACTGTATTAACTTTTAAAATAATATATTTATAACATACTGTTGTTGTTGCTTATTTCTCAAGTCGTTTAAATAATCTTCATTAGGTTCCATTGTCTCAGCTTTTATATTATAGTCCTGTGGTTTTCCCCCGAGTTCTTTTTTGGAGGATTTGATACAATTCAATAGATGTTCCGGACTGGCTGGTTGGGAATTGCATTTGGGACATTTCGGGAATGTTTTGATTTTTCCATTAAATTTGAGCATTCTAAGATGAAATCTTGAAATTGCCGTTTGTTCTTCTCTAGTAAGGGTATGGAAAGAAGATTCGTTAGGAATGGGGGTGTACCAGGGGTGGTTTAGGGTGGATTTCCAGAGAGAGATTATTTTTTGTTTGTGGATGGAAGAAATTTCTGAATAGGTTTTCAGGCTGGCCCTTACAGCCTTCTTTAGCTTCTTTAGCCAACTGGTCAGCCATCTCATTGCCATCTATGTTAACATGAGATCCATTGGAACATGATCTGGTTTTCCTGTGAGATTTTTTTGAGGATTTTGATTATTTTTGTTGTTATTTTGTCTTTGGCAGAATCCATATCTTTTATGCGTTGTATAGCACTGAGGCTGTTAGAGAGAATCCAGATGTTTTTGTTGGAGTTTTTACATTCTCTGTTAGGTCTTTTCAACTGCTAGTAATTCTGCTTGAAAACTAGAGCGGTTATTGGGGTTTCTGAATTTCAATTTTTTATTTTCTGATTCATTGACGATGAAGACTCCGCAGGATCCATCATCAAATCTGCAAATTTATAACATAATATTATATTTTTATTGTGAATTAATATATCATTGAACCTTTATATTTATGTAGAATGTATCATGGTAAGGCAGAATTATAGATTATAAACACAAAGTACTTAGAATTCCCCATTGCCTTGAGCTAAACATGACAGTAGAATAGTGTATTGAACTGGACAAACTGCTGGGAAGGTTTACTCCTGCTATAAGCCCTCCCAGTGTGGAGTCAGTATGGAAGCTATTTTCAATATTGATGAGACAAAGGCGGGGATGTGATGCTCAGATGGTTTATTTGGTGCAGTGCTGGACTCGTGGTCGGTCCAGGAAGGTCATGAATTTCTCGCCGGGCCGGTTGTAGGAGGGGATGGAGCTATAACTGTACATTCTAATTGCCAGGTTAAAAATCCAAAAAAATAGACAAAGGGTAAAATGATAACTTGCATGTTATATTTAACACATTGCCACGGTGGTCAATGGTCAAATACAATTTATACCTGTCATCTCTGTGGTGCTGTTTCTCTGATTAAATAATTAATTAAAATAAACAAAAATTAAATAATTTTTACTGTTCCTGTGTACCATTGGTCGGCTACTTGTTGACACACAACAATATATTGTTCTAAAGTAGCCATTGATAAGGCACAATTCAGTACTATTGTCTGATGATGGTAACAATGCTGTTACTGAAACGTTGCACACTATTTATTTACAAGGTTATCCCAAAAGTTCGTAAACACTTGCAAAAAAATTGAAATACCAATTATATATAATGTCTTTGTATTATGTATAAAGTATTTGTATTATGTATTCGCTGTAATAATATTATTCGCAAAGTAATATGAAAAACGTTTTAAGAAAAATAAAAATGGTAAAAGTATAAAGGCAGATGATAAGGCACAATTTGGATTATAGATTATAAACACAAGGTAATAAGACCAAATCCAAATAAATAAATAGTGTGTGACGTGGCAAAAGTACTGCTGGGGTAAAATTTCTCATTCAGTACTTTTGTCTGAAGATGGTAACAACACTGTTACTGAAACGTCACACACTCTTTATTTATTTGGATTTGGTCTTATTATCTTGTGTTTATAAAGGCAGATATTGAAGCACCTAATAACCATTTTATAATTTGTGTGCATTTATTATCCTAAAAGACTCCTCTTCACATGTGTGTGAGTGGGTTGATCTCATTGTTTAAATGTTGTGAAAACATATTGTGAGACAACAGAAGTGTGTCCAGACAGTGAGTGAATGGCCTGGCTACAAGCTCTGACTGGATGCCTCTTCTGGGCCTTGGTGGGAGCCGCAGGTAGTCAACTCTATTGGAATACATTATATTATCCCTAGTACATCTGTTACACACCATGATAATCATGGTGGGTAGAAGTAGACGACTACTTTTACTGTAAGTGCACCACATGTCTACACATGTGAAAAGCAGTTCGACTTTGCACTTACAAATGTGCCAGAGCCCTGTTTGTTTACTTGTACTCACTAGTGGGGTTGGACTTTTGCAAGAATTGGGGGACATTAGAGCATTTTTTTTTTTTTAAATTAGATTTGATCTTGGGTTGTGGCAGTTGAAAACCAACGGTTTAGACCATCCTTCAACCGACTCCCCGGAATAGCTTCCTTCAATCTCAGAGTGGGCTTAGTGAATTGTGTAGCTCCTCAATATATATATTGAATGAACAAGAAAATTTGATGAAACTGTTGTGCACTATTTTATAAGCAGTATTGAATTTTCCATTATAGAATCCTATAATTCAGTGCTCCTCCCAATATCTTTACCTATACCTACTGTACATATATATTTGGCAAAAAATCATTCAGGGAAAATGCTGTTATTATATCTTGCTCTCTCTCTCAGGCTTTTGCACCCTTCTACCGGAGTATTTTAAACTTTAACACTGCCTATTAGAGAGAGATTGAAACGATTTATTACAATGTCCATATATGATTATATGAGGTTAAATACAGAAAAATTGGAATATGAATAAATATTGTGGCGAAGAAATATTTTATTATTTAATTTAATATTATTCAATGAAAATATACAACAGATTATAAAATATATATTACTCTGTATTTGTAAAATCATCTTTAAAATATTTCTTTGCTTGCTTGCTTAAGATTCCCTAGCAGTATATAGTTTTGCTGACTTGTTAATAATTGTCGACTCGTCGCTGTGACGTCATCAATAAATACTTTTACATCTTAGGATATTTCAAGGCTTGATTTCTACGCTACAACTGGTGAAAAAGCTGGATCGATACCCATTCAGAAAAAAATGTAAAATTGATTCGGTTGAGCAAGAAGAAACAACCATGAACATCAAGAAAGAAGCAACAAATCAGGTAGGTTCATTTTTATACAACATTTACCTAGAAACCCCTCAATGTTCTCTGGTAAGGGTGCTGAAGATCCCCTTAACTGGTTGAAAAAGTACGAAGTGTGGCGAAGCATAACCAATGGGATGAAACACTTTGTCTCGCCAACGTTTACTTTTATTTGACTGGCACTGCTCTCAAATGGTTTGAGAACAATGAGGAGAGCATCCTGACAGCCTATCCTCGAGAAGAACCAGAAATTTCTGCAATTGAACATATGGTGCAGCAAGAAATTGAAAAAACCATTGCGCCAATTTCTAGAAGTTTCCCTCAAAATAGAGCGCCAAGGCCATTACCAAGCCCTAGGTACGAGTCCAACCCAGAAATTTCCAACCTAGACCGCAGCAGCCGAAACAAGTAAACGGAAGACGCGATACCAACGAATGGCGAACCACTGAAGGTAAGCCAATCTGTTTCCACTGTGGACGCCCTGGCCACGTCGTGCGCTACTGCCATGACAGGAGGAGAGAATATAAAGGCGAACAAGCTTGGAATTACAAACAGAGAGATAGGCAAGAGCCTAGAACATTCTATAATTCTTGGAGCAGCCAAGAGCCCAACGACGACTTGCCAAGAGAAAATATACGCCGCTACCGAAGCCCCTCTCCTTACACTGGCCGAAAAGGACAACATTCGTCTCCTGATAGAAGACCCAGCCAGTCGCCTCGCCGGTCCCGTCAGGAAAACTAGAAGATGCGTCCTATTTTGGAGGTAAGGCCGCAAAATTTATTAATCCTCCCTTATCGACTACATTAGAATTAAAAGAAAATTACATAGACATTAAAATAGAAGGAAAAATGACGCGTGCCCTCGTCGACTCAGGAGCCTCATATTCTGTCATTTCTGAGAGGT
The DNA here is from genome assembly GCA_030710605.1 of Cordylochernes scorpioides. Classification (NCBI taxonomy): domain Eukaryota; kingdom Metazoa; phylum Arthropoda; class Arachnida; order Pseudoscorpiones; family Chernetidae; genus Cordylochernes; species Cordylochernes scorpioides. Next base: position 33,532,404 of record CP092879.1, read on the forward strand.
TCAGACTCAAACTAAGAAAAATAATGTTTGCCAAAACTGACGTCACATTGCGAGTAGCTAACGGTAAAATTGTAAGACCAAAAGGACGCTGCACACTGAAACTGGACTTGAATGGACTACAGGAAAGCTTTGAATTTGCCGTTATGGAAGACTAGTCACGAAGTTATTCTTGGTTGGGACTTTTTGAAGTTATCTAGGGCGATAATTGATTCAGCTGACGACACACTCTTCTTAGAAAAATGTCTTTTGAGGATACCCCTAAGAACAGCTCACCTCTCTAATCGGAATTGGAATATAGAATCGAACCCGCCTCTATTCAGTTAATAGAAGTAGCAAGTCGTGACATTCCTAATGACGCAATTGTGGTGGCAGAATGTCAAAAAGAGCTATTTCTGGAAAGAGAACTAACGGCTCCCTCCTCTGTCATTTCACTTACCAATAACCGAGGTAAACTTTGGGTGGTGAATTGGAGTCCATATCCGAAACTAATCCCACAGGGGATGCATGTAGCCGATAGTGTTGTCATCGAAGATAGTCAACTATGTACTCTAGCTGATTGTAACCAAGTTGAAACAGGCGAAACATTCTGAAGACCCAAAAATCTCGGAATTTTTTATGGTGATTCACTTGATGAATCTCAAAAAGAAAAATTAAGAAATTTGTTAAAAAACTATATGGATATTTTCGAATTTAGTAAAATAAAACAATTCAAGGACGTCATTGTTAAACACCGAATTAACACTGGAGACCACCTACCGACCAAACAAAGACCTTACAGAGTTGCACCAAGAGAACGCCAAATTATTCAGGATGAGGTAAACAAGATGGAAAGACTTGACATCATTCAGCCCTCTGAAAGTCTGTGGGCCTCACCTGTAGTATTGATAAGAAAAAAGAATGGAAGCTGGAGATTCTGCGTCGATTACCGCTGCTTTAACAAAATAACAAAAAAAAGGATGTCTACCCTCTCCCAAGGATCGACCACACGTTAGACTGCTTACGAGGAGCTAGATTTTATTCTTCCATGGACCTCCAATCAAGGTACTGGCAAATTGACGTAGAAGAATCGGACCATTAGAAGACAGCATTTATAACTCTAGATGGACTGTACGAGTTCAAAGTAATGCCATTTGGGTTATGTAATGCTCCAGCTACCTTCGAACGAATGATAGATAATCTTCTGAAGGGTCTTAATGGACCATTTGCTTGTGTTACCTTGACGACATCATCGTTTTTTCAGATGACTTTGAAGAACATCTAAGACGCCTTCAACTTGTATTAAATTGCCTTAAGAAAGCTGGATCATGTCTCAATTCCAAGAAATGCAAGTTTGGTGCAAAAACTATTACGGTTCTTGGACATGAGGTGAGTGAAAATGGAATTCGTCCCGACCAAGAAAAGATTCGAGCAGTCCGCGACTTCGCTACGCCAAGGTCATTGAAGGAAGTTAGAAGTTTTCTTGGCCTTTCATCCTACTACCGCCGCTTCATACCCAATTATGCCCACGTAGCCCAACCCTTAAATGACCTTTTGAAGAAAGACTCAGCATTTAATTGGAACCAGGAAGAGCAAAATGCATTTGAAGCTCTCAAGTCAGCGTTAATTTCCGAACCCGCTCTTGGACATTTTGATTACTCATCCCCAACCTAAATAAACACTGACGCAAGCAACTACGGAATAGGAGCAGTATTAGTGCAGATACAAAAGGGAAAGGAAAGAGCCATTGTTTATGCATCCAGAACCTTAAATAAGGCAGAAAAAAATTATTCAACCACAGAAAGGGAATGCCTTGCCATCATTTGGGCTATCAATAAATTCCGACCATATGTCTTTGGACAGCCGTTCACTATTGTTACAGACCACCACTCTTTGTTCTGGCTGACCAACCTCAAAGACCCATGTGGGAGGTTAGCAAGATGGGCACTTCGGCTGCAAGAATTTGACGTCACTGTCGTGTATAAGAGCGGAAGGAAACATCAGGATGCAGACTGCTTATCAAGAAGTCCATTAGAATACAGTGAAGATATGGAGGAAGATATTCCAAGCATAGTGACTTTGAAGAACTTTAGCGAAGAGCAGATGAATGATCAAGCTCTTAGAAAAATCGCCCACCAATTACAAAGTACTCCTAATAATTCCTTTGTAAAAATCGATAACACGCTCTACAGAAAAAAATTATGATCCAATGGGGAAACCATGGCTTTTGGTGGTTCCTCGCCATTTAAGGAAGGAATTACTGAAAAATTTCCATGATTCACCCACGGCTGGTCACCTCGGATTTACTAAAACCTATGACCAAATAAGAAAAAAGTATTACTGGCCCGGAATGTATAGAACGGTTAGAAGGTATGTGGCACACTGTTCAGATTGTCAGAGGCGTAAACATCAGCCCCAACTCCCCTCAGGGCACATACAGCCAATACCTGTTCCTGAAGTTGCCTTTGAAAAGGTAGGAATGGATCTCCTGGGGAGATTTCCAACATCAGAAGGTGGCAACCGTTGGATTATTGTATGTACGGATTACCTATAACGAAATATGGGATAACTAAAGCCCTACCCACAAGTGAATCCATGGAAGTTGCCAAATTCTTCATTGAAGATGTCATCTTAAAGCACGGCGCGCCGAGGGAATTATTCACGGATAGAGGAAGGAACTTCACATCTTCGATGATAAGTGATCTGAACAACCAGTGCAGAATAACCCATCGGAAGACGACCGCCTATCACCCCCAGACAAACGGACTCACGGAGAGGTTGAATAAGACCATAGCAGATATGCTATCCATGTATATAGATGTCAACCAGAAAGATTGGGACAGGATTCTTCCATTCGTTACATTTGCATACAACACAGCAAAACAAGAGTCTACTGGGTTCACCCCATTTTTCCTTGTACATGGACGTGAAGCCGAGACTCCACTGGACGTGTTATTCCCCAAGTTATTGCCAGAAGACAACCATTTCATCCAAACTCTATGGGCAAGAGCCGAAGAAGGACGAAAACTGGCACGTATCCACTCCATGAGATCTCAAGATAGCAATAAACATCGCTATGACGCCCATCACCGAAATATAATTTATCAGCCTGGAGATCTTGTATGGATCTTTAGCCCTGTGCGTAAAGTAGGATATTCGGAAAAACTAATGAGACGTTACTTCGGCCCATACAAAGTAACCCGAAAAATATCTGATGTGACCTATGAAGTTGAAACATTCGGAAACCAGCAAGGTCATCGTAAAACAAAAGATTTAGTTCACATTTGTAGGATGAAACCATATTTAAACCCAGAGGCCCAGGAGGACCACCAAGAAGAGGACCCAGAAGATGACTCGACAAACTTCCAGGAAGAAGACATCCCCACTGAACGAACACAACAACCACAGACCCGCGAAGAGATCTCAGATCCTACACCCATTCTCGAGCCTTGAGACTGAGGATGTAAGTCTCCTTCTGAGCATCGGGTCGATGCTCTTTATAGGAGGAGGCTATGTGGCGAAGAAATATTTTATTATTTAATTTAATATATTTCAATGAAAATATTCAACAGATTATAAAAATATATATTACTCTGTATTTGTAAAATCATCTTTAAAATATTTCTTTGCTTACTTGCTTAAGATTCCCTAGCTGTATATAGTTTTGCTGACTTGTTAATTATTCTCGACTCGTCGCTGTGACGTCATCAATAAATACTTTTACATCTTAGGATATTTCAAGGCCCCCGATTCTTGCAAAAGTCCAACCCCACCAGCGAGTGCAAGTAACCAAACGGGGCTCTGGCACATTTGTAAGTGCAAAGTCTAACTGCTTTCACATGTGTAGACATGTGGTGCACTTACAGTAAAAAGCAGTCGCTAACTACCCACCATGATTATCATGGCCTGTACCACGTGTACTAGGGATAAGCAAAAAAAAAAAGGATATTTCAAGGCTTGATTTCTACGCTACAATATGGTTATATAATGATAAATGTATGAATAAATATATAAAATATAGAATAATTGATAATTATACATATATATAAAATATATACAAGGTCTTCATTGGTGGCGCGCACCGCGTGAAAGACTCCGCCACCAGTGGACTGCGAGAGTTCTTTCCCACAGAGTGGGCAGGTCGATGAAGTAGCTGGCGTTACCCAACTCAAGACCAAGATGGTACTTGTAGATGGTAGCCTTCGCTACACTGGTCAACTTCATAGCGAGAGAGAAAACTATTTACAGTAAAACCCCTCTATAGTGAACCCCAATGGGACAGAGCTTTTGGTTCACTATAGCCACGGTTTGGCTATTTTTTTTTACTTTTCAAAAATTTTAGACCGTATAATTAAAAAACAGCCATACACACAAGAAGAGGCTGCCTCTTAATAGTGGTCACTTTATTTTAATTCCCTTAATTGACCAATTTCCTTATAATAATACTGAATAATAATAGAAATCATTAGATGATAGGTTCTTCTTATCATTGACATACATGTACCTCTATGTCTAAGTTAAAAACCAAGACAAATCCTAGGCAAAGTTTTATTAAATATATATTCAAAGATATGAAATTATTTTAAAACATCATTATCACATTATATAATACAATTTTTACTTGAAAAAATGGCTCTAATACCTTGTTGTTTCAAAGCATTCTTCCAAGCATTGCACCATTCAAATAAAGTTAGTGTTTTTCTTCCATTTCATGTTTCCACATATTCTTCTAGGTCTAGATTTCGTTTTTTTTTTTAACCTGTCATGCAAAACACTGCTGACTTTAAGATCACCATAGTAAATGGCATAAAAATAATTTTTGTTTCATCACGGGACCGTTTATTTGGACTTTTTTTTTTTTTAGCCCTAAAACGTACGATCGCGGCAAAAGTTGAGGTTGATTCCTCTTTGTAACAATTTTTAATAACTTTATATTTTATATTTTATAATAGAAAAGTTATATTCTCTTATTTTAATATGTTCTTAACATTTTGCCTATGTTGTTTCACTTTGAAAAGTTCTGAAAATGGCCTCTTTTTTTTTTTTTTTTTTTAAGAAATAACGCTTTTGTTTTAAAATGCCTTTGTTTTCTTCATTTTGGAAGCCATTTGCATTTTTTATATTTCAAATTTAATGGATGCAAAGATATTCTATTTAATAAAAAGTATAATGTGTAAAAATTTATAGAACATAGAGCAAAAATAAATTGCAAAAATCAAAACAAACAATGCCGCTAAATTTATTGTTTTGAAATCGCGATCCGCGAGCTGAAACATGCTCAAAATTTTGTTTTTTAATTTTTTTTTTTAAATTTAAAATTCTAAGTTCATTATAAGCATAGTATTTTTAATAGATTTTATCATTTTGGGACCTGAAATAGGTTCGTTATAGGGGTAGTTCGTTATTCTAAAAATCGCAAAGTTCGTTATAACGATGGTATTTTCAATGGAATGGAATTGGGAATCGGCGTGGGTTCGTTATAAGGGAAGGTTCGTTATATCCAGGGTTCGTATTAGCGGGGTTTTACTGTATATTTTTTACATTTTTATATACTTGATGATCAAACAACACTAACAAGATTTAGAATTGGTCATCTCAAGCCATTGAAGATAGAAAATAACAACAAAATCTACCCCACTTGCCCAAAATGTAGCTTGACACCTGCAGCTCCAGAACACATTTTGGCTTGCGTTAGATACACTAAACAGGACCTTTGGAGAGGCCACTGCCTATCATAAAATAGCTCGACGAGCGTGAACTCGTGGAATTCGTGTAATCTTTACACAGGGGGATAAGAAACAACAACGAACATTTTTAGAAAGTTTAAAAAAAGGCTTTTTTTTTTTTCAACATTTGAAGAAACTTATTCTAGGTACTGTCACTACTAATGTAGCTAGAGGAAGCTGGTTGGCAATCACATGATGATACCAGGAAGACACTACCAAGCAATCAACATTTCCAGGAACACCACATTGATAGCGCAGCCTGGTTTAATTACAGCGATGTTGTTGATTCTCACTTTGATTGTTTTGAATAAACAACACATTTTTCCATTGTGAATTCTTAACAACCAGGTGTGGACATGCACAAAGTAATGTACTTTACAATTTTGCATATCATCCTTGTGTAGGGGCTATGCTAATCTTCTCTGTATCGTTCCAATTTTAGTATATGTACTGCCGAACAAGCATGTACATGTACAAAGTAATGAAATGAGACACATTTCAGGAAACAAGTTACAAAACTGATAAAAATTGGTTTGGAATTAGCAATTTCCCTGATTGAAACTATGACAATAACTCCTTCCATTCTAAATGGTGTCATGATTTCTTTATGATAGGTAAAATAGTGTGGAAACATACAGAGAGCAAACAAACCTCTATATTTATATAGCTCTATCTGAAACTTGCACCACCAATTTAATAAGGATCCTTTCCACACCATCTTTCTCCCATCCTATTTCTTCATCAAAGATACCAGCTGAACATGATAAAGCACAATTTGAATTATAGATTAGAACGACAAGAAAATAAGACCTAATTCAAAGGAATTGATAGTGTGTGACGTTTCAGTAACAGCGTTGTTGCAGAAACTGTCACACACTATTAATTTATTTGGATTTGGTCTTATTTTCTTGTAATACCATCTGAACATGTTAGGCTAGAGAATTGATCTTCTGACAAACTCTCTCCTCCAGATGAATTTACTACCCTGCCTCCTCCTCTCTTATCCCAAGGCAAACATGGCTTCATCAAACAAACCAGTGATTCTGTGTTTTGAATCAAGAGAGGGAAATTAGAAGGACAAAGGTGATCACTGATAAAAGCTTGATTGTGTTAACTTTATTCATGGTAGATGGGAGTGTCTCCCCCAACCAGATAACACAGGCACAATCTGCCTCATAGCATTCTTAATCTCTGTACTAGACTGAAAATTATTTGGAGTAAAAATGGGGGTAATATATACTTATGATATACAGTATAACCTCTCTGGAAAGAACACCTAGTTGCATGGCTAAAAGTCCTTTAGAGAAAGGTATCCTCTTGCCAGAGAGTTGCTAATTAGTAAAAGTAGTAATTTTGGCAATAAAAACTGTCTTTTGTAGAGAGGTGTCCTCTAGCAATAGTGTCTTTTCATGGAGGTTCTACTGCATATATATTTTATATATTTTTTGGCCTTTCTGTTGCAACATAATATTTTAATGATGGAGGACATCTGATGGGGCAATAAAATGAAGCAATGAAGACATCCATTAGGATAAATGTCAAAGTGCCACTTCTGAAAAAAAAAAAGGTGAAATAACTTTCCCCTTCCTTATATTAATCAAGAAAAGCCAACCAGCTTGTGTGTCCTCAGCATTGTGGTATAGCAGAAACTCTGCATGTGTGGAACACTCAGTGTATTAATAAACTCTATTTATACTCTGCCTTTGCCGGTCCCAAGCCCGGATGAAAAAGGAGGAGGGGGAGCAGTAACAAGCTCATTAAAAAACCTGGGCTCAGCTGACCCAGCTGATAGTACCCTGTAAGGGTTCCTAATCCAGGGATACAGGATGAACAGCATTTGTACTCCATGTTAGGAGCGGTTGCACATGGCGTCTGTTCCTCATGTCAGAGGCGGCCATTTCTTTTGGAGCTAAGTCGGCCTGCCACTGAGTAGAGCTCCCAGTCTTAATGACAAAGGCAGGCGCATTCTACCTCACCAAGTCATGATGGTTGTCAAGTCTCAAGCTTTACAAGCTTGATACCCTAATATGATTGAGAGAGAGTGGAGATAAGAAAAAAGAAGAAGGGAATACTCTATAGTAGGGAAGGGTATTTAGAGCCATACTGTCTGGACCTAAGTACACTATAATACTTATTTGGTTCAACTAGAGAGGTTTCTAGAGTATATACAGAAGTCACCAACAACCTGGGTTGTTCTTCAATCTTTTGTTGCTATTATTTTTTTTATAAGAAAATGGGAGTCCACTTGTTGAGGTGGCACCAAGCAAGTTTATTTCTTAGAAGATGTTCCAGAGAAGCTGGGCTTGATGGGTGAATCCTAGGAAGGCAGCCATCTGTAGTCTTTGGTAACAGAAGGTGGGGGCAGAGAAGTGTAATGCAGTAGAACATACTCCATGAGAGAACACTCACGGACAGTTTTCATTTGCTAAATTACCATTTTTACAATTTAACAACTCTCCGGTAAGAGGACACCTCTCCCTAAAGGACACTTTGGTTCTGCAATTATGTGTCCTTTACAGGGAGGGGTTATACTGTATTAGAAAAGAATAATTTAAACAATAATAAAGGAAATCTTAATCCATTGAACGTGAAACCTCATGAGAGGGGGGGGGGGGGGGGGGAAAGCCTGGATATTCCTGTTGTCTCTTGTAATCTATCACTGGAGGTTTACAGATTTGTTGCTAAGAGAAGCCAAAGGTAAAAGCAATGAGTTACTTTATTAATAAAGAAATGTGTCGCTTTTACCTTTGGTCTTAGCAATGCTATCAGAGATTCCTCCTATTATACAGTAATTACATATTTGTTGTTGTACCTTTAGAGGCATCTTTAATTATGCATCAGAACAATGCATTATGCTCATCACACCCACAACCCAGGAGGAGCTCTGAACATCAGAAATGGACAGCATCAAACAACACTAACAAGATTTAGAACAGGACATCTCAAGCCATTGAAGATAGAAAATAACAACAAAATCTACCCCACTTGCCCAAAATGTAGCTTGGAACCTGCAGCTCCAGAACACATTTTGGCTTGCATTAGATGCACTAAACAGGACCTTTGGGAGAGGCCACTGCTTATCATAAAACAGCTCGAGAAGCATGACCTCATGGAATTCGTGTAATCTTTACACAAGGGGATAAGAAACAACAACACCCTATTTAAAAACTTTACTAGTGCTGATAAAGAACTAGTGAAGTTTTTTTAGTTGGGTGATGGGTAGAATACATCGTTCTGATTAATAATTGAAGGGAGAGATGCCTCTCTAGGTACATGAATCCTCCCTATGTTATATTGTGTTTGATATCCAAATTATGTCATTTAGTGGTGAAAGTGCCCCATTGGTTACAGGAAGGCAGCAGCAGCAGCCCAACATCTTCCTAGCCATCCAGCCTCCCGGGGTGATTGTCAAACAGCCCCATGAAGATCTCAACCTCACCTGCATGCTCAACTCCTCCCAGGATCTCAAGTAAGACCCCACATCTGACTCCATTATCTTTGAATTCACTTTTTTCATGGATTATAAACACAAGGTAATAAGACCAAGTCCAAATAATGTGTGACTATAACAGCATTGTTACTGAAATATCACACACTATTTTTTTAATTTGGATTTGGTCTTATTACTTTGTGTTTCTAATCTATAATCCAAATTGTACCTTATCATTTTCATGGATTACTTGCTATAAATTGTTCTATCCATGATTACTCCTAACAGTGCCAACATACAGTGAATCCTAGTTATAGCAGCAAAGTAGCTATAATATTCCATTTTGTTTTTAACCATGGTTATAGCAACATCATGGTTATAGCACTATAAAAGCTTGGTCCCAAGTGATGTTGTTATAACTAGGTTCAACTTATTTAAGGCATGCTGTGATATTTTTTCTTATTCAGTTCTTTTGTTTTAAGAAGTAACAACATTATTAACCGAAACATCACATATAACATAGATTCTTCAGCCTTGCTACCTTGTGTTTCTTATCTCCAACCTAAATTGATGTCTCGCCTTTAATTAGAGTAAATCTGACAAAAAAAAAAGTCTTCAATTGAATGCCAAGTTGGCCCCTACAACTGTTGGTGTGTTCCGCTTACCGGGCAGATGCCATGTCCACAAGGCTACCCTCGACATACATACAACTGTTGGTGTGGTGTGGTCAAAGTAGCTACCGGCTGGAGTGGAAGGTGCCCATAGGCAAGGACTCGCTGTGGCAGCCCGGCCGGACCTCCTTCACCAACCAGACCAACCTGCTGACTCTCACCATCCGCCGGCTGACGGAGGCGGACTCTGGCCATTACCTCTGTGAGGTCACCAACACGGAGGGACTCTCCATCATGAGGGGAGTCCGGGTCTCCGTCAAGACAGGTCTGTGAATATACATCTTTGTACCTGCATGTACCCTACATTTCTACTCTGAGAATCTGTAAGACACTGAAAGGTCTTAATAAAGCTTTTGTTATATATATCTTTGTACCAATAGGGCTGGCTGGAGATATCTAGCTCTTTCTACCAAAATCCTACAATTTGAATCGCATATTCAAAATTGCAAGGTAACAAAGTCTTGTTCCACATTCTAATTATGTAGCTCTCTAATTATATAAAACTTATTACAGTTGAACTTTGTTATAGCAATCTCCTTTATAACAGCAACTTGGTTATCATATAGTCGATAGAACCTCTCACTATAACATCATCACTTGGGGATTTAACTTTACCATGTTGTTTTATAACCATGGTTAAGACAATTGGGACTTTAAAATCCCTGTGCTCTCAATTTTTTAAAGAGATTACTGTAAGGAAGAAGGAATAAAAATGCTGGATGTAACAACAACAAAAGAGATATATACAACTATAGTGCCTATTTCTTTTGTAAATGCAAAGTTGAACTGCTTTTCACATGTGTAGACAAGTGGTGCACTTACAGTAAAAGCAGTCACCTACTTCTACCCACCATGATTATCATAGCCTGTACCACATGTTGTTGTTTCTTATCCCCTTGTGTGAAGATTACACAAATTCCATGAATTTCATGGAATGGGGTGTAGGGGTACAGCTTTCGTTGATCATGGCACTATGATCCAGGCACACTTTGGTGAAAGTCTGACTTTGCCTGTAGTTTGAGGCCGTTCCTAACTTGGAAGCAGACGCCTTTGCTGCCGACTCTAACATGAGTACAGACGCAGCTCCTCCATATCCCTGGAGTGGGACCCTTGCTGAGGTCTATCAACCGGGTCAGTTGAAGTAAGGATTTTTAAAGAGGTCTTTCTACTATTTCTAACAATGCTGCTGTTGGTCCGCAACTGCTTATTCGTCAGAGTTATTCTGCTTGTTTCGCAGCTGGCCTTCATATCTGAAGGTTGTTCCCCTATCCGCCACCTGGGGACGCGCCCTATAGCAGTCAGCTCTGCCAAGGGGTACCACGTGTACTAGGGATAAGCAAAAAAATAAATAGTACCTATTTAATTCAATTAAATTCTCTTTTATTTTAGAGAGAGAAAGATAAATGAAAATAGTATAGATTCACAGAAGTTCTTCTAATTGCAGCTTGGTAAAAGTTACATAGACTGAGCAAAGAAGCAGCTAGATATGGAGATGGTTAAAATTACTTTAATTGAAATAAGTTGATTGTCGTTAACTTTTTAATAGAATTTTATTCTTTCTTCACTAATACTCTGGCAGTTGAAAAGATAGTGAGAGATGACTCAGTTTCTATCTTGTCTTCACAGATGAGTCTTTGTAGTGTTCTTTCTGAAAATATTGTATATTCTTTGTTGTGTGATAAAGTGCTTTACTGATATGGGTCCCAAGCCCTGATGAAAAAGGAGGAGGGGGAGCAGTAACAAGCTCGCTAAAAAACCTGGGTTCAGCTGGCCCGGCTGATAGTACCCTGTAAGGGCTCCTAATCCAGGGATACAGGATGAGCAGCGTTTGTACTCCATGTTAGGAGCGGCTGCACATGGCATCTGTTCCTCATGTCAGAGACGGCCATTTCTTTTGAGCTAAGTCGGCCTGCCATTGAGTAGTGCTCCCAGTCTTAATGACAAAGGCAGCCACATTCTACTTCACCCAGTCATGATGGTTGCCAACTTTACAAGCTTGATACCCTAATATGATTGAGTGGAGATAAGTAATCTCCATTAAGAAGACTGATATGGGAAAAGGATTAAGTAAGTAGCTATCTGTCAAAATCAATGGTGTAAATATTACTTTGTGTGGTTATCTTAATTATTGATGGTATATCCTTTTTAATAATACTAATTTTATCATTGCAGTGGATCAACCAAGAAAACTCCATAGGATTTTAGGATGCTGGCTAAACTTTCTGTGAACCCAATATACAGTAAAACCCCGCTAATACGAACCCTGGATATAACGAACCTTCCCTTATAATGAACCCACGCCGATTCCCAATTCCATTCCATTGAAAATACCATCGTTATAACGAACTTTGTGATTTTTAGAATAACAAACTACCCCTATAACGAACCTATTTTCGGTCCCAAAATAATAAAATCTATTTAAAATACTATGCTTATAACGAACTTAGAATTGTAATTAAAAAAAAAATTAAAACAACCAAATTTTGAGCATGTTTCAGTTCGCGGATCACGATTTCAAAACAATAAATTTAGCGGCATTGTTTGTTTTGAATTTTGCACTTTATTTTTGCTGTATGTTGTATAAATTTTAACACATTATACTTTTTATTAAATAGAATATATTTGCATCCATGAAATTTGAAATATAAAAATACAAATGGCTTCCAAAATGAAGAAAACAAAGGCATTTTAAAAACAAAAGCGTTATTTCTTTAAAAAAAAAAGGCCATTTTCAGAACTTTTCAAAGTGAAACAACACAGGCAAAATGCTAAGAACATATTAAAATAAGAGAATATAACTTTTCTATTATAAAAGATAAAATATAAAGCTATTAAAAATTGTTACAAAGAGGAATCAACCTCAACTTTTGCCGCGATCGTACGTTTTAGGGCTAAAAAAAAAAAATCCAAATAAATGGTCCCGTGATGAAACAAAAACTATTTTTATGCCTTAACTATGGTGATTTTAAAGTTAGCAATGTTTTGCATGACAGGTTAAAAAAAAACGAAATCTAGACTTAGAAGAATATGTGGGAAAATGAAATGGAAGAAAAACACTAACTTTATTTGAATGGTGCAATGTTTGAAGAATGCTTTGAAGCAACAAGGTGTTAGAGCCATTTTTCCAAGTAAACAATGTATTATATAATGTGATAATGATGTTTTAAAATCATTTTATATCTTTGAATATATATTTAATAAAACTTTGCCTAGGATTTGTCTTGATTTTTAAATTAGACATAGAGGTACGAGGTGTGTTCAAAAAGTATCGCGACTTTTGAATTTTCGTGGGTTACGTATATTCAAATTTCAATCTTTTTGTGGCTTTATGTTGGTACTCATGTCTCTCACTTATGCCGACAAGCTCGGCCATTTTGAATGTTCACTTAATTGTTGACAGCTGCTTTGCTTGCAGGTGTTTTGGATCGTCTTCGATTTTTACCTATTAAAAAAAAATGGATCAAAGAACCTGTATCAAATTTTGTGTGAAAAACGAAATTAAGTGCGCGGATGCATTCCGAATGTTGACTGTGGCATACGGAGAAGCTACCTTGGACCGAAGCAACGTTTATCGGTGGTACAAAATGTTCTCAGAAGGCCGAGAAGATGTGAACGACGAAGAGCGTGCCGGACGCCCGAGCACTTCAACAACAGACGAAAAAATTAATGAAGTGGAGAAAATGATATTGGCCAATCGTCGAATCACCGTTAGAGAAGTTGCTGAGGACCTAAACATATCGATTGGCTCGTGCCATTCGATTTTTATCAATGATTTGGGCATGAGACGAGTCGGCGCGAAATTCGTACCAAAATTGCTCAATTGCGACCAAAAACAGCATCGCATGAACATTGCTAATGAGATGTTGGACTCTGTCCGCGACGACCCAAATTTGCTCCAGAGGGTCATAACTGGTGACGAAGCGTGGGTTTATGGTTATAACATGGAAACCAAAGCTCAATCATCTCAATGGAAGCTGCCGCACGAACCAAGACCGAAAAAAGCGCGCCAAGTTCGGTCGAATGTGAAAGTTTTGCTGACAGTTTTCTTCGATTGCAGGGGCGTGGTGCATCATGAGTTCTTGCCACAGGGTAGAACGGTCAATAAGGAATATTACCTGCAAGTAATGCGCAATTTGCGCGAAGCAATCCGCCAGAAATGCCCGGATTTGTGGAAGAACAAAAATTGGCTTTTGCACCACGATAACACCCCTGCTCACACATCGTTGCTTGTGCGCGACTTTTTGGCCAAAAACAACACACTAATGATGCCGCAGCCACCATATTCCCCAGATCTGGTGGCCCCCTGTGACTTTTTCTTGTTCCCTAAACTGAAGAGGCCCATGAAAGGACGACAATACGCTACGCTTGACGAGATAAAGACGGCATCGAGAAGGAGGAGCTGAAAAAGATTTTAAAAAATGATTTTTTGAAGTGCTTCGAAGATTGGAAAAACCTTTGGCACAAATGTATAATATCTCATGGGGATTACTTTGAAAGGGACAAAATAGGTATTCATGAATAAATAAATAATTTTTGAAAAAACACAAAAGTCGCGATACTTTTTGAACACACCTCGTACATGTATGTTAATGATAAGAAGAACCTATCATCTAATGATTTCTATTATTATTCAGTATTAATGTAAGGAAATTGGTCAATTAAGGGAATTAAAACAAAGTGACCACAATTAAGAGGAAGCCTCTTCTTGTGTGTATGGCTGTCCTTTAATTATACGGTCTAAAAATTTTGAAAATTAAAAAAAAATAGCCAAACCGTGGCTATAGTGAACCAAAAGCTCTGTCCCATTGGGGTTCACTATAGAGGGGTTTTACTGTATATGTTTTTCTTGAAACTTCAGAAAGTTGAGTTATAAGCTTACATGGAGGAGACGGCTGTTGGTAATTTTCACTATTCCAAGCTGGAACCTGAGCATTTAATTTCAACACAGCAATTCCCAGTGGCATGCTTAAAATATGGCAGTCTGGGTAAATTTAAAAATGGCTGGAGAAGTTATTCTGAAACCAATCTACTAAATTTTTCTCTTTGTTTGCCAGGACAGCATAGTGCAATGTTGACTATTGGGTCCAAGAGTCTGAATTTGGTCAATATTGTCAGGAGGACAGAGCTCTCTGGTACTCCCGTTTATCTTGACAGGTAGGACTAGTTGGGAAAACAGTGGCGCTACGTGGAAGGGGGAAAATTTTTCCCTTCTTGCTGTAACTGCTGGGGTCGATTTGGCTCATGTATATTGTAACCTTTATTTTATATTTACAATCTTTCATATAACTAATTAAATAAATATTTAAAGTAATTCCAAAGCCTTTTTAATTATTTTTCTTCGCGGCAATATTCCGAAACCACATTGATGGCATTCAGCACCCTGTTTATAAAATGCTGCAGAGCCTGGTGAGTTGAATTTACAGTTGTTAGCTGGTAACCCAAATATGTGTAGCTTAATGTTATAGTGAGAGGCTGTTGTCCCTAAAACCACATATCAGAGCGAGCTGTATTTTGGTTTAAAGTTAGGGTTTTTTATTTTTAACATCAAAGATTTATTTTGGATTCTCCAAGAAGCACAATGCCATCTGCAAACAGAAGGATATTCTACTGTGTTTATAAGTTAGCAATATAATACAATTGCCTAAAGATATATGCAAGGTATGAAAATTTGTAAAAACCACTCGGATTGTATCAGTGAGTGTGCTAGTCAGGCCCCCCAACTTTTTCCTACCCATAGTAATTAGAACTTGAAGACTAATGGAAACTCAGGAGAGCAGGTGTGACTTGACAAGTTATGTTAAATGGGGATTGTGTGCTCCAGGGAAGGGCAGAGACAGGTGTTCTGACCTCTCCTTTGTCTGCACCGTCAAGAACCACTGCATCTCCCGCCGCTATGTCTGCGATGGCTTCAGTGACTGCTCGGACGGAGAAGATGAAGCCCCCAGTATTTGTGGTCAGTCAGCCTACCCAATTCTAAAGCAATATAAACTTTATTCCAAATGTCATTTTAGCCTGGTTCTGAGTAAATTGCTTTTGTATAATAAGGCACCTATTTATATATTTGGATTTGGCATTATTACCTTGTGCTTTGGTATAGTTATTTTTCTGAAGAGGTATGTTGCTATGGTTTCAAGATATATTTGCATGGGTCACATCTATTCTATGTTGAAGGCCAACTCTATGTAACAACCTCTTGCAATTAATCTTGCCATATATTTCATAAAAGGACCAGTGTGCCAAATGATTGAACCTTTTCCCTGACTTCAGCTTTTTCTGCACATCAAGTTCATATATCAAAGGGGGCGCAGCACAAACTTGATATACATTCTTTAAACATAATTGAAATTTATAATACAATATGATGCAGCTTATGATTTGTAGAACGACGTTTGACAAATTTTACTGCAAATGTTTCTTTTGGACGAAAATTCGTAATTTATTTTAAGGAGAAATAACAACTATTTCTCTCCTTAGGGATGAAGTATGAAAGGATGAATTGCGAAGAGTAATGATGAATGGAAAAATAAAAGTGTCCAGGGATGGGAATCCCTTTTTCCGTTCATCATTACCTTTCACCATTCATCCTTTCATACTTTATCCCTAAGGATAGAAATAATCTTTATTTCTCCTTAAATTACAAATTTGTGTCCAAAAGAAACATTTGCTGTAAAATTTTTTAAACGTTGTTCAATAATTGAAATTCTGGAAAAAACACCTTTGAGAAATTCTTCCAGCCTACAAGTAAACAACATTGCCTGTGTGTGTGTGCAGGGAAGAATCCGTGTGAAGGTAAGATCTACTGTGAAGACGGTCGGTGTATCTCCAAGAAGATGTGCTGTGACCGGAACAAAGACCCAGATTGCGCCATGATGTACCTCCATCCCTGCTGCGTCCACTACATGAATGAAAGTTAGTTCCTTTTCACTCTTTCCCTGGTGACAAGATTCTCTGCAGTGAGCGGCGAGCAAAACACCTTTCAGATATGATATAGAAGCTCACTTCAGTAAAAAATGTCATGTTTTCCCAAGGTAATTCAAATAGGAAAATGATGTTTTGATTGCAGGATTGTTACCATCTTCAGACAAAAGTACAGAATGGTTTTTGTTTGAAGATAGTAACAACACTGTTACAGAAATGCCACATATAATTTTCTTATTTGGAATTTGGCTTTGCTACGTTGTGTTTCTTACCTAAATTGTACCTCATCAAGGTAATGTTTTGCTCAGCCCAACACACGTATAATTGAAGGAGGCATCTCTTGATTGTACAACAATTAAATGTTGCTGAAGTAAGGCCAAAAATCATTATTTGATATTAATACCCATAGATGGTGGTGCTTATCTCCTTATCATATGGAGTAATTGGTGTATTTCCTGTTGATGGGAACATCTGAGGTACACAAAGGTAGGATATGACTTTGCGTGTTACTATTTTGCTGAGCTTAGTAGAACAGCCTTCATGTCTAGGGTACCAGGAGTACAAGACTCCAGACATACTGTCCTACCCAGTGTCATCTCCCCGCCATGCTGAGGCAGTTAATAGGACTTGGAGAGGCTGTAATGATGGTAAAAGCCATTATTTCAGTTGTCCAAACTGGAGATGCCTCTTTCTTTATTTTACCATCAGTTCACATTTTTCCTTTTATTTCTCCATACACACATTTTCTATGTGTATGTTTCTCTCTCAATAACTTCAACAGAAATCATCTATTCCTTATGGTGTTGAATTAAAGAGGAGTGCACATAGCTATGAAAATTTGTCCTTAAGGTAGTGAAAGAAAATGATGGAGTTCCTGATAGCTGCTCGACAGTAGTGTGTGGGTGGGTACAGGAAAGATGGGCCCCATCTCCCCCAAGTACAGTGCCAACCTCAGCTTCCTCCAGTCCACCATGTATACCATAGTGAGCTGCTCGGTGGCCTTCCTGTTCCTGGGCACTCTGCTGGTGGTGGCCATCTGCAGGTTCCAGATGAGGCGGGCGGCCATGGCTGCCACTCCCCCGGCCCCGCCCCGCCAGCCCTCCTCCCGCAGGACCCGCTCCTACCAGCACCCCTACCTGGTCACCTACCGCGACTCCAACGGGGTCCAAGTCCTGGAGCACCTGCCCAAACCTCCGCCCTACTCGGAGGCAGTCCAGCTGACGGAGCCCCCGCCCCCTTATTCCAGCCGGGAGAGTCTGGACAGGCCCCCTGCTGAGGACCCCCTGCTGCCCCCTCCCCATTTCTGAAGTGCCTTTCTCAGCAGCCGTCCATCGTCATCTCCGTCCTCCCTTCCTCTAGTTCATCCTCCAAAGTATTGCAGAGTGTAAGATATATGTACATAGCCCGCTACTCTAGCTATTGTTGATGTTTAATTGTTCTCTCTATCTTTTTATTTTATTTTTTTAAATATCTATGTAGCTGTTATTCTCACACAAATCTTCTAGTTTTTTTAGAGCTCTCTATCTTTACAAGGCGCACTTAACAACTCTTTATTTTTATAACAGTAGAAAAGTGGCTGTGGTGCCTCCACAGCACCCAGGTAGCTTCCATCAAACTTACCATAGCAATATAGAAAGGTCTCCTCCATATCAAGTCCATCACCTACTCTATGGCCAAATTTTTCTCCCACACTCCTAGATTCCCCCTCAACAACATACACACAGATCCCAGTGCCACATTGTTTTTTGGCCACACTAGATAGTGGGAGCCCCCACTTAGTTACCTGTGTGCTAGTTCAACAACCCACCTCTCTGTGCGTGCTAAACTCTACCTCTCTCTAGCTCGTCTGACTGCCACCAGATGTTTTAAACAAATGCTCTATATAGTTTATTATTATTATATATATATATATATTATGTATATAGTGTCTCTCTCAACACACAAAAATCTACAATTCAATAAATATGTTTATATTTTATATCTTATGTGGTGTGTGTGTGTGTGTTTTTGACCATTTGATAATCCAACCCCTTCCAAAACTTACATAGTTGGGCTAGGTGCATTTAGATTATATTAGTGTCATCACCGATACAAGGCTAAGGTGAAAATTCTCTGCCTGACCCAGAGATGACATTCTAATGGGCAAAAGATTTTGTTTCTTTCCTGCACATACATGTTATTAGTTCGTAGGACAAGTTTCAACTTGTTTGTTCAAGTAGTTTGTGTAAACAAGTCTTTGCAGTACATGTCTCTTGCATGTTTTTTTTAACTTGAATATCATGCAGTTAGTAAATTCTTCATTTTAGATTAACCCTTAAAGAGAAATTCATCCTAAGTTATCAAAAGTTTACAGGAATTCAGCTCCCTCAATTTCAACCATTAAAAAAGTAAGCAGCTGAATTTAAAGATTAAAGATGACCCACATGAAAGACTGCCAAAAATTGCAACCACACCGGAAACTATCAAAAAGGTGTACAATATCGAGTTGGAGGATAGGTGAGTAAAGGTATGTGAGATAGCTGAGGCCGTGGGAATATCGAAAGAAAGGGTGCCGAACATATTTCATGAAGAATTAGGGTTGCAAAAACTCTGCACAAGGTAGGTGCTGCATTTACTGAGTGCAGATCAAAAGCAAATCCACAAACGATATTCACAGCAATGTTTAGATTGGGATCCGACCGATTTTGTGCAGCGAATTTTCACAATGGATGAGAAATTAGTCCACCACTACACGCCAGAAACCAAATAACAGTCAAAGCAATGGGTGGAAGCTGGTGTTTCAGCATCAAAGAAAGTGAAATCAATCGCATCTGCCAGAAAAGTCATGGCGAGTGTGTTTTGGGATGTCAAAGGGATCCTGTTCATTGATTACCTTGAAAAAGGCAGAACTATTAGAGATGAATATTATTCTAACCTTCTTGATCAACTTAATGTCAAAATTTGCCGGAAGAGACCTGGCTTGACAAAGAAAAAAAAACATCTTTCACCAAGTGTGTTGGCAAAGGGAAAACTGCAGGATTTGAGGTACAATTTGCTCGTCCAACCCCCCTATTCATCTGATTTGACTTCTATCTTTTCCCACACCTATAGAAATTTGTTTCAGGAAAGTGCTACTCGGCCAATGCAGTTGAGAGGGCTGTAGATGAATATTTTAGCCTTCCAAACTCATTTCCAGTAAGGAATACTGATATTAGAAAATGCTGGACAAAGTGTGCTGAAGTGAAGGGAGATTGTGTGTGTGTGTAGATAAAATATTTTTAAAACTAAAATTAGTCTGTCATTGTCAGGCCAAGAACTTTTCGCCTTATCCTCAGATGTTTAGAAGATTAGACAAAAATCAATGCTGATATTTTGAAACCTTTGTAGTTTTTATTTGTTTTGTCCTCTAATAATTTTATTGTGTAAAAATATTTTCATAATTTTCAAGAGGTAGTTCAAACTCTATCTTAAAAAAAAAAAAAAAAAACTTTTATTATAGGAATTGCATGACAATAGTTCCAAGCATAAATCCATTTTGGGTAATATCCATCCTATTTAATAAGTTTTGAGTAATTTTCAACTTTATTGGATTTACAATTCCTTCAGCAGCTCTGTAAAGAAATCTTCAATGAATATACTACATTAATACACAAACATATACTGCAGTTTCTTATAGAACTGACAAATATAGAAGCTAATAATATCCCTAGTACACATGGTACAGGCCATGATAATCATGGAGGGTATAATTTGTATTAGTATGATATATATACACTGTGTAACTCAGAATTTGCAACACTAAGAATTACTGGACAGAAAAATATGAAAATTCCAGGGTAAAGTTAACTCACCAAGATATGTCAATGATGCAAATTGTTCAGCATGTTGATTGAAATATAAGAGAAGGAACTTGCAAATTTGCCAATATTCACTCCTCTCTGTATAACAGGGAAAGCAATTGATTTTTTTTTTTTTTTTACCCTGAGAAAACGTTTAGTAGCAAAAATGCCAGGCCACAGCCAAGAGATTTACTAATAGGGAACAAAAATACATACATTCCCAAGTACTAATTATATATAGTTTAAAATCAAGGAAAACCACAATGTTTGATAAAACACATTGGAGGGAAACAAATCAGGCTTTGATATTAAGCCCATGCCTAAGAAGTTTTTGAAGCTATAAGTGTTCTGCTACAAAGCTTTCAAAAAGTTTTTTGTCCTACATGCCTACATAACTTTTAAATTTTGTTTAGGAAATGAGTTCCTTTGTGAATTATCTTGCAGCTGATTGTGTGATCCCCAATATTGTTATGGGATGTACACAAGAATATAGGATAGTCATATGAGAAAACATTCAGCTATTTTTTTCCTACTCTGGTAGGGAGGTTCAAAAAATTCTTTGTTGCAACATTCTCTCTTTAAGGATTCCCTGTTGTATGGTGCTTTGTCCCTATTTTTTTTTTTATGTATTTACTATTAATAAAGCATTATCAGAAACATTATTGAATGCAGTTATATGATATAATAATATTTACCCTACATACATAACATAAAAATTTCAAGTATTATAAAAGAGCAATTGACAAAGTGATAGCTAAGTCTCAGGTCGTGGAACACCCAATTTGCAGAAATAGTGGTGAAATTCACCTTATATAAGGTTTATAAACTTTCAGCATCTTCTCATTGATAATCTAGCCATGAAAAAGTGTGGTAGCTATGCTTAATGGGCAATTATTTTTTGAAAATTTGAAGTTGGTCACATTGTCATAAGGTTCTTGGTTAAAATTACAGCGCACTATTATGGTCCAATTGCTATAAAAACCACACCTAACAATTTGACCCGAATCCATTTTACAGCTTTACCAAAATTACATTATTGTCTTGGCCTCACCAGACCAATACCTCTAGAGCCCAATTAAATACCAGAACACTTTTATGGTAACAGTGGCTCAAGGCTGTGACAGCTTCAAGGGAAGATTAGTACTTGACAGTCAATGGAATGAAAGACCTGAAGATTGCATTAGATACATGATTCTTGAGGTCACTCCTCCTATCTACTGGTCTGTTGGGAGTCTTTATGCTATATGGTGGGATCAATAATGCGAACGCGCATCCTCTGATGTCCTACCTGTTCAGCAAGGTATACTATTGTAAAGTGTTTTATATTATTAAAAAATAGAGCAGTTCCTCTGCCTGAAAAACTCATAAATTAATGGAAGAAAATTTTCTTTTCATAAACAAGAGTGATGATCTTTGATATTGCTAATGTTCCTTGGGAATCAAAGTTAATTTAGAATGAGGCAGATTCTCTGGTGAAGATCTTTTCAGGTATATTTATATATGTACAATACTTAAAATTATACCGCATAAGTTTCTTTTCTATGAAAAATCAATATTTATTTTAAAGAGAAATATTTACTATTTCTAACTTTTTTGAATGAAGTATGAGAGGGTGAAAATATGAAGAGTAATGGCGAACGGGAAAAATAAAAGTGTCCAGGGGATCCGCCATTTCCGTTCGCCATTACTCTTCATATTTTCACCCTCTCATACTTAATTCAAAAAAGTTAAAAATAGTAAATATTTCTCTTTAAAATAAATATTGATTTTTCATTGAAAAGAAACTTATGCAGTATAATTTTAAGTATTGTTTATAATCACACGCCGCAGTCCTTTATAATTTATATATGTATACCAAAAAGCCATCTCTCCATTAAAAATGCAAAAACCTTGCATTTATTTAATCTTCTCTGCAAATACCATAAATTTCAGATCAGTAAACAAAATATAACAGCTTAGGCAAATTTAAACAAAAGCTGTTAAAGATATTAATCTGTGATTTTAAATGTTTCTTTTTGACCAGTACTTTTGTTTTGTTTTTGCCCTTTTCCTAAAATGTTTCTTTCTTCTTCTTAATTATTATTTGTTCTATATGTAAAGCTTTGTTTTTTTGATACTTGAATAAACAAATTCAAGTT
Source organism: Cordylochernes scorpioides (assembly GCA_030710605.1). NCBI lineage: Eukaryota > Metazoa > Arthropoda > Arachnida > Pseudoscorpiones > Chernetidae > Cordylochernes > Cordylochernes scorpioides. Next base: position 33,555,081 of record CP092879.1, read on the forward strand.
TATTATATTTTTTGTGTGCTTTTAAAGTTAAAACACAACAGGTTATGGACCCAACCACGCATTCACTGCGAAATATAACAAAAACGAAGCAACGGTAAGCCTAAAAAGAATTCTATTTTGTTTATCACGTTAAAATTTATATTAGTAATGGCTGGAATGGATAATATTAAAATGGGTATGAATATTCCCAAATTGGAAGGATTAATAAACTGGCCAGAATATAAGAAAAATATAAAATTGCTTTTAACAATAAACAAAGTAATAGGCGTTGTTGGTGGAACATATAGAAAGCCAATAAAACAAGAAACAAATGAAGAAAAAGAGGCATATGTAAAATGGGAAAGTGAAGATTTAATATCCCAATTGTTATTTACAACAAGTGTGATGCCTGATGTAAGTCAACTAATCATTCCCTGCTCAAGTGCTAAAGATATGTGGGACAAATTGTTAAGTGTCTATGAGCAAAGCTCTGGTCAAAGATTAGACATGCTCTATAATCAATTCTTTAATTTTAAGAAGGATCCTACAGATGATATTTCAAAGCACATTTCAAAATTAGAAAGTTTATGGAATGATATGCAAAATGAACTTACTAAACAAGAAAATTTGAAATTGCCAGAATCCATGCTGATGTGCAGAATCATAAACACCTTGCCTGATGAATATTTTGATTTTAAAAGTGTTTGGGAATCAGTGTCTAAAGAAGAACGTTCTGTAGACAATCTCACACAAAGGCTTCGGTTACTCGAAATAAGAATTCAACAGCGAGATGAATGCAGCGCATCAAGTTCAACAGTACTAATGGCAAATGCATATGAAAATAAGCCAAATATGAAAGGAAAAGTTACCAAAAGTAATGAAAATTTTCAGAAAACAAGAGAAACAAGAGAATGTTACTTTTGTCATAGAAAAGGACACTTGGCCAAAGATTGTAGGTATGCAAAACAGAAGAAACTAAAGGAAAAAGAAAAGGATGAAACTAAATTAAAACTTAATTCAAAATTAAGTGAAAGTTTAATCAGTGAAAGATTCAATGAACAAGATGACATTTGGATTGGTGACTCAGGAGCTACTAACCACATTACAAGAAATGCAAGTTTTTATACTTCTTGTTGGATCCTGTGATATAATTTTGGAAGTCAGATTTTTCTTTAAATTAAATTTTGTATTAAGCAATTTTTTAATTTTTATTCTTATATGTAAATAATTGTAAATCCTTTAAAATTTCAATTTTGTATATTGTTGATGATTCAGTAAGATATGTAAATTTCTATCAAGCAAAAAAAGACTCATTTTTAGATAACTAATGTTGTAGCTACTCCTAACTCTAAAACTCAAATAAATCAAATAATTCAAGTCAAGTGGTAAAATGCTTCTTTATATCATTTACTGAACATTCAAGCCACAACAGTATGGTCCCTTGAGCCGGATTCTTTAAAAAAATTAAGGTAAGCCATTTGAAAACTTAAAATTATTAAAATAAAGTCATGCCTAAATCAGAAGTTAAAATTCTGCATAAATTCAACTTTATTATTCAGGAAATAAAGGATCTGGAATCAAGGAATAAATCTATTGTAGAATCCAAAAATATACATAGATTAAAGCTATTCCAACAAGAAGTTAATGAAAGGAAAATTAGCCTAAATCAAATTGTCAACACATTATTAGAATCAGAGTTAGATGAGACACAATATGAGGATTATTCAAAAGCCAAAGATGATATTTTTAATATGTTGGTGTCTATTGAAGAAGCCTCATCTTTGATCGAAACCAAAGAAAATACTCATAGTGATAAACAACTGCCCGAATCCAATGTCAATTTGCCTAAGATAAATTTACCCATTTTCAATGGTGATTCAGCCAATTGGCTTAGTTTTAGAGAAATATTTAACTCCACCATTAATTCAAATCAAACACTAACTGAAATACAAAAATTTCAATATCTAAATGCATCAGTTAAGGGTCCTGCAGAAAAGTTAATTCGGGGTTTTCCCATTTCTGACAGAAACTACCAGCAAGCATGGGATACCTTATGCAATAGATTTAATAACAGAAGAGAATTGGCTTTTTCACAAATCAACAAAATATTCTCCATAAGGCCATTAAAATCTATTTCAACTGGTTCTCTCTATGAAATCCTTGATGTTTGCAATGAAGGCATTAGAAATCTCTCAGTGCTAGGACTTGAGAAAAACACATTAACAGATCTAATCCTGATCAATTTTTTTGAAAAAAGAATTGGTGAAGCCCTCAGGAAAGAATGGGAATTAACCCTTCAAAATGAAGAATATCCAACATTTGAAAACTGTGAAATTTTTAGAAAAACATGCTAGAAGCCTGCAAGGTATGAGAATTCCTTTGTTCCAGGAACAAAAAACCTCTAGCAAAAATATGATGGCTCACGGCCTTTATGTCAACAAAGGTCAAAATTGTATTTTATGTCATCAAATTCATAAACTAAATGACTGCCATAGATTCATAAATCTTCCCTTGCCTAAAAAATGGGAATTAGTTAAAAAACATAAACTTTGTCAAAATTGCCTTAGAGCAAATCATGAGATATCCAAATGTCTCATCACATCAAGATGTAAAAACTGCAAGCAGAACCATCATACTCTTCTGCATGAATACAACTCTGAACCATCCATTCCACAACCAACAACCTCTCAAGAGATGTTGATTTCAACAAATACCATCTGTAATGTGATGCCTTTGGAAACGGAAACAAATATTCTACTGTCAACAGCCCTTATTAAAGTCAAGGCGAAGGATGGCTCATTTGTGCTATGTAGAGCATTAGTGGACAATGGGTCCCAAATATGCCTAATTTCAGAACAATGTTGCCACAAGTTGGGACTTGAAAAAATGAAAAATTCTTATACACTAAAAGGTGTAGGTGACATTGTTGTCAACAGGACAACATCGCAGGTTGAAATAGAGTTCACCCCACATCATAATGATCAATTATTTTCTGCCAGAGCATTTGTGGTTGGGAGGGTAACTGCAGATCTTCCAAACTTCCAAATTCAGTCAGCAGACTTTCCTCATTTAGAAAATTTGCTCTTGGCAGACCCAGAATTCTATGTCACCAAGCCCATAGACCTAATTTTGGGTGCAGATACCTTTGTAGAAATCATTCTAGGTCATAAAACAGATTTAAAGCACCATCCTAGAGCACTTAATACCAAGTTAGGTTGGCTTGTTTCTGGGAGAATCCATTCAAATATTAAGTCGAATACTTCGGTAATCAATCACTGTACCACTGAACTTGATTCCAGCATAAGAAAATTCTGGGAACTTGAAGATGTCCCAATTTCTAAGGCCCAGTTGGGTACAAAGAATGCCTGTGAGATATTATTCAAGTCAAACCTCAAAAGAGACATTGAGGGCAGATATTCAGTCAATCTCCCTTTTAAATCAACACCCAATTTAGGTGATTAAAGATCTCAAGCATTGAGAAGGTTTTTTAATTTGGAAAAAAGGCTACAGGCCAATCCAAGTCTCAAATCTCAATACATCAACTTTATGAGGGAGTACATGGAGCTGAATCATATGGAGTTGATACCACTCAAGGAGTTGAAAAAACCTTCCAACCAATGTTTTTATTTACCACATCATGGAGTCCTAAGAGAACAGAGCGTAACAACTAAAAGACATCTTCTGTCTGCTATAGCCAAAATTTATGATCCACTTGGTCTCCTTTCCCCCACGACTGTTCTGCTGAAAATTATGATACAACAGCTTTGGAAGAGGAAAACTTCATGGGATGAACCAATTGAATCAGATATAAAGTCAAATTGGAATAAATTCCAAACTCAACTATCGTGCCTAAAGGAAATCAAAATACCAAGATACCTGAACAGCTCATCTTCTGAAATAGAAGAATTACAACTACATGGATTTTGTGATGCATCCCTTAATGCTTATTCAGCAGTTTTTTACTTGAAAACTAGATTCAAAAATCAAAAGATCAAAATTATTGTGATAACCTCAAAAACTAAGGTTGCACCATTAAAGACCATTACAATTCCAAGACTTGAACTAAGTGCAGCATTGCTTTTGGCTCAACTGAATCAAGTCATTCTTGAATCATTTCCTTTTCAACCTGACAAAACCTTTTTGTGGACTGATTCACAAATCTGCATAGATTGGATAAGATCAGATGCCAGCAGATGGAAAGCCTTTGTTTCGAACAGAGTGCCGTCAATTCAAAATTTGACTCAAATCACTGATTGGTTCCATGTATCCAGTCAAGATAATCCAGCTGATTGCGCATCCAGAGGAATCATGCCTCAAGACTTGGTCAATCATAGAATTTGGTGGCGGGGTCCTATTTGGCTTCAAGAAAATAATGTTCGATATATTCCTTCTTCACCAACCCAAGTAAACCTCAATATCATTCAAGAAGAAGTCGGTGAAGGTCAAGTGTTGGATCAAACAACCTTAATTCAAAATTCAGAAACTATGTTAAATCTAGAATTCATTGAAAGGTATTCCACAATGACCAAATTGATCCGAATAACAGCTTGGTGTTGGAGATTCTACTACAATTGTCTCCTCTTTGATCCAATTCATCAGAAAGGACCTTTGACAACAAGAGAATTAACAAAGGCAATTCAAGTCTTAGTCAAATCAATCCAGCAAGTTGAATTCTGCACGGAAATAAAATTACTGAAGTCAAACAAGCAACTACCTCTGTCCAACAAGCTAACTTCTCTAAATCCCTTTTTAGACACTCAAGGACTTCTAAGAGTTGGAGGTAGACTCAAGTATTCCTATTTAAATGAAAATCAAAAATTCCCTCTCTTACTACCGAAGAATCACCACATCACCAATCTTATAATCGATGATATTCACAGGAAATACCTACATGCAGGACCTCAACTTGTATTGTCAATACTCAGAAAAAATTATTGGATTTTGGGAGCAAGAGATGCAGTCAAAAAAATCATTAAAAAATGTCTGATTTGTTTAAAATTTAAATCTACTACCATTCATCAAATCATGGGAAATCTACCTCCGGAAAGAATCATCCCATCAAGGCCATTCTCAAAGACTGGCATTGATCTTACAGGACCATTCTTAATAAAGAGAAGCCTGGGCAGATCTAAAACAATAAGCAAATCTTACATTGTACTATTCATTTGCTTTACTACTAAGGCCATTCATTTAGAATTGACAACAAGTTTATCAACTGATTCATTCATGGCCTCGTTGAGAAGATTCATGGCCAGAAGAGGGAAGCCCTCTGACATTTACTCAGATAATGCTACCAATTTTAAAGGAGCATCCAATTTTTTCCGCACTCAGTTTCAATTATTGAACTCTCAATCAGTGCAAAGATTGGTTACAGAGGAATTAATCACTTGGCATTTCATCCCCCCAGGTGGACCTCACTTTGGTGGCCTTTGGGAAGCCGGAATCAAAAGTGTGAAATCACACTTGGTCCGAACCTTTAAATCAACAACCCTGAATTATGAAGAAATGAACACTTTGATTATTCAGATAGAATCTTGCCTAAATTCAAGACCACTGGCCCCTCTAAGTAGTGATCCCAATGATTATGAGGCCTTGACACCAGCTCATTTCTTAATAGGATCGTCGTTTTCAGAAATTCCAACCTCAAACTCTGAAGTCTTAAACTTACAGACAAGATGGAAGCTGATTCAAAAACTAAAAAACTCATTCTGGTCAAGATGGTCCAAGGAATATCTGAGCAACCTCCAAGGCCGTGGTAAATGGCGAATCAAACAAGACAATATCCAAATAGGTCAACTAGTTTACCTCAAAGAGGCTCAAATATCTCCACTTCACTGGCCTTTGGCTAGGATTCAAGAGATATTTCCAGGAGAGGACAAGAATGTCAGGGTAGTCCAGATAAAGACTTCAAAAGGAGTCTTCAAGAGACCCATTACAAAGCTGATTCCATTACCTTTCAAACAATGAAAATTGTAATCTTAGCTACATAGTCTGAATCAATTAGTCCAGCATCTATACTATTGGAACTCTTTTTTTTATTTTTATTTTTTATTTTTATTTTCTGGTCATCTCTTCCCAGCCGGGGGAGTATGTTGGATCCTGTGATATAATTTTGGAAGTCAGATTTTTCTTTAAATTAAATTTTGTATTAAGCAATTTTTTAATTTTTATTCTTATATGTAAATAATTGTAAATCCTTTAAAATTTCAATTTTGTATATTGTTGATGATTCAGTAAGATATGTAAATTTCTATCAGGCAAAAAAAGACTCATTTTTAGATAACTAATGTTGTAGCTACTCCTAACTCTAAAACTCAAATAATTCAAGTCAAGTGGTAAAATGCTTCTTTATATCATTTACTGAACATTCAAGCCACAACACTTCTTATAAGGATTTTCCAACCCAACAGACTGTTAAAGTTGGAAGTAATGAAAAATTGATAGCTTATGGAAGTGGAACTATAACAATTGAAACTTGTGTAAAAGGTAAATGGCAAACTCACTACCTAACTGATGTATGGTATGTTCCCAATTTCAGTCGTAATGTGATGTCATTACAGTCCACATTGGATAAAGGGTTTGAAATGAAAATGGATAAAAAAGGTTGTAAACTTTTTAAGACAACAACTGGAGAAGTTATTGTAGAAGGGAAAAGACTACCAGGAGGCTTGTATGGTATGTTAATAACAAGTATCAAACCTGAAAATGCTGCAGAAGTCAATTTAGACAAAACCCAAAATGTCAATATGCTACAACTATGGCATGAAAGATTTGGACATCAAAATAAAAGGCATGTTCAAAAATGGCTTAAAGAACAAGGAATAGATGCAGTCATGGACAATGAACCTTGCGAGGCATGCATTTATGGCAAACAACATAGACTGAGTTTTGGATCAAGAGAACAATATGCTTCTACTCAACCTGGAAACTTAATTCATGTAGATGTATGTGGCCCTATGCAGGAGGTTTCGAAAGGAGGGATGAGATACTTTGTGTGTTTCAAAGATGATTTTACAAAATACTGATCAGTGTATTTCCTAAAAGAAAAGTCACAAGTCATTGAAAAGCTAGAACAATTTCTCTTGGAAACAAAGACTACTGGACATATAGTGAAAGAAATTCTCACAGATGGAGGAAAGGAGTTTGTAAATAAAGAAACCTCAAAAATTACAAACAAGTATGGTATTAATCATAGGATCACAATGCCATATACTCCACAACAGAATGGTTCAGCGGAAAGGGAAAACAGGACTTTAATAGAAGCAGCTCGTTCAATGATATATGCCAAAAATATGAGCCTAAAGCTTTGGGCAGAGGCAGTTAATACTGCTACATATGTTTTGAATAGAACAGGACCAACACAAATTGAGGGAAAGACACCTTATGAACTATGGTTTGATAAAAAACCAGCAGTTGATCATCTTCGAATATTTGGAACTGAATGTTTTGTTCATGTGCCTGATGAAAAGAGAAGAAAGTTAGATGCCAAAAGCGAAAAAGGTATTTTAGTTGGTTATTGCAGTAACAAGGATGGGTATCAAATCTGGATGCCGAACTCAAACAAAGTTGTCACAAGTAGGGATGTAATATTCAAGGAAACTATACCAACATTTAGCCTTGATATTGAAAAGAGAAATAAGGAACTTTCAAGTAATCAGATTGATGAACAAAATGATACTCAAGATATTGAGAAAATTGAAAGCAATGTTCAAACATCAGACGTATACAATCTAAGAGATCGATCAAATATATCAAAACCTCAAAGGTATATTGATGCTGAAATAAATATTGCAGAAGGTCTTGAACCCAAGACATACAAAGAAGCAATGGATTATCCAAATGCACTACATTACCACCTGGCCAAAAACCAATTGATTGTAAATGGGTATTAAAGACCAAATTGAATTCTAAAGGAGAGATTACAAGATATAAGGCAAGACTGGTGGCAAAAGGGTTTGTACAAAAGAAGGGTATAGATTATGAAGAAACATTTAGTCCTGTGGCAAGACATGACACCATAAGAACTCTTTTAGCAATTGCTGCTAATGAAGACTTAAAATTGGTACAGTTTGACATAAAGACAGCCTTTCTCTATGGAGACTTACAAGATCAAATTTATATCAAACAACCTGAAGGATTCAACAATGGAACAGATCTTGTATGGAAATTGAAGAAAAGTCTCTATGGACTTAAACAGTCACCAAGATGCTGGAATCAGAAAATAGTCAACTTCATGAAAGAAAGATGTCTGAAGGAAAGTACAGCTGACCCCTGTTTATTCTTCAGAAAAACAAATGATCATCTACTCATTATTGCCATATATGTTGATGATGGAATCATTGCTGGTACAAATGAACAGGAAATCAAAGAATTTCTTGATGAACTAATGTTTTCATTTAAGATCACAAGTGAACCATTAAATTTACTTTTTGGGTATTGAGATAGAGCGGCAACCGGATGGGTCAATCTTTATAAATCAAAAGGCATATATAAAAAGAATTCTTGAGAAATTCAATATGTCTCAAGCGAATAAAGTGGGAACACCAACTGATAATTCTACTGTTCCTGGGGAAACAGAGATTCTAGAAAATGTTCCCTTTCTTGAAGCGATTGGTAGTCTGATGCATCTGAGCTGCTTAACAAGACCCGATATCACTTTTGCACTGAATAAAGTTTCTCAAAAACTTGCAGCACCAACAAAATATGACTGGGAAGCAGTTAAACGAATCTTCAAATATCTTGTAGGAACAACTGAATATGGAATTATGTACCAAAAGGGTCATAAAGTAGGAGTTTTGGAATCTTTCGGTGATGCAGATTTTGCTGGAGACCCAGAAACTAGAAGATCTACCAGTGGAGTTGTGTGTAAACTGGCTGGTGGTGCTATTTCTTGGCTTAGCCAAAAGCAAAGATCAGTATCTTTGTCAACAACTGAGGCCGAACTCATGGCAGCAAGCAATACAGCAAAGGAAGTCATTTGGTTAAATAGACTTTTCAGTGAAATTTCTCCACTAAAAGAACAACCAATTATAAAAGTTGATAATGCAAGTACAATTAAATTGATCAAAAATCCTGAATTTCATAAGAGAACCAAACATATAGAAGTAAGGCACTATTTTGTGAGAGAAAAGTATCATGAAGGTATTTTCAATGTAGAACATATTTGTGGAAAAGATCAAGTTGCTGACATTATGACCAAAGGGCTCCCTAAGCCGCGTTTCCAAATGCTGAGATATCTACTGGGTATGAGGGACATTTGAAATCTGATTAAGGGGAAGTGTTGAAGATATTAATCTGTGATTTTAAATGTTTCTTTTTGACCAGTACTTTTGTTTTGTTTTTGCCCTTTTCCTAAAATGTTTCTTTCTTCTTCTTAATTATTATTTGTTCTATATGTAAAGCTTTGTTTTTTGATACTTGAATAAACAAATTCAAGTTTATTATATTTTTTGTGTACTTTTAAAGTTAAAACACAACAAAAGCAAACTAATTCTCTCTTTCCTTGATATGGTAATCATCAGTACAGGGGCGGCTTAGTAACCTTCCAAGGAGGAATTGTCAGCAAACAATCGGAAAAGACTGGTGAACCTTTTGCGTATCAAATATCAGGTAAATAATAAAGCTCGATCTCTTCTCTTCATAGATCCAACAATCACTAAGGGCACTACATTTTTTTATCATATATAATTGAAAATAGTTTATTAAATTTAAGTTCTGTTTTAAAAATTATTACTCGCGCGCTGCGTATGTATAGTATATTACTGCAATTACCAAAACTGAAAATTTCTTACACATTTTCACTGAGAAATAGTGTTTCAGGTATTAAAAAAAAAATTACGTAATATAGCCTAAATTCTGAGGAGCCTTTTCTCTACTTAAAATGATCGGGACAACCATTTTGTTGCACATGTTAACTCTGTGAATATTGGAATAGAATATTCTATATCAATAAAAATCATAAGTTCTCCTATTTTGATTTTTCTAAATAAACAATTTTTGTTTGTTTATATTTTGTTAAAACTTGTGTTTTAAAAATTAAAATACTTGTGTATTTAAAAAATACATTGTAATTATCATTATTATAATATATCTAAACCTTAAAATTAAGTAATACATTTGTTCTGCAATTAATCAAACAAAGATGAATGAAGATGCAAATGAAATTTTGCAAGGAATAATAAAGAATAAATGGGGTGAATCCCTTTGTCAAGACTCAGATAGCGATGAAGAAGAATCGGATAGCAATTCCCAAAATGCGGATGAAGAGATGGAAATAGATGAGGTTGAAGAATCGGCAATTCATGAACCAAATGTTTCGGATATAACACTTGAGTATATTAATAGTGACTCTTATCTAGAATATATTACTAACTTTACTGATAAACGAGAAGCAACACAAGAGAAGAATGATACAGAAGACACAATAGATGGTGGGTCTCAAAAGCCAAAAGCAAAGAAAAGAAAGAGACCAACTTTACCAAAAACATTAAGAGGTGTGATGGGGGCTGCCAATCTTTGTTCTGCTCAACAAAAATATGAAGAATCAATTAAAATGTGTCTTGAAATTATTAGACAAGCTCCATATGCTCCTGAGCCCTATCATCTATTGGGATATGTATTAAATGAAACAGGCCAACGAGAAAAAGCTTTGCAATTCTCCTTAATATCTGCCTATTTACAACCAGACGATCTTCAGCAATGGAAAGATCTTGCAGATCAAGCAGTAGAACTAAATGAAACTAGGATTGCCCTCCGCTGTTATGATCGAGCTATTAAAATTGATCCCAAGAATCTTGAACTTTACTGGGACAAATGTGAACTTCTAGAAAAAATTGGAGATAATAAGAAACTTTTGGCTTGTTATGAAAATATATTAGAACAACTAACAGATAAGAAAAGTATGTTCTATGACCTTTCAAAATTAATAGCAGAGTTATATGGGAATTATAACAACATGGCAGCAGCTGCGCAAGTCTTGTACAAAGCCTTCTTTAATGCCCCAGAAGAATTTTCAGTCTATTTGGTCAATGATCTTCTCAATATGAAATTTGCTTTAAAGAAACATAAGGATGCATTAAAGGTACTTCAGCATTATTGTAATGTGTCTTTTGAATCACCCAAGGAATTGACCTCAGATGAGGATTTTCAGGAATACCTAGAAAATGCTACAGCCTGTAAAGTTCCAGAGGACATCATTACAGACTTCCTGGCCAAGTTGATCATCTGTCTGATTCACCTGAAGGCCGCTCACTTGGTCCCACCGCTGATAGATGAGCTGCTGGAGAGTGACAGCACAGATGAGATCCATGATCTCTACCTCGATGTGGCTGATGCCTACATGGAGGCCGGGGAGTTCAACACCCCACTGACCCTGCTCACCAAACTCTTTGATTCCACACAGGCCGACCAAGCCACCGTCTGGATCCGCTATGCAGACTGCCTCTGTGCCCTGGGCAGGGAAGATGAAGCCATGACAGCCTATCAGAAGGTGGTAGAGCTCTCTCCCAAGCATCTCAGTGCCCGTCTCTCCCTATCCTCCCTCCAGAAGAAGAGGGGGATGACTGAGGCAGCCATTTGTACCTTGAAACAGGAGAGCAGTTCCACCCATCTGGACACGGAAATCCTCTACCAGCGCTGCAAGCTGCTTTATGCCAAAGATATGATTGAAGAGTTCATCACAGAGGCCAAGCTGCTGTTGTGCAGCCACAGTTTCCCCATCAGGATCCCCATCCAAGTCAAGGCAGTGCTCTTCAACAAGACCAACCGCAAGAAAATTGAAGCCCTGCGAGAGATCCAGGTGAACTGTGCAGCAGAGCTGGCCAAATTCCCCTCTCCAACCTTCACCCCCCATTCCATCCCAGAGACAGAGATCTGGGACATCTGCCTTAAGCTCATCTACAAGGTGTTTGAGCTGAAGCGCTATGATGAGGTGGAGGGCCTGGCTCTGCAGTTCCTGAGCTCCAGCTTCCTCCTGAAGGATGCTGAAAAGGCAGAGGAAGCCAACTTCCTCGCCCTTCTGGCCTGCTACCACAACTACAGCATCAACAATGCATTCACCCTCATCAAGTACTTTTGTCTGAAGAACCAACACAGCATCAAGGCGTGGAACCTGTTCAACCGGATCACTCTCATGGCAGACAGCATTCGCCACCACAGGTTCTGCATGAGACTCCTCATCAAAAGCCAGGAAAGCTTGCCGCCAGTCCTTTTGATGCTGGCCCACAATTCCTTGGCCTTGGGCACCTATCGCTTTGCCATCAGTGCCTACACTGAGCTCCTGGAAGTGCAGCCAGATGACCCCCTGCTCTACCTCAACATCGGGGTGGCCTGCATCCACATGGCCTGCCAGAAGTTCCAGGCCCGCAAGAACTACCTGCTCTTCCAAGGGCTGGTGTACATGTTCCGCTACCTGGAGCTGCGAGGTGCTTGTAAGGAGAGTCTGTACAATCTGGGCAGGGCCTTCCAACAACTGGGGCTCAACCACTGGGCTCTGCACTACTACAAGCAGGCTCTGGAAACTGAGGATATCATTGACCTGCACGGCGGACCCAATGTCTTCAACCTCAACTTTGAAATTGCCTTCAACATGAACCACATCCTGGAAGCCAGCAAGTGCCACTCTCTCGCTCGCTACTACCTACAAAAGTACTGCATCCTCTGATTCCACCCCTACAGAAATACAGTGAGGTTTTAGAATGGACAAAAGTAACAAGTTTGCAAATGGCTTTTTCCCTGTTTAAAGGATGTTAAATGAAAGGCCTACTACTGTTGCCTACAACCATGAAAGGCATACTTTCATGTAAAGGTTGCACAGAAAAGGGGCCTTTTTATTAGATCTTTTTTAACATGGAAAATGTGATTTCTTGCATGTGATTTTATACTTTTAAATTATAAAGGTTGTATAAATAAGTAACAAATACATTTATGGGGATTGTATATAATTTCTTTGTAGAATTTAAACAAATGTATATTCTTGAACAAAATTGATCCAGTTGCTACTTTGTACAAAATTATGTATAGATTTTTTTTTTAAACTAGCAAATTTGATTTTATTACCCTCTAAAGGGGGCTGACATACAAAATATAATTATAGCTATTGTTTTGGTAATGTCATTGTTACAGAAATGTCATCTAAAGATTATGTCTTTCTACTCTTTGATTGTACAATTTGTATAAACTATCATAATATTTTTTCTGATCTTTTAATATTTTCAAACATTCCTGCTATAAACACAATGCTACCCATCTAAGATTATAATAAAGAACAGATAAGAAGGTGAAGAATATTTTTAACAGGTGAAGGAAGTGGAGATGGGAAGTGAAGATGAGAAGGAAGTGGTAACATACAGGTTTGTAATCAAAGTTATTTCATTTAGATGAGTTTCCGACCAAGGCCATCTACACTTTGTTTGAAATTAAGTTTTATTCTTCTTTTATATGAACTAAAGAGTATAATTAAAGGCATATCTGTAAATATCATTTATATTTCCTCTTTCTTCCATTCTATTAATTGAAGCACATGTCTTTTGGATGAAAAAGGCTTCTTTGAATTGTCTTTTGTAGTAATTTTTTTCATAATCCAGTGTTCTTGGGTTTTCTAAATTGTATAGATTCAATTTATAAAATGATAAATTCAATTTAGAAAACCCAAGAACTACAAAAGACAATTCAAAGAAGCTTTTTTCATCCAAAAGACATGTGCTTCAATTAATAGAATGGAAGAAAGAGGAAATATAAATGAACTAAAGAGCTTCATCTATATACCCAGTCTCTTGATTTCAGGCAGTCAAAACCATAGTATCAATAACAAGACCTTTATTCTTATAAAACCATGATATTAATAACAAAACTTGAATCATATAACATTGAGTACAAGTGATAAGGCACAATTTGGATTATAGATAATAAAAACAAGGTAATAAGACCAAATTGATTTATTTATTTGGGCTTATTACCTTGTGATTGAGTACCAGTGATACCACACATTGTCACAATCTCACCCTGCCACTACCACTCCTCTTTGACTATGGTTATGGAGTTCTTCTTTCTTATCTCCACTCAATCATTCATGACTGGGTGAAGTAGAATATGTCTGCCTTTGTCATTAAGACTGGGAGCACTACTCAGTGGCAGGCCGACTTAGCTCCAAAAGAAATGGCCACCTCTGACATGAGGAACAGACACCATGTGCAGCCACTCCTAACATGGAGTACAAACGCTGCTCATCCTGTATTCCTGGATCAGGATCCCTTACAGGGTACTATCAGCCGAGCCAGCTGAGCCCAGGTTTTTTAGTGAGCTTGTTACTGCTCTCCCTCCTCCTTTTGGTTATGGAGTGTTAACTGATGATGAGCCTAGCCTTCTCATCTACAGTTCACCAATTTTTGAAACTTTGTCCATTTATGATTAAAAATTCAGGATTATTCCATCTTCAAAATACTTAATTCTAATAGTACAACTTTCTGCGTGAGAATTTGTCCCCAAAACATAGGTACTTTTGGTGTCATCCTGATGCTGAATTAGATCAGGTCTTGATTTTACAAAATGTAATATACAAAATTCAATAATTTTTTCTTATCCAAGAGTTATTAAAGTATCTCAGTTTTTTTTTTTTTTTGCTTATCCCTAGTACACGTGGTACAGGCCATGATAATCATGGTGGGTAGTTAGTGACTGCTTTTTTACTGTAAGCGCACCACATGTCTACACATGTGAAAGCAGTTCGACTTTGCACTTACAAATGTGCCAAAGCCCCGTTTGGTTACTTGCACTCGCTGGTGGGGTTGGACTTTTGCAAGAATCGGGGGGCCATTGGAGCATTTTTTTTTTTAAACAGAAAAAAGTGTCCAATGCGGGGATCGAACCCGGGTCGTAGTGGTCGTAAACCAAACGGTTTAACCAGCCTTCCACCGACACAGTATCTCAGTAGTATTCAAGAGTCTCATATTGTTATTTATCATGATATTCAATAAAGGAAAATTCACAAAATTCTTGTACTATATTGGATATTTCAAAAGTTGCAATTATTAGATTTTGTATTTTATAATTTAAATATATGGGCTATATAAGCTTTATTACAATTTTTACGGAAGAGAATGAGAGAGTTTTTTTTTTTTTTTGCTTATCCCTAGTACACATGGTACAGGCCATGATAATCATGGTGGGTAGAAGTAGGCGACTGCTTTTACTCTAAGTGCACCACATGTCTACACATATGAAAAGCAGTTCGACTTTGCACTTACAAAGGTGCCATAGTCCCGTTTTGTTACTTGCATTCCCTGGTGGGGTTGGACTTTTGCAAGAATCGGGGGCCATTGGAGCATTTTATTTTTTTTAAATCAGAAAAAAAAGTGCCCAATGCAGGAATTGAACCCGGGTCGTAGCGGTCAAAAACCAACGGTTTAGACCATCCTTCCATCCACCCCCGAATGAGAGAGTAATTGATCAGAAAAGTGCTCATTTATTAGATGGGTGAGCCAAAGTACCGTTTTTGTATTAGAGATAACTTTTTCGATCTATAATCCAAATTGTGAAATTCGTAAAACTTGAGAAATTGATGAATTCAACAGCAGCAAAGTGGTTACCTTCCATCCAATTAGGATTTGGTGAAATAAGGTAACTTTAATTCTTCAGAAATTGATCCTTGAGGAACTTTTCTACGATATCTTTGATCCATGTCCAGTTATAATAACCCTTATTGATTTTTAAAACCATTGTTGAGAAAGTCCAAGGAACCATATTATCTATCATTCAAGCTACTTCTAATTTTCTAAAATATTTTAATCACTAAACACAAAGTAATAGGACCAAATTCAAATCAATAGTGTGTGACATTTCTGTAACAACGTTTTTACCATCTTCAGACAAAAGCACTGAATGAGAAATTATACCACAGCATGATTTGGATTATAGATTATAATAGAAGAAAAAAAAAAAACCCAAGGACACTAAATTTTGAAAAAATGACTACATGAGGCAATTTAAAGAAGCCTTTTTTTTATTCAAAAACATGTGCTTTAATTAATAAAATGGAAGAAAGAGGAAATATAAATGATATTTACAGATATGCCTTTAATTATAATAAAAAAAAAAAAAAAACTTTTAATTATATATATATATATATATACAGTATAACCTCGTTAATTCGACACACCCCAATTCGACACTTGGCGATAATTCGACCATGTTCCGATGTCCCGACCTCCGGCCTATCAAATAACAAACCGTAATTCGACAATATAAATAACTAGAGAAATCTCCAGTCTGGCAAATGAAAAAGCTTGTGGCGCTGACGAAATTCCGAATGAAGCATTAAAGACCCTACCTTTCGAACACCTTGTTACTCTAAAAAATACAGTCGAACCTCTTTAATTCAACACCCCAAGGGATCAGAGCTTTCGGTTGAATTAAAGGAAGTGTTGAATTAAGGTGAGATGATTAGGTAATCATCTAACTCGCTAAAATAATATATTTTTAAAATAGCCTTGTAATATAAATTAATGATATTAATTGAAACCATTGTGTGTTTTTATTTTATTTTCATGATTAACTTTTAGTATCAGGGACAAAATGGCATTAATAAATATTTTAGAAACAAAAATAATTGTAACAAATAAATTTACCGGCAATGTGTTTCTTTTCAGTAATATAATCAAATATTAACTCTACAGACATTAAAATGTTTAATATAATATATGTAATATATCCAAAGTTATTACACTGCAATATTTGATGTATTACACTGTTGTTGAATCCTGTCGACTCTATGTAATATATCCAAAGTTATTACACTGCAATATTTGATGTATTACACTGTTGTAGAATCCTGTCGACTTAACCGTTCTGTGACAATATCGTTGCGGAATTTCTTGTTGTTCGATTTGAATGGTGAGGATTGGTTGAAACGCAGTCGTTTGAGTGGAAGTTGAAGCATACAGTTAGGAATAATCAGGACACGTGATGGGGTTTGAAAATAAAAGGCAACTGGGTTGGAGGAAAGAAAGCTTGAGAAGAGCGTGCGATTTTGATTGTTAATTATCTGATCACATGGCGGTGATTGACTTAGCTATGGGCTGAGCGGAGGGAGAGAGGTCCAGAGCAGATGTTACCTTGTTGGGAGCGAAGGAGCAACTCTAGGTGTTGTTCCGATGGTAGCCAAAGCACAACTGACAATTCTTGTCTTTCGATTTAACACCACGAGTTGTCTTCCTTCCCATTGGTCGAAGGATGGAACGTGCCCGTTTTTCTATTGGTTGACCTACTTAGTTCTTGCTTCCTAATTGGACCGGCGGCTTCCTTTGGTGGAAGATACGCTCGGCCTGGTCAGGAAGTATCGGGTGTTAGTTCGACTCTATTTACTTCCGCGTTATCAAATACGTCCGGTCCTGTCCGGAAATATTGGGCGTCTCTATACTAATATAACTTCTGCGGATACTAGATACGTCCGGGCTTGCCAGGAAGTATTGACTGTACAAGTTATTTATACTTGTGCCCGCTTTTAGCCTGCTTCCTATGTCTTGTTGCTACTTCCTTTCCTCCAGTTACCTTATTCTTTATTAAATCTTTGAAAATCATACATTGTACATGCATAGTGGGTCGGGGGTGCATATAATTATATACAAATTATGACAGATGCGCCCCCCTACATGTGAAGAATTCAAGAAGGGGTTAGCCTGAGAGAATTCTGTAAAGTGAAAAATAATTTTGTGGGAAAATTAGTTGTGGGTATTGAGAGGTTATATACAAGCATTGGTGGCGATATAAGAAGTAAAATAGAATGGTGTTGATGATATAGGTTGAGTATAATTAATAGAAATCAAAAAATTTTTTAATTGTAAGAAATCAAAATGAATGCTATGGTACATAGTGGATTAAAAAGAAAAGAAAATGCGCCTAACTAATTTCTACTCGAAATTGGAAAAAAATCGAGGGAGTTCTATTAGGGCTTTTGAGAAATCAAAAATAATATAAAAATAAAAAGTTGGACGAAATCAAAGTAAAGGTTTGGTTGCATGGTGAGGAAAAAAAAAATGTTTTGTTGCATGGTGAAAAAAGAAAAGTGCTTGTTGCATGGTAAAAAGAAATGCCTAATTATATTTCTGCTCGAAATTGGGAATGGAAATCGAGGGATTTTTATTAGATCTTTTGAGAAATCAAAAAATAAAAATAAAAAGTTGGAAGAAATCAAAGTGAGTGCTTGGTTGCATGTTGGAAAAAAAAAAATGAAAAAATGCCTTACTAATTTTTGCTCGAATTTTGGGAAAAGAAAACGAGGAAATTTCATAAGGTGTTTTGAAGAAATCAAAGTAAAATAAAAAGTTGGAAGAAATCAAAAAATAATATAAAAGTTGGAAGACATCAAAGTAAATGTTTGGTTGCATGGTGAGAAAAAGGAAAAATGTTTTGTTGCATGGTGGAAAAAAGAAATAAAAAAAAAGAATGTTTTTGTAAATCAAAATAAAATATAATATCCAATTTTAAAAGAAAACCAATGAGTTCTCGTTGATTTGAAATTATGATAATATAAACTAATTGGTAAAAAAAAATGATAATTAATGATTAAAAGTGATAATAAGTTGAATAAATTGATAAATTGATTATATATTTAAATTTTTATTGAGAGAAAATAATGAAAATGATTAATATGAAAAATAAGGTGTATTGGTTTGGACCCTTTTGTATATCTACATGCCCTATAAATGTTTTAATTGCTCAATTATGCCCTATAAATTTTTTGTCTTTGTGTGTGTTGTGGAAAATGTTAGAAGTCTGTTGTGTAAGAAATGTGTGTGCGTGTACCTTGTTTGATTTTCGAATGACAGTCGATTTGATTGACATTGTAAAAGTCGATGTGCAGGCTTGAATTGGAATCCAAAATCGGTGGCATAGAGAGAGGAATCTGTGCGGGGAGCGGTGACCTAATTTTACGTGTTGGCCAGAAGAGGGGTCCGAAGTAATTGGAGATCGGAAACGAGGCGCTCCTTTCTGTTTGCATGTAATTGGATCAGGAAGTGGGGGAACTACGTTTCCTGTCCGCCTAATTGATTTTGTGTGCTATTTGCATCTTGTTTTTGGAGTGTGACTTCTCCGACATTGGTTGGTCATCTTTCAGTTACTTCTATCTCCTCGGCATCTATTTAGATTTTCTGCAAAGATGTTTCCTAATGTTTGTCCAAAATTAAAAACTGCCTCTTGTAGTTCGAAGATTTTATGAGCGGGCATGGTATAGATAAACAAATAATTAATAAATAAAATTGGGATACATTTGTATGGTAGAACTAACAAACAAAGGATGAAAATCAGATGAAAGATAGGGTATTGCCCCAGGTTCTCCCATATTTTTGTAAATGGGGACTCTGAAATATTTGTTTGAACCTTATTAATTGTAGAATTTAAATGATTGGTAGGTTCGCAGTTCTCCTGTTTGATCGTTAATGGTTTTATTAGAGATATGTCGGCGGTAATTGGTTTAAGTGGAAATATGTGATCGTTTCTCTGACGTGGGTGGTGTAATTTTGGCATTGTTTGTGTTGTGTGTACGCTGTGCTTTATGTACGAATTTTGTTTTGCTTTGGGCCCTGTGTCGGTATTTTTACGTGAAGGTTGGTTGTATTCATCGATTCTTCTAGCGAATCGGCAGGTGGGGCAGGTTTTTACCTGTTTTGCGATGTCTTGTGTCATGTTCTGCCAATAATATTGTGACGAGATGAGTCTCGTCATCTTGGAGATGTTTGGGTGGTGGTGTTGTGTGTGTACGGACTTAAGAAGTCTGGTTGTAAGTGAACTTGGGACTATAGTTTTAAGTACTCCTTTTCGGGAGACGGTGCGCAGTTTATTGTGATCCATAGTCACGCGAGATTTTCCCGGTGGAGAAGACTGTTGGCTCTTTATGAGTGGCGCATCTAGAAAGCCACAAAATGGGATACGAGTTACAACGCCCGTTTCATATTGTTGTACTCCATTTATGCTACGGACCTCATATTCGTATCTTGACAATCTTAACCTCCATCGAAACAATCTGCCTGACGGGGCTTTGATCTTTTTCAACCACTGCAATGCAGGATGGTCAGAAAGTATTGTAAACTTTCTGCCCATTAGACAGGCGCGGAAGTTATCCACACTTTCCACAATGGCTAGGCATTGTAGTTCCAAGTCTGAATAATATCGCTCGTGACCACGCAGAGAGCGGCTGAAATGTTGAACTGGGTATGTCTTCCCATCAGGGTAGACTTGTTTAAGAATGCCTGCAATGCCGAATGTTGAGGTGTTACAGTACACCTGGCATGGCAGACCTTCTTGGTAAAGGTATAATGTGGGGTGTGTGGTAAGGTTTTCTTTCAGGTTAGTGAACGCTTTCTGGCATTCGTCACTCCAGACCCACATGACATCCTTTTTTAGAAGGTTGACAAGTGGCGTCCGCAAGCGGGCGTGGTCCGGAATGAACTCTTTATAGGCGTTCACAGTTTTTAGGAAAGATCGCAATGTTTTTCGATTGTGTGGTTGTTTGGTGGCGTGAATTTTTTCTATGTTTTGTGTAGACGGGATGATTGTATTATTCTTAACGGTTGTGCATGCGCTTGTTTGTTGTTGTTGTCTTTTGGCGCGCGTGTTGCGTTTGTTGTGCGGGTTGTGCGTGTTTGTTGCGTGGTGACGTATGGGTGCGTGTATGTTGTGAGGTACATTTGCGTAATTATGGCGTGGCGAGGTATGGTCATGTGTGGATTTTGTGTGGTAAGTGGGTGAGCTGTGTCGGTGTACGGACACTTTTTTGGGCATTATTGGAATTGTAGGTTGAAGTCGTGGTGGCTTTATATGTTGTGGGCATGAAAAGTTGCGTGGTGTGAGATTAGAATGGTGGCATGTAAATATTTGGGGTTTGGGCAATGAATGCAGGCAAGGGTTTCCATGTGTGAAAGCTTTGTGTGCTGTACGAGCCCTTTGGGACAGGTTTTGGTCTAGCCCGTGCTTGCATTCATTTGGTACATGTTTAGATACATGGTTAAAGGGGTAGGTAGGGTTAGATAAGAGTTCAAAGTCAATTCTTGACGCCATAGGGGGGGGTGCCTACCTTAGTCTCGAAAGGGCTGCTCGGCTGGGGTGTCTCTGGCTTGACTTGGTTGTTGTGGACTCGGGACTGGTGATTTTGGGACTGCTCGCACCGTCCGCGAAGTGGAAGTGAAGTCCGGTACTGGAATGTCGTTTCGGGATCGTTTGCACTGTCCCGGTTTGTGCGGATTACTTTCAAGTGCGGGGTACGGGTACGGCATGGCGGTGGATGACTCCTCGGTGGTCGGTATCCGGTCTCGGTGACACTTGCCTGGGGTGGTGGCACGTGCGTCCGCTGCCGCGCTCATCTCGCCTTTCGGTCGGCGGGGGGTGTGGGCTGCTCCGAGGGTGGCGCTACGGAACGTCGTTTGTAGTTGAGTGGACCTTGCTCCTTGAAGTGCGGCGGTCAGCTGCAAAATTATTGTCGCCAGGGTGTGTTTTGTCGCTTCGCTCGTTGCCAGTTTCTTCCCTCTTTCTTTCGTAGGGTTGTCCGTTTTTACGCCTATGGGATCCTGATTAAGCTCCATAATATCTTTATCCTGTCGACTTATTGTAATATATCCAAAGTTATTACACTGCAATATTTGATGTATTACACTGTTGTAGAATCCTGTCGACTCTATGTAATATATCCAAAGTTATTACACTGCAATATTTGATGTATTACACTGTTGTAGAATCCTGTCGACTTAACCGTTCTGTGACAATATCGTTGCGGAATTTCTTGTTGTTCGATTTGAATGGTGAGGATTGGTTGAAACGCAGTCGTTTGAGTGGAAGTTGAAGCATACAGTTAGGAATAATCAGGACACGTGATGGGGTTTGAAAATAAAAGGCAACTGGGTTGGAGGAAAGAAAGCTTGAGAAGAGCGGAGCGATTTTGATTGTTAATTATCTGATCACATGGCGGTGATTGACTTAGCTATTGGCTGAGCGGAGGGAGAGAGGTCCAGAGCAGATGTTACCTTGTTGGGAGCGAAGGAGCAACTCTAGGTGTTGTTCCGATGGTAGCCAAAGCACAACTGACAATTCTTGTCTTTCGATTTAACACCACGAGTTGTCTTCCTTCCCATTGGTCGAAGGATGGAACGTGCCCGTTTTTCTATTGGTTGACCTACTTAGTTCTTGCTTCCTAATTGGACCGGCGGCTTCCTTTGGTGGAAGATACGCTCGGCCTGGTCAGGAAGTATCGGGTGTTAGTTCGACTCTATTTACTTCCGCGTTATCAAATACGTCCGGTCCTGTCCGGAAATATTGGGCGTCTCTATACTAATATAACTTCTGCGGATACTAGATACGTCCGGGCTTGCCAGGAAGTATTGACTGTACAAGTTATTTATACTTGTGCCCGCTTTTAGCCTGCTTCCTATGTCTTGTTGCTACTTCCTTTCCTCCAGTTACCTTATTCTTTATTAAATCTTTGAAAATCATACATTGTACATGCATAGTGGGTCGGGGGTGCATATAATTATATACAAATTATGACATATATTAAATAATATTTTATTCTAATTGAAAAATATAGCAGTTGAAAGGAAATAAATATGGTAAATAAAAATAAAATTTTAAAATATTATTTAAAAATATCATGAAAATCTTTTAAAAAATTCCTTTATAGATGTCTGTTTTTGCACTGAAATCCTATTCAGGATGTATTCCAGACGGTCATTTTGAAAAAACATGCATGTCTTTTTTCTTCTGAAATGTTTTTTAATAAATAAATTTTAATGTATTAAAGTCATCCACTGCTGCTGCAGGTATTATTGATTTTGTGTTTAAATCTTTTATAATAACACAAATGGAATATTGAAATAAAATGTTATCATAATCATTGTGGCTACATTTTATAAAGATTTATTTATTTAAAAGGAAATTATTTGTAAATTTTAAAATAACTAAAATATTTTAATGCTGAAATTTAAAAATAAAATATTATTGTTAATTAGGGCACGAAGCCTAAATCCCAGCGTAAAAATAAATAAATAAATAAAAAACAACACTCGCGACATTGCGCAATGGCACTGAAAAGTGAAACTTAAACTAACAGAAACCAAAAGTGCGCGCGCGCGATGCTATCGGCGCCCGCCGATCGCCACCGTAATAGCTTTTTAGCGGAAAGTTGTAAGTAAAAACATTCAACTGTCGAAATTCGAATTTTAAAATGGTCGAACTATCGGAAGTGTCGTATTATCGATATGTCGAATTACGGTTTGTTATTTGATAGGCCGGAGGTCGGGAAATCAGAACATGGTCGAATTATCGCCGAGTGTCGAATTGGCGTGTGTCGAATTAACGAGGTTATACTGTATATTCAACAGAATCATTAATTCTGGTTCATATCCCTTAATATGGTCTAAATCTATCATCCATCCTATTTTTAAAAGCGGTGACCGGGATAATCCATCAAACTACCGCGGAATTGCCCTTATTAGTAATCTGTCAAAACTTTTCACATCAATACTAAAATCGCGATTACGCAACTGGATTGAAGGTAGATCAATTATTCCAGAAAACCAGGCCGGATTCAGAAAAGGCTACTCCTGTCAAGATCACATATTCACACTGTTGTCCTTGATACAGCTGACTCTCAGACGTAAAAGAAGAAAACTCTATGCTTTTTTTGTGGACCTAAAAAAGGCTTTTGACACTGTTCCCCACTCACTTCTGTGGTCAAAATTGGGTGAATTAGGTCTGGATTTCCGCTTTGTTAACCTTATTAGGAACTACTTCGAACAAATGACAACGACGGTGAGATGGAATGGACTATTTACTGAACCCATCAAAATCCGATCGGGAGTGTTACAAGGAGAACCCTTATCACCCTATCTATTTATACTCTTTGTAACTGATTTAATCAACATTTTTAATGACTCTACTCTACCAGGCATATACCTCCCTAATTTTGGAACGGTCCACCTTTTGATGTATGCCGACCACATAATTCTCATAGGAGAATCAAAAATCAATCTACAAATAAAAATCAACATGCTGAAAAAATACTTCGAAACAAATCATCTAACCCTGAACGAATCAAAATCCAAGATAATGGTTTTCCGAAATGGTGGCCGCCCTGCAAAATCGGACAAATGGTTCTGGGGAGACCAACTGTTGACAGTGACATCGAAATATCTCTATCTTGGCTATCCCCTCACAACAACAATCTCGTTTAGTCAAGTGGCTTCATACTTTAAAGGCAAAGCGCTTGCAGCTACCGGCGAAGTATGGAAAATTATGGAGAAATCCAGGTTGAATTCATTTGGTTCATCAATGAAACTATTAGACTCGATTATCCTGTCAACTCTGCTGTATTCTGCTCCAATTTGGGCAAACGAAAAGTACAAAATCTTGGACCAAATTCAGAATAACTATCTCCGACGACTATTGAACTTGCCGAGTAACACACCAGGCTACATACTACGCATGGAAACCGGACGCTTCTCACTAGGAGTCACAGCAACCAAAATAATTCTAAAGTTCTGGTTAAGAATATTAAAAATGGAAAAATCCAGATTGCCCGCAATCTGTCTAGCCCAATTATGGGAAACGTCCACTCTGACGAATACCTTTATAGGTTTTACAGAAAATTTAATGAATATCCTAAACTCAACTGGATTCATGTGGTTAAAGAATTGTTCAGACCCCAATATTCTACAGAAAGCAATACCTCAAATTATCAGAATCACTATAGAACAGTCTATCCAAACCGATCAATCAAGAATAACCAATTCGAAGCTACACACACACTACAAATATTTACATAAAACATTCGCAGCAGAGAACTATCTACTAAGTGAACTCCCACTGCCGACTAAACGCCTCATTGCGCAATTGAGAATTCTATTTGTTTTATATCGAGAAGACCATATAAAATATCTAAGGACAGAAGACTTGTATTGCCAACTATGCAAAAATAGAACCGAAAATGAATTAGAACATTATATATTTGAATGCATGCCTCTTGACACGGAAAGAAAAATACTCTTCTCTAAGATAGGCCATACACACTTCACATTATATTCTTTATTATCCAACTTTATAGACAATAGTTCAGTAGCTCTAAATCTATATAACTTCCATAAAAATGCTGTAAAAAAGAAAGACTTAACCGAACATTCAAACATACCAAAAATTTCTGTTTGATGAGAAAGACAGAACCAACATCCAATTATTTGTTTAGGCAGATACGATAAGTCAACCCCCACACTGATAAAACGGTGTTTACCTTACAACCCTGAACACGCGGATTATCCTGGGAAATCTCTTAAAGATTTATTAAAAAATACATGGCCCACCTGTGCTGTGTGAGAGCTTAAATTGTCTTGTTCCATATGTAAATACCTGTTTTCTTTCCTCTTTTCGCTCCCCACTTCTCCCATCCATATTTCCAAAATTTTTTTTTCTTTTTTTGATTTTTTTTTATTCTTCTTATTTTTTTTATTCTTTCTTATAATCTGTATATATTTACCAAATGTATATAATCTTTCTCCATTTTTATTTCCCACTTTTATAGGTTTCTCCGTTTTGTAACCCCAAGGAGAATCCTCTGTAAGACCTGTGTGTCTTAATAAAGGCTTTTGTGTGTGTGTGTAAATTCGACAATATCGATAATACGACAGTTCCGATAGTTCGACCATTTTAAAATTCGAATTTCGACAGTTGAATGTTATTTTACATGCAACTTTACCGCTAAACGGTATTACGGCGGCGACGATCGGCATCGGCGGGCGCCGATACGATCGCGCCTGCGCACTTTTGGTTTCTGGTTAGTTTAAGTTTCACTTTGCAGTGCTGTTGCGCAATTTCGCGGATGTTATTGTTTTTTTTTTTTTACGCGGGAATTTCGGCATCATGCGCTAACTAATAATAATTTTTATTTTTAACATTGAAATAATTTAGCTATTTTTAAATATATAAATAATTTCTTTTTAAATAAATAAATCTTTATAAAATGATCCAACAATGATTATGATAACATTTTATTTCAATATTCCATTTCTGTGTTATTATAAAAGATTTAAACACAAAATCAATAACACCTGCAGCAGCAGTGGATGCCTTTAATACATTAAAATTTATTTATTAAAAGACATTTCAGAGGAAGAAAGGCATGCATGTTTTTTCAAAATGCCATCTGGAATACATCCTGAATAGGATTTCAGTGCAAAAACAGATATCTATAAAGGAATTTTTTAAAAGATCTCTTCATGATTATTTTAAAATAATATTTTAAAATTTTCTTTTTATATATTTACCATAAAGCTATACAACCAGTTTAACCGCATAAGTTTCTTTTTATTTATGAAAAATCATTTTTAATTTCAAAGAGAAATAATTTAATATTTCTAACTTTTGGATGACGTATGAAAAGGTTGAATATATGAAGAGTGATGGTCTATATATGAATGGATGACGTATGGAGGGTGAAAAATATGAAGAGTAATGGCGAACGGAAAAATAAAAGTGTCCAGGAGCGGGAATCGAACCCACATTATTTTTCCGTTCGCCATTACTCTTCATATTTTTCACCCTCCATACGTCATCCATTCATATATAGACCATCACTCTTCATATATTCAACCTTTTCATACGTCATCCAAAAGTTAGAAATATTAAATTATTTCTCTTTGAAATTAAAAATGATTTTTCATAAATAAAAAGAAACTTATGCGGTTAAACTGGTTGTATAGCTTTATAATTATACGCCGCAGTCATTTATAAATATATTTACCATATTTATTTCCTTTCAACTGCTATATTTTTCAATTAGAATAAAATATTATTTAATATATTATATTTAATATTTTAATGTCTGTAGAGTTAATATTTGATTATATTACTGAAAAGAAACACATTGCCAATAAATTTATTTGTTACAATTATTTATGTTTCTAAAATATGTATTAATGCCATTTTGTCACTTATACTAAAAGTTAATCATGAAAATAATATAAAAACACAATGGTTTCAATTAATATCATTAATTTATATTACAAAGCTATTTTTAAAAAATATTATTTTAGCGAGTTAGATGATTACCTAATCATATAACCTTAATTCAACACTTCCTTTAATTCAACCGAAAGCTCTGATCCCTTGGGGTGTTGAATTAAAAATGTTCGACTGTATATATAAGAAGAATATTTCAAATCGTCTTAAAAACTATTTTTCCTTATCTGTTGTTTAAACACTTGATAACAGTACTATTTAAGAACTTGCTGTGATATTTTTTCTCATTTATTCTTTTGTCTGATGATGGTGACAATGCTGTTGCCGAAACGTCAGACACTATTAAATTATTTGGATTAGGTCTCATTTTCTTGTATTATACCACCGTATATTTTAAAATTATTTTTAGTTCCTATTAATTTAAATATGCTGTGGTAGAATTTCTAATTCAGTACTTTTTTATGAAGATGGTAACAATGTTGTTACTGAAACTTCTCACACTATTTATTTATTTGGATTTGGTCTTATTACCTTGTGTTTTCAATCTATAATCCAAATTGTGCATCATCAATTTAGTAATATTCAAATGATTTTGGTCTTCTTTTTTATCTCAGGATTTGGTTATGAGTAGTAATTGGCAGTCATATATATGGTGTCATACAGAGGTTCCTAGAATGTCCATTCACTCTCAAGTAAGCCAACTGGTGTGTGTGTGTGACTTAAGGGGCCCTAGAATCCAATATAGGTTTGTGATCAGTCTGTTCACCTATGATAAGGCACAATTTGGATTATAGATTATAAACACAAGGTAATAAGACCAACACACTATTTATTTATTTGTTCTTATTACCTTGTGTCTGTTCACCTACTTAATGGAGAATTTGCCAGGAAGAGGAGATTATTTATTAAAAAAATATTTTCTCCCAATTGATTCAAAAATGGTCTCACTCATGTTATCAGCAAAACATCTCTTTGGTTGATTTAGATTTCATTAATCCTATGTAGACCCATCATCAATCAAAGCTGACCTAGACTGACGAGGACCATAACCCCAATACCATAGTTTCCAGGTGGACCACATTAAATCAAAGCTGGCCTAAACTGAGGAGAAGGCCAAAGCCCCAATACCACAATCTCCAAGTGGACCAAATTAAAACAAAGCTGGCCTAGACTGACGAGGACCATAGCCCCAATACCATAGTCTCCAGGTGGACCACATTAAAACAAAGCTGGCCTAGAATCACGAGGACCATAGCCACAATTCCATAGTTTCCAGGTGGACCACATTAAAAAAAGCTGGCCTAGATTGAGGAGAGGGCCAAAGCCCCAAAACCATAATCTCCAGGTGGAACGTATTAAAGCAAAGCTGGCCTAGACTGACGAGGACCATAGCCGCAATACCATAGGCTCCAGGTGGACCACATTAAAACAAAGCTGGCCTAGATTCACGAGGGCCTTAGCCACAATACCATAGGCTCCAGGTAGACTACATTAAATCAAATCTGACCTAGACTGACAAGGACCATAGCCCCAATTCCATAGGCTCCAGGTAGACCACATTAAATCAAAGCTAGCCTAGACTGACGAGGACCATAACCCAAATACCATAGTCTTCAGGTGGACCACATTAAATCAAAGCTAGCCTAGCCTGACAAGGAACATAGCCCCAATACCATAAGCTCCAGGTAGACTACATTAAATCAAAGCTGGCCTAGATTGAAGAGGACCATAGCCCCAATACCATAGTCTCCAGTTGGACCACATTAAAACAAAGCTGGCCTATCCTGAGGAGAGGACCATAGCCCCAATACCATAGTTTCCAAGTGGACCACATCGAAACAAAGCTGGCCTAGACTGAGGAGAGGACCATAGCCCCAATACCATAAGCTCCAGGTGGACCACATTAAAACAAAGCTGGCCTAGCCTGAGGAGAGGACCATAGTTGATTACCTTAGTCTATAAGTGGACCACATTGAAACAAAGCTGGCCTAGACTGAGGAGAGGACCATAGCCCTAATACCATAGTCTCCAGGTGGACCACATTAAAATAAAGCTGGCCTAGATTCACAAGGACCTTAGCCACAATACCATAGTCTCCAGGTAGACTACATTAAATCAAAGCTGACCTAGACTGACGAAGACCATTGCCCCAATACCATAGGCTCCAGGTGGACCACATTATATCAAAGCAGCCTAGACTGACGAGGACCATAACCCCAATACCACAGTCTTCAGGTGGACCACATCAAATCAAAGCTAGCCTAGCCTAACAAGGAACATAGCCCCAATACCATAAGCTCCAGGTAGACTACATTAAATCAAATCTGACCTAGACTGACGAGGACCATTGCCCCAATACCATAGGCTCAAGGTAGACCACATTATATCAAAGCAGCCTAGACTGCTGAGGACCATAGCCCCAATACCATAGTCTCCAGGTGGACCACATTAAAACAAAGCTGGCCTAGATTCACGAGGACCTTAGCCACAATACCATAGTCTCCAGGTAGACTACATTAAATCAAAGTTGACCTAGACTGACGAGGACCATTGCCCCAATACCATAGGCTCCAGGTGGACCACATTATATCAAAGCAGCCTAGATTGAAGAGGACCATAGCCCCAATACCATAGGCTCCAGGTGGACCACATTAAAACAAAGCTGGCTTAGCCTGAGGAGAGGACCATAGCCCCAAAACCATAGTCTCCAAGTGGACCACGTTAAAACAAAGCTGGCCTAGACTGAGGAGGGACCATAGCCCCAATACCATAGTCACCAGGTGGACCACATTAAATCAAAGATTGCGTAGACTGACGAGGACCATAGCCCAATACCATTAATTCCAGGTAGACAATATTAAAACAATGCTGGCCTAGCCTGAGGAGAGGAACATAGCCCCAAATCAATAGACTCCAGGTGGACCACATTTGTTGCAGATCCACTGCCTTTTTTTGAGTGTGTTTTAATTATACTTTTATTTGGAGATACAGTGGTACCTCGACATACGAGTTTAATTCGTTCCGCAACCTTGCTCGTATCTTGAATTACTCGTATCTCGAAGCAAATTTCCTCATACAAAACAATTGAACTACCATTAATCCGTTCCAATCTCCAAAATGTCACCCCAGTTATTTTTTTACGTGGTTTTAAATAATAAAAACGTATTTATAAATATCAAATATTTATTGCACAAAAACAAAAAAGAGAATGTAAAGAAATAAATTTGTTATCTTCATTGGTCTTTGCCTTTTTCGCTACATTTTTCTCGCTTTCACCTGTAGGGCGTTTAGAAAAAAACATGTCCAAGGAGGTTTGTTTCTTCCTCCCTCTCAGAATGTTCCGGAAATGAGTTAGGCAAGTGTCATTAAAAAGGTCAGATGCACGACCTGTTGCAACTTTTTCTGGGTGTTGTTTTTCCACGAACTGTGAAACTCTCTTCCCATTTTTAAGATCTCCTTCATCTCACTTGTAGAAATTTCACGTTTTAATTCAATACTCATCTTTTTCTTAGCACTTGACTTTTTACAAACTTTCTTCCGATCCATGGTTATAAAAATAAATGAACTAAAACTGTAAATGTTACCGCAACACAAAACGCGAACACAAAACACAACTTATCACAGCGGAAGCACGCTGCTAACTTATCGTGATGGCGCGACTGCGTGTTACTACCGAACCGAACTCGTATCTCGAATTTCGCTCGTAACTAAAAGCAAATAATTACTTGCTCGTCGGCTCGTATCTCGAAAAACTCGTATGTTGGGTCACTAGTATGTCGAGGTACCACTGTATATTGAGAGGTAGGCCTTCAAAATGTGAGAAAGCTGTGGAAGAAGACGCCACCCCTCCCCCCCCCGCGGCGCGAGCGGCGGTGGTGATGTCACGCCCATGATGCAACTTCCGCCCTCCCTCGCCTCTCTCTTTGTTCTTCTTTGTTATCAAGTTGTTGTGGTCGGCGCGTGCTCGCGTCTTGAGACTAAAAACTCTATCTCTCTCTTTTGAAATAATTATTTAGCTATAATTTTTGTATTAATTATAATAAATTTCTCTTTCTTCCCAACAATCATTGAGTTGCAATAGTTTTACTTTATTTTATGCTGGTTACACCGTCCAGTGATTCAAATTCTTTGTTCAAAGCTCGACATTTTTTGGCGTCCGCAACAGGATGGTGCAACAGCATATTTTGTAACTCAAAATGAATCGCCTCAAGAAAGGAAGAAGGCCTGTTCGTGGCCAAATCACAAAGCTCATCAACAGTGTTGAAACAGCCCTGAAGAAGCCTGTAGAAGAACTGGACAAGACAGACTTGAGGGTCTCAGCACTACAGCTTGAAGATTTATGTCGAGATCTTCATGAATGAGATGAGAAAGTAACTGAGGCAATGTTGGATGAAGAAATAACACACACAGAAGCAGAACAGGACAAAGAATATGATGAACGTCTGAGGTACGACAGACTAATCAAAAGGATGAGAGAAGAGTTAGAAAAAGTACTGAATCCGAAGAAAGGTGTGTCGCCCCAGCCTGATGAAACATCTTCGGATACGAGCAACAGTACAAGCCGGAGAAGAGTTCTGCTTCCCAAGAGAAAACTCCCAGAGTTTGGAGGTGATGTACGTGAATGGATCACCTTCTGGTCAAGGTTTGAAGACATCCACAACGACGAAGATCTCTCAGACTCAGATAAGTACCAATATCTAGTAGACTGCATGTTGGAAAATTCCGAAGCTCAGCATCTAGTTCTAAGTTATCCTGTCTCAGGAAAGAATTATGCTTCGGTAATCAAAGATCTTAAAGAAAGATTTGGGCGAGATATAACATGCTAATAAAGGTCTATGTTCGAGATCTATTGTGGTTGGTCATCCGAAGTGCACAAGAGAGAAAGGTCAACTTTAAAGATCTTGTGACAATGTTGAACTCTCAAATTAGGCATTTAAGTATGCTTGGTGTAACTACGGACAAATGTGCCGATATATTGTATCCGGTAGTTGAATCATGTCTACCAGAGGATGTCCTCATCTCATGGCAGCGAAGCAGCGAACCAGAAGACCTAGAAAGCTTGATGAAATTTCTTCGTCGTGAGGTCAATCAGACTAAGGATAGAGAAATGGCCTACAATAAGCATTCAGATTCCTTAGCTCAGCCTACACCAGGGAAGATAGAAACGAAGAAAAGAAGTTTCAATGCAAGGCGTGAAATTGCTACAACCTCTGGATTTATGCAATCCGACATCTCACCAACATTGCGTGAGAAATTTAAATGCATTTTCTGCGACAATGGTCATCCAAGTCAAGACTGTCGAAAAGGAATGAAAATGGGCAAGGACCAGAAAAATGAGAAAATCAAGAGCTACAAAAGATGTTTCAAATGTCTGCTTCCAGGCCACAGAAGCAGGCATTGTAAAAAGAAAGTGCGCTGTGATTTCTGCAAGAGGGATGGGCATTATGCCATCATGTGTAGAGGTGCAGATCATGCTGAATCTGAAAGAAAGAGTCCACAACGACCACAGAATTCAACGCGAACTCCAGGTTCAAGTGATGTAGCTACGGTGAACGAGATGTCCAACTGTGTAAGCAGCAAAGCATGCCTTGAGACATTATTAGTGAAAGTTTGGGGTCCCAAAGGTAGCAAAGTGGTACGGGCAGTAATTGATAGTGGATCATCCCAATCGTACATTTTGGAACACATTGTAAAGGATTTGGGTGTTCCTATTGTTGCGTTCCCGGTTTGGATAGATGAAAAGGGAGGATACACGATGTGACTTATTAAAGTTTCCTTACTTAAGTATATATATATATAGCAATTTAGGCCAACAACCCCATGTATATAACCCGCAGCAAGACCTTAATGTTGTATAATGGTAAATATGATGGAATAACGCACTGAAACACATAAAAGTACAAACATTACTAAAACCTGACAGATAATTACCCTCAAAGTAGCCCTAATAAAGTCGTAATTTTGCAACTGTTGCTGTGTCAATATATCACAGCAAAGATATAGTACACAACTCTATTTCAACAGAGTCGGTTGTTCTATAATTTGTACACTTTGTAAAATTAAGGTGTGGGGGGTAGTACCATAAAGCAAAAGGAATGAAATATGTATGAGAGAAAACAAGAAAATTTCTCTAGATATTTATTTAAATAAATTAAAATTTGGGAACATGTCTATACTGACGAGATATGCTATTTACATAGTAAAAATTTAGATAGAGGTGACCTGAAGTTACTTTATAGCCCTTCATGCGAAATCTAGGTTGGTTACTACACACAAAAAAAAAAAAGGGGGGGCGCTAAGTCATAATGACAAATGGCTTACCTTTTCTCGAAAGTGTCGGCAAAGGTCTGATCTCCCGTCTGAAGACTGTCCTCTCACTGAGCGACTCCGATTGAATTTGCCTTTTGGCAAAGAACCCTCTTTTATTCATGTCTCTCTCCGTTTTCATTCGCCGAAAGAAACACCAATCAAAATGGCCAACGGCTCCAGTATACGATTTCACAGACGCCCCAGGCCTCTCCCATCAAAATAGAACATATAGTATTACCAAAACAAAAAAATCTAAAGAGAGAAACAGCTACGGCGATAGTGTAAAATTTCAGACCCCAGGCCCCCCTCCTCCACATGGATTGAAATACGATCCTCCCTTTTTCTCGGGACGGTATATATATCGCCCCCCCGTCTTGGCTAAAAATCGACCCAGGCCCCTTTTACCTGGACTGTAATGTGATGCTTCCTTTCTCGGGAAGGATATTTTATAAGGTTCAGTCTTTTAGAGATCTTCCTTCTCCATTTTTTTTTCTGGTCACCTTTACCTAAATTTTTGGTGAGGGGAATATATGTACATATGAAACAACAGCTTCCAGCGCGGATGTCTCTGGGTGTTACTGGTGTCTTCTTCACCAGGCATCAGCTTTCGGCATGGAAGTCTGGTGTCATCAATTGTCTAGGTTTCTGGGCAAAAAGTGGTCTGTAAGTCTATGTGGGAGGGAAGCCATGTATCCATTTGATTTGATTATACATACGCCTTCTGTTGGGGTATGGTTACAAAAACGTGCCCCAACAATCCTCCCCCTGCCAAGTAATGGACAAATGCGTTTGTGCTACTCATTATTCATCTGCCTTTCATCAGTTACTATGAAAGCAGGCCCATTTCTAGCAAAATGCATTTTCCATTACTAGGTGAAGCCAGATGTACCGAAACCTGTAGGGAAGATAAGGCTAGTCAAAATGATGGTATGCCATTCTAGATGTTTATTATTCCGAACATTAGTGGGCATTGCGCATCCTGGCAAAGGGGTTTTTATGTGTTATTATTCCGTCAGCACACTGTTATCAACATAGGTTATGGGGGACAGTCATATCATATGTATGGAAGTAAGCAAGGTCATCTGTCTTACCATTCATGGGTATATATACCACCCTTCCACTTTCTTCTTTGGCCTTGAGGAGTAGGCCTTCCTTGTGGTAAGTCCTCTCAACCCCATCCTTGCCTCTTGTGGTGCTGGATTCATTGCTACCTTCTTTCTGCTAACAATACAGTTAGAACATTTCCCTATTACATATTATATATGAAAAATTGGGCGCCAAGAAGTCGTTTAGAAATAACTGACTAGTCCAACTCCTAAAACATGCCAGCATCTTTATTTAAGTACCAATCAAGACATTCGTGTGGTATAGTTATACATATACAATCAAAGGAAAGGATAATTATAGTTAGCTGAAAGAAATATCTTGATACATAATAATTAGCCTATGACATGATGACTTTTGCTAAATTAAAAAAAATTACAGAAACAAATTGTGAAAGTAATTATTAAATAAGGCACGAAATATGTAATGATAAAATGAATCCTTCCATGTTATATGATGAGTATAATATATATATTGAAGTAAACATATCATGTAGATAGTGATTAAATATGTTAAGATATAAGTGATAAAAAAATCATCCCATGATAGATGACAAAAGAAACTACTACAAGATTATATATGGTGACAAAATATATATAATTAAATATTTAATATAAATATTAATATCATGAATATCAAAATAAAATTGTTGAAATGAATAGTATACGACTATAATATAATATATATGACATAAAAATAATAACATATTGAATAAGAAAATGTAAACATAATATATATTTGTGCGCTGAGGGTTCAAGGTTTAGTATCTCAGTTAAGTTTTCAATCTTATCCAGTCTGGAATCACGAGTTGGTCACTGGGTAATATTCGTCTATCCCGATCCTATTGGAGGGTGTGTTCTCTCTTGTGTGTTAGATTCCTCAAATTACAATACTCTCTCAACCCAGATGGGTACGTCATTTAGAATCTTGGTCAAATGGAACATAGCCCAGACCTCTATTAAACTACACAGTCCATTTAAATCTAGGGTGACAACCGTATGAAGAGAAATTTTCTGTTTTGGCAGAGCGACTAATCAATTTCTACTATTTTGTTTGTGGCTCCGTTTACCTTGCCTCTGGGGTGTGTACAGTTCAGCTACCTCCCCCTTCCAAGAAATTCACATTACTTTCATCTACTAATATACCCTCTATTCATTGACCTGAATCCTATAAATCTACATCTTATAAGTTTGAATTTTATCAATCTGAAATTTTGGTTACTTTTACAAATTCCTTCAGAATTCTACTCCCTGTATAACTGCTCTTAATTCTACTGTCCTCAATACAACACTTCTAAAACTTTGACTCACTGGCTTGTTCTGGCGTCTCGTTCGCGGTCATTATAGTTAACTAATACTTTAAAATCTTATCCTAACATGGAACGAGTCTAAACTCGTTGAAGGTCCTAATAATTACTTATTCTGCCTCTCGAATCGGTCTTATGCTCGAATTCATTCCAACAAAACGTATGGCAGGGCGAATCCTTTATTAGAAGAAACTTCCGCTAGCTATGGGGGATCAAACTGGTACCAAAAAAAATTCAATAGACGGAAACACTTCGTCTAGAATAACTGGGCAATCTCTGCCTACATGCCAATCTTACAGGACCTCCCGTCTGGAACACCCTCGCTCCAGCCACGCTAAAAGCGTCGAAACTACGGTGTCAGATCGGTTACCCAAGGTCGCGCCGTTATACCCCAGGCTATACGGCATGGCTAAAACAAATCCCCCATCCTGCATAAAATTCAATCTATACCTCTTCGCTTCCTCTTGCGAGGAGGAGGTGAGTGGGCTGTCGGCTTGATCCCTGCCTCCCACTATCTCCAAGTCTGAGGGTCGGGATAGGGATCATTTATCCACAATCCTTAGAATTCAAGCTAAACTAAGATAAAAGAAAATCAAAGGGAAATTATACCCCCTAACGAGGGACCTAACAAAAGGGAGCGAATATTTTCTAACTAGATAGAGTTGTAGTTGTCCTGTTTGAGGCTTCTCGGTCCTAACAAAATTCGAAATAAAAAATAAAATAAAATTAAAATCGATCCTATTAAAGTCCTTAACCCTATTCTAATGTAATTTGGGCTCACAATATAATAGTTTTTAACCTTCTTCTACATTCATTGCACCAATTCATTCATACACCCTCCCCCCTATCATTCGCGGTACGCATACAAACTAAGGTTGAAAGCTGCTACAAAGGCCAAAATACTCATTTATCTATATCAATAGATCCTAACAAATGATAACATCTTTCAGGACACAATGTGAAATCAAATAAAATAATAAAATTAAAACAAGTTGGGAACTAAAGCCCTAGGTTACTCAAAAGAAAATGCCTCTGTACAAGCTCTATATATACTAATACTTTATACTCGATAAATGATTGTTAACAATAATCTGGAAGCTAACCTACCAAAAAAAAAAAATCAGTGTAACTTCAAAAACTGCCCTTGCCTCGACACTAAGCGACTTTTCACGACAATTCTATAAAGACATACACAAATATAAGGGCGAATAAAGAACCATTAAACGTG
Organism: Cordylochernes scorpioides; assembly: GCA_030710605.1. Taxonomy (NCBI): domain Eukaryota; kingdom Metazoa; phylum Arthropoda; class Arachnida; order Pseudoscorpiones; family Chernetidae; genus Cordylochernes; species Cordylochernes scorpioides. The sequence continues at coordinate 33,591,998 of CP092879.1, forward strand.
ACACCTCATAAAAGCGGATTGAGTCATTCCCCTAGCCACCGTGGGTGAAGTCACTTTCTTCTTATTTCCTCGTGCGTCTGCCCCCTTTGCAGTAGTCCGACCTCAGCACTCTATTGAAAGATGGATTTATAGGGTTTATGATTCACTACCCAACACTAACATTCTCAAGTGCTTTCCAAGGATCAACTACAGTCTGGGCCTACTTAACTTCTACCCCTGGCTTAGGGTCCCTATACTTCACAACTTTACTCTGAAAGATTGACCTTTCATGTCCTCATTAGAAACCTATTTCAAAGCTACTACCTGAAGGCCAGGGATTATAGGGTTTCTGAATTACCCAACACAAGCCATAGGATGCCTATTAGGTTTGTTATTTTAGACATAGCCCCCCTCTAAGTTGTGATTTCCTACACCTTCCTTCATCTATTACTCCCGATAATAACCAAAAATTCAGATTTATACTAAATAATTAATTCACAATGGTATACATTATTCTCACTGGTCTTTGAAACTCGTTTTTTAACAAGAAATAGTTTGTATATAAAAAAAAGGAATTCTAATGAAGTTCTACTTTAAAAAAAAAGTTTTTAAATGAAAAAAAAAAAAGTTGAAATCTCTAAACTTCTCATTCTATCGAGCTGATTCTCCGTACACACTCCAAAATCCTAGTTAGTGGCGACAGTCTAAGCAGAATTTACACTGTGTGGGCCTTTTCACCCTTGTAGACCTGCGTAAAGTTAAACTGTTCACACTAACTCTGTCAACTTCCCCTCGTCTCATTACTTCTGAGTTCGCTCTGGTTGTCACCCCTTGTGGAACCACTACATTAACGGACCTATTAGGGAGATAAGCTGGACCTGTAAGATGAATCCAATGATCTTCATAACTGGAACCTTGACTTGAATTACCATCACTAGTTTCCTCCTCCTCTGTGGGGAAAATCCTAATTGGTATATGGTATTGTTTTAACCTATCTATATGGTATTTATCCAAATTCCCAGTTTCTAGATTCTTCAAGAGATATACAGTATCACCAGCTCTTCTTAGTACCTCATATGGACCCCCATACCTTGGCTCAAATTTGTGACGCCCCTTCGTCTCATGCATTCTCTCCACTAGGACTAAGTCCCCGTTATTGAAAGTTCTCAGCCTTTTGTTTTCGAACTTAATCCTAGCTTCTTCCTGCTCATTCAAGTAGGTTTGCCTTACCACCTCTCTTATCTTCTCGACCTCCTCTGTTAGTTCCCGCTCGTAGAAGGCTGCCGTTTGAGCAATCAAATCTTCGCTTACAGGACTTTGTCCCGCTTCCTGAAAAGGTTGCGGAAGCCTCAGCTCATGTCCGAAGACGAGTTTCGCTGGCGTAAATCCTGTACTAGAATGTTCAGTGGTTCTGATAGCTAATCTATTGATAGTGTTGTCTCTAGACACAACAGAGAATTGATAGAGAATCTCATGTATTAATGGGGGCAGGGAACCGAGGGGTGAAAGATGGGTTCATGGCCCAAAAGGGAAAAGAAATGGGAGAGGTACATGTTCATCCATGTGGGTGGATAGTAATCTTAGATCAATGCTCTTTCTGGGTGTATTGAAACTAACTAGCCATGATGGTAGAGGCGCTGTTCTCACTGCCTCTACTGTACATCAGAATGAACTATAATTATTACTAGTGTATTATTATTCCAACAGCCTATGACCTTTAAACCTTTATACCTTCATATACACTCGACGGGGTAGTCACCTTGTTAAAAAAAAAAATCTATAATGTCATAGATCAGCTAGAGGGAGAACATAACAAAATTGTGCGAATAGTCTGTTTCAACTACTGATTGTAAGCCTATTAAACTCGTTCTCTTTAGGTTGGCTCGCTCATTCGGGCCGGGCCCCACGTTGGGCGCCATTGTTGCGTTCCCGGTTTGGATAGATGAAAAGGGAGGATGCACTATGTGACTTATTAAAGTTTCCTTACTTAAGTATATATATATATAGCAATTTAGGCCAACAACCCCATGTATATGACCCGCAGCAAGACCTTAATGTAGTATAATAGAAGCACAGCTGTCAATGATGCACTATCGACATATGTCTTTACATCATCACATGTAATGCAATTTGTGCAAACAGGATAAATAAAGAAAGAAAAAAAAAGGGAAACTCTGTAATTGATTAAGAGTTTGAGTTAAAGCAGGGATCGAGCATATAATATTGTCAGGACAAAGGTCTAAAGATGGAATAACGCACTGAAACACATAAAAGTACAAACATTGCAAAAACCTGACAGATAGATACCCTCAAAGTAGCCCTGATAAAGTCGTAATTTGCGAAATTAATCTTCAATCTACGTTCAATAGTCATTGAGTTCACATGGATGCTAGATGTAAACTGTATCAAAATAGTGTAGTTTTCTAGTTTCCGAATTATATGACATTTAGAAAAAAGAAACAAACATTCTAGAAATATCTCGCACTGGCTACTATAAAAAAAAAATTGAATGGGGTACAGCTCTGATCTTACAGGATACCTCATGGCTCATAGAATTGAATCGCTCATTTCTCACTAAAATATTCACACAGGGTATGGAGGTCTCCAGCGGTTCTATAGCTATTGGTCAACTAAATTAATTAATGGCAGGAATTGAAGTTAGTTTAAATGCTCATGTGCTGTTTTGTCATGCGTCTGTATGTCATCTGCAAAGGAAAGTGTCGCCTCAAAGGACCTAATTCTGGGACTAACATCCGCTGCACATTTCAGGAAGGAGTGGTCGTCCATACAATAGCAAGATATCATTTTGCTGCCAATGTACAATGTTGAGCATTTTCCATGTCGTCATTTTGTCGATCCCCAATCTTCTAGGGTGTTTCTTTAAGCATTTCTTGATGTCATTTAATGCTTCATGCGATCCCGCCCGGCATTCAATAAGTAGTATTTGATCGTACCACCTCCAGGAGACCATCCTATTGCGGCCGAATCATTTCCACCCAACTTATAACGCCGTCCATATCGCGTAATTGAAATTAGTGTAAAACTCAAAGAATAAGACCTTAATCTCTTAATTCTTTACTAATTTCAGTTGGCTCAACATAAATCTTCTCAATTATTAATTTAGTACAGTGGCGTGACATGTCACACTTCTTCTAGTTCTTTCGCAAGCTCGATTAATCCCAGTGAAAGCCAGTTCAGGCGTCAATCCCGTGCTAACCCGTCATGCATGACTTCAAATTTGGAAATTATTAGACCTGAATATTTGCAGTGGCATCTGCTTCCACTGAAAGTATTTAAGACACAAGGCTGCCTCTTATCTTGTTTAAATCACTGTCTTTACTCCCATATGCCTGTGTAAACTTTAACCATGACCTTATCAATTCTCAAAATTCTGCCTATCGAATATCCTGAGAATCAATGTTCTTCTTGTCTACGGCGGATTAACACAATAATTGTTCCCTAGAGTTATCTGCGTCGAGTGGTCAGTCTGTACTACTAATTCTCCACTCTAACTCCAGGATTCCTTTATCTACTCAGGCTGTTCAAAAATTTTCAAGACAGTTGTTCAAATCCCCAATGATAATCTGCTAAATTTCGATAGTTATTGAAATTCTCATTAAACAGACTAACTACACCTTCCTGACACAGAAGTGTCCAGCATCAAGATATGGCGTACTGCCCATTTCTTCATTTGATGACTGTGTCAAATTACAGCTGAAGAAACATACTAAGCATATAACTGGTTTGAATTTCATGTAATCTCATCATGCCTTCTGCTGGCAAATATTTACTGTAAAATTCAATACTATCAAGATGGTTTTATTTGTCTTCATCCAAAAAAAAAATGTTTCAGAAATAGAATCTTGGAAATCTCTACTAAAGACAAAAAATTATACATTTGTCAATTCAGGATAACCTTCCCTTGTCAGAGTGTATACAGGATATTTAAGATCATATGCAGTTGGAGGCATCATGAAAAAAAAAAAAAAATCGGTTGCCTGACGCGTCTTTTTATGGTGATCAAACTTCTCTCTTCACGGGTACGCTAACTGGATCTTCAATTCTATTTTCACCTTAAGGCTCATATATCTGCCACTCTCCCAATCCACTATGCGTTAAAAAAATAAAATCGATTAACTATCATTCAGCATGTTAGCCCTAATCTGGATGCACAGGCTAGTATGATTTGATAGAAAGCGCTATTAAAATGAAGTTAAGATATTTGTATCCAGCAATATTTATCAGAACTCACCTCTGCTGTGAGAAATTATATCAGAGCTATGATGAAAAAAAAATGCTAAGTCATTTCAGTAGACTACTGTAAAACACTGATCACCGTTCTAAATTTGGACCATGGCAATCCAACCTCATTTCTCATACTGTATATAATAATTTGAGAAAGTAAAATAAAGAAATTGTAATCGATGGTGCTCGCAACAGAATTCAAAATGATTGAGACACAGAACATTATAAATAATGTCCAGCAAGCAGGATACCAAACCACCTTTATATTACAACATTTCCACAAAAGTATAACTATCAATAACCCAATAAACAAAACCACAAAATATCTATAGGGCGATATGTTACATTCCATACTCACAAACATCTATAACAATAGCCAACTACTTAAGAAACTCTGGCATCCAAACATATTACTGTAATTCCCCTAACATAGGCTCCACCATAAAAGTCCACTATCTAAAAATAATCCTACTATCATAAAACCCACTAACCAAAACAGAGAATAAAAGGCAATATATTCCGTAGAGTGTAACAGCTGCCAAGCCAAATACGCAGGGGAGACAGGAAGGAGAGTCAGCAATAGAATATATGAACATAGACGCAACGTTATTAATCAAGGGAATAGGTCTCTAATTTTCCAATACTGCAAAGGAACAGGTCACACTTTCGCATTAGGAGAACCTAGAATACATTACAATAACATAAACAGCAAATATCAAAGGCTTATAATTGATTCTCTATTATTCAGAAAACACAATAGCATTAATAGAAAATAGATTTGCCCGAAACATATAACACAATATATCCTAGTACCAGCTAATAATATCAACAATAATATAAGTAACTTATATGTAATAGCCAATAACTATTATAAAACTACTTAAATAATAGAATTTCTAACCTATAAGATAATTCTTAGAATATAGCAAACAATAGTAGAATATGTGTAAATACCTTAACCAAAAAAAAAAAAGTCTTAAGAAAACAAATAATATGCAAAACTTCCTAATGTATATATATATATATATATATATATATATATATATGTACATAGAATCATAATAGTTTTAGCATCAGGCGACGTTATATTTTCTTGATATATTGTATATGTTTCTCCTGTAGAAGGGCGGACAAGCTCGAAAGCTTGAGAAGACCAGAATAAAAGATACTCATCCCCATAAACGTTTTACTTTGATATCAGAAATCAATGATAATATTAAGGTTTTGCCACAAACAATGTGAATCGTAAAAGACAGCGGCGAGAGATGCGGTATACACCGCCTCAACATAACTTTTATTGCCTGATAAAATGCCAGTGAAACGGAAAGCATAAATTAAATTTCACGATTTATAATAGACTGTTAATCTCAGGATGCGTGGACTACTTCACCAATACTTAAAATAGTATGGCTTTTCATTAGGTATATATTTCTAAAGTATAGGGGATGAAACATATACTAAATTCGAGCCCCGCGGCGGGCGACATTGTTGCGTTCCCGGTTTGGATAGATGAAAAGGGAGGATACACGATGTGACTTATTAAAGTTTCTGATATATAGCTAGCAATAAATATGTATATATATATGTTTCTATGAAAATGTTAATCTGCAAGACGCAGGTTATCATCATCCCTTTTTGATTTGTTTTTGTCACTTTTTGGCGTTCCGAAAATAAACAATAAAAGGCTGTATCAGACTTTATTAAGACAATAAAGATTTGCTAAAAATAAATGTGTACGAAGATGTTGCAGTTTCCTTACTTAAGTATATATATATATAGCAATTTAGGCCAACAACCCCATGTATATAACCCGCAGCAAGACCTTAATGTTGTATAATGGTAAATATGATGGAATAACGCACTGAAACACATAAAAGTACAAACATTAATAAAACCTGACAGATAATTACCCTCAAAGTAGCCCTAATAAAGTCGTAATTTTGCAACTGTTGCTGTGTCAATATATCACAGCAAAGATATAGTACACAACTCTATTTCAACAGAGTCGGTTGTTCTATAATTTGTACACTTTGTAAAATTAAGGTGTGGGGGGTAGTACCATAAAGCAAAAGGAATGAAATATGTATGAGAGAAAACAAGAAAATTTCTCTAGATATTTATTTAAATAAATTAAAATTTGGGAACATGTCTATACTGACGAGATATGCTATTTACATAGTAAAAATTTAGATAGAGGTGACCTGAAGTTACTTTATAGCCCTTTAGGGCCCATGCGAAATCTAGGTTGGTTACTACACAAAAAAAAAAAAAGGGGGGGCGCTAAGTCATAATGACAAATGGCTTACCTTTTCTCGAAAGTGTCGGCAAAGGTCTGATCTCCCGTCTGAAGACTGTCCTCTCACTGAGCGACTCCGATTGAATTTGCCTTTTGGCAAAGAACCCTCTTTTATTCATGTCTCTCTCCGTTTTCATTCGCCGAAAGAAACACCAATCAAAATGGCCAACGGCTCCAGTATACGATTTCACAGACGCCCCAGGCCTCTCCCATCAAAATAGAACATATAGTATTACCAAAACAAAAAAATCTAAAGAGAGAAACAGCTATGGCGATAGTGTAAAATTTCAGACCCCAGGCCCCCCTCCTCCACATGGATTGAAATACGATCCTCCCTTTTTCTCGGGACGGTATATATATCGCCCCCCCGTCTTGGCTAAAAATCGACCCAGGCCCCTTTTACCTGGACTGTAATGTGATGCTTCTTTTCTCGGGAAGGATATTTTATAAGGTTCAGTCTTTTAGAGATCTTCCTTCTCCATTTTTTTTTTCTGGTCACCTTTACCTAAATTTTTGGTGAGGGGAATATATGTACATATGAAACAACAGCTTCCAGCGCGGATGTCTCTGGGTGTCACTGGTGTCTTCTTCACCAGGCATCAGCTTTCGGCATGGAAGTCTGGTGTCATCAATTGTCTAGGTTTCTGGGCAAAAAGTGGTCTGTAAGTCTATGTGGGAGGGAAGCCATGTATCCATTTGATTTGATTATACATACGCCTTCTGTTGGGGTATGGTTACAAAAACGTGCCCCAACAATCCTCCCCCTGCCAAGTAATGGACAAATGCGTTTGTGCTACTCATTATTCATCTGCCTTTCATCAGTTACTATGAAAGCAGGCCCATTTCTAGCAAAATGCATTTTCCATTACTAGGTGAAGCCAGATGTACCGAAACCTGTAGGGAAGATAAGGCTAGTCAAAATGATGGTATGCCATTCTAGATGTTTATTATTCCGAACATTAGTGGGCATTGCGCATCCTGGCAAAGGGGTTTTTATGTGTTATTATTCCGTCAGCACACTGTTATCAACATAGGTTATGGGGGACAGTCATATCATATGTATGGAAGTAAGCAAGGTCATCTGTCTTACCATTCATGGGTATATATACCACCCTTCCACTTTCTTCTTTGGCCTTGAGGAGTAGGCCTTCCTTGTGGTAAGTCCTCTCAACCCCATCCTTGCCTCTTGTGGTGCTGGATTCATTGCTACCTTCTTTCTGCTAACAATACAGTTAGAACATTTCCCTATTACATATTATATATGAAAAATTGGGCGCCAAGAAGTCGTTTAGAAATAACTGACTAGTCCAACTCCTAAAACATGCCAGCATCTTTATTTAAGTACCAATCAAGACATTCGTGTGGTATAGTTATACATATACAATCAAAGGAAAGGATAATTATAGTTAGCTGAAAGAAATATCTTGATACATAATAATTAGCCTATGACATGATGACTTTTGCTAAATTAAAAAAATTACAGAAACAAATTGTGAAAGTAATTATTAAATAAGGCACGAAATATGTAATGATTTGGACTCACCAAAAAACTGCTTCGAAGATTGCTGGGAAAACGTGTTGTCAACTACGAAGAAATGGTGACGATCCTCGAAAACTGTGAACGAGTTATCAACGCGCGACCACTCACCTACATTGCTGAGGACAATGATGATCTTGTGCCATTAACCCCAGAGATGTTTCTTCGAGAACCAAGAGCTGAAGGAGAGATTGATCTAAATGAATTCAGGTGTAATTTTGGGAAGAGCTATGAGAAACGCAAACGACTCCTGAAGGATTTCCGTAAGAGGTTCAGAAGCGAGTACCTAGGATTGTTGGTGCATCAAGACAATCGCAAGAAACAACGACAGTTAAAAGTTGGAGATATCGTCCTTGTGGAGGTTGAAAACAGGAAGCAAATAAACTGGCCTATGGGAAAGATTACGAAGGTGTTTCCTGGAACTGACAATGTGCGAAGACTTGTGGAAGTTAAGACTAAGTCTGGATTCATGAAGCGTGCAGTGCAACGATTGTTCCCACTGGAAGTACCATCTGAGGACGTAGAGCAAGGCGACGGGGAGCTTAAGCCAGCGGAGGATGAAATCGTCAGGGAGAAAACACCCGGTGTGGAGTCCGTGTCAGTGCAAGAGAAAACTACTCCAGTAAAAGTAGGGAAAGTTTACACGCGTTCTGGAAGAAGAGTCAAGTTACCGATTAGGTTTAATTGAAGTTTGTTTTTTTTAATTAGTATTGACCTTATAGCAAAGTTCAAAAGGTCAAGGTGGGAGAGTGTCGCGACAATAGGAACTTTTTTGGACCAACCGAACAGTGGCAACACGGCCGGCGGCCGCCGCCCGCGCATGCGCGGGCAAGAACAAAGACTTAGCCCTAAAACTTCCGGTAAACAAAGGCTGCTTTTCGACTTAACGTTTGGTTTTGACGGGCCAGAAAAGGAACTATCCCTTCATAAATTTTAATAATTGTTTTTGAATAACTTTTGTATTGATATTAATTTGTGTGATTTTTTAAAATAAATATTTCTTTCAATAAGCATTAATTCTTCATCACTGTTTACTAACTTAGGCCTCGTCATTCAACGTTGTGACACTTCTGATCCCTGCAACAAAGGTATTGATTTACCAATTTATAATTTTCAAATCAGTTTCCAGCATTACTGTAAAGCTAGGAACGTTTAGTTCAGGTTAAGCCATCGGGACCTTGTATTGTCTTTCTTTTTTTCAAATCTAAGACAAAGACAACATTTTGGCGCAGTCGACAGGATCAAGATTGAAGAATTACTGATTACACCAAGGTGCAACTGTGAACCAGTGATTACTTCTCAGGATGGCTGACCAACCAGTTAGTAGTGCTGAACTGAAAAAGCTTAGGACGCCAGTGCGTGCAATGTTCACCAAGGCGTTCAATGAGCTCGAAACAGAGATCAAGAAGAAGGAAGTCAAGAAAGCAGATGTAGAGAAAATCCTCCGCCGACTCCAGACCCACCATGAAAAGCTTTTAATATTGAACATGAGGATGGAAGAAGCTCTGCTACGAGAATCAGCGTCTGAAGACATTTTCACTGCTGAGTACGAATCCGTTTGTGAGTACGAAGATAATTTCAGTAACATTATGACTGATTACGAGGCTCTTGCGGAAGAGGATGATGTTAGTACTAGTACAATCAGCGGCACAGCAGCAATGAACTATCGACTACCGAAGCTGGAGTTCAAGAAGTTTGGGGGAGAACCAAGAGAATGGATTACATTCTGGAGTCAGTTCAGCACGATTGACCGGGATCCACAGATGCCTCCAGAAACTAAGTTTCAGTATCTCTTTCAAGCCACTGCCGAGAACTCCGAGGCAAGAGAAGCAGTCGAAAGTTTTCCACCGAGTGCCGACAACTGCCCTAAAGTCATCGAGTATATCAAATCACGTTTTGGAGAGGATGAAATGCTTGTTGAGATTTATGTGCGTGACCTGCTTCAGAATGTGCTTCAGAATGTGAGAGCCGAAGGTAAGATGTCTGTAGTGAAGCTTTACGATAGACTGGAGACACAACTGCGAGCATTAGAAACATTGGGCGTCGCTCGTGACAAGTTTGCGGCTATGCTGTACCCACTCGTCGAATCAGCGCTACCAGAGGACACCCTGAGAGTATGGGAACGAAGTCAATATACGGTGAGCGGAAGAGGAGTACAGGATAAGTTGACACAACTCATGACGTTTTTGAAGACAGAGGTGAAGGGCGAGAGTCGAGTGAATATGGCCAAAGCAGCGTTCAAGATCGACAACAATCAAGATGCGAAGGATGATCGATCAAACAGGAAATCTCTTTCTAAGAAGAATCCTGGAAGTAAAATGCCGTCGGCTACTGACCTCGCCAACACCACTCGGATGCGAAACAACTGCATCTTTTGTGGGAATGGTCACCCGAGTCAAGAATGCTACAGTGGACAGCGGATGCATCTACCAGAGAAGAAAGATAAGGCTAAAGGGAAGAATGTTTGTTTTTGGTGCCTGCTTCCTGGCCACGCATTCAAGAAATGCCGGATTAAGCCACGTTGTCCTGTCTGCGGAGGGAAGCATTACGCCATTATGTGTCCTACTTTGGAAGCCCAGAAGACTTCTCAACTTCAAAAAGCGGAACTAAAGGTTTCAGGGGAAAGTCCTGCAACAGAGCAAGAGACCGCCAATCAATTCACGTCAACAACTTTAAACAACGCTACCGTGGGGGGAGTCTATCTACAAACTCTGATAGTCAAGATAAGCGGACCAAAGGGGAAGCATAATGTTCGAGTGTTGCTTGACTGTGGATCCCAGCGGTCCTATATTTCAAAGAGAATGGTGGACGCACTGGGCCTAAAGAGAGTGCAGCAAGTTACACTTACCCACAATCTGTTTGGAGGCGGAGAAATTCGTCAAAAGAAGCACCATGTGTACAAAGTAAATGTTTCCAGCCTCAACAATGAATACATGGATGATCTCAAATTCTTGGATCAGGAAGTAATTTGCGGACACATCAGTCAAGTACAGGATCATACTATACTCAATGAGTTAAAAGCTCGAGGGATCAACTTGACTGACGTATACCAAGGCGAAGAGAGACCGATCCACATGTTAATTGGTTCGGACTTGCTCAGCAGCATTCTGACAGGCAGAATGAAAATATTGCAAAGTGGAGTTGTGGCGACAGAAACCAAGCTGGGGTGGACAGTAATGGGACCAGCAATAGGGAACGACATGGAAGATTCATGCCTGATCGTGACTTCATTACACGTTAACAGTTTCGACGTTCAGGATTTATGGAAATTAGATGTGCTTGGTATCATGGATGCAGCAGAAACAAAATCTAGGAAAGATTTAATCGAAGCATCCAACACTCATTTCAAGGAGACTGTGAAACGAGACGAAAGCGGAAGGTACATCGTGTCACTACCATGGATAGCTGGACACCCACCAGTTCCGATCAATCGCCGAACTACAGAAAATAGATTGCTGACTACAACAAGGAATGTCCAGGGCAAGATGCTGTATGAGAAGTATGATACTATTTTTGAGGAGTGGGAAAAATAGAAAATCATCGAGGAAGTTGAGGATAAATGGGAGGAGTGCAATTATCTCCCTCATCGCCCAGTGCTCAAGGATAGTCACACCACTCCTATTCGTCCAGTATTCGACGCAAGTTGCAAGAAAAAGGGGGTCCCATCATTAAATCAATGTCTGGAAAAAGGAGACAACCTGATTGAGCTCATTCCTGATTTGCTCTTGCGGTTTAGACTTGGAAAGTATGGCATCATTGCAGACATATGAAAAGCTTTTCTCCAGATTCAGGTTCGAGAAGAAGATCGTGAATTCCTTCGGTTCCTTTGGTGGAAAAAGGACCAGAAGACACTAAAATTTTACAGGCATTGCCGAGTAGTCTTTGGCCTTACCTCAAGTCCTTTTCTACTAGCTGCAACCATTAAGTATCATTTGAGCCTGCCGCAGTTTCAAGATAATAGGTGCGCAGAACTTCTTGCCCGAAGTTTTTACGTCGACAACTGCATTCTTAGTTTGTCATCTACACATGATGTCAAAAAATTTATCAAGGAATCCTCCGACATCATGATGCAAGCCAAATTTGAGTTACGAGACTGGATGTGGAATGAACCTGGAATCACAGAACAAGATCCAGCCTCTATTTTGGGTATGAAATGGCACCTTCAGACTGACACTATTGCCATTAATGTGCAGTCATTGAAAAATATAGATGAAGAAAAATCAATCACAAAGAGAAGTATCTTGTCAGCATGCCATCGCATTTTTGATCCGATTCAATTTACCTGTCCAGCTACAATCAAGATTAAGAAGATGGTTCAAGATGCTTGGAAGGAGAATAAATCATGGGATGAACCGCTGAACGAAGACAGACGGGTCGAGTTCATAAAATGGAGGAAGCAAGCTTTAGAATTGGATCAGATCAAGATACCTCGATGGATCTTACCTATCAAAGGAAGAACAACATTGCATGTGTTTTGTGACGCTTCAGCTATAGCGTACGCAACGGTAATCTTCATGCGAATAGAGAATGCGTCAGTCATATTTGTGCGATTCGTTGAAGCAAGAAATCGACTGGCAACTATTAAGAGGATCACGATTCCACGACTGGAACTATTAGCCTGTTTGATTGGAGCACGACTGTTGGTGCATGTTCTGGAAAATTTAGAAGAAAGTCCGGAGAAGATTCAATGTTGGACAGACTCCAGTCCTGCCCTATACTGGATACAACAACAAGAGAATTGGGCTCAGTTCGTTTCCAACCGTGTCAAGGAGATCACAACACTTACGAAGAATGAAGATTGGAACCATGTCGCAGGGGAACACAATCCAGCAGATCTTCCATCCCGTGGTGAATCCCCATCGAAATTCATAAAATCCGGATGGTGGGAGGGACCAAAATGGCTTCAGGAAAAGAAAGAAGACTGGCCAGTATCAAAAGTACAGTATGATCTGGAAGCCATTGAAGAAGAGAGGAGGAAGACTGTGGTGATTGGATTTGTAGCCAAAAAGCCTGAGGAGAATCCATGGTATCTGAATCTATACGAGGGAAAACGTGAAGTGACTCTAACACAAATACTGAGAGTAATCGCGTGGATGCTAAGTTTCAAGCCCTCTGAATACAAAGGAGATGTCATCTCACAAGAGGAGCTAGACAGTGCTGAAAAGTCCCTAGTTAAGATAATACAGAGTGAATCGATCGGTGTGGAAGATCCCAAGATGAAGCAGCTACACGCGTTCCAAGATAAAGAAGGATTATGGAGAGTGAAAACGAGGATAGTGAATCGAAATGACGATGAACTGTCCCGATTGCCAATTTTGATCCCAACGAATCATCCGGTCACAGAGCTAATTGTGAAATCAGTCCACGAGAAAATGTACCACTGTGGAGCCCAGACGCTGCGATCAGTACTAAGAGAGAAGTTCTGGATTCCAAAAGCTCGACAACTAGTTCGTCATGTAATTCATAAATGTCCTCGCTGTCGACGATTTGAAACCAAGCGAGTCGACGTACCAGAGGCATCTTTGCCTCAACATCGCGTACGAGATGTTGTGGTTTTTGAGGTGACAGGAATTGACCTCGGAGGACCTTTATATCTGGAAGATGGACAGAAGGTTTGGTTCGTCATCTTCACCTGTGGCGTATACCGTGCGGTCCACCTCGAATTGGTAACTTCCTTATCGAAGGAAGCATTGGTGGGAGCAGTAGAGAGGTTCGTAGCAAGACGAGGTTGCCCTGCAGTCATCTACTCAGATAATGGGACGAATCTAGTTGGACTCCGGAACGAGCTTTATCGAGTTAATTTTGGAGTGAAATGGAAGCTAAATCCTCCGGCAGCACCGTGGTGGGGAGGTTGGATCGAGAGAATTGTTGGACTCACCAAAAAACTGCTTCGAAGATTGCTGGGAAAACGTGTTGTCAACTACGAAGAAATGGTGACGATCCTCGAAAACTGTGAACGAGTTATCAACGCGCGACCACTCACCTACATTGCTGAGGACAATGATGATCTTGTGCCATTAACCCCAGAGATGTTTCTTCGAGAACCAAGAGCTGAAGGAGAGATTGATCTAAATGAATTCAGGTGTAATTTTGGGAAGAGCTATGAGAAACGCAAACGACTCCTGAAGGATTTCCGTAAGAGGTTCAGAAGCGAGTACCTAGGATTGTTGGTGCATCAAGACAATCGCAAGAAACAACGACAGTTAAAAGTTGGAGATATCGTCCTTGTGGAGGTTGAAAACAGGAAGCAAATAAACTGGCCTATGGGAAAGATTACGAAGGTGTTTCCTGGAACTGACAATGTGCGAAGACTTGTGGAAGTTAAGACTAAGTCTGGATTCATGAAGCGTGCAGTGCAACGATTGTTCCCACTGGAAGTACCATCTGAGGACGTAGAGCAAGGCGACGGGGAGCTTAAGCCAGCGGAGGATGAAATCGTCAGGGAGAAAACACCCGGTGTGGAGTCCGTGTCAGTGCAAGAGAAAACTACTCCAGTAAAAGTAGGGAAAGTTTACACGCGTTCTGGAAGAAGAGTCAAGTTACCGATTAGGTTTAATTGAAGTTTGTTTTTTTAAATTAGTATTGACCTTATAGCAAAGTTCAAAAGGTCAAGGTGGGAGAGTGTCGCGACAATAGGAACTTTTTTGGACCAACCGAACAGTGGCAACACGGCCGGCGGCCGACGCCCGCGCATGCGCGGGCAAGAACAAAGACTTAGCCCTAAAACTTCCGGTAAACAAAGGCTGCTTTTCGACTTAACGTTTGGTTTTGACGGGCCAGAAAAGGAACTATCCCTTCATAAATTTTAATAATTGTTTTTGAATAACTTTTGTATTGATATTAATTTGTGTGATTTTTTAAAATAAATATTTCTTTCAATAAGCATTAATTCTTCATCACTGTTTACTAACTTAGGCCTCGTCATTCAACGTTGTGACACTTCTGATCCCTGCAACAAAGGTATTGATTTACCAATTTATAATTTTCAAATCAGTTTCCAGCATTACTGTAAAGCTAGGAACGTTTAGTTCAGGTTAAGCCATCGGGACCTTGTATTGTCTTTCTTTTTTTCAAATCTAAGACAAAGACAACAGATTGCTTGGCAAAGGGACCCAACTTATTGGAGCTCATTCCGGATATCATGCTGAGATTTCGACTCAATAAAATCGGCGTAATAGCAGACATAGAAAAGGCCTTCCTCCAAATATCAGTGGCAAAAGAAGACAGAAAATTTTTGAGATTTCTATGGTGGGAGGACGGCAAGCAAGAGAATCTTCGGATTTATCAACACAAGAGAGTGGTGTTCGGAGTTACATCAAATCCTTTCCTCCTATGTGCTACATTGAAGTTACATTTGGAGCAATATGAAAATGAAAGTGAAGTAATCCCATTGCTAAAATGTATGTACATGGACAACTGCGTCAATAGTGTTACTTCGTTAGAAGAGGCGCAAGTATTTCAACAGCAGTCTATTGACCTACTCAGCCCAGCAGGATTCAATCTAAGAGAGTGGCAGATGGGTCGCCTCAGCATAGTTAACAGTGAGAATATTTCTGTGCTAGGTATGAAATGGGACACAGCTGATGACACTTTGACAATTTCGGATAAGCTAATGATGACTCCAACCTACAAGTCATTTGATCGAGAGAATGATGGCGAAATAGAAAATCAGATTCATAAATTGACCAAGAGGATTATGTTATCGGAAGCCCATGCTGTGTTTGACCCTCTTGGATTGTTTTCTCCATTCACCATAGTGCCAAAGATCATCCTACAACAATGTTGGAAGTCCGAATTGAAATGGGATCAGCCAGTCTCAGAGGACATTGCGAAGAAGTTTGTGGAATGGCAGAGTCAAATTCCCGAATTGTTGTCTGCCAGGATTCCAAGGTGGGTGATGAGAGATGGGTTTGAACAGGCATCACTGCATGTGTTTTGCGATGCAAGTCAAGATGCCTATGCAACCTGCATTTACTTAAGAACAGTGAAAAATAAAGAAGTAAATGTACAACTCGTCGCATCAAAGGCAAGAGTAGCTCCCAAAAAGAAACTTACTATTCCGAGATTAGAATTAATGTCATGCCTCATCGGATCCAGATTGACCAAGCAAGTCATGAAGATTATATCGAAATCGATTGCAATATCAGAGACAAATATTTGGTTTTGGGACGGACTCCTCAACTGCACTTCGTTGGATCCAAAATGAGAAACCGTGGGCAACATTTGTCAACGAAATCTGTTCTATTTCAAAGAAAGAAAATTGGCATCATGTGTCAGGGGTAAACAATCCAGCTGACCTTCCATCACGTGGGAGCAGTGTAAAGAAATTGATAGAGCATAAATGGTGGGAGGGACCCTCTTTTCTCTGGGGAGAAGAAGCAAGCTGGAATCAATTTGATCCAATTTTTGATGAAGAAGAAATCAATAAGGAATTGAAGAAGACGGTAAATATCGCTGTCAACAGCACAAAAGATAATTTCATGGACAAACTTGAGAGGTATGGAGATTATCATCGTATAGTACGGATTGTCGCTTATTTACTGCGTTTTAAAAGGAAGACCGTCTCAGATCAATCGCGACCCGGACAACACGATAAGATGTCAAAAGAAATCTCTGTAGAAGAATTTGAAGAAGCTGAAAAGGTAGTATTACGGCATATCCAACTAATAAGTTTTGGGAGAGATGACAAGCGAATAAACAAGCTCAATGCTTTTACATATGAATATGGACTATATCGAATCAAGAGTCAACTGTATTTTGGAGAAGACGACTATGATACAAGATGCCCAATAGTTCTTCCGGGGGAAAACCAAGTAGTCAAGAAAATAAGACCTAATCCAAATAATTTATTAGTGTGTATTATAATAAAAGAAAATAAGACCTAATCCAAATAATTTATTAGTGTGTTGATTATAATAAAAGAAAATAAGACCTAATCCAAATAATTTATTAGTGTGTAAAAAAAAGCTCCCCGGCGGGGAATCGAACCCCGGTCAGCGTTTCTGTGGTGTAGTGGTTATCACATCCGCCTAACAGGCGGAAGGTCCCAGGTTCGAGCCCTGGCAGAAACATCTTTTTTTTTTACACACTAATAAATTATTTGGATTAGGTCTTATTTTCTTTTATTATAATCACACACTAATAAATTATTTGGATTAGGTCTTATTTTCTTTTATTATAATCTATTATCCAAATTGTGCTTTATCAAGTAGTCAAGCTTTTGATTCGAAAAGAGCACGAGATGATGTCCCATGCCGGGATTCAAACAACTCAACAACTGGTGAGACGCCGTTTTTGGATTCTAAAAGGCAAGAGGACCATAAGAAGTATCATCTCTGCATGTGCTACGTGTCATCGTTACAATTCCAAGAGAGTCCAGACTGAGAGCATTCCTATTCCAGCAACCAGAATTGGATCGACACCAGCATTTGGAGTGATCGGTGTGGATCTAGCTGGACCTTTGACTGAGTCCGGTGGAAAGAAAATATGGGTAGTGTTGTACACCTGTGCTGTTTACAGAGCTGTACATTTGGAGCTCACAAAAACAGTGTCTACTGAAGGATTTCTTGACACTTTTCGAAGATTTGTTGCAAGACGTGGTAGACCGAGCATTGTGTACTCTGACAACAGCCTCAATTTTGTCGGATGCAATAGCTTATTCAAGAAAGTTAATTGGAATGATGTCCTAC
Organism: Cordylochernes scorpioides; assembly: GCA_030710605.1. Lineage (NCBI taxonomy): Eukaryota > Metazoa > Arthropoda > Arachnida > Pseudoscorpiones > Chernetidae > Cordylochernes > Cordylochernes scorpioides. The sequence continues at coordinate 33,609,744 of CP092879.1, forward strand.
GTTATGCCACCGTACAACGTATTAAGTGGAATTTCAACCCCCCAACAGCAGCATTTTGGGGAGGATGGTGGGAACGCCTTGTGGGTCTCGAAGCAAATGATCCAAAAAGTATTGGGAGACAAAACAGTCTCATATGAAGAACTACAGACTGTGATATGTGAAGTGAAGTCAGCAATGAATTCGAGACCTTTGACCGCTATCAGTGAAGAATCTGGCTTGGTACCTATAACACCTGCCAAATTCATGTGTGACAACGCATCATGCTTATTTGTACCTGAAGCGGACATTGTCGACTCTAAGTTTCTGAAAGAAAGTCATGGAAAAGTCCAAAAGTTACGCGAGACAATTCGACAGAGATTTAGAAAAGAGTACTTAGGGTTTCTGCGACAAAATACTAGAAACAAGACAAAGTCAATTAAAGAAGGCGATGTTGTACTCATGGAGTACATGGTACTCATGGTACTAAGCGTGGAAATTTTTTGCGGCCGGTTCAACGATTGTTCTTTCTTGAATCAAGCGAAAACCATTCTAAAGAAGATTTAGGAAAAGGATGTGATCTAGAGAAAGAGAAGATAAATCTTGACACACCAAGTATATCGCAACGGAGCATCCGAGGGAAAGATTCACCTGTTATCACAAGATCAGGAAGAATTGTTAAGCCGCCTGACAGATATTGATCATAGTGAATCCTGAAGAATAATTACTCCATAATTATTGGTGGGAGTATGTTGCAGATCCACTGCCTTTTTTTTGTGTGTGTTTTAATTATAATTTTATTTGGAGATATATTGAGAGGGAGGCCTTCAAAATGTGAGAAAGCCGTGGAAGAAGACGCCCCCCCTCCCCCTCCACGCGGCGTGAGCGACGGCGGTGATGTCACGCCCATGATGCAACATCCGCCCTCCCTCGCCTCTCTCTTTGTTTCTTCTTTGTTATCAAGTTGTTGTGGTCGGTGCGTGCTCGCGTCTTGAGACTAAAAACTCTCTCTCTTTTGAAATAATTTTTTAGCTATAATTTTTGTATTAATTATAATAAATTTCTCTTTCTTCCCAACAATCATTGAGTTGCAATAGTTTTAATTTATTTCTATGCTGGTTACGCCGTCCAGTGATACGAATTCTTTGTTCAAAGTTCGACAACATTAAATCAAAGCTGGACTAGACTGAGGAGGACCATAGCCCCAATACCATAGTCTCCAGGTGGACCACATTAATTTAAAGCTGGCCTAGACTGAGGAGAGGACAATAGCCCCAATACCATAGGCTCCAGGTGGAACACATTAAATCAAAGCTAGCCTAGACTGACGAGGACCATAGCCCCAATACAATAGTCTCCAGGTAGACCACATTAAATCAAAGCTGGCCTAGACTGATGTGGGCCAGAGCCCCAATACCATACACTCCAGGTGGACCACATTAAATCAAAGCTGGCCTAGACTTATGAGGGCCAAAATTCCAATAGCATAGTCTCCAGGTGGACCACATTAAATCAAAGCTGGCCTAGACTGACGAGGACCATAGCCCCAATACCAATGCTCCAGGTGGACCACATTAAATCAAAGCTAGCCTAGACTGACAAGGACCATAACCCCAATACCTGACAGATATTGATCATAGTGAATCCTGAAGAATAATTACTCCATAATTATTGGTGGGAGTATGTTGCAGATCCACTGCCTTTTTTTGTGTGTGTTTTAATTATAATTTTATTTGGAGATATATTGAGAGGGAGGCCTTCAAAATGTGAGAAAGCCGTGGAAGAAGACGCCCCCCCTCCCCCTCCACGCGGCGTGAGCGACGGCGGTGATGTCACGCCCATGATGCAACATCCGCCCTCCCTCGCCTCTCTCTTTGTTTCTTCTTTGTTATCAAGTTGTTGTGGTCGGTGCGTGCTCGCGTCTTGAGACTAAAAACTCTCTCTCTTTTGAAATAATTTTTTAGCTATAATTTTTGTATTAATTATAATAAATTTCTCTTTCTTCCCAACAATCATTGAGTTGCAATAGTTTTAATTTATTTCTATGCTGGTTACGCCGTCCAGTGATACGAATTCTTTGTTCAAAGTTCGACAACATTAAATCAAAGCTGGACTAGACTGAGGAGGACCATAGCCCCAATACCATAGTCTCCAGGTGGACCACATTAATTTAAAGCTGGCCTAGACTGAGGAGAGGACAATAGCCCCAATACCATAGGCTCCAGGTGGAACACATTAAATCAAAGCTAGCCTAGACTGACGAGGACCATAGCCCCAATACAATAGTCTCCAGGTAGACCACATTAAATCAAAGCTGGCCTAGACTGATGTGGGCCAGAGCCCCAATACCATACACTCCAGGTGGACCACATTAAATCAAAGCTGGCCTAGACTTATGAGGGCCAAAATTCCAATAGCATAGTCTCCAGGTGGACCACATTAAATCAAAGCTGGCCTAGACTGACGAGGACCATAGCCCCAATACCAATGCTCCAGGTGGACCACATTAAATCAAAGCTAGCCTAGACTGACAAGGACCATAACCCCAATACCATAGTCTTCAGGTGGACCACATTAAATCAAAGCTAGCCTAGCCTAACAAGGAACATAGCCCCAATACCATAAGCTCCAGGTAGACTACATTGAATCAAAGCTGACCTTGATTGAAGAGGACCATAGCCCCAATACCATAGTCTCCAGGTGGACCACATTAAAACGAAGCTGGCCTAGCCTGAGGAGAGGACCATAGCCCCAATACCATAGTTTCCAAGTGGACCACATCGAAACAAAGCTGGCCAAGATTGAGGAGAGGACCATAGCCCCAATACCATAGGCTCCAGGTGGACCACATTAAAACAAATCTGGACTAGATTCACGAGGACTTTAGCCACAATACCATAGTCTCCAGGTAGACTATATTAAATCAAAGCTGACCTAGACTGACGAGGACCATAGCCCCAATACCATAGGCTCCAGGTGGACCACATTATATCAAAGCAGCCTAGAATGACGAGGACCATAACCCCAATACCATAGTCTTCAGGTGGACCACATTAAATCAAAGCTAGCCTAGCCTGACAAAGAACATAGCCCCAATACCATAAGCTCCAGGTAGACACATTGAATCAACGCTGGCCTAGATTGAAGAGGACCATAGCCCCAATACCATAGTCTCCAGGTGGACCACATTAAAACAAAGCTGGCCTAACCTGAGGAGAGGACCATAGCCCCAATACCATAGTCTCCAGGTGGGACGTATTAAAACAAAGCTGGCCTAGACTGACGAGGACCATAGCCCCAATACCATAGGCTCCAGGTAGATTACATTAAATCAAAGCTGGCCTTGACTGAGTAGAGGGCCAAAGCCCCAATACCATAATCTCCAGGTGGAACGTATTAAAACAAAGCTAGCCTAGACTAACGAAGACCATAGACCCAATACCATAGTCACCAGGTGGACCACATTAAATCAAAGCTGACCTAGGCCGATGAGGGCCAAAGCCCCAATACCATAGTCTCCAGGTGGACCACTTTAAAACAAAGCTGGCCTAGACTCACGAGGACCATAGCCACAATACCATAGTCTCCAGGTGGACCACATTAAATCAAAGCTAGCCTAGCCTGACAAAGAACATAGCCCCAATACCATAAGCTCCAGGTAGACACATTGAATCAACGCTGGCCTAGATTGAAGAGGACCATAGCCCCAATACCATAGTCTCCAGGTGGACCACATTAAAACAAAGCTGGCCTAACCTGAGGAGAGGACCATAGCCCCAATACCATAGTCTCCAGGTGGGACGTATTAAAACAAAGCTGGCCTAGACTGACGAGGACCATAGCCCCAATACCATAGGCTCCAGGTAGATTACATTAAATCAAAGCTGGCCTTGACTGAGTAGAGGGCCAAAGCCCCAATACCATAATCTCCAGGTGGAACGTATTAAAACAAAGCTAGCCTAGACTAACGAAGACCATAGACCCAATACCATAGTCACCAGGTGGACCACATTAAATCAAAGCTGACCTAGGCCGATGAGGGCCAAAGCCCCAATACCATAGTCTCCAGGTGGACCACTTTAAAACAAAGCTGGCCTAGACTCACGAGGACCATAGCCACAATACCATAGTCTCCAGGTGGACCACATTAAATCAAAGCTAGGCTAGACTGACGAGGACCATAACCCCAATACCATAGTCTTCAGGTGGACCACATTAAATCTAAGCTAGCCTAGCCTGACGAGGACCAAATCCCCAATACCATAGTCTCCAGGTGGAGCATATTGTTGCATCATGATTAATGCGCGTATTTTTAAAATTATTTTTAATATTATTTTTAATATATTTAAAATTTAAATTATACATTTATTTATTTTTATAAAACAGATTATTACTATAAAATATTATGTACTATAAAACATTTGTATTTTGATACACTAAATACCCCACATGCTTTAAACTTTGATGTGATAAATAAAGAGATATTCTAGGTGCTACCTAAATTTATAGTTGTCTTATTATTGACTGGTTTAACCTTGTAAGATGGTTGAGACACGTTCTGTAAAGACGCAAGACACGTCTGAGGAAAGACTCAAGACTGAAGACTCTGCCAAACCGCAGCCCAGTGCAACAATTGGTAGAGATGCAAGTGCCGACCCAGTTGTTTTGAACCCCAACATAGACATCCCCAAATATGATGGAACAGAAGACCCTCGCCCATGGATTGAGTCCCTTGAAGAAATTGGCTTCCTGTACCACTGGGCAGAATATATTATTTCTCGCTATGCAGCCATGAACATGATTGGTAGCGCCAAAACCTGGCTGGACCTACACAAGATAAGCTTTACCAGCTGGGAACATTTCAAGAGCCGCCTAATTCAGGATTTTGGCTCAGACGCCAACAAAGAAGAATTGAAGATGAGGCTGAACAGAATGCAGCAGTGGAATGAACCTGCAATCAGGTTTGCAGAGGATATCCTGGTTCTGTGCAACAAGGTCGACCCCCAAATGGAAGAAGAGAATAAAATAAATTGGGTTATTGGAGGGTTAAAGAAAGAATACTCTTTTGCCCTCTACTTAAACCCTCCTAAGAATACCAACAAACTCCTAAGATTGTGTAAAAAGATGGATTTGTTTGAAAATAATTATCAAGAACGTATAGAAAAATCAAAGGCTCTATATAATGGACCACGCTCTCCTCGTTCCCATCATCAAGAGCAATGGAAGAACGCTCCGTCGTTCAGAAGACCAGACCAGAACACTTGCAAGTCCCAGACCCCCGCTCCGAGGTACTACCAGAACACCCCCAAGCCCCAGGCCCCCGCTCCGAGGTACTACCAGAACAAGCTGCTGCCCCAGGTATCTGCCCCTAGATGATTTTACACTCCCATTCCTGAGCCAAAACCGGTCTACCCAAGGAAAACATACAATAAGAGTCCAGATTCAAACAGGAATAGGACAGAAGACGGGAGACCAATATGTTTCAAGTGTAACAAGCCAGGACACGTAGCGCGGTATTGCAGAGTCAAGTTTGTGAGGATCGTAGAAGAGGACCCCTCAGTTTCCCAAGACAAGAGCCAAGAAAATCTTCAATTGGACGAAAGGAAAGATTATACACGGCCTCGCCTCTATGCGGATGTTTGTAATGACACACAAACGAATATTCCTACACGGAATAGATATTCCGTGCTGGAAGATTTAAACTAAGTGTCGCGCCTGATTCCTTCAATCAAAGCAAGTCGACCATAAATGGAATTAGAAAGTTGGACCCTAGGTACAAAATTAATATTAATGTGGACAAGATAGGGTTATGCGAAGCTTTGATTGATACAGGCGCCGATCTTTCAATGGTCGACCTAAGAACAGCACTTTTTGCTGGCCGTGAAATAAATAGTCTCACTAAAACGTGTTCAGGACCCGATGGGAAAAAATTAGATATGGTAGGTAGCATTATTTTAGATTTAAAAATTGATGACACTGAATTATCCCACGAATTTGTAGTAATGGACGCGCATCTACGAACTCTTATTCTTGGACGAGATTTCCTTAAAAAAATGAATGCTAAAATTGATTGTAAACGAGAAACAATAAAATATAATTTGATGAGTAATCATGACGTAAGCAATTATGATCTAAAAAAAATAAAGAGCACTACAGATACCGTTATACCTAAACTATCTATTAAATTGATTAGGGCCTCAATAGAAGCAGAGGATGGCGAATATGTCATCGAAGAGAACAACAGAATGACTCAAACAAATGGTCTTCGATTGGCAAGAAGTTTGCTTACTGTCACGGATAAGAAAACCCATATCTGGATAACGAACCCTTATCCTCGACCTTTAAAAATCATGAAAGACCAAACATTGGCTTATGGAAGTCTTCCTGCAGGGGTAAATTTTATAGAGAATAAAGAGAAGCAGAATGAAAATGACGAAATACAATTTCAAATAAACAAAAATTTATCATTTAAAGAACAAGAGAGGTTAAAACAAATTTTGGCCAAGTATACTGATTTGTTCTCATCGAGGTTAGGTAGGACCAATTTGGCAAAACATCAGATTCATACAGAAGACGCAAAACCGATAAAGCACAAGCCTTACCGGGTAAGCGCTAAGGAACGAACCATCATAAAGGATCAAATAGACGAGATGCTTGAAGAAGGAATAATTAGACAATCTTCAAGTCCCTGGTCCTTTCCCGTTATATTGGTCAAAAAACGAGATGGCAAATACAGATTTTGTGTGTACTACAGGAAATTAAATGAAGTAACAGTGAAGGATGTTTATCCAATCCCAAGAATTGATGATGTAATGGATACTCTCCAAGGATCCAAGTACTTCTCGGCAATAGATCTCAAATCGGGATATTGGCAAGTCGAAATTGAAGAGAGAGACAAAGAGAAGACGGCTTTCACTACTGCACATGGGTTATATGAATTCAACGTAATGCCCTTCGGTCTATGCAACGCCCCTGCTACTTTTGAGAGGAACATGGACAATGTCCTCGGAAATCTGAGATGGCAGATTTGCCTTTGCTACCTGGACGATGTGATTATATACAGCTCGGACTTTCCAACCCACATTAAAAGACTTGAAGCTGTCCTCAGATGCTTCAGCGAATCTAATTTAAAACTGAACGCCAAGAAATGCAGATTTGCTTTCGAGGAACTTGAGATCCTTGGACATATAACCAACCAAGAGGGTATAAAACCTGCCGAATATAATATCAAAGCCGTTAGAGATTTTCCTCAGCCCAAGAAGGCCAAAGAAGTGCAATCATTCCTAGGAATGTGCTCATATTATAGAAAATTTATTAAAGATTTCTCATTAATCGCTGACCCATTGACCAGTCTCATCAGAAAAAATGTGCAATTTATCTGGGCAGGAAAACAGGAAGAAGCGTTCCAAAACCTTAAAAAAGCTCTCATGAATCCGCCAATTTTAGGTCACTTTGATCCAAATGCAGCCACCTGCATTCACACAGATGCCTCTAACATCGGCTTAGGCGCAACACTAATTCAAAATATCGGTGCCGAAGAGAAGGTAATATCATATTTGAGCCGAACCCTAAGTAAACCTGAGCAAAATTATTCAACCACCGAAAAGGAATGTTTAGCTGTAGTGTGGTCGATATCAAAATTACGGCCCTATTTATATGGAAGGCACTTTAAAATCGTCACTGATCATCACGCACTATGCTGGCTTAAGAATTTAAAAGATCCGACCGGTCGATTAGCACGATGGGCACTGAAGATTCAGGAATATAATTTTGAAATTATACACAAATCGGGAAAAAAAACATCTGGACGCTGATGGTCTATCTAGAGGACCCTTACCAGAAAACGAATGGGACGAGGATTATGAAAGACTATTTTTGAATCAAATAATAGACGAAAAGGATAATTTTATTGAGAATATTAAGGAGAACCTTAGTGGAAACAAGCGTTCAATTACACAGAACTTTAAAGAATAAAATGGGTGTCTCTACAAAAAAAATCCAAATCCTGAAGGTAGAGAATGGTTGCTGGTAGTGCCAAAGAAGAGAAGGGAAGAAATCATGAGTGAATACCACAACCATATGCTGAATGGCCATCTGGGCGTCGCCAGAACCACATACCGATTAAGGAATAAATACTATTGGCCTTCCATGCTGAAAGATGTTTCCGAATTTGTAAAGACATGCCATCTTTGCCAAAGTCGGAAAGGTTCAAATCAGTTGCCATCTGGACTTCTACAACCTATTCCCCCAGCTAACTACCCTTTTGAAAGAATCGGAATTGACTTTGTTGGCCCCTTGCCATCAACGAAAAGAAGAAGGAAATGGATAATTGTGTTGACGGATTATTATGCCAAGTATGCTGAAACAAAGGCAGTACCAGAAGCGACAGTGAAAGAAGTCTCTACATTTTTAATCGAACATATATTTTTACGTCACGGGGCCCCAAGATTTCTTATCAGCGACAGAGGTTCACAATTCACTAGCAATTTGATGAAGGAGGTTATGAAAATGTCCAAAGTTAAACATTGCTTCACAACGAGCTACCACCCCCAGACTAACGGACCGGCTAAATAGAACTTTAATCAATATGATCAGCATGTATGTGAATACGGATCAGAAGAACTGGGACGAAATCCTTCCTTTTATCACCCACGCGTATAATACCACAATTCAAGAAACCACAGGCTACTCTCCATTTTTCCTGTTGTTTGGGAGGGAACCCATGTCCCTCTTAGACGACGAGAATATCCCAACGGACAGTAACATGGACGATTACGACGAATATATAGAAAACTACTTAAATAAAATAGCAAGGACGAGACAGGTAGTCATTAACAACACAGAGAAGACTCAGGAAAGAATGAAAAGAAACTATGACAAAAAACACAACGAGAGAATCTATGAACCAGGACATTTAGTGGCAGTTTGGACGCCAGTCAGGAAAATCGGAAAATGTGAAAAACTATTGAGAAAATATTTTGGCCCATATCGAATATTAAAGAAGCTGTCCAACGTAAATTACTTAATTGAGCCGAAAGATAATCCTGGCCAAGACCCATTGATTGTCCATGTCTCAAGACTCAAACCCTATTTTGAAAGAATTGATGAGGTCACTCACGAGGACGTGACGACCTATGGAGAGGGGGAAGTGTTGCATCATGATCAATGCGCGTATTTTTAAATATTATTTTTAATATATTTAAAATTTAAATTATACATTTATTTATTTTTATAAAACAGATTATTACTATAAAATATTATGTACTATAAAACATTTGTATTTTGATACACTAAATACCCCACATGCTTTAAACTTTGATGTGATAAATAAAGAGATATTCTAGGTGCTACCTAAATTTATAGTTGTCTTATTATTGACTGGTTTAACCTTGTAAGAAGGTTGAGACACGTTCTGGAAAGACGCAAGACACGTCTGAGGAGAGACTCAAGACTGAAGAATCTGCCAAACCGCAGCCCAGTGCAACAATATTAAATCAATGCTGGCCTAGACTGATGAGGGCCAAAGCCCCAATACCATAGTCTCCAGGTGGACCATATTAAAACAAAGCCGGCCTAGACTCACGAGGACAATAGCCCCAATTCCATAGTCAACAGGTGGACCACATTAAATAAAAGCTGGCCTAGACTGATGAGGGCCAAAGCCCCAATACCATAGGCTCCAGGTGGACCACATTAAAACAAAGCTGGCCTAGACTCATGAGGACCATAGCCACAATTCCATAGTTTCCAGGTGGACCACATTAAAACAAAGCTGGCCTAGACTCACGAGGACCATAGCCCCAATACCATAGTCACCAGGTGGACCCCATTAAATCAAAGCTGACCTTGACTGACGAGGACCATTGCCCCAATACCATAGGCTCCAGGTGGACCACATTATATCAAAGCAGCCTAGACTGACGAGGACCATAACCCCAATACCATAGTCTTCAGGTGGACCACATTAAATCAAAGCTAGCCTAGCTTGACAAGGAACATAGCCCCAATACCATAAGCTCCAGGTAGACTAAATTAAATCAAAGCTGACATAGATTGAAGTGGACCATAGCCCCAATACCATAGTCTCCAGGTGGACCACATTAAAACAAAGCTGGCCTAGACTGAGGAGGGACCATAGCCCCAATACCACAGTCACAAGGTGGACCACATTAAATCAAAGATTGCCTAGACTGACAGGACCATAGCCCCAATACCATTAATTCCAGGTAGACAATATTAAAACAATGCTGGCCTAGCCTGAGGAGAAGAACATAGCCCCAAATCAATAGACTCCAGGTGGACCACATTAAATCAAAGCTGGACTAGACTGAGGAGAGGACCATAGCCCCAATACCATAGGCTTAAGGTGGAACACATTAAATCAAAGCTAGCCTACACTGACGAGGACCATACCCCCAATACCATAGTCTCCAGGTAGACCACATTAAATCAAAGCTGGCTTAGACTGATGAGGGCCAGAGCCCCAATACCATATACTCCAGGTGGACCACATTAAATCAAAGCTGGCCTAGACTAATGAGGGCCAAAATCCCAATAGCATAGTCTCCAGGTGGACCACATTAAATCAAAGCTGGCCTAGACTGACGAGGACCATAGCCCCAATACCAATGCTCCAGGTGGACCACATTAAATCAAAGCTGGCCTAGATTGACGAGGACCATAGCCCCAATACCATAGGCTCCAGGTGGACCACAATGATTCAAAGCTGGCCTAGACTGACGAGGACCATAGCCCCAAAACCATATTCTCCAGGTGGACCACATTAAATCAAAGCTAGCCTAGACTGACGAGACCCATAGCTCCAATCCCATATTCTCCAGGTGGACCACATTAAATCAAAGCTAGCCTTTACTAACGAGAACCATAGCCCCAATACCATAGTCTTCAGGTGGACCACATTAAATCAAAGCTGGCCTAGACTGTCGAGGACCATAGCCCTAAAACCATATTCTCCAGGTGGACCACATTAAATCAAAGCTAGTCTTGAATAATGAGGACCATAGCCCCAAAACCATAGTCTTCAGGTGGACCAAATTAAATAAAAGCTAGCCTATATTGACGAGGACCATAGCCCCAATACCATAGACTCCAGGTGGAGCACATTAAATCAAAGCTGGCCTAGACTGATGAGGGCCAAAGCCCCAAAACCATAATCTCCAGGTGGAACTTATTAAAACAAAGCTGGCCTAGACTGACGAGGACCATAGCCCCAATACCATTGGCTCCAGGTAGACCACATTAAATCAAAGCTGGCCTAGGCTGAGTAGTGGGCCAAAGCCCCAATACCATAATCTCCAGGTGGAACGTATTAAAGCAAAGCTAGCCTAGACTAACGAAGACTTTAGCCCCAATACCATAGTCTACAGGTGGACCACAATAAATAAAAGCTGGCCTAGACTGAGGAGTGGACCATAGCCCCAATACGGTAGTCTCCAGGTGGACCACATTAAATCAAAGCTGGCCTAGACTGAGGAGGGCCATAGCTCCAATACCATACTCTCCAGGTGGACCACATTAAAATAAAGCTGACTTAGACTGACGAGGCCCATAGCACCAATACCATATTTTTCAGGTGGACCACATTAAATCAAAGCTTGCCTAGACTACCGAGGACCATAACCCCAATACCATATTCTTCAGGTGGACCACATTAAATCAAAGCTAGCCTAGCCTGACAAGGAACATAGCCTAAATACCATATTATCCAGGTAGACTACATTAAATCTAAGCTGGCCTAAATTGAAGAGGACCATAGCCCCAATACCATAGTCTCCAAGTGTACCACATTAAAACAAAGCTGGCCTAGACTGAGGAGGGACCATAACCCCAATACCATATTCTCCAGGTGGACCACATTAAATCAAAGCTGGCCTAGACTGACGAGGACAATAGCCCCAATACCATAGTGTCCAGGTGGACCACATTAAAACAAAGCTGGCCTAGACTGACGAGGACCATAGCCCCAATACCAAAGGCTCCAGGTGAACCACATTAAATCAAAGCTGGCCTAGACTGACAAGGACCATAGCCCCAATAAAATAGGCTCCAGGTGGACCACATTAAAACAAAGCTGGCCTAGACTCACGAGGACCATAGCCACAATTCCATAGTTACCAGGTGGACCACATTAAATAAAAGCTGGCCTAGACTGAGGAGAGGGCCAAAGCCCCAAAACCATAATCTCCAGGTGGACCACATTAAATCAAAGCTGGCCTAGACTGAGGAGAAGGCCAAAGCCCCAATACCATAATTTCCAAGTGGACCAAATTAAAACAAAGCTGGCCTAGACTGACGAGGACCATAGCCCCAATACCATAGTCTGCAGGTGGACCATATTAAATCAAAGCTGGCCTAGACTGAGGAGAGGGCAAAAGTCCCAATACCATAGGCTCCAGGTGGACCACATTAAAACAAAGCTGGCCTAGACTGAGGAGAGGACCATAGCCCCAATTCATAGACTCCAGGTTGACCACATTAAATCAAAGCTGGCCTAGACTGAGGAGGGCCAAAGCCCCAAAACCATAGGCTCCTGGTGGACCACATTCAATCAAAGCTAGCCTTGACTAACGAGAGCCATAGCCCCAATACCATAGTCTTCAGGTGGACCACATTAAACAAAAGCTAGCCTAGACTGACGAGGACCATAGCCCCAATACCATAGGCTCCAGGTGGAGCACATTAAAACAAAGCTGGCCTAGACTCACGAGGACCATAGCCACAATTCCATAGTTACCAGGTGGACCACATTAAATAAAAGCTGGCCTAGACTGAGGAGAGGACCATAGCCCCAATACCATAGTCTCCTGGTGGACCACATTAAATCAAGCTGGCCTAGACTGATGAGGGCCAAAGCCCCAATACCATAGGCTCCTGGTAGACCACATTAAATCAAAGCTGGCCTAGACTGAGGAGAATGCTAAAGCCCCAATACCATAATCTCCAAGTGGACCAAATTAAAACAAAGCTGGCCTAGACTGACGAGGACCATAGCCCCAATACAATAGTCTGCAGGTGGACCATATTAAATCAAAGCTAGCCCAGACTGAGGAGAGGGTAAAAGCCCCAAAGCCCCAAAACCATAGTCTCCAAGTGGACCAAATTAAAACAAAGCTGGCCTAGACTGACGAGGACCATAGCCCCAATACAATAGTCTGCAGGTGGACCATATTAAATCAAAGCTAGCCCTGACTGAGGAGAGGGTAAAAGCCCCAAAGCCCCAAAACCATAGGCTCCAGGTGGACCACATTAAAATAAAGCTGGCCTAGACTGTCGAGGACCATAGTCCCAATACCATAGTCTCCAGGTGGACCACATTAAAACAAAACTGGCCTAGACTGACGAGGACCATAGTCCCAATACCATAGTTTCCAGGTGGACCACATTAAAACAAAGCTGGCCTAGACTGACGAGGACCATAGTCCCAATACCATAGGCTCCAGGTGGACCACATTAAAATAAAGCTGGCCTAGACTGACGAGGACCATAGTCCCAATACCATAGGCTCCAGGTGGACCACATTAAAATAAAGCTGGCCTAGACTGACGAGGACCATAGTCCCAATACCATAGGCTCCAGGTGGACCACATTAAAATAAAGCTGGCCTAGACTGACGAGGACCATAGTCCCAATACCATAGTCTCCAGGTGGACCACATTAAAACAAAGCTGGCCTAAGCACAAAATAATTCCTATATTGCCTCTCTTCATTCTAAAAGAAACAGATATACTCTAGATTATAGGAGAAAAATTATTTAAAGAACAACTCAAATAAGGTTTTTTCATTCAAAATAAATATGCAGCAATTAACAAAATGGATGAAAGTGCAAATATTGATTATATTTACAGATATCCTTTCAATCATATCTAAAAAAAACAAGGGTTATTTATTCTTTTGTCTGATGATGGTAACAACACTGTTACCAAAATGTCACACACTATTAATTTATTTGGAATAGGTCTTATATTCTTGTAGCTATAATCTATAATCCAAATTATGCTTATCAGAGGATTACAGTGTTGGTATGCTGTAATATGGATTGAAGTGAAAACTGCTTCTACTTTATATTCTACTAGACGAATGACCCGGGCAACGCCCGGGTTTATACGATTAAATGTTTTATTCAAACACATAAAACATAGCAAATATTGCAAGAGCAGTTATTTTAAACGGCGAATTAGATCAGTTATAGCAAGTCCACAGGGAAGTCACGTGCTCGCCGGCAGCCAAAGGGCGCGCGCCGCCTAAGATCGCCCGCGCTCTAGAGGGCGCTGCTCGTGAGCTAAGTAGAATAATTTGAATATATAGTTTTTATAATTGATTTATATATTTTTTAAAATAGCCCATCGTCATCCTCGTTATTTTTTACCTATGTATGGAAATTTTGGTTTGAATTAGTGAACTACTGCGAATTTGTATACAGGTCATACAAACCAACAAACATACAAACATTCATTTTTATATATATAGATATACAGTTACGAGCGTCATGCATTCTTAATAATTCAAAAAAAGGCGCCGTCACTACGCAAGACACTTTGTTTTTGACTTTGCCCCCCCCCCCCACTCGCTTTTTGGTGTTGGAGCGGGTCACTCCTTAAATAAATGCATATATTAGTTAGAAAAAGGCATCTCCTTATCGTGCAACTGAAAGTTGCTAATGGCTTGCGCCATCTATCGGTATAAATATCAACTATTCTCGTTGATTTTTAATTATTCCAGAATTGGCCAAATACCCTTTTTTTTTTTTTTTTGGTCGTTGAGGGTACAGCTTGCACCACGCTGATGAGGGCCAAAAGCCCGAAACGCGTCCGTGGTTAGCTTTTCGTGATTAATCAAGAATGGGTATTTGGCCAATTCTGGAATAATTAAAAATCAACGAGAATAGTTGATATTTATTCCGATAGATGGCGCAAGCCATTAGCAACTTTCAGTTGCACGATAAGAAAATGCCTTTTTCTAATTTATTCACCTTATCCCAGTACAATATTACATTTGTACTATTTTTTCACATTGTGTAGCGTTCTCACGCAATTCTGGCCTTAACTACCCGTTTCATGATTTTTCAGGATGCCTTAATGACCAATTTTTTTTTTAGTCGTTGAGGTACAGCTTGCACCACGCTGATGAGGGCCAAAAGCTCGAAACGCGTCCGTGGTTAGCTTTTCTTGATTAATCAAGATTGGGTATTTGGCCAATTCTGGAATAATTAAAAATCAACGAGAATAGTTGATATTTATTCCGATAGATGGCGCAAGCCATTAGCAACTTTCAGTTGCACGATAAGGAGATGCCTTTTTCTAATTTATGCACCTTATCCCAGTACAATATTACATTTGTACTATTTTTTCATATATTAGTTAATAACTAAATGGAATCCTCTCTTTCTTTTTCCCAGTAAGAGATGCCTACGGAAGCCAACAGTACATAGACAGATAAAGCACATAGGCTATATTTATTAACTAATATATGCATTTATATAAGGAGCCAATTTATAATTGTAACAAATAGTATTTGAATCAAAACATTCAAGCGGGTAAAACACGGGCGTTGCCCGGGTCATTCGGCTAGTTGGGAAATATAGGAGACCACGATGGCATGAATATTCCCTCAAATTATTATTTTAATAAAAAAGCCTGGATAACTGGGGCAATTATTACAGATTGGTTGAAAAAATTGGACCAAATATTAAAAGAAGAAACATTTAAAATTAGTTTTAGATAATTGCCAAGCCCATCAAATACCTAAAGTGTTAAAAAACATTGAAATAAGATTTTTGCCTGCCCGAACTACAAGTACATTACAACCCTGTGATATCATTAAAGCCCTAAAAGATCAATATAGGAAATGAATGATAATCTATCTTTTCACTTGCATGGAAGAAATGCTCAAGTACATTTACTCTTTGCAATTATCTGGCTAGAGGCTGTATGGGTTGGGGTTAGCTCTTCCACAATAAAAATTTGTTTCTCTCACTCTGCCTTTGCTGGTCCCAAGCCCAGATGAAAAAGGAGGAGGGGGAACAGTATCAAGTTCACTAAAAAAAAACTGAGTTCAGCTGGCCCGGCTGATAGTACCCTGTAAGGGCATTTAATACAGGATGATCAGCGTTTGTACTCCATGTTAGGAGCAGCTGCACATGGCGTCTGTTCCTCATGTCAGAGGCGGCCATTTCTTTTGGAGCTAAGTCGGCCTGCCACTGAGTAGTGCCCCCAGTCCTAATGACAAAGGCAGACACATTCTACTTCACCCTGACCCTAATATGATTGAGTGGAGATAAGGAAGATGAAGAAGGATTTGTGAAAGATGAAGCAATGGAAGAAGTTGTTGAAGAAGAAAAAAATAGATGTTTCAAAGCATTGAAAAAATACCAAGCCATTGATGTAAACTACATTGACTTCTTGGAAGTTGATAAAGATGTGCCAGTTGCTGGGACCATTGAAGAAATTGTAAAGGAGGTAATGGGAAAAGGAGAAGAAGTAGAGCCAACAGAAAAAAGATTTAAACACAAAAGCAATAACACCTGCAGATCAATTGATGCCTTTAATACAATAAAAACTCTTTGTTATTTAAAACACATTTGAGAGAAGACATGTATGTTTTTTGAAAATAGATCAGCTAGAATGCACTCTGAATAGGATTTAAGTGTGTGCAAACACACACATCTATAAAAGACTTCTTTAAAACATCTTCATGATTCTTTTTAAATAATATTTTAAATATTTTATTTTCATTTTCCATATTTATTTACTTTTAAACTGCTATTATTCAATTAGATTAAAATATTATTTATTTTTATGTTTCGAAAATATGTATTAATGCCATTTTTTCCTTGTCCCTAAAAGTTAATAATGAAAAAAAAAAAAAAAAGAGAAATTAAATACGGTAGAACCTCTCTTTAGTGGACACTTCTCTACAAAGGACGGTTTTCATTTGCAAAATTACCATTTTTACTATTTAGCAACTCACTGGTAAGAGGACATCTCTTCAAAAAGGTCACTTTGGCTCTACAATTAGGTGTCCTTTACAGGGAGGTTCTACTGTAACTGTAAATAACATGGTTAAAACATTCTAAGGTGCCAGGTTTTACATCTCTATTGTTACAACTGTGGTTATAACAAAAACATGGATATAACAACATAATATCTTAAACACAAGGTAATAAGACTAAATACAAATAAATATAAATTGTATTATTACCTTGTAAAATCGACTAAATTAAACTCTTCGAATAAAAATATCAAAATATAACTGCGATTGAAGAGGAGTGTCTTATAAGAACTTTATTCGCAAGCTTTCGGACGTCCTTCTACAGGCTTTACAATGACAAAAAGAAAGAAATATGAGATGAGTATTAATAGAACATGATATTTTTGTATATGAGAAAATACGAGGTGTGTTCAAAAAGTATCGGGACTTTTGAATTTTCGCGGGTTACGTATATTCAAATTTCGATCTTTTTGTGGCTTTATGTTGGTACTCATGTCTCTCACTTATGCCGACAAGCTCGGCCATTTTGAATGTTCACTTAATTGTTGACAGCTGCTTTGCTTGCAGGTGTTTTGGATCGTCTTTGATTTTTACCTATTAAAAAAAATGGATCAAAGAACCTGTATAAAATTTTGTGTGAAAAACGAAATTAAGTGCGCGGATGCATTCCGAATGTTGACTGTGGCATACGGAGAAGCTACCTTGGACCGAAGCAACGTTTATCGGTGGTACAAAATGTTCTCAGAAGGCCGAGAAGATGTGAACGACGAAGAGCGTGCCGGACGCCCGAGCACTTCAACAACAGACGAAAAAATTAATGAAGTGGAGAAAATGATATTGGCCAATCGTCGAATCACCGTTAGAGAAGTTGCTGAGGACCTAAACATATCGATTGGCTCGTGCCATTCGATTTTTATCAATGATTTGGGCATGAGACGGGTCGCCGCGAAATTCGTACCAAAATTGCTCAATTGCGACCAAAAACAGCATCGCATGAACATTGCTAATGAGATGTTGGACTCTGTCCGCGACGACCCAAATTTGCTCCAGAGGGTCATAACTGGTGACGAAGCGTGGGTTTATGGTTATGACGTGGAAACCAAAGCTCAATCATCTCAATGGAAGCTGCCGCACGAACCAAGACCGAAAAAAGCGCGCCAAGTTCGGTCGAATGTGAAAGTTTTGCTGACAGTTTTCTTCGATTGCAGGGGCGTGGTGCATCATTAGTTCTTGCCAAAGGGTAGAACGGTCAATAAGGAATATTACCTGCAAGTTATGCGCAATTTGCGCGAAGCAATCCGCCAGAAACGCCCGGATTTGTGGAAGAACAAAAATTGGCTTTTGCACCACGATAACGCCCCTGCTCACACATCGTTGCTTGTGCGCGACTTTTTGGCCGAAAACAACACACTAATGATGCCGCAGCCACCATATTCCCCAGATCTGGCCCCCTGTGACTTTTTCTTGTTCCCTAAACTGAAGAGGCCCATGAAAGGACGACGTTACGCTACGCTTGACAAGATAAAGATGGCATCGAAGGAGGAGCTGAAAAAGATTTTTAAAAATGATTTTTTGAAGTGCTTCGAAGATTGGAAAAACCGTTGGCACAAGTATATAATATCTCATGGGGATTACTTTGAAGGGGACAAAATAGGTATCATGAATAAATAAATAATTTTTGAAAAAACACAAAAGTCGCGATACTTTTTGAACACACCTCGTATAGTCATTGTAAATCCTGTAGAAGGACGTCCGAAAGCTTGCGTATAAAGTTCTTATAAGACACTCTTCTTCAATCGTCGTTATTATTACCTTGTGTTTACAATCCAAACTGTGTGTTTTATCATAAAAACTTAGTGATTACCTTGTGTTTACAATCCAAACTGTGTGTTTTATCATAAAAACTTGCTGATGTAGGTCTATAGCAAGGTTCAACGGTCTCCTTTATATCTCCTTCCCACAAAAGGAGGTTGGGGCCATCTTGGTATTATCTGCCACCTGTTGAATGATAACAGATAACTGGTGTCCTCCCTCCATCATAACAATTGGGCTGGGATTCTCTTCAAGACGCTATCGTAACTCCCCTTTTGCCGGTCCCAAGCCCGGATGAAAAAGGAGGAGGGGGAGCAGTAACAAGCTCGCTAAAAAACCTGGGCTCAGCTGGCCCGGCTGATAGTACCCTGTAAGGGCTCCTGATCCAGGGATACAGGATGAGCAGTGTTTGTACTCCATGTTAGGAGCAGCTGTACATGGCATCTGGTCCTCATGTCAGAGGTGGCCATTTCTTTTGGAGCTAAGTCGGCCTGCCACTGAGTAGTGCTCCCAGTCTTAATGACAAAGGCAGACGCATTTTACTTCACCCAATCATGACGGTTGTCAAGACACTATCTAGTCACAAATATATCTTTTTATATGTGTATATACATATGTATGGGTTGGTATTATATGTATACATTAGATGATACCATACTATTGTATATGTAAAACTTCAAACATTACAATGTATGAGAAGATGCAAATATAATTAAGATTGATTTATTAAAACAAATACTAACTCTCACAAGATTTGTTTCTGATGAGGCTTCAATGATTAAAAAAAAAAGATATCTAGTTACAAATTAAGTAGAAATTTATTGATTTTAAACTTGCTGGGAAGTCCCAAACTTAGTTACTTTTTTTGTTTTTTATTATCCCTAGTACACGTGGTACAGGCCATGATAATCATTTTTTTTTTGCTTATCCCTAGTACACGTGGTACAGACCATGATAATCATGGTGGGTAGTTAGCGACTGCTTTTTACTGTAAGCGCACCACATGTCTACACATGTGAAAGCAGTTCGACTTTGCACTTACAAATGTGCCAGAGCCCCGTTTGGTTACTTGCACTCGCTGGTGGGGTTGGACTTTTGCAAGAATCGGGGGGCCATTGGAGCATTTTTTTTTAAACATAAAAAGTGTCCAATGCGGGATTCGAACCCGGGTCGTAGTGGTCGAAACCAAACGGTTTAACCATGATGGGTAGAAGTTGGCGATTGCTTTTACATTAAGCGTATCACATGTTCACGCATGTGAAAAGCAGTTAGACTTTGCACTTACAAATGTTTCAGAGAGCCCGTTTGGTTACTTGCACTTGCTGGTGGGGTTGGACTTTTGCAAGAATTGGGGGCCATTGGAGCATTTATTTTTTTTAAATCAGAAAAAAAGTGTCCAATGTGGGATTCGATCCCGAGTCGTAGCGGTCAAAAACCAATGCTGAAACCAACGTTGCGCAATGTCTCGAGTGTTGTTATTTTATTTTTGCATGGGAATTTAGGCATCGTGTGCTTATTAATAATATTATTTTTTCTCAATTTTCAGCATTCAAATATTTTAGTTATTTTTTAATTTACAAATTATTTTCTTTTAAATAAATGGTGTGGCAGGCCGACTTAGCTCCAAAAGAAATGGCCGCCTCTGACATGAGGAACAGACGCCATGTGCAGCCACTCCTAACATGGAGTACAAATGCTGCTCATCCTGTATCCCTGGATTAGGAGCCCTTACAGGGTACTATCAGCCGGGCCAGCTGAACCCAGGTTTTTTAGCGAGCTTGTTACTGCTCCTCCTTTTTCATCCGGGCTTGGGACCGACAAAGGCGGAGTGTTATTATAAAATATTTACATACAACATCAATAACACCTGCAGCAGCAGCTGATGCCTTTAATACAATATAAACTCTTTGTTATTTAAAAGACATTTCAAAGAAAGAATGATATGCAGGTCTTTTAAAAATAGAACATCTGGAATACATCCTGAATAGGATTTCAGTGCAAAAACAGACATCTATAAAGTAATTTTTTAAAAGATATTCATGATTCTTTTTAAATAATATTTTTAAATTTTCCATACTTATTTCCTTTCAATTGCTATATTTTTTAATTAGAATAAAATATTATTTGTAATTATTTATGTTTCAAAAATATATATTAATGCCATTTTGTCCCTGATACTAAAAGTTAATCATGAAAATAAATACAAAAAAGTACACACATAATGGTTTCAATTAATATCATTAATTTATATTACAAAGCTATTTTTAAAAAATATTAATTTAGCGAGTTAGATGATAAGCTAATCATCTAACTTTAATTCAACACTTCCTTTAATTCAACCGAAAGTTCTGATCCTTTGGGGTGTTGAATTAAAGAGGTTTGACTGTTTTATTCATTGTTGCAAATATCATAAACTTGGTTGCTCTTGTTAAACAGTACCTGATAAAGTGATTTTAGAACAAGATTTGATAGGCTGGAGGTCGAGCCATTAAAACATGGTTGAATTATCACAAGTGTTGAATTGCAGAGGTTTGAATGTATTTTTAGTTTGTTAGGTTAGAGAACATGGGAACAGGTCCTGAGACCTCTTAAAAAACACTTTGTCTATTTAACCTGTTGGAAGCATTTGTCAGTTCCAATGCTATCACAGTTTCTTTTCTCCATAACTATATACAGTATAACTTCTTTAATTCAACACTTACTTTAAATATCAGTTTTTCAAGTCCCAGATACACTCACAATTCCCCTATTTACTTTAAATCAGGACCTTTGGGAGAGGCCGCTGCTTATCATAAAACAGCTCAAGGAGCATGAACTCATGGAATTCGTGCAATCTTTGCACAAGGGGATAAAAAACAACAACTTTAATTCATAAGTCTTTAATGATAAGGCACAATTTGGATTATAGGTTATAAACACTAGGTAATAAGACCAAATAAATAAATAGTGTGTGACGTTTTGGTAACAGCGTTGTTACCATCTTCAGACAAAAGTACTGAATGTACAGAGTACAAAATACTTTCATTCAGCACTTTTGTCTGAAGTTGGTAACAATGCTGTTACCATAACATCACACATTATTTATTTATTTGGATTTGGTCTTATTACCTTGTGTTTATAAGTCTTTAATTTCACAGAAAGCTCTGGTCCCTTGAGGTATTCAATTAGAGCTGTATGGGAACAAAAGATATAATTGATCAGAAACTTAAACAATGACATTGAGCACATGAGCAAAACAACGAAATGGTGATGTACCAGACTAAAATAAAAATCAATATATTCAAAAATTATCTAAAAAAATAATATATAATTAAACACAAGGTAATAAGACCAAATCCAAATAAATAGTGTGTGTGACATTTCGGTAACAACGCTGTTACCATCTTCAGACAAAAATGCTGAATGTAGATGTTAACAACGCTGTTACCATCTTCAGACAAAAATGCTGAATGTAGATGTTAACAACGCTGTTACCATCTTCAGACAAAAATGCTGAATGTAGATGTTAACAACGCTGTTACAAAACATCACACTGTTTATTTGGTCTTATTACCTTGTGTTTATAATCTATAATCCAAATTGTGTCGTATAATTAATCTTTAATTAAGTTTTCCAGACTAGATACAAGAAAATAAGACCTAATCTAAATAATTTAATAGTGTGCGACGTTTCAGTAACATAATTTTTATCGTCATCAGACAAAAGAATAAATGATAAGGCACAATTTGGATTATAAACACAAGGTAATAAGACCAAATCCAAATAAATAAATAGTGTGTGACATTTCGGTAACAGCGTTGTTACCATCGTCAGACAAAAGTACTGAATGCCTGTACTGAAAGTACTGAATGTCACACACTATTTATTTATTTGGATTTGGTCTTATTACCTTGTGTTTACAAAAGAATAAAATAAAGAAAAAGAAACAAAAGAATAAAAATTTATTATTTTGTCTGATGATGGTAACAATGCTGTTATTGAAACGTCACACACTATTAAATTATTTGGATTAGGTCTTATTTTATTGTATCTATAATCCAAATTGTGTTTTATCATATTCTAGACTAGATTTGATATATGGAGCATTTGTCTTAAACCGTAGAACCACTCTGTAAAAGATAACACCAAGAGTCCTGAGTGACCTTTAAAGAGAGGAGTCTTCTGTCTGAGAGCTACTAATTGAAAAAAAAAGAGATAAATTTTAGCTACAAAAACTATCCTTTGTATAGTGATGTGTGAAAGTATCTGTTTTGGAAGATACACTATTTTGTTTTAAATGTTTACCAAACACAATTCATCAAGATTACAATTTATTATTCAGTAATTTAATGATAAATCAAAACCATTTAAATTAATTAAAGCAATAATTATATAGATAAGTTCTTCAAAAAATGATTTAAAATCTAAAATTTTTCTAAATTATAAAAGGACTATTTATTATTAATTTATTAAGGTAAAATATATGATATTTATTTACAAAACCTGTTTAAAAATTCAAATAAATTATGATATAGCATTTAAATATGATTTTTAAATACCTTTAATATGTAATCAAATTGAAGATTAATTTTTTTGAGTGTGGAAAATGTTAAATTTTACAGTTTTCCAGGTGAACAGGGGTGAAGGCATTTGGTAGCAAATCTCTCATCCTGCACATCTTGTATTTGTCATCTTTTAAAGCATAAATCTTCATATCAAGTCCGAATTCTGCAATAAATTGCCTGCAAGCACCGCATGGCCAAATATAGTCATTGGCTTTTGCCACAATTACGATCGATTTAAATTTAGTGATGCCATCACTTGATATAGCGCTTACAATGGCTGATCTTTCGGCACAAATGGCTAAACCATACGATGCATTTTCAACATTTGTTCCTTCATATATTTTCCCATTTTCTGCTTGGAGTGCGGCACCTACAGGAAACTTACTATAAGGAGAATATGATTTATTGAGAGCATGAAGACTTTTTTTGAAAAGTTCTTGAATATCGTTATCTGCGTTTTTAAAATCAAATTCTTGTAATTTCATTTTTAAAAAAGTTCAAAATGATTCAAGATTAAAAATGTCTTTGAATCAAATGAATCGAAACCATGTTATAAAAATAACAAGCGTATTTACATTGGCGATGATGATTATGATGATGATCTTAAAAAAATAATTAATTCATTCAAGAATTATATAAAAAAATTAAATATGCATAAATATTTTGAAATAATTAAAATATTGTAACAACATATTTTGATTTAAAGTTGAATATTAAGAATTTTATGATATATAAAATATGAATATTACGAAATTTAAAAATCTTAAAAATTGAATACAAGAGTATTACAATTTAGAATACATTATATTATTTTAATTAAAATTGATAAATATTTTAATAAATTTTCAATAAATAATATTATCAAAACAACAACAACAAGCCTTTTATTGGGGACCTATGCCCTACACAGATTCGCCTAGGTGCATAAGGACTTGAAAAATATAAAAATTTTGCCGAGGAAATTGATCAATAAAAGCACAGGGTGCCTCTCCCGTCAAATAAATGTCAAAATTAGACGCCATCTATTGCCCGTAGCCGCAAACTAGCGGCCTCGGGTCAGTGACAAAGCAACAACACTAGCTTTGGTAAATTGAGAAGCGTCCACCTAGAGACCATGGTTTCAGGCTGATGGCCCTCGTCAGCCTAGGGCGGACTTTATTCCATGAGATACACACGGGATCCAATGGAATCTTCACAATCTGCCAAAGGGGTATTTAGCTGGCAAAGTGGCTGGGCCAAATCGATAGCAAAAATATAGATGAAAATTTTTCTGGGAGAAAATTGATCAATAAAAGCACAGGGTGCCTCTCCCATCAAATTAAACGTCAAAGCTAGACGCCAGTCGCCGCTAGTTTGTGGCGACGGTCATAATAGATGGAGCTGGCGCGTTCTTGCAGGAGACTCAGGCAGAAGGCCCCCAGGTGCTGTGCGTCCAGGAGCGCGGCCCACTAAAATTTCAATGGCCTTCTTCTGCTTGTTGTTGGATTTGGCCAGAAACGTGTTCATCATGCCACTGTGGGTAAAGGCCTGAAAGAGTTTATTTATTTCCTAGCCAAAGGGCTCGACTTTTGTAAATGCTTCTGTCGCCTTATCATTCGATAAGATTACATCCATTTGACTCTGTGCCATGTTGCACTTTTCAGAGTCTTTTATTTGCTTTTCTTCGCTAAAGGGTTGAGGAACGGCAGCAGATATGTGAGGTGAAGGATCTGTGGCGGTCTCATGAAGAGAGGGGCTTGCTCCATGCATCCGAACGATCAGTAGGGTGTTTTTCAAGGATGAATATCTTGTCTTCCTGAAATCCGACCCTTTCTAGTTAATATACTCGTTTATAACCAATTTTGTGGCAAAAGGAACAGTGTATCCAAATATGACACTAAATGGGAGCGATAATTCCCTCAGACCATGCCTCTGTTAGCTCAATTACTAGCGTGACGAAATATAAATCCACAGTGCTTATAATTTCGAACGATATGTGCCCCATTCCAATACATTTCAAAAGGATTTCTAATTATATTAAAATATCGGTAAAAATGATAAAAACACTCAATGGCGAATATACGAAAACACAAAAATGTTGGCTCAGTTTCTAGTGTGACGAAATATAGATTTACTGTACTTTTAATTTCGAACAATATATGCCTTGTTTTAGTGTATTTCAAAAAAGGATTTCTAATTATATTGAACTATCGGTAAAAATGATAAAAACACTCAATCGCAAATACACAAAAACGCAAAACGTTGGCTCAGTTCCTAGTGTGACGAAATATAGGTTTACTGTACTTTTAATTTCGAACGATATATGCCTTATTTTAATACATTTCAAAAGGACTTCTAATTATATTAAAATATCGGTAAAATGATAAAAACACTCAATGGCAAATACACAGAAACACAAAATGTTGGCTCAGTTCCTAGTGTGACGAAATATAAAACCACTACACTTACAATTTCGAACGATATATGTATGCATGTTAAAAAAAAAAAAACTTCTGAAGCTGATTTATGTGTTTAACACATTGTTATATGTAGGCATATGTGTTTGTTTTATAAGTGGGACTATCTAGGGAAGAACCATTAGGTGAATAAAATTCTTTTGATGATTATCAGAATACTCTACATTTTTTTGTTTAAGATATATGTATGTTTATTTTAGTATGAAACACTGTTACGCAAACTTTGACTTTAATCATCATCGATGCCACGTCACTACTATGACGTGACTACAATAACAACACTTACTTCTACGCTTCAACCTTTATGCTTTGATTCTTTGCTCGCTTGTTTACAACAATTTGTATGGGAACAAGTCGTTCCTTAAATAAATATATATTTGTTTTTATCTAAAGGGATGTCCTCGTAACTACAACATACGTGAGTACAAAAACAACTAGAAATCCTTAAAAAGGAAACATCGTATTTTTTGCTAAGCCTATATCAATTTGGTAGTGATGAGTTCCCGGTTTGGATAGTTGAAAAGGGAGGGTACACGATGTGACTTATTAAAATTTCCTTACTTAAGTATATAAATATATAGCAATTTAGGCCAACAACCCCATGTATATAACCCGCAGCAAGACCTTAATGTTGTAAAATAGCAGCACAGCTGTCAATGATGCACTATCGACATAAGTCTTTACTTCATCACATGTAATGCAATTTGTGCAAACAGGATAAATTAAAAAAAAAAAAAAGGGGGAGCTCTGTAATTGATTAAGAGTTGAGCTAAAGCAAGGATCGAGCATATAATATTGTCAGAACAATGGTCTAAAGATGGAAACAGCCGCGACACTATTATACAATTTCATCAGACAACCCATGAAATCGTTATTAAATTGGGCAATCTATAAAACACTGAAACACAGACACTCGCGGCAATGTATGTGGCCGGTAATTTATGGGAGACTTGATTATTAATAACATTCCCTTCAAATAGATAAGAAACATACAGCATTTCATTTAAACAGTGGGAATAGCACCATAAGGCAAATTATGTATGAAATAGGTAACAGAGGAAACAAGAAAATTTCTCTAGATATTTATTTAAATATCTTAAAATTTGGGAACATGTCTATACTGACGAGATATGCTATTTACATAGTAAAATTTAGATAGAGGTGACCTGAAGTTACTTTATAGCCCTTTAGGGCCCATGCGAAATCTAGGTTGGCTACTACACAAAAGGGGGGGGGGGGGGAAGGCGCTAAGTCATAATGACAAATGGCTTACCTTTTCTCGAAAGTGCCCGCAAAGGTCTGATCTCCCGTCTGAAGACTGTCCTCTCCCTGAGCGACTCCGATCCAATCCCGCCTTTTGGCAAAGAACCTTCTTTTATTCATCTCTCTCTCCATTTTCATTCGCCGAAAGAAACACCAATCAAAATGGCCAACGCTCCAGTATCAATTTCATAGACGCCCCAGGCCTCATCAAAATAGAACATATAGTATTACCAAAACAAAAAAAAATCTAAAGAGAGAAACAACCACGGCGGTAGTGTAAGATTTCAGACTCCAGCCCCCCCCCTCCTTTCCACATGGATTGAAATACAATCCTCCCTTTTTTTCTCGGGACGATATATATATCGCCCCCCCGTCTTGGCTAAAATTGACCCAGGCCCTTTTTACCTGGACTGTAATGTGATGCTTTCCTTTCTCAGTCTTTAGAGATCTTCCTTCTCCATTTTTCTCTCTTTTTTTTTTTTGGTCACCTTTACCTAAATTTTTGGTGAGGGGAATATATGTACATATGAAACAACAGTTTCCAGCTCGGATGTCTCTGGATGTCTTCTTCTTTACCAGGCATCAGCTTTCGGCATGGAAGTCTGGTGTCACCAAGTGTCTAAGTTTCTGGGCAAAAAAAATGGTCTGTAAGTCTATGTGGGAGGGAAGCCATGTATCCATTTGATTTGATTATACATACGCCTTCTGTTGGGGTATGGTTACAAAAAAACGTGTCCCAACAATCCTCCCCCTGCCAAGTAATGGACAAATGCGTTTGTGCTATTCATTATTCATCTGCCTTTCATCAGTTACTATGAAAGCAGGCCCATTTCTAGCAAAATGCATTTTCCATTACTAGGTGAAGCCAGATGTACCGAAACCTATAGGGAAGATAAGGCTAGTCAAAATGATGGTATGCCATTCTAGATGTTTATTATTCCGAACATTAGTGGGCATTGCGCATCCTGGCAAAGGGGTTTTTATGTGCTATTATTCTGTCAGAACACTGTTATCGAAATAGGTTATTGGGGACAGTCATATCATATGTATGGAAGTAAGCAAGGTCATCTGTCTTACCATTCATGGGTATATATACCACCCTTCCACTTTCTTCTTTGGTCTTGAGGAGTAGGCCTTCCTAGTGGTAAGTCCTCTCAACCCCATCCTTGCCTCTTGGGGTACTGGATTCATTGCTACCTTCTTTCTGCTAACAATACAGTTAGGACATTTCCCTATTACATATTATATATGAAAAATTGGGCGCCAAGAAGTCGTTTAGAAATAACTGACTAGTCCAACTCCTAAAACATGCCAGCATCTTTATTTTCGTACCAATCAAGACATTCGTGTGGTATAGTTATATATATATACAATCAAAGGAAAGGATAATTATAGTTAGCTGAAAGAAATATCTTGGTATATAATGATTAGCCTATGACATGATGACTTTTGCTAAATAAAAATTACAGAAAACAAATTATGTAAGTAATCATTAAATAAGGCACGAAATATGTAATGATAAAATGAATCCTTCCATGTTATATGATGAGTATAACATATATATTGAAGTAAAAACATATCATGTAGATAGTGATTAAATATGTTAAGATATAAGTGATAAAAATCATCCCATGATAGATGACAAAAGAAAACTACTACAAGATTATATATGGTGACAAAATATATATAATTAAATATTTAATATAAATATTAATATCATGAATGTCAAAATAAAATTGTTGAAATGAATAGTATATGACTATAATATAATATATATGATATAAAAATAATAACATATTGAAAAAGAAAATGTAAACATAATATATATTTGTGCGCTGAAGGTTCAAGGTTTAGTATCTCAGTTAAGTTTTTCAATCTTATTCAGTCTGGAATCACGAGTTGGTCACTGGGTAATATTCGTCTATCCCGATCCTACTGGAGGGTGTGTTTTCTCTTATGTGTTAGATTCCTCTGTTACAATACTCTCAACTCAGATGGGTACGTCATTTAGAATCTTGGTCAAATGGAATATATCCCAGACCTCTATTAAACTACACAGTCCATTTAAATCTAGGGTGACAACCGTATGAAGAAAGCTCTCTGTTTGACAGAGAAACTAATCAACTTCTCCCATTTTGTTTGTGACTCCGTTTACCTTGTCTCTGGGGTGTGTACAGTTCAGCTACCTCCCCCTTCCAAGAAATTCATATTACTTTCATCTACTAATATACCCTCTATTCATTGACCTGAATCCTACAAATCTACATCTTATAAATTTGAATTTTATCAATCTGAAATTTTGGTTCTTTTACAAATTCCTTCAGAATTCTACTCCCTGTATAACTGCTCTTAATTCTACTGTCCTCAATACAACACTTCTAAAACTTTGACTCATTGGCTCGTTCTGGCGTCTCGTTCGCGGTCCTTATAGTTAACTAATACTTTAAAATCTTATCCTATCATGAAACGAGTTTAAACTCGTTGAAGGTCCTAATAATTACTTATTCTGCCTCTCGAATCGGTCTTATGCTCGAATTCATTCCAACAAAACGTATGGCAGGGCGAATCCTTTATTAGAAGAAACTTCCGCTAGCTATGGGGGATCAAACTGGTACCAAAAAAATTCAATAGACGGAAACACTTCGTCTAGAATAACTGGGCAATCTCTGCCTACTTGCCAATCTTACAGGACCTCCCGTCTGGAATACCCTCGCTCCAGCCACGCTAAAAGCGTCGAAACTACGGTATCAGATCGGTTACCCAAGGTCGCGCCGTTATACCCCAGGCTATACGGCATGGCTAAAACAAATCCCCCATCCTGCATAAAATTCAATCTATACCTCTTCGCTTCCTCTTGCGAGGAGAAGTTTTGTGGGTTTCCTGGTCTGATCATAACCTCCCACAACCTTCCAGTCTGAGAATCAAGATATGATCATTATCTACGACTCTTAAAATTCAAGTTGATATAATGAAATAGAGTAACTGATTACCCTAATAAAAGAAATCAATATTTGCACTCCTCTAAAAGGAGACCTAACAAAGTGGAGCGAATATTTTCTAACTAGATAGAGTTGTAGTTGTCCTGTGAGGCTGTCTCGGTCCTAACAAAATTCGAAATAAAAAGTAAAATAAAATTAAAATCGATCCTATTAAAGTCCTTTAACCCTATTCTAATGTATTTTGGGCTCACAATATAATAGTTTTTAACCTTTTTCTACATTCATTGCACCAATTCATTCATACACCCTCCCCCCTATCATTCGCGGTACGCATACAAACTAAGGTTGAAAGCTGCTACAAAGGCCAAAATACTCATTTATCTATATCAATAGATCCTAACAAATGATAACATCTTTCAGGACACAATGTGAAATCAAATAAAATAATAAAATTAAAACAAGTTGGGAACTAAAGCCCTAGGTTACTCAAAAGAAAATGCCTCTGTACAAGCTCTATATATACTAATACTTTATACTCGATAAATGATTGTTAACAATAATTGTTAACAATTCTAAATAATCTGGAAGCTAACCTACCAAAAAAATCAGTGTAACTTCAAAAACTGCCCTTGCCTCGACACTAAGCGACTTTTTACGACAATTCTATAAAGACATACACAAATATAAGGGCGAATAAAGAACCATTAAACGTGACACCTCATAAAAGCGGATTGAGTCATTCCCCTAGCCACCGTGGGTGAAGTCACTTTCTTCTTACTTCCTCGTGCGTCTGCCCCCTTTGCAGTAGTCCGACCTCAGCACTCTATTGAAAGATGGATTTATAGGGTTTATGATTCACTACCCAACTCTAACATTCTCAAGTGCTTTCCAAGGATCAACTACAGTCTGGGTCTACTTAACTTCTACCCCTGGCTTAGGGTCCCTATACTTCACAACTTTACTCTGAGAGATTGACCTTTCATGTCCTCATTAGAAACCTATTTCAAAGCTACTACCTGAAGGCCAGGGATTATAGGGTTTCTGAATTACCCAACACAAGCCATAGGATGCCTATTAGGTTCGTTGTTTTAGACATAGCCCCCCCTCTAAGTTGTGATTTCCTACACCTTCCTTCACCTATTACTCCTGGTAATAACTAAAATTTCAGATTTACACTAAATAGTTAATTCACAATGGTATACATTATTCTCATTGGTCTTTGAAACTCGGGTTTTAACAAGAAATAGTTTGTATAGAAAAAAAAAGGAATCCCAATGAAGTTCTACTTAAAAAAAAAAGGTTTTTAAATTAAAAAAAAAAAAAAGGTTGAAATCTCTAAACTTCTCATTCTATCGAGCTGATTCTCCGTACACACTCCAAAATCCTAGTTAGTGGCGACAGTCTAAGCAGAATTTACACTGCGTGGGCCTTTTCACCCTTGTAGACCTGCGTAAAGTTAAACTGTTCACACTAACTCTGTCAATTTCCCCTCGTCTCATTACTTCTGAGTCCGCTCTGGTTGTCACCCCTTGTTGGATAAAATTGTAACATAACAATAAAAAGAAACTAAAATTTTCCTAAATCATATCCTGACAGGTTGTACAAGCTCTTCAAAACGGTGGTGTGTCATATTAAAACAAGGTTGTGAGACAACTCTTTATTATATACTATACTAAAAATGAGGCTGAGCCAATTCTACACTAGGAGAACACGAAAACCCAAGATGTAGTCCTTGTAGCGAGCATGGAGCCCTATCACAAAACCCGTAGTGCAAGGAGGACAGAGTTTCCTGGTATTCCCTCTTATCTGGCACGACCGGTCGGGGTGAACAGTCGCGTCACGTGAAAGGAGGAAATATCTGAGTTCCCCCCTCTTGCTCTAACTGTTGGGTCGATTTGGCTCATGTAAATAGTAACTCTTATACTATATCTAAAATCTCTCATATAACTTATTAAATAAAACGGTGTAAAAACGGTGTTCTATACAAGGATAAGGTTGTGACAAATTTTCTCAAAATACACACTAATATTAAAACAAACTGTGAAGATCTTTAAAGATGGCAACAAACACTACAGTAAGGTTGTGAGACGGTATTCTGCACAAAGACAAGGTTGAGACAAATAACACACAAACCCTGAAACATGGTGTTAAAGCTCCTTTCAACACTTAGCACTAGAACACATGTTTAAAAAAAAAACTGCAAACTGTTTAAAGTTCACCATAACACTAAGACATATTTGCTATTTAATATATAACCTAATACTGTAATTAATAAAGACCTATCTATATTAAATAGTGTATATTGTTGCCGAAACTTATGTAAATCAGCTTACACAAACCCCCAGTGCATAATATGTCTTATTTTAAAAGAAATAGTTCCATCGAGGCGATATTGCGGTCGACAGCTACGCTTTATACATTAAATGTACTTCCTTCCATCAATCTTTATCTACTATTTACAAAACCCTTTATCCAACTTTTTTTTTTTAATTCTTTCTCTTTCAACATCTTTCTGCATCTTTCTATCTCTTCCTCATCAACATTCAACGCTTTCTCACTCTTTCATCATCCTTCATCATCCTCAACGCCTTTCAACTTACTTCCATCGCATCTCTCTTCAACGCCTTCAACACACTTCATCTCTTATTCATCACCTTATAACACAGTTCAACGCCTTTTTCATCATATTTCATCGCCCTTTCATCACTTTCAACACCTCTTTCATCCCTCTGAAGTCTCTTCGAAACCCGTCATCGGGATCTGGATCCCGATCTATTATCACTCTTAATTTTGAACTATTAATTATTACTAGTGTAATATTATTCCAACAGCCTATGACCTTTAAGCTTTATAACTCCATATACACTCGGCGGGGGTAGTTACCTTGTTAAGAAAACCTATAATGTCATAGATCATTTAGAGAGAGAACATAACAAATTTGTGCGAATAGTTTGCTTCAACTATTGATTGTAAGCCTATTAAACTCGTTCTCTCTAGGTTGGCTCGCTCATTAATCTTCAATCTACGTTCAATAGTCATATTGAGTTCTCATGGATGCTAGATGTAAACTGTATCAAAATAGTGTAGTTTTCTAGTTTCCGAATTATATGACAGTTAGAAAAAAAAAAGAAACAAACATTCTGGAAATATCTCGCACTGGCTACTAAAAAAAAATTGAATGGGGTACAGCTCTGATCTTACAGGATACCTCATGGCTCATAGAATTGAATCGCTCATTTCTCACTAAAATATTCACACAGGGTATGGAGGTCTCCAGCGGTTCTATAGCTATTGTCAACTAAATTAATTAATGGCAGGAATTGAAGTTAGTTTAAATGCTCATGTGCTGTTTTTGTCATGCGTCTTTATGTCATCTGCAAAGGAAAGTGTCGCCTCAAAGGACCTAATTCTGGGACTAACATCCGCTGCACATTTCAGGAAGGAGTGGTCGTCCATACAATAGCAAGATATCATTTTGCTGCCAATGTACAATGTTGAGCATTTTCCATGTCGTCATTTTGTCGATCCCCAATCTTCTAGGGTGTTTCTTTAAGCATTTCTTGATATCGTTTAATGCTTTATGCGATCCCGCCCGGCATTCAATAAGTATTATTTGATCGTACCATCTCCAGGAGACCATCCCATTGAGGCCGAATCATTTCCACCCAACTTATAACGCCGTCCATATCGCGTAATTGAAATTAGTGTAAAACTCAAAGAATAAGACCTTAATCTCTTAATTCTTTACTAATTTCAGTTGGCTCAACATAAATCTTCTCAATTATTAATTTAGTACAGTGGCGTGACATGTCACACTTCTTCTAGTTCTTTCGCAAGCTCGATTAATCCCAGTGGAAACCCGTCCAGGCGTCAATCCGTGCTAACCCGTCATGCATGACTTCAAATTTGGAATTATTAGACCTGAATATTTGCAG